>JAZDUH010000182.1:13197500-13797500 GCA_036419115.1 Scarus forsteni | reverse complement strand
CCCTTTCTTTCTTTGAGCACTCTGGTACTAGCTTAACACACACCACAGCCTACCTGATGTTGATGCTGACCATGCCCTTCCCTCTACGACCACTATGTGTCCATCTTCTGGGGCCTCTTCCAAAAGCAAAACACTCCATAGCACAAATCTAAAATCAACTCAAACTGGCTTCTCAGCATTCCTGAGACCTCCATGATCACCGCATCTCAATCCAAAAGAGCACTTTTGGGATTTGTTGGAACCCAAAATTTGGATAATGGATGTGCAGCCGACAAATTGTACCAGCACATTGTTGAATGTCAATAGAAACATTGGGCAGTTCTGAAGAAAAAGGGGGTCAAAACCTAATACCAGCACCTTGGACCTAATAGTGCGTCCAGTGGGAGTTTTCTTGGCCTCATTTGCCTTAAAGGTCATTAGGGTTCATGCAAAACAGCTCATTTTACATACAGTAAATGCACTGGGGTGCTACTAATGACTGGCTATGGATCTTCACAAATAACTTAAGACAACAAAATTCATCACTTAATCGTTAGCTTCAACAAAACTGTTAAATTACTCATTTATTGGTATATATGTACAGTCTGTAGGTTAGCACAGAGCCTTTTATTACCTTGATTTTACAGTCCATGGAGCAGGAGAGAAGAAGATGACCAGATTTGGGAAACAAGCGGATAGCACTGACACCCTGGGAAAACAGAGAGGAAACTGTAATGCATTGATCCATTTTTCTTTTTACGAGAACTCATCTATGGCAGAGGATTAGGGCCACAATAGAAAAAAAGTATGTCATAAAAAAAAGTCAAGTTACAAGAATAAAGTCTTGAAGTTACCAGAGCAAAATAAATGAACCAATTTAACTTAGGATAGAAGACAAACTTTATTCTGAAAGGTTGTACCAGAAGAGCAGTTATACATACGCACATAAGATTAAATCAGAGCATCTTCTTGATTAAAGTATGCTTAAATCAATCAAATGTTTAAAAAATGTCTTTATTCTCATACCTTTATGAGATTTATCACATAACTTTATGACTATTCTCGTAAATTTATTAGATTATTTTGTAACTTTTGACTTTATTCTTGTAACTTTTAGATTTTCAGAACTTTATGATTTGTTCTCTTAACATTGTGAGATTATTCTTGCTACCTTTCAACTTTATTCTCGTAACTTTACTTTTTTTTTCAAACATGGCGTACTCATCTATCATGAAATTCTTATTTTTTCTTCACCTATTAACAGGCGCCATTATGAAGAGATAATCAGTGTTCAGTTGACCTGTCAGTGGTCATAATGTTATGCTTCATCAGTGAATGCTAGGGCTGGGTATCGATCAGTGTTGGTAATAACGGCGTTACTAACAGTGTTATTTTTTTTCAGTAACGGGTAATCTAATTAATTACTTCTTCATGCGTTACAACGCCGTTACCATTACTAACAGGGAAATGTGTAACGTTACTTTGCACCGATGTCAAGCAGCTGTTATCCGACCACCCTCAACCCCAAATTCCACAGCACACGGAATCGCAGTGCCGCGGTCTAGCCATGACAGACAAAACTCACTGAAAGGGCGCACCGAGCAGCGCCGCGTTGCTCAGCTCCGTAGGGGGAGGGCTGATCCCCGGAGAGCCACAGGCTCTCATGAAAATAGGGATGTCACACGATCATAAAGCATGTTATAGACTGAGAACGGACATAGACAACACCTCACTTCCTTTCTCTAAGGTCCCTTTGCAGGTCCCAACCACACAGCTTTGTGATTTATTCAACTTCTATCCACCTTTATCTTAGTAGAAAATATGTTTTTGTCATGTATACAATGTTACGTATTTCTGTACCTCTACAATTCACTTCTTCGTCTATGGTGTCGGGTTGTCTCTGGGACCCTCAGACCGACTGCTGACCTGATGCTCGTGCCTCCAGTTTTTACATAATGACAAACAATAGAGGAAATTGAGAATCCGTGCATTCTGCTTTATTATGAAACTTCCGGATACTCCACACATTGACTTCCTGTCTGGTGTTTTCTTAACGACAGTGAATTTATGAGGTTTGGACGCGGCTGCGCAAAAAAAAGATCTGAAGCGAATCACCAGCACCTTGGCGCGCGCTGGCTCTCACCAACGGGCAGCGCTGCGTTGGTGAAGCTTACTGGGGAGCACTTCGCCCCTATTCTAGTCTATCAGGCAAATTCCCCTGCACGCGCTGTTGGAGAACTGATGATGTCAGAGCTGCTGCAGCAGGTAACAACAAGGAAGGACACAGAGACAGAGACAGACAGTTCAAGCAGCAAAAGTTTTTTTTAAAAAGTAATGCATCAATTACTTTACCTGGTAACTAATTACATTTATGAAGGAGTAATTCCATTAGTAATTCAGTTACTTTTTGGGGAAAGTAACTAGTAATTATAACTAATTACTTTTTTGAAGTAATGTTCACAACACTGGTATGGATTCAGATTTTCTGGATCGATTCGATTCACGATTCCATAAATTTGTTCAGTCTGGGTTATCTCAGTAAAAATAATGCTCTAAATGACTTTTTGACCTGGTCCATTATTAAAACTGTTTTTACATTAAGAACTGAACCCAAAGCAGTTCCATTAATCACATATTAATGATATGCATTAATGCATATTCTGCAAGTTACTTGTTTTTTGTCCAACTTGTCTTTTCTTTCATGTTTGTTAAATCTGAAATACGTCCAAACATCAACTTTTAAACTCTACAGTGGTGCCCCTATAGTGCTACTCACTTCCGCCATGTTTTTTGAGTGCTTGCAGTAACATCTCACCAGACCTTGTTCAGTGGAAAGCAGCGCTAAACGCAGATCACGCAATACTAGCTCGTTTGACACCACAAGCAGCTTCTCTGCACGTCCAATGAAGAAAAAACTACCCACGTTGAAAGATCTGTCTTTGGATTTTATGGATCGATTATGAACTGTTTAAAGGGAAATCAATTAAAATCTATTAAATTGATTTTTTAACCCAGGCCTAGTGAATGCAATACCCTGACTTCAAATATGTGATGAATGTATGGTTTGTGTTGAGTTTGGCACTCTTTTCTTCATGCTGTACTGAGTTTTTCATGTTCATGTAAAATGTAGGCTCTCTTTAAAAACAAAAAGCCTTCTTGATTTCTTTAACCAGTCGACAGAAGTTTTAGCTTCTTTCCAACCCGCCTTGCAGTGTAAAATTTCAACATTTTGTGTAAAATCATTATGACACCAGTTTAACTCACTGTGTCACATCTCATGTCACGGATGAAGGCGACACAAACTAGAATTGATTGGTTAAGGAAAAGTTGACAGCGGGGTGATAGAAGAGAAGAGGAAAGCAGTTAAAAAAAATAAAAGTTGAAACACAACTAAAGCTGAGAGGACATTTCATATTCCTCAACTAATCAGGCCACATGAATCATCATATATTGTGTCTGATATTGCAGATCACAGGTCATGCTGGGAGTCACTCTGCAATCCTCAATGTAACCAGAGAAAATGTGTGGGCACAACTAATGCCAGCATTTTAAGAGCTACAGAAGTAATCATCACCTCAAACTCTCCAAATAATACACCAAAACTTGGATGTCGCACTTTGAGCCACTTTCTACCTATTATCTCGACATCAGCCCTTCCACATGCTTATTATCTCTTCATAACTCTTTGTATTTCAAATTAGATTCCCAGGGATCTAAACTTCTTGCACAAAGCGGATGGAGCCAATTTAAAACTTGAGTGATTTCTTCCTCCCGAAGCACACCGGCACCTCTAAAGCCCAGACCAGATCTTTCTAAAACATCCCAGTTTGCTGCTATATTTAAATCATGAAGAGCGTGTTTTGAAGGAGACAGAGTAATTTCGATCTGTCTGCAAAAGTGGCACCTTTTGCATTGTTATCATTTCATGCTGGAGTAGCTTTTTAACTGTCTTAGGACTTCTAACAAGGACTGCTCATTGTTTTTTTTATTTCAGATTTTAGAGTAAGTAAATCTTGTGTTCTTTCAAAAAAAATCCTCTCTGACACACTTCATGAAACAAGGATGGAAGACAGGCATTTCTTACTCACCTTTGTGTGTCCAGACCAGACATGGATCTGTTTTTTAGGCAGGTAACATTTGTCTGGAGCGTCGGCAGAACGCAGGTTGACACCGACATCCTGAGGAATGTGAAGGTAAGATCTGCCCTGGTAATCATACATGTCTTTAACTGGGGAGGAGAACAGGAGGAAAGTACTATTAGATAAGACAAAAATTCATAATTCTTCAATAGGTTTGGGTTTAATTCAGTGATTCACAAAAACACTGCTCTGACTGCATCACAGATTTGACACTGATCTGATCATAAAAGGAACATGAAAATCTTTAATTCAGAGTACTTTGGAACTTTATGATACTGTCTGTGACTTAAAAGTGATATAATTTCCATAAAAGCAATCATTAGTGTCAATCTATGTTCCTCAATGTAAGACAAATGGAAACTTTCCACAAGAAAAAACGAAAAACTTCCTTAATTGAGCACACATCACTTGATCACTAAGCACTGGGTTGTCTTACTGGTACCATGGCTAGATTAACAGAAACAGAGGACAGGGGGTGAGGGGCAGGGGTGTTGAAAATAACCTTAAATCAACACATTAGGGTTGAGCCTTAAAGGCATCCTGGTTCAAAGTACTTATCACTTCATACAAAACGAATCTTTACCAGGCTAAAAAAATAATTCGATCCTATTCATGGATCTGTACACCCAGGCTGTGACCAGGAAAGCCACCTCCATCACAAAGGACCCCCACCCACCCTCCTGCACTAATCCTTCCAGCTCCTACCATCAGGTCGCTGTTGTCCCTCTGGACCAGAAAAACAATTATAAGAAATCTTTCTTTCTATTGCCACCATCTCCTGAGGAGTTTAAAATTAACATCCACTTAAGCCCCATCCAGATACATTCAAATTCATTTATCAGCAACAACAGTACATATTGAGTGGTTGTTTTGTTTGTTGTGTTTGTATTATATGTGTGTTCATATTGGAGCCGCTGGAGCTGATTGTTCAGAAAAGAATGCTGCAGGAGCTACTGAAAATAATAGAGGATTCTTCAAACCCTTTCCACATCACTGTGAAGAAACAACAGAGTGTGTTCAGTGAGATGTTTCAGCAGGTATGTTGCAGGACAGAAAGATAAAGAAGATCATTCCTGCCAGCAGCCATCACCCTCAGTGACAATATTGAAATTTCCCTTCTGGGATTAATAAAGTGTTTTTCATTTCATTTCATATTGGTATTGTGTTTGTCTGTATGTCTTGTATGGTTTTGAACAGATATTTCTTTTTCTTTAAACATAATAAACATAAAGGTTTTCTACCTTTCAGTACATCTGTCTGTCCATCCATCTATCTATCTATCTTGTTTGAGCATTGCAACTGCAATGTGCACATGCACAATACTAATATCACGGGGCATGCAGTGTCAGACACACCACTTCATGCACCCCATGCGGTAATTTTTGTTTTAGGTGATTTAGAACAAACTACACATGTTCATGTTTCCCTGACTACCTACAATATACCTGTAAGATACAAACACCCGACTAACATCAAGTGTAAATACAGCATGTTTTTTTGCACATGGCATGTACAAGCCCACAGATGATACTTTAAAGAGTGACCATGTTATACAGAGACTCAGGCTGTGTCTGAAATGGCATACTAACGTACTACATACTACAAACTCATGTGTATATACTGTATACCACATACTATAAGTATGATTAGGATGCCAACTGTTCACACTCTAGTATACTACTAAGTTTCCCATGATGCATTTCAAACCAACAACAAAAATCAGAGCACACCAGGCTGACAAATATCTCTCTTGCTTCGCCACATTTGAAACCTCAGAGAGCATTTTAGGTCGAGAAAATCACCACGTAGAATATCAAAATGTGGTCATTTGAGCCGTAAAACGCACAGATACAAATTTCATTTGGGCATTTCGGACATTCCGCTATGCGCCCCATTATGCTATCGAAGCAACTTCCAGTCTGCTCAAAAACAAGAGCCCATTTACAAAAGCGTTAAGGAACTAAAAGGAGATAAAAAAAAGACGCGTTCTACCTAAATTTTTATATTTTTTTCAATCAATTCCTCTATCTCCTCCTCCTAACTTTTTCCCCACACTTCAAAAGATGCTTTCAAACTTTATTTGGAACAACAGGAAGCCTAGACTCCGACTTTCACTTTTGTATTTGCCTTACGACAGGGGAGGGCTACAACTTCCTAATTTTTATTGGTATTATTGTGCAGCACAACTTCGCGCTTCAATGTTTTGGTTTTCAAAGGAAATGTCACTTCCATGGATACAAATCGAAATGTTGGCGTCCAAAGGACTAAAGTTGAATTGCTTTTTATACGCAGCTCCCATTAACAAATTGAGAAAAAATGTTAAAAATCCATTCGTTATCAATACCATTGAGGTGTGGCATGAAGTGCAAAATTATTTAGGAGACTCCCCACCTTTATCATGTTTTGCACCTGTATGGGGTAATGAGCATTTTACCCCAGCCACAAGTGATATGGGCTTCAAGTTATGGTCCAATAAAGGTATAAATATGATACAAGATCTTTATAAGAACAAAAATCTAATGTCTTTTGAGGAACTTAGGAATCAATATGACCTGCCAAAGAAACACTTTTTTAAGTTTTTACAAATTAGGAGTTTTGTTTCTTCTAAAATGCATAATTCATATAAACAGCCAGAGAAGTCCACTCTGGAAGAAATTTCCATGAAGGATTGCTTAAGAAGTGGTAGGATCTCTGAGTTCTATGGTATTTTGGCTAAGAACTGCAAGGATAACAGTGAAAATATAAGACAGAGGTGGATTCAAGATTTACAAGAGGATATTTCAGTGGAGGAGTGGTGCTTAATGTGTAAAAAAGCTCAAATTCAAACTATCAATACTCGCCTGAGATTGTTGCAGTATAACTGGTTAATGAGGACTTACATCACTCCAGTACGATTGAACAAGTTCGATCCTCATGTGCCTGATTTATGTTATAAGTGCAGGACACACCCTGGGACTCTTTTGCACTGTTTGTGGGACTGTAAGGAAATTCAGAAATTTTGGAAATCTGTATTATGTCTAATCTCCCAGATCACCTCGTCCCCAATAATGTTAAATCCTAAGCTGTGTATATTTGGTTTGTTTCCTGATAACTGCACACTGTCTAAAGGAGAGAGGGTAATGGTCACCCTATGCTTACTACAGGCGAGGCGATCCATTGCACTCTGTTGGAAAAACACATGTAGTCCCTCTTTAAGCCGTTGGTTAAAAGAGTTATCAGCATGTTTGGCTCTGGAAAAACTTACATATATAGTAAGGAAGAAGGCTTCAGAATTTGCTAAAATTTGGGAGGATTTCTTGGAATTTGTTAAAAATGCTGACTTAGGCAATGTATTGAAAGCATAAGATATGAGTGAGGGAAACATGGAAGTGAAATGTTACTCATGTGGCAAATGTGTTACACATGATTGTTTATTATTTCATTTATGTATGATTAAGTGTATGTACACATATGTATATGTGAAGGTATGTGTGTATATATGTATATACATTCTGTACCTCATCATTGTTACCCATTTATTTACCCTTTTTTTTTTTGTGTGTGTCCGAATAACTCTACAATTCCTAATCCTATTTATGAGTTATTAATATACTGCCACTTGTTCAGTTTGGGGGGGTATTTGATGTTATAATATATGACACGAATACATGAATGTAATTTTCTGAGAAATATGAAAATCAATAAAACATGTTTATTAAAAAAAAAAAAGACGCGTTTATTTTGAAAATGGGAAGTTTGCTAGTGGCTGATTTTTAGCTGAATGCTGGTCAGTCTTGCATGGCGCAATGCATTATGTGGCTCACAATGCATTATGGGGCGTTTGAGTGTGACTAGTATGCCCACCTCGCATACTTAAAATTTTTTCCAATATAGTATACATCCGGGTATTTCTCACACACTCAGTCTTTTTATACTATCTAATGTGAACACACTACATACTCATTTTGATGTCACACTTCGTATGAGTAGTACGTTAGTATGCCATTTCGGACACAGCCTCAGATTATTATTTTTTAGCTTTACTTACATCGTTATTTTAAAAACTAAATATACAAAATCTTAAAGGAATATTACACCCAAAGAATGATATGCCTTAATTTTCTACTCACCCTCATGCTGAGCAACACTCTGGAGCACTTTTTTGATGTCTCAAATGCAGCTGGAGGTCCGGGGTG
Organism: Scarus forsteni; assembly: GCA_036419115.1. Taxonomy (NCBI): domain Eukaryota; kingdom Metazoa; phylum Chordata; class Actinopteri; order Labriformes; family Labridae; genus Scarus; species Scarus forsteni. The sequence goes on along the minus strand of JAZDUH010000182.1, from coordinate 13,789,207 downwards.
ATTTTCGCTGTGAACAAGCGTCCATCTAACAGGGGCAGCGGAGCCGAAGAAAAAGGTCCATAAAGTCCACAAAAGCGTGCCTATTTTCCTTCATACTGCAAATCCGCTGTAATCCAAGTGTCCTGGTAGATGCGTCCATAATTAATTGAAACAAGGTCATTTAGTACATTTTTTGAGCCTAAACAGTGCTATAAGCGTACTTCTGCAGTGCGTCTCGCTCCCTGCACTCGTGGCTGACAGACCAATCCAGAAGGCTTCGTAGTGCAGGGAAGCAGCGCAACAGGACATGTTCCATAAGACACTTTCCCTCTAAATAATTGATCTTAATGACAGTAACCAGAGTTGGACCACAGCACAACATGTCCATTGAAAATTCAAGTTAAGTTCCGACATAAAAGTCACCATTAACGCTACCAGTGATACAGCTGCAAGCCACAAGTTCATCTGCGAAGTGAACCTACGTATAGAAGACTGAACAATCTTAAATCAGCTTTTCTGGAACTAAAAACTCTGAGTTGTGCTATTTCTACTTCTTCTGAACCAATTGCATCAAAACGTATACTGGGTTTGTCTGTTACCATGTTGAAACACTTTTTATAGCTCTACAGATCAAATGCTTTCAAAAATGGAGGTGCGTTCCAATTGTTCTTAGACGTCGAAATCTACACTGTAAACGACCCACTTTGTTGGGAAATTCCTACTGGGAAGAAATCTCAGCTACCTTGACTTTCCCAGTTTGTAACTGGGACATGTTAAAGTAAGATGTGACGAAATTCCAACTTCTCATGTCCAAGTTTTGAGGTAAACAGAATGCACTGGAAAATCATACCACCAGAAAATATTCAAATACCACATTTAAACTAAAATCTAAAAAGCTAAAAGAAATTTCATTCTAAAAGGCATGCCTGTTCTTCAGAAGAAAAACCCAGACACATTCAAAACTGTCCACAAAAATAAAACAGCGATTTTAAAAGACGCTGCAAAATGAGCTCTGTACCATGCAGAATGGTCTTCTCCTCGGCAGGAGCATCCTCCTCGTTCCTCCCCTTCTTCTGCCTCTTGGCTGTGATCTCATCCAGCTCTTTCTGCTCTTCCTGGAAAATTGAATTAATCATGGACTCTTAATTACTAAGCAGATTAGTCATCTGATACATACAGAGCTGAGGACATGAGCAAACTTAAAACTGCATCTCTAAACTGCATGCTTTACATAAGAAAGGATTACTTGGATGTGATCAAATGTTTGATCTAATCTGAGCAGAATGCCACGGGATTGTAAAGCACGATGTGTGTATGATAGTAAATCCACTAACACAATCCCGTATCACAGTTTTAACAACTACCTGTAACAACATTTCTGCAGCTCCTATGCTCTACACTTACCATACTACACATGAGTTTGGTTTACCGGCCTATGCTCACGTGTTTTCAATGGATTCAGCTGAACTGTACAATAGTTTGACTAATGGAGTGTGAAGAAGCAACAGCACAAAAACTCAGTCCTTAAGCATTACCTCTGATGGTTTGGCCACATCTTTCTCATCTGCATATTTCGCCCACGGCCCAAGGAAGCTGTCGATTTCTCCCGCATCTCCTCCTTTGACCTTTTTCCTTTTCTCTGTCTTCTTAGCTCCACTCTCAAACACAGTTAACCCTTGAGGAAGGGCAACCAGATATTAACAATCTAAACTTGATTTGAGCAATACTTTTAGCAAATAAAGAAAAGCTGGAATTTTATAAGTGATTACCGTTGTTTTTTTCAGCCTCTTCCACTGCACCTATATAAGAACTGGAGGATGTCTGGTGCGTGTCCACAGATGGATCTAGAGCATAGCCTATACAGAAGGTGGGCAGTGTTGCAGAGGAGTCATTAAAATTCAGACAGGGTCAATATATCGACGACATCATTCAAACCCACAGAGGTCACGTGCAGCTCACCATAAGTGGAAAAGGTCCTCCTTTGCTGTTCAAACATGAAGTCATTAAGGTGAGCAGGCTCTGCATAACCAGAGAGCATGTTCCTGGGGGCTGCCATCTGCTGTGATTTGAATGGATTGACTGGCCCAAACTGAAAGGAAAAATTGCACCGCGTTTTAAATTTTCAAACTTATAAGCATGAACTATGTATCTGTGAGAAAGATAATCAAGGTAGCATGGAGCTGCTCAGCTACTGAGCAAAAGGGAGACCTTGAAATGAAAGAAACAAAGAACAGCAGCAGTCATGACTAAGAATAAGAACCTGGTAACATACAAGGTCGGAGCTCAAAAATAAACACTTATCACTTATTTAAACCAACAGCAAGGTTCCATGAAATATCTTTTAGACATAACTACCTATGATTACAAAATAGTCTGGTAAGTTATTGAAAGGTTGAATAGGATATTGAACGAATAAAGACACGCTCTAAGTCTTGATAATAAATGGAAGAAAATGTTTATTTCAGATTATTTAATGTCTCAGTTGAAGGTAGTTTAACGGGAACCTCACCTTAACAAAAAAAGTCAGAATAATTATTTAGTAGATGTTCTGTACATTAACTCATATGTGGACACCCATGGAGGTGTCTGCTGTGTGTGTCATGTTGTGCTCAACACATAATTATTCTTTATGATAAATTTTCCTGCTATATTTGCAGAGAGAGGAGTATATTCACCTGAAACTAAACAAAAGTAAGCACATTTGGCCCTGGAAATATCTCATGAGTCTATCGTAGATCGATATTTTCAAAGAAATGTTGTATAAGGCAGGATAGGTATGAGAAGGGATGTGAGCACCATACTGAATCTTGCAGCATTATACTGTATAAATATTTTGCAGTACAATATCTACATTTCATTATTTAATAACTCATAAAAATCCAAGACCTTTGTTTTGTATTTGGGTTCAGCTTCTGGCACTTGTTTGGTGGCAGGCATTTAGCCATTTCACTATATGTCCCTCTCCTACATTTGTTGTTACCAGTATTAATTATTCTTCAGAATTCAAAAATGAATTAATGTAGCAGCAACTACACACGTTTTAACAACACCAGTGAAGAAAAACTGTAGTTTTAAGCATTTATCATTGGGGGCTCTATCGCAATACTTCAGACATTTCAAACATTAAACTATTTAGTTGAAGAAGAAATACTGATCATACTTCTTATCCAGTTGGGATTTGTTGTGTTGTCTTGTTTATTCCTACATTCACTCGATATTCTGCTAAAGGCAGTGGTAGGAATCGTGAACAACGCTGGATAACAAGATCACAAAACTAATTTTTACAATCATAATTACTCAAATTTATGGATTTAGTACATTTTCTCACTGTACATGTCATTTTTGAAGCTAGGAATAACCTATTGCCAAAAAACAGTCAAACAATTCCCAGAGAAAGGGAAGAGAGTTCACGTAACTTTAAATATCTTTGTGTGTGCACATTTTTTTAGTTTACTAAATTTTTAGAACAAAACTTTGGAGTGGTCATGAAGAGGAGTTAAATACTCCCCAAACAAGACTCAATTAAGAAATACAAAGAAATTATTTCCATAAGACACAGGAAATAATGTGTTTGATGATCATCAAGTGGTTTCTATTTGTGTTTTAATTTATAGTGCACATTACTAAAGATCTATTTAAAACTTACTTTAACATTAAGTAAGTTAGAATAAATTAACATGATTGTACAAGTTAATATTAATGAGGCAGCTCATTGAGAATTGTATGGAGATAGATGGGAACAGATAAGTTAACACTTCTGCCTACAGTTTTTCAAATATGCAACACAAAATATGAATTGTTCAGCATTTTTGTGGCATGCCTTTCTTTTGGTATAATACTCTACGTTTATGTTTACTTAAATTTATATGCTTTTGCTGTTTTGCTCTCTTTTTCAAATGTTGCTTTAACATGTTTGAAGTATATCAACTCATTTATCCATGTTATCATCCCTGTACTGGGACAAGCATCATACTCCAGATTGTGTTTAATCCTTTTCGTTTCATCCACAGATAGTCTGTTTCACATATTTTTTCTGTGATTGTTGACTCAGTGCAGCCAGCTGTTATTTGTAAGTGACATTTGGACCTGATGTTTTTGCACTATAAAAGTTGTACTTCTATGATATCATTACAAAAAACCCCACAAAAAATTAAAGGAATACTACACCCAAACAACGATTTGGCCTCATTTTCTACTCACCCTCATGCTGAACAACACTGTGGAGTAGTTTTGGAACATCTAGGATGCAGCCGGAGATCTGGGGGGATCCTCGCTGTCCACTGATATTGATATCATGACTTGTAGAGCCGAACAAACAGTGTCCTTAAAAGTCCACAAAAAGTCCACAAAAAGTCGGCAATATTCCTCCATACTGCTCGTGCGCTGTAATCCAAGTGTCCTGAGCAGGTAACATCCACCATTTACTCGAAACGACATCATTTAGCACATGTTTATAGCCTAAACAGTACTACTTCGCATTTCTATGATACACTTACGGGTGCCCTCACAGGGCAGCTGATAAACCAAAGGGGCCAGCGCACTCTGCAATAACTAGGAGGCGTAGAACAAGAAATCCCACATTCTGCTGTGGCATGGAGCCGTGGACAGACACAAGAGGGTCAGCAGAATGTGGGATTTCTTGTGTTCTTGTTCTTGTTCTCGCTCCTAGTTATTGCAGAGTCGCGTCATATTAGAAATGTGATACCTGATAGAGTAATACATGACTACAAAGTTTCCCAAACCATATTGGGGTTTTACCTTAAACAAATAAATGACAACCAACGGGAGCTCACTGAAAATCATCAAAAAAAAAACATGATATGATCTCAAATATGGCAATTAACTTAGGAGAAAAACGTGTTTATGAGTTAAAAATAATAATGTGGGTGACATGGACAATCAACTCAAGAATGAAATAATGTTTCAATCCGGTTCGTTCATTGTCAGGCTGTCAAAAACTTACCTCTGGTGCAAACATGGTTTCATATGTGGGATTGAAAGTTACTTCTTTACAGGACGGGTCCAGGTGTGCTCCAGTCTCAACAGATTCCTAGACACAGAACAGATTGTGGCTGCTTGTGTCAAACTTTCGGAAGAAAATAACAATACATTCACAGATAGATTGATAGTGTTGCGTTGTTACAGGACTTTATTTTTATTGTACTTCCGATCAAACTTTGCGGTCTCTCCCCAAACAGAACATTTTGTTTCCTCACATCTGCTACAGGGTTGCATCTACTGATAGACATGTTTTAAAGCTTGAAACCGACTGATGGCTAATTTAATATTCACTGCTGTCCACACAAGAAAGGATCTCTAATTTAGAGGTAAATAACGTGCTAAAGAGCCTCTTTCTTCCTCTCCTCAAACGTTTGGCTAACTTGAGCTAGCTTGGTTAGCATACCTTCACGGCTACCTCCGGAGCAGAATTCAGGAGCGCCAGAGACATCGTCTGTCCAGACTGTATCGGTTTAAGATGAGCCGTGGCGTCCGGGTCCAGTTTCTCGACGCTTGTATTGGATTCCGCTTCATTTTCTGAATCCGAATCACTTCCATACGAAGCGAGGGAAGCTATGGCGGCAGACATGTTGGATGTTGTGAATTTGCCGGAAGCAGGAGGGCGGTACTTCCGCTCCCTGTTTCTTTAAAAAAAGTCCAGTATACTTTAGCCCCAAACATTAAAAAAAATATAAAATTAAAGGAAGAACATCATATTATGGATACAGGAGCAGGGTGTTAAAACAAATTACGAACGTTTATAATTTTCACAAACAGCAAAAAGACGATTATTGTAGTATGTATTTATTCTTTATGATCATTAATTTATAAATAAAACAAGTATTTTTATCTCTAGCCTACGTAACAATATCGTGATAAATGCACCTTACTGTACTTTTGCCTATGGGATGTTAATATATCCGAACTTACTTAAGCCTATTCATTTACCAATAGCTTAGTATGAATAATAACTTTAACTACTTTTTGGATGACACCAGGGTTTTAAAAAATGTATTACACTCAGTTACAACAAAACCAACCGCATCTGTCCCCTAACAGGATAAAACAGAGATGTAACAATCTACATTTCTCATGGAATTTCCCTATAACAACGTTCATATACTCCACAAATGTAATGGTCATAAGAGTATAATATTGGCAGTAAAAAGTCATTCGAGATCACAGGGCTACATATAGGCTAAGGACAGACCTGCCCACTCTCATACTTAGGACCAGTTTAGAGTTATCATTTAACTTATAAGACACGTATTTGGTCTGTGCTGGACATTGGAGTGCTCAGAGTTCACCCATGCAGGCATTGGGAGAATATGTAAATTTCACACAGTCAGCCTGTGGTTGACCAAGGAATTGTAACAGGGATCTTCTTGCTGTGACAAACAGGCACTAACCTGCTGCACCATAACACCAGAACATAATATATTCTTTGTCATCAATATCTCTCAACATATTTAATTTATTTGAAATCAGTTTATTATTTTTAATCATGACAACTTGCCTGTTTGATTGTTTTGTCTTAACTGTATTATCTCATCATGCTGCATTCAGTAATTTGCTCATCACTCAAAAAAACACTTTAATTGCCTCTTTGAGGATTAACAGGTGCTGAACGAAAATAGTATCTGGAAACATACAATATTACCGATAAAAGTTACACTACTCTTATTACAAAGCATACAAATATGCTTTTAAAATGCAAGCTATAAAAACGATAAACATTACAATCAAGTTTTACTTTAATCAATATATATTTTTCCTACATCTGACCAAAGCATTGCTATTAAATACAAGTTAATAAAAAAAATTGGAATAGCTTAATTCCAGGTTTTAAGCATATGCCACCATATTTCCATATGAAAGAAGATAAACAAAAATAAAATGTTATCAATATACTACATGAAAAGTAGACCATTTCTGTTCGTTACAGCGAGGGATATGTCAATAATCATCATTTTCAGCACGGCGTCAAATACTCATATCACTAAACACTTTTCAGAGGAGTATATGTATATGTAAATAATATTATACATTGATATTATTTCCAATCTTTGTACTTATTTTTCAAAAGGTACCAGACTAAATCATATACATCAATCAGTCTTCTTGTTTTTTTTTAACCTTTTAAATGCAGGGTCATGTCAGGACGCCACATTTTCTTTTTCTTTTTTTTTTGATAAATAGAACGAAAAAATCTATATTTAAAATAAAGCAAATGCATTGTGTTGAGTTGCTACAGCCTGTGAAATGATTGGCAGCACCAATGATTACATGAAAGGTTTTGTGCGGAGTCAAATACTCACACTCATATAGTCGAAATGACACCACCCGGTGCAGAGTGGTAAAAATCATCAATTCCCCCAACATTATAAAAGTAAGTATTATGTAGTAGTATGTAGGCTATTAATGGAAGTGAGTTCAAGAATTGCAGACTGGCTGTCGGTGGCACATTTTTGCGATAAGACGTTGAACACAGCGCATTTTAGACTTGCTGTGGGAGCTGGGCAGAAATGACAAGACCAAATAAAAAAATACAACTCTGCCGAAATTCATGCCATATGCATGGACACAGCCAACATCATCTAAAAATGCACTTAACAGTATCCATTGGATATTAGGCTCAATGCAAACAAGCAGGTTCTTTCAGTCCAAGTGAAAATTTTATTCATTTTCAACTCAATCAATATCTATAAAGCAAGGGCGTAGGCCTGATTTTGACATTGGTGGGGACATAAAAGTACACCAAGATGGCACCTCTGGAAGTTGATGTGTTTTGCATTTATGACTGTTTTTTATGCCATGTAGAGCTAATCAAACAAACAAGCAAACTATCATCTACTGTATGTTCCTTGACAAAAATATATAGATGCATGACATATGAACAGTGGGACAATTTGGAATCAATCAGAAATTTTGATGGTATGGTAATAGTCTGATAAATATATAACCAAAACGAAAAGGGACAACTGATAAGTGTATTCCCCAACAAAATAAATGTATAAAGTAATGTTTTTAATCCAAGGTTTTATTGTATTTTTCCCCCACAAACTTTTATTGTTGGTCTTTAACAGTTGCTGCCTTTCAATACACAAATAATATATGGATAATAAATAAAATCATCAAAATGTGTATCTCTTTGGCGTTAAATACAAGCATTTTTAGTGAAAACATTATATACTATGCTTGTGTTTTGTGTCAGGGACCATGTGGTAGTGGCATAATATTGATAGGGACGTGTCCCGAGCGTCCCTATCCAATTCTACGCCCCTGCTATAAAGTATCAAAGATGTCTGAAGTAATCAGGCAAGGGGTCAAATATTGAGTTGTAATACACATTTGATGTTCTGAGGGACTTTTGATGGATCCACACCTTCCCTGTAATCGATTGGACATCACAACCAGCAAGTGAAGCGGGCGTGCACGTTCTCCGTGAGCCTCCCACGAGCTCAGCAGCAGTCGCATGGAACGCGTCCTCGCGCCTCAACAATAGAGTGGTAAGTACCATTGTCGCGGGTAATAATAGGGGCAATTTCTTTTCAATACCCGCCCGTCTTTCTCATTTCTCTTCAAACCGCGGGATTCTCGCTCGAGTGTCAATCTAACGGTCACAATCTCATGTAACAGAACCTGTTCGCGGCATCACCGGAGGAGGGTGAACAGCAGATCCACCTCTTTCCACCCGGAGGATCCCTTTGGAGAAAAGTGTCAGTGTCCTTCTCCGCCGCCGCCTCTTCCAGCTGGAGTACATTTGATATCACAGACAGGACAATCATGGATGTGACCCGGGGATTTAAATATTTGGACACAGCGGCATGCCAGGCTGTTCTGTGAGGATGGGAAGAAAATAAGAGGAATTTTACCACACATATCAGGTAATTTCTGAACACTGTCCTAATGTCATCATTTTTACTTTAAGATACGACTTTGGAAACCTACTCTGAGGGTCAATGCATCTCGAAACAGTTGCGAAAACTAGCTCCAAACCGAGTGGCTATGCTTCAACTTGCAGTCTTTGGTGGGAACCGTGGACTTAACTGTTTTACCCGTAACGACGTTTGAAATTTAACACTGCATGACCATCACTGACTGCCACTGTTACGGTCTAACAAGTGACCGTGTTAACCAGTGACTTGCAGCCTTGAGTGCCTGGAGACGGAGCGTGCCCGAGTGAACGGCTCCGTGTTGAGTTTACTTCTCTATAAGATATTAATATCAATAATAAACATACGACAAATTTATCTTCAATGAAAAAATGTAACTAGCAAAAACTGGCAGGACACCTATCTTATTCATTATCTGACGTAACAACGACGACGAACGACGCATACAGCTGAAAATCATCAGTTGACACGGTCACTCTCGAAAACAAAACACCTTCACATTAACCATGTGTACAGGTGACAAAATGTTGGCAGGAAAGTGCAGTGTTTTTAAAGATTCGGACTGAAAAGTGGACAAATGCTCGTTTGGTCTCTTAAAAATGAATGTATTGGTGATAACTGTGTAATGTGACTGGCTATAGGGTCATAAATGTACGAGCTCCACATCTGCAGCAGCGTCTTGACATATTCAGTCCATGGAATATCATGCTGTGGAGCTAATATTTGCTATGCGACAACATTTCCCTAAAAAATGAGGCAGCAGCTCTCATTTTGATAACCTTTGCAGTCTTGTTGTGCGAGAGTTTCGTGTTACAGCAGTATGATCAAACAAACATCAGTGTGGCGTGATTTAATTTTCCCACTAAAGAGCGTTGACTTCAGAGAGAGGGGATAAGGGCTGGGGTCTATCCAGCCAGCTCGGTTTGCAGTCATGGGGGATGGTAGCCTTCAGCCCAGTGAAAATCATGCTTTGTGAAATTTGAAACCTTCTTTGTACTACTTCAAGTGCAGCAAGCAAAGTGGGCATAACTGTGGGTATTGTTGTTTTATGTCTGCAGATTTCATCTGTGTTGACAGCTATAGGCTGTTTGTTTCAATGCACGGTGCCAGCTAATGTGGGGCTGTAATGCAATAGGATCCTGTTACTGTATGTTTCTACAGGGTGGAGGAATCCCTTGTTTACAGTTGGACAAGCAACATACTCAATAATTCATCTTTCAAAATCAAGTGGTAAACTAAAAAGCAGCCTGGAGTGGAAATCAGTGTTCGGAGAGGGAGTGATGAATGGAGCATCAGCTGCAGTCATTGATAAAAGTCTGTGTGCTGCTGCCTCTGACAGTGGATTAATGAAGTCAACCGTGCCTTTTATGGATTAAAATTTAATTTATGATAGTAAACAAAACACACAAACAGTGATTACATGTTGTGTGGCTGCTGTAGGATCTGCATGTGATGTGCATGAGCGGAGCAATGGCTTAACTTTTCACCAGCTTTATAATGAGGTTAGGGACTTATTTTTGCCTTGTGAGATCTGAGCACGTCTTTATTATTTAAGTGAAGACATTAGGCGTGGGAGTCACTTGATAACTCACTCTGTGATATGGCATGGTGAGATAATCAGATTTCACTTGTTTTAGAGTGAACATTAGTGGTATGACAAGGTAACTCAAAATATGATAGTGATAAAAAAAAATGGATGTACTGTAATTCTAAAACAATTCTGGAAAGATCTACACATTATAAGACAACCATATCAGATCATAGTAGTAAAACATGCCATCTTATTGTTTGCTTGGCTGCTTTGACCAAAAGTCTGTTTGAAAATGCTGCAAATTGGTGATTTGAGCTCTAATTATTTTTTTTATAAGTATATAGAAAAAATGACTAGAAAAATGTATTTTCTGGCAGTTTTTGGTGATGCTTCTCTGTGTGATTGGGCAAGTGAATATGATAAGATGTCGATGTGATCTGTCTGTGGACCACAAATGTGATATCACACCTCTAATATATTTAATAATATACAAGCCTTCACGTTCAAGTTTTCACGTTTCACTCCTTTTTAACATGTTTACACTGTTTTGATATCTGTAGAAAATATTTCAAAAATATTCTACCAATTTTATTCACATTACACTTTAGTAGGCCGATCAACCCCTTAGTGTCAGCGTTGCTTTAAACAGGTTGTTTAATGCAGGAGCTGCCAATTTGTTTGAGCTTGAGAGCTACTCAAAACAAGAAGAGCATTATGGATTGCTGTCTGTCAAGTTTAATGTTCCTGAGTATTAAAGATATTTGCAGTTTAAATAATGTTGCATTTACAAGGCAACAAATGACATGTTTATTTTTTGAAATGATTGTTCTTGTTAATTATTACTATTGATTAATAAATGATATGAGAACATTATTTGCATCTTCAACAACTGATTGATCTGCAAAACTCAACACTCTGGCTTTTCAGACACTGTAAGAGCTCTAGCTGGCACCAGTGGTGATAGAGATGGCACCGGTGCAACAACGTGCAAGCAACTGTTACATCACACCGGTTACATCTGAGGGAATAATAGAGATTTTTAAAATGTGTGTTAGATTTGTTGTTTTTTTTTTAGTAATAAAAAAAATTGTTTGCAAAACATAAATATTAGTACTTAAAAAAGGTGCGATGGTAACTCGAGGTGGCAGGTTTACGTAAAGAGACATTTTCACAAGGAACCGAGAGGTTTGTACCTTGAGTTTTCAAAAGCAATCCACGTTCACATGGAGACAAGAGAACGACTGAAATTGCTGTAGCGTACATGCCAGAATCAGCGGTGTCACAACATGAGAAACATTTTTTTAACAACATCAATGGCAAGTGGACGCACAAAGATGCAGGAGTTTTTTGTCTGGACAACAAATCTGTCTGGATAGTTTTGTCTGGATAACAAACCGAGCAAGGTAATTAGCACACATGTTGCTTGGTAGACGACTGAAGCTGTTGTTGTTCCTGGTATTCACGTGAAGCCTTCATGTGAAAGAGTACTGCGCATCCGAAAACTTCGATTTTCAGGAAAAGTGACAGCCTTAGGGGCCGTTTACATGGAAACTCCTGACTTGAAGCCGCAAAGATTCTCCCTTTCCGTTTTCGAATTCTTCTGCGTTTACATGACAACGCTCGGAGACGAGTTAATCCCCTGTAAATCCGCTGTAGTGTGCATGCCGGTTCAGTAGATGGCGGTGTAGGTCTGCAGAGATGCAGCGCTGCTACAACACCGACGAGCGAAGAAAACCTTTCTACAAACAACAATGGCGAACAGGCGCACAGAGAAGCAGGAGTTTCTTTTTTGGACAACAAATCAGTTCGGACAACAAATCTGTCTGGATAGTTTTTTCTGGATAACAAACCCGAGCACGGTAAGAGCGCTCACCGTTACCGGCGGGCGGAGGAAGCTGCTGTTGTTCCTGGTATGCGCGCCAGCCTCCATGTGAAAGAGTACTGCGCATGCGGTGGCGTCAGCGTTCCCCTGAAGCGCTCTGCTCTGTCGTTTACGAGGCGGATAGAGGCGGAATCAAATCTTTCCGCTCTGGGGGGAGCGGTGTCAAAAGTTTCCGTTTTCACTGGAAGCGCCCAACATGGTGTCATCTAAACTGAAGGCCAAACGCGACGATACTGTCAGTGGGGACATCTTGTGGATGGAGAGGAGAAATACAGTGAATTTGACAAATACTGCATTAGATTAGAAGATTAGAAGATCGCTGACTACACCTTTAAGTGTAAATTCTCATGAGCTGTGTCTGATAGCATCCCTCTCAAGAAGTGGATGTGGCTTTAGCTTTCAATTGCTGTGCTTCAATGTTTACTGTGACTGCACAGTCATGCTTGATGTATGTTTTCCACAAGAGCCCTTTGTGGCTGTATGAACACCTGGCTCAAAGAGCGTCTTCTATCTGTGGGCAGTGGTTAAATCCCTGATGGCATCTCGGGGGAAACTTTAAAAACCTGTCTGTGCACTCGTTGGAAAGGAGAAGCAAGCCCTGGATGAATGAGACAAGTGAGACATCAGGAAAACTTTAGGTTGATGTTGTGATACTTTATGAAATATATATAGCCCTCAAAAATTATTATCACTTTACAGCCCCCAGGGATAATTGATCAATTGTGACAGACAGATTAGATAGATCTGTTGACAAAGTCGATCCATTTGAGGAAAAATCACAGCTTCAACAGAGTCAAAATAGAGTCCTTCAGACTATACTGTATGCTAGTGTTATTTGCTAGAGGTGTAAGAAAATATTGATGCCACAGTGCAACCAGTACAATGCTGCATCGATTTTTTAAGTGTGATATAGGGATATTTCATTAATTAGTAATTGCTAGTTGGCAGCAGGCATTCAACCCTTCTAGGCTCCCTCTATCTGTCACATTTATTGTTGTCATTTCTGTCACTGGGACAAACAATTAAGTTAATTAGTGTTCCTGGGACCATGCTTTAAATATCTGATAAAAAAAGGTATTATATTTATACATGCACTATTGTTGTATTAAAGTATGTCCCTGTCTTTAGAATAATGATATAGCATGATACAGCGCATTAACATCCATGTGTGATGATATGTGTCATATTGCCAAATTCTTTCCAACACACACCCCTTAATTTTACCTAAGGTAGTGAGTCAGGGTGTTGCGTCAAGGGCACCAAGTCGGGAGGAGAGAGAAAAAAAATATGACTTTCAAGTTCAGCCTTTCTGCTTTGTGTGGTTGTGAGTCCAGATTTTGGGCCTATAAGTATTGTGTTATATACTGGAATATACAAAACAGGAACAGAGAGAGAGAGAGAGAGTGTGTTGCTGCTGCTGATCTTAACAAAAGTAATAAATAATGAAGTAGGATTAAGTACCAACATTTCAGTCATGGTGAACATGATGACACGACATGAAATTGTACTTATTTTTCAATGATGGTCATTTAAGATGAAATAAATACACTTAGTGAGCAAAGACCTAGACTTAATACAAATCAATCTGGGATATGAAGCTCACAGTTACATAACATCAAGATACAGCAAGTCTCTGGTCAGTGATGTACTGCAAGACAGTATTAATCGACGGAATTATGCTTCAGCTACTGCATTCTTCTCATCCCTGACCTCTGATATTATCCTGTCTCATTTGTCTTTTTATGTTCAATAATGTCAATTTGATTTACCCTCACTTATGTGATAAGAAGCCCCTGTAGTGATGGGATGAGTCAACCTGGCAGGGAAGTCTGTTCACAGTCAGAGTTCAGAGTTGTTTTATATTTTATCCTATCTTGAGTGGACATATGTTAACATTAAAGACATAAGGGACATATCAAGAGAACAGCTGACACATTGCCCTCAATACATAAAGATTTTTTCCAGTTTAATTAGAGGTCATTCTCAATTTATCAGGCAAATCAAAGAACTGCTAATGTGTTAAACTGTACCAGCCGACTTTTCCCGCAAGTTTCAATTGTCCATGTAGAAAATAAGGGTGTCTGTGTGTAAGCAGCACTGGCTCCCTGGTCCAAATAGTCTGAGTGCCTTTGCAGCTGTTAGATTTATCAGTCTGCAACAGTGGCACCCAGAATATCATGACTGAGTGACAGCTATAGGCTGAGTCTCCCAACAGCTCAGCCTTATACGCCATATGCACACGGGAGAGACTTTTCCACAATGTCTGGTGCCTCAATCCAGGGTCTTTTCCTGAAATGACATTTGCAGATCCAGTGATAAAATTCACCGTTCCTCTGCTCTGATTTTGATCCTGGATCACTGCTCTGGTTTTGTACAACAACACTTGTTTTCCTTCAGGGCTTAACTGGTATTTCAGAGCTCACCGGAAAGCATAAAAAGTAGGAAGTCGTCCCTAACCTGCCCTTTGATATGTGGGTTTGAACAATAGTCTTTGGTTTGTCCAATAAACGGCCTTACCTACAGGTGTTATCCCAAAATAGGAGCAAACATATTGTAGTGTTTTTATCTGTTGTTTGTGAACTCCATTGCTGCGAGGGATGACTTTCCTGCACAGTTTGCACTTCTCATGTTTTGCTCCGCGTTACAGAGGCCCTCGTGATAGAAGAGCTTTGGCATGCCTCCTGCGGGGGCTTTTTGGACTTCTCTTTTATTTGTTGACACGGCTCTGATCCTCTGCCAGTCTTTGGTTTTCTCATACTAGAAAGAAGACGCTCGCTTTTTATCCCGTAGCTCTCTCAGCAGAGGTGGTGAGGGGCGACACGAGGGCCCGCAGAATCACACAGGGCGTAATAAAAGGGCCCGCAAATAGAGAAGTAGAGCAGATGAGAGGAATATGAGTGATGGCTGCCTGGCACAAGGAGAAGGAGGAGGAGGTGGGAGGAAGGTGGGCAAGAGGGTTCTGGGAAAGGCAGAAGAAAATGAATGTGAGCGTGCCATTTAGCGGCTCCACAGACAGACCTCCTATCTCTCAGCTGTTTGGATGCTCCCGAGGCTCCCGGCACACAGAAGCTATTGTTCTTCCTCTTGGCTGGGCTCACGGCTCTATAATGCAGCCTCTGTCCCCACTCTGAACTGGCCTGACAGTGGACACAGTTAGCCGGTCTGACTGGTGCCCCTTGTGCTTTACTGCCACTGCCCCATCCACCCCTGCCCCACTTTGTCCAGATATCTGCTCATCCTCAGAGGTGACATTTTGCTTCTTCTGACAGAGTTTGCACTGCCTGTCTCTTTTCAGTTCTCACAGTTAAGTCACTTTTGCAGTGCTGGATACTGTCCTTGGCCCCTGATTATAATGGTTATCTACAGGATCAAACTTTTTTTAAGACTGAAAAAATCAGAATCTTAAGAAAAAGCCAGAATTCTAAAATAAAATTTCAAATTCTCAAATAAGTATGACTTAATTCTCAGACTTCTACCTCTTCCCCACTTTTTTCCCTTATAATTCTAAATTTAATCTCAGAATTTGGATATTTTTCTCAGACTATAAAACAAGTTCAGTCTTTAATTTTCTTTTCTTCTGTCTTTCTTTCTTTTTGGCCCCTATGGTCTTCTGTGTTTCCAAAATGAGAACATATGCAGACTAAAATTATGTTGTTTTAATGATAGATTTTGTCTCTTAATACCCAAAACTACTTGAGACCCCATATTTGTGCATCTGGACTGGTGAATGGGGCTGATAACAAATGATATTGTAAGTGAACCAAAATATTTCATTTTAATTGTTTTGAAATTATTATCACTGTTTTCTGGCCCCAGAGCATAAACCAAGAAAAAATCTGGCCCTTGTGCAAATGTGGTTGATGACCCCTGCATTAGACTGTTCTACAACTACCGTAACTGCATTCTGCCCTCCAACTATGTCCTCTTCAGATTCAAATTTTAATGATGTGCACAGATATCATTGTGTAGAATCTAACAACAGATACACATATACAAATGGCTTCACAAACTCATAAACTGACCATAAAACACAAAATAAATGGTACTACTGTGAAGTAAACATTAGCAACAGACAGTAATGATGTTGTATATTATAATAGGACTGTAGCAGTATGGATGACATTTTTCTTTTTAAAACAATACAATATTTATACTGAGCCAACAATAGACAAAACATTTTCACCGTGTAATTACCTAATTCATATTTGGGTAACATCTTAACCTCCCAGCCATGGTGACTGGCAGTAAAAGGCAGGAACTTGAAGCAGAGCAAAGCAGACGCACATTCTCTGGATGACACAGTGTCCACCCTTTTTAAAGCACTGTGTGATTATGTTAGGGCTGGGCAATTAATTGAAAAATAATCAAAATCAACATTTAGACCCTCTAATTGAAGTAATTTTACTCATGACGATTATTTTGATTATTTCCCTGTGTAAGTCATGTGACCTCGCCCCCTCCATATAGTCTGTGCTCACTTTCGCCAAGAGCGAAGGACATGCCACCAACATGGAGCAGACAAGCGCCAATCTATCAGAGGACCTTGTAGCCAAGAAAAAAATCTTCTCCATTGTTTGGGCACGTTTTGGTTTCTGTGCAGAGGACATCAAGAAGAAAGCAGTCAAGTGTAAATACAGCAGGAAGACCGTGTTGATGACCATCGGTATCACCACTAATTTGGTCCAGCATAGCATAAAATAAACGTTCATTAATCATAATCGAGGTAAGACCTTCAATTAATTGTGATATTGAGATTAGGTAATATCGCCCAGCCCTAGTTTACGTGTCCCCTCCTCTACAAGCAACATAAAATAAGAGTGTTCACTCTGCAGAGCGTTGTTGTCTGTCAGCATCTTTGGCTCAAAAGATACTTTGGAAAATGCCGAGATGGCGGCATGCGTGTAGGTGTGCGGCTCTGAGCTCTCTCTTATGGTGCTCTTATCTGCATATTTATTGTCTTATTTATTTTTTTATGTTTTAGTACTTCTATCTCAAGTACTGTCCTGAGTAGCACCTTAAATTTTGTTCTGAAAATACACAGTATTTAAGGAAAGCGATTTTCCGAAATGAGGTATTTTGACATAATCTCTGCAAAATCGCCTCATTTCGCTATATTTTTTCATCCATCGCCAGTGTTATCATATAAAGTCAGCTCATCTACCCTCTCCAGGTGGATCAGCTGACCTGGTAAACAAACTTTTGATGACGTCATAGCCGCGCGACACAAAGGTACAGCTGACCTACTTTTAGCCGGCAGTGCTGAGCAACATGGCAGAATATTAATCTGATGCCGAAGAGTCAGACTACAACGACCGGTTTGAGTCAGAGTACACGGACGAGGAGCTCCATGAGAGAAGAATGAGGAGGGAGAGAGACGAACAGCTGGCTCGAGAACAACAAACAGGAGCACGTCCATGACTCAATGCTAACTAGCGGTGCGCTTGTGGACAGTGTTCGCCTATAGCAACAGAAGAGGAGTGTGTTAGCTGCTCAGAGTGGGACTTGAGACCGGCTGACACGTGTATGGATCTATCCAGGAATATATGTCTGACTACTCTGGAGGATTTCTCTGCAATGACAAGCCGGGCTGTGGTAGAGACGAGCGATTTTGCAGAGATTATGTCCCGCGCTGAAGTTCGCTAAGCCAGGTGCTGACCCGCTAAGCGCTACATCGGTTGGATCTAAATAACTTCTGAAGGACTCCGAGCTGCACGATGTTTGTCTGAGTGAGTATATGAGCATGCACAAACCTAAAAATAAGGTCCAGGTGTCAAAATACCGGAGTTTCCCTTTAATGCAATGACACAAAAGCTTCTAAATTAAAAAAAAAAAACAAAATTCAAAACTGTTTGCTGTAATATACACATATATTGAACATGTAAATTGTCTTGATCTAGGGCTGAAGCCATTATTTGTCTATTTCAAATGATAAAACGACAGATTAAATGAGAATTAATTTGATGTTCGCTTGCTTTGGCTTTCAAATAGCTGCTGAAACAAGAAAGTTTTGATTGCTTTCCAGCTAACTGCTAGCATACATTTCGGTCAGTGATAAGAGGGGAATTCCAAAAGGATTTCCACAATTAAGGATTTTCTCTGTATTCAAGGTAGGGCTGGACAATTAATCGGATTTTGATCGTGATTTCAATTTTGCTATCTGACTATCATAAAAACATTATAATCGAAGAAAAACGATTAATATGCCACACAGTGTGGAGTGCTGTGTATGCAAGTAACTGCGCTTCATAGCGCTTCTGTGTTTCACGTGCAGCCACAGCGAGTGTGTGACTTATGTGGATCAATAATACTGTATGTGCCACTCGCTGGTTCTTTAAAGTTGTTTAAATCAGTACTGAAGTTTTTAAATAACTGAATAATTGTGTATATTAATTGTGATTTCAATATCACTTAAAATAAGCGGGGTTCTTATTTTTACCATAATCGTCCAGCCCTAATTCAAGGGTTAATGATTTTGAAATCTGTGGCCTCAAAGGATAAGTTCGGTTTCTACAGCTTTCACATTGTTCATAGAATGAAGTAGAACAATATACTCACCCAGAAGGCTTTCCTGATCCAAACAGTGCTTCTGAAGATATGTAGATCCAAAATCGAGCGGCGGACATCTGTATAATGGTAGCACACGGGGCATGTATAGCGCTGCTCCTAAAACTGCATTAATCGTCCAAAAACTCATTAGTTTCACCAATATTTCATCATGGTCTGCTCGGGCTACTCCACCACGACAGTCCGGTGTTGCTCCACCCATGTTTTTGTGACTGTGCTGACCTCTGAACTGAAGACTTTCTTTACAGCTGCCGCGCATGCGCAGTACGGCTCATTGTTTTAGCAGCGACCGCCCGCTACTCAACAACTTTCTTCTTCCAGTTTTGTGCAAAATGGACGAATATCTATCGGATGAAGATGTTGTGGAGGAGAACTTTGAATATGATGGGTGTCCTTACAGTTTCGAGCCAGAGTTTACAGATGAGGAGCTCATCGAAGGAGGACGCGAGGCAAAGAGGAAGAAGAACAGTCTTCTTCCAGTTTTGTGCAAAATGGACGAATATCTATCGGATGAAGATGTTGTGGAGGAGAACTTTGAATATGATGGGTGTCCTTACAGTTTCGAGCCAGAGTTTACAGATGAGGAGCTCATCGAAAGGAGGACGCGGAGGCAAAGAGAAGAACAGCTGCCCAGAGAGCAGTTTTCAGTTAAGAGGTCATCACAGTCATAAAAACATGTCTGGACTGGAGCGACACGGACTATCGTGGAGGAGTAGCCCGAGCGGACCATGATGAAATATTGGCGGAACTAATGAGTTTCTGGACAATTAATGCGGTTTTTGGAGCAGCGTTATATATGCCCCGTGTGCTACCATTATACGGATGTCCGCCGCTCGATTTTGGATCTAAATATCTCCTGAAGCACTCTTTGCATCAGGAAAGCCTTCTGGGTGAGCATATTGTTCTACTTCATTCTATAAACAATGTGAAAGCTGTAGAAACCGAACTTATCCTTTAAGATTGAGCGTATTTGAAGTTAAAAAGACTGTTTAAGTGCATTTGATTTTATTATTTGATCTGAAATATTTCCCTCTCTTCCACTGAAAATGACGTTACTGATCCAAATATTTGAAGCATGTCGTACAGAAAACTGTAAGACCACTTTCTGAACTTTTTTATTACTCCTCTTTCTCATTGGAGTCCACTTCATCAACCCAAAGTCCATACACCCGTGCTATGGTTGCCATGTTGGCTCTGTCACCCTCTCGGTTTCCTCCTCTCACTGTCAGTCACCCATGGGAGAAGAGGGCAGTGACAGGGTTTCTCTGTTGGCTGACAGAGTATCTATGAAACATACCTGTCTGACTGTGTATATCTGCTGCTGCCAACAGGGAACAAATAGAAAAGCCCCTTTCAGAGCCCTTTCTTCTCAGAGTGGAAGAGCTATGCTGCAACACTCCACGTCTTCCGCTCTGTCACTGTCTTTATATTTTTCATTTGTTTTTTTCTCCATGTTCATACTGCAGGTCCTCAGAGACTGATGAAACACTTCTGCTGCCAACTACTGCAACCACAAGTGCTGTGTCACTCACCACATCAATTAAGGCTTTGACAAGTTTTTGGAAAAGATTTGTCTTACTTTCATACAGCACAGCCTGACAAGATTTTATTTGTGCAAGTTGTAAAATGAAAAATAGAGCAAAATACTCGTGCTTTACAGATAAGAAGAATGTGTTTGTGCTGGCTAAAATATCTAGTGTCTGGGGAAATTAATACTTCACATTGCTATAAAACAATGGAAACACGGATTGTTTCAATGTGTTAAATTAAAATGAAGCAGACTTTGACGAACTAGCAGAGGGCTCTTCCTGCTTCAGTCCTCTCTTGTTCAGCATCATCTGCAGAGAGGACTCGTAGAGACATGATTGGGGAAAGAGAGTTTTTAGTTTGTAAGGATTGTTCACAGTTTAAGACCTTTGGAAGGGCACTGTGCCCTTACATGATGTAACAACACTGCTGATGTGAAATCAGTACTTTGAACATTATTGTTGCAGTATAGGAATACAAGTTGATCCCCTTTCTGCACCGGTGTCAGAGGTTATAGCAGAGGCATGAAAAGGCAGCCTCAAGACAGTGCCAGTTTGATGTCAAATATGTTCAATTTCTTCTACTTTTTTGGGGGGATGAAATTAAATCCCTGGAGTTAAAATGGGTTATTAGGGGTTCTGGTATGTCGTACCTCTGCACTTTTCTTATGCTGAGGCAGTCATCTTGTGCCCCACTGTGGGAAGGCTGCTGGTTTGAATCCCTGTGCCAGTCAGGGCCTACCTGTGTTGAGTCTGCATATTCTCGCCATGCATGCCTTGGTTCTCTCTGTGCACTTTGGCTTCCTCTCACAAATAAAAAAAGCCCATACTTGTGAGGTTAAATAGTGACTCTGAGGGCCTATTTACACAAGGCTGAAACTTTTGAAACCAGGGTCCAGGGTGGAGAGTTTTCAGAATGCTCCTCCTTGCAGCTCTGTGTAACCCCAGAGTTGGAGCGTTTCAGGATGAACAGCTGACGTCACCACATGCGCAGTACTCTTTCACATGAAGGCTGCGCTCATGCCGTAAACAACAACAGTTTCGGCCGTCTACCGAGCAACGTGTGCTGTTACCATGCTTTGATTGTTATCCAGACAAAACTATCTGGACAGATTTGTTGTCCAGGCAAGAAACTCCTGTTTTTTCTTCTTTGATCGTGTGTTGTAGCAGCGCTGTTTCTCTGCAAACCTACATCACCATCTACTGGACTGGCATACACACTACAGCAATTTCATTCTTTTCTAGCGTCTCTGTCTGAACGCGGATCGAGTATGAAAACGCAAAGGAAAAACCTTTGTAAACAGGTGTGAGTTTATTAATGGTTGCCTATCCCTCTAAATGGCCCTGCGATTGGCCGGCAATTGGTCCAGGGTGAACCCGGCCCCCTGCCCAGTGTCAGCTGGGATAGACTCCAGACCTCCACGACCCTGAAAGGGATAAGCAGTAAAGATAATGGATGTTACTGAGTTGTTAATGTGCCAATATGGTTAGTGTCAGCTGTGCACTTGCCTCGTGTTGACGGCAGCATAACTTGTGTGCCTCCAGGTTTATTTAGCCAGCAGTTTTTTTATGTTGAGTTATGAGCACATACCTTTAAAAAAAAGGGAAAACAAAGAGTCAAAAGAGGCCACACTGGCTGAAATTTTGTTGTTGCCACACTCCAGCTTCCTCAGTGGCTTGTGGCTGCTTCCTGCAAACCAAATAATGAGCCCTTAACTGACTCTCCTGTCAGTAATAGGCAGGTATTTGGGAAATTGAGTGGTGCGGTGTCCTGTGTCTGACCCAGTCCTTTGTCTCTGCTGAAAGCCAAAATGAGTCACACAGCGGGGTAGACTAAGGGATGTGGAGGCCACTCCCCTGGTGTCATGTGTACATCTGGATGGTAAATGTAGTCTGATAGCTTCCTTGGCACAATGAAGCCTTAGTCAGTGTGAGTGAAATGATACGGGGATCTCCTCAGTGGCTGTGTGTCCCTCTGTTTGTTTGTGTGCACAAAGTATTCATGCTCAGGGGATCTATGGTGATAATAATAGCAGAGCCATAACAATGTAATGTACCTGCTTGTTTAGGTCCTAGTGTGCTTTTTACTGAAGGTTTAAGTGCTGCCATCTGACTTTAAAATTATTTTAATGGATGTACTCAAACATTTGTACACTGGAGTCAATTTGTGTATGCAAATTTAAGCAAAACTCCTCTTGACTGCCAACACAACCTGCACGATGCCTCACTTTCCCCGCTCTCCCCTCTCTTTAAATCTCTTATTCCATCAAATCTCCTTTTGCTGTCTCTCGCTGATGGCTCACAGCTGATGCATACCCTGGACATCGTGCTGCGTGGACAGGTGATGATGGATGGAGTAACCGGGAAATAAACTGGTGACAAGGAACATTTATTCCATCCCCCGGCTCGAATCCCTCGTGTCAGGACTGTCACGTTCATATTCAATTACAGACAAGCTGCATTTTCATTAGAATTTTTGTGAGCAACAGTTTTTCCTCCCGGTTCTTTTAAGTAAACTACGTAGGAACATAAGTAAAGGAGAGAGAGGGAAAGAGTGAAGGATAGGAGACAAGAGCTATGTCTGTGCTAAACAATTATTCTGCTTTACTGCTTTTTCACTTGACAGCCTCGCTCTTCTTTTTATTTGTCTCGTTTGCTCATCTCAAATGGTCCAAAAAAACTGGCAATGTAAAACAAATACTGATAAAAAAAAGGAAAAGAGCAAGGGCACAGCTTCTGAGAGGATGCTGGAGCGATTAGAGGAAAAACAGAGAGCAAGAGGGGAAGTAGCCTCTTAGCAGTCCTGCGTGTTTGTCCACAATTTCACAGCGGGGGTGCCTGTGCTCACAGACAACTGCTGCCTTCAATTAGGAGCCAGTATTTGGCCGTTCATTTCCAGCTCCCAGCGAGGATCCAGCTCCGCTACGAATTTGCATGAGGCTTGTCTGATTTGTGCTGGATAAAAGCCCGGCAGAGGCTGCGAGGGAACGTTTCTGTTCTCTCTCAGAAGAGGAGATCGGAAGTGGAGGCTCGCTCACACTTTCTCCCGTCTTTGATGGCTCACAGGAAATGCCAGATTCACACAAATCCTCTTCAAGAAACGCTAGTCAGCAAATCACTGTATTGGTTTTATCAGCGCCTATTAGATGGCAAAGCAGGCAGGTTCATATGGAGAAGCCATTGCTGTGTAGTAGGGGTCAGATAGAGGTTGTTCAATTCTGCCTGAAGACAGAAGAATCTGCTTAATTTGAGCTTTGTGGATGGAGGTTATGCCAAAAAGAAATCCTCAAATTAAAACACATCTATGCATGACAGACATAATGTGTCAAAAGAAACATATAAACACATATTTTAAATGCAAGTCACACAGCAGTGGCCAAACAACCCCAAGAAAAAAGGTCCACTCCTAGTTACAAACGAAGGCCCTGTTTACACGACAACAAAAACAGCCAAAACAGAGAGTTTTTGTTGTGTTTGCGCCTTCCATTTAGACGAGAATGATGCTCGGAGTACTTGAATCCACAACCTTTGAAACCAGGGTCCAGAGTGAAAGTTTCAAAAATGCTTCTCCATCTCTTCAAAAAGAAATCAGCATCGTCAGGGAAAATGGCGATGTGTGGCTTGAGTGCTCTTACAGATAAAGGTTATGCATGCACCTAGGAGTGAGGAGTAATTGGCGATAATCGCTATATATATTGAAATTTTCTTCAGTCAACATTTAAAAACAGAGATTTTTGAAACTTTAATGTATAGAGCAACAAAAGCTGGAGGTTTGGTCATCATAGTGCACTTTGTGATGCTTAAACGGAATTTGGAAAATGTTCATTGATGCTTAAGTTTTTTGCTACCTTAATGCTATTTTAATACATCAACAGCTATATTTACCTCTGCCATGAGGTCGTGTTATTGCCGGCGTCTGTTCGTTGTTTTTTTTTGTTTGTTTCTCTGTTAGCAAGATAACTCAAAAAGTTATGGACAGATTTCATGAAAATTTCAAGAAATGTCTGGACTGGGACATGGATCAAATGATTAGATTGTGGGACTGATTCAGATCACTGTCTGGATCCACCATGAAGAAAAATGTGATTTTCGTGAATAACTACGTAGCTAAAATAGATATCATTATGAATCCAATTGCCAATAGGGCTGAACGATTTGAGAAAATAATAGATAATAATAGATAATACTTTTCCCCCCCAATATTGCAATTTACTCTGCAATTGTTTTAATGTTCCTCATTTTATGTATTCTTAAACAAACATAAGCAGTAGATCTTTTATTCGTAAAACCAATATGACATTAAATTAATCTAAGGATAAAAGATTTGAGAAAAAGTGGACAAGTGAAGAACAGAAGCAAAATAGGTATGAAATTGTAAAAACTGGGTAAAAATGGTATGAAAGGTTAATAAATAGATGCAAAATAGGTGTGAATTTGCAAAAAAATGGGAAAAATTTGCAAAAAAAACAACAAAAAATGGCTTAGGAAAATTGATTATGTCAGCAAAATTTGGAATTAAATTTGAAATTAAATTTCACAAACCATGTAAAAATTCCAAAAATGGTTCTGACAGTGGCCATGTTGGCCAAAAAAAATTGTCCAAAAGTGGGAAAAAAGTGTATGAATAGAGGTAGAAATAGGCATGAAATTGCAAAAAACTACATCACAATGCCAAAATGTTAAACATATTTTGGGCTTAAAATATTGAACCTTCTGCGATTTGAAAATTGCAGCAAGCCATATTGTGTTTTAATCTAATTTGCAATAAATTGTTCAGCCCTAATTGCCAATGGTATGTTTCCATGGTCAATGAAGCTAAAAATTTAGATGAAATAAAGGTAGGACCAATACTTATGGTGGAAATCACACTATGGGTGAGGACTGTGGCGCTGGCGGAGGTCTGCGCTCTTGGAGTGCTTTTCTAGTTATGTA
Source organism: Scarus forsteni (assembly GCA_036419115.1). Lineage (NCBI taxonomy): Eukaryota > Metazoa > Chordata > Actinopteri > Labriformes > Labridae > Scarus > Scarus forsteni. Next base: position 13,763,899 of record JAZDUH010000182.1, on the reverse strand, counting down.
AATGGTATGATCTGAACTTATTTCTTTTGTGAAAATACAGTACTTTCAAAAAGAAGAATTCATAAAGAAAAATGAATGACTCATTAAGTTGAATAAATCAGTTTCCTTACTGTGGAATACTTTTTGCTCCAAGAGATTGCCTTGTACCGCTTTATTGTGCAAACACTTGATCAGTCGTAACCAAACACGAGACATGATTGGTTTCGGTGGCTCTCCCTAACAGGTGATCCACTGAAAACCCTCCTACACATGCTCTGCAGCTGCTTCATGCTTGTTCATACTATATTTAATGTGGAGAGCCGATGGTGATGATGAAATCAAAGCTAACGTCTGACATCAGGCAATGTGGAATAGTCTGAGACACAGCAGCCCCCTTACATAACCGTCTTTCATTTATAGACACATGCCCACAGCTTGAGGGTGTCCGAGCTGCTGTTATATAAGAAGAGGAAATCACTCAGTGTCCACATCTAACATGCATAGTTAAATACATCTGTGTTGAGATTAGTCTACAGATACATCAGCCATGGTTCTTATCTCTGACAGCGTCTTCGTCTCTTTGTCCTTGAGCTGGAGCAGTGCTGCATGAGTGTGTAGGTGCTTGTGTGTAAGCGTGAGATTACATATGAATCCCTTTGAATCTTTTTTTGCATTTGTGCAGCATTCAATTGTTTATTGTGGACCATCTTTGCTTGACACAGAAGATCTCGACCCTGCTGTTTTATAATGTGGTTGGCTCAATAATGCACAGAGGACTTGACGATGGCTCTACTTTGCACTAAATCTGAGACCTGTACTTTCTTTTAATTCACTTTTGTTACTGTAATATGTGAGAAATGTCGAGTTTCTTTTCAGGTTGGACGATCAAATCAGCTCCGTGTTCATACATTTGCATTAAATCTGCCTGTCAGTGGCACTTTCATTACAAACCAGCAGTGAGTTGAAAAATTGTTCTCCTAAAGCGTCTGACCTTTTGCTTTGGTTTTGATGAATTCACAAATCAAGAAAGAATGGAGAGCCTTGCACAGGCAGCAGGGTAAGAGAGAAAATAATTTCTCTCCTTGTAACTTCGTAGATGTCATCAACACTCGAACTCACTGCACTGGATCTATTTTAATCACACATCTGCCCCAAAGGACATTACAAGGACTCTGTATGTGGAGGCTGGCAGGGTAAAGTCAGTTTCCTGTGTGGCTCAGATGTTAGGATAACAATTTATCCTTGCCTGAACTCAGTATTACTGGGATCAAGTAAATGGAATTAAGAGATGCGATCCTCAAGAAAAAACTGCATCCATGATTCAGTACATGGTTGTGAATTGTAGTTCTGAGTAACTAACTTTCATTTTGATTCTCTTAATTCTGGCTCTAAAAGTCATCATTCTGGGAAAAGGAACTTTTTGGTGTTTATTTTGTCATAGCCATACAGCCTCCTCCTACATGTGTGTTTTCTGCTTGCCCAAGCAGACACCATGATTGTTCTGAAAGTCCAATCCATATCCCAAAACCCCCCAATCCCTCTCATCAGACTCTGTTTTGGCAGCCAATCAGTGCAGGGCTCTATGTCATAGCCTCCTGTAGCCTTCCAGGCCCCTCAGATCAAAGCATTTCCAAAGAGGAGGGGAAAAGAGCTGCATTTGATCCTCTACAGAGATGACAGTTTCATATTTTAATTCAACTTTAATCCTTGTTTAATAGACACCCATGACATGATGTAAAACACCAGGATGTGAGACCTTTGATATCTATTCCAAACACAAGTTTGACTGATGTTACACTTTATCTTGTGACCATGGTAGCTAGTGTTAGCATGTATATCGAGTAAACATTTCTTCTTTTGTAAATCAATTAGATCTAAAATCTGATTATCTTGATGAAATCCTGCTCTTAAATGTTCGGCGGGGTCTTCTTGTTGGTATTGTTGTCATCATCTGTTACAACCATGGCATCCACATCTGCATGCAGCCACAGGTCACCAGTCAGCAACACCAGGTCTCATCCAAAAGTGAGAACCACTGTAAGTAGGAAATGGCATGCAGACATTCTAGGCAGTAACACTTTTAAGCAACGTCTGCTGCAGCATATGCAGACAACAGCGACAATGCTGCAGTGTGACATCACCTTGATGAGAAGTGTGGCCAAAAATGTTTTTCCTGTACACATGGGACACCATAAACATAGTTTTTAGAAACCCTTACCTTGGTTTGAATTTGAACTGAGGGCCAAAATACATAGAAAAAGTTTATGCAAAAATACCTGCCAACCTGTGGGCCATAGACTGTAAAAGAATTGGACCAAGCCTTGTGCAGTCAACTGTTTGATTATCCTGAAGCCTCTGGAACCTTTGGATGCTGTCATACTGCACATGTCATCTCAGCCATACTTTAACTCAGCCTACCTAAGGCTGTCTCACCAAGGGGGATTCAGTGTTTCCAAAACTGTGAATCCTCAATGAAAATTCCCTGGACAATTTGAATACTTAAAGTTTCGGCACCTCCGCTTGGGCCTTCATTTTCAGCCCTGGAGGTTGCCACTTGGTGTGGACACGAAGGCTGATTTTAGGAAAAGAACTAATTTCGATTTTTCTTGCAGATATTGCAATTTCAATTCAATTCACGATTCTCTTCAAATCAAGCGCCAGTGCAATATTCACTATGTTTACTGAACAGACAACAATACGGAAATTAATGATCAAAAGAACAAAACATGTTATTCATCACCTAATACTGATGATAAATAATCTGTTTTCATTTTTCAAGGGATACTCCAACTTCTCCTCCTAAACAGAGGCTTTGTATTGTTGACCTACTTGCCAGCATTTTTGTACATGCAAATTGCCTGAAAATGTATAAAATAGGATGTGTGACATAGTTGATTCAACAGATCCTGTGTCAGACAGGAGCACTGCAAAAAATTGCGGCTTTGGCGATCACAAGATTGGCTTGTATGAAATTGTGATTTCAATCCGAAAACAATAAGTCGTTCAGCTCTAGTGGACCGGGCAAAGCCACAAAGAGTCAACTTTTGGTTACTTCAGGATGTGTTCAAGGTCAGTTCAGAAAAATAAATATGCTGAATCAATCTAAAGTCATCGTGACGTGTTCCACTGTAACTTCAAGAATATGAAGATCGAGTTCTTGGCAAGAGACTTGAATAATTGCAGCTGCTTCAAGGTCAGATTTATTTGGTGCATCAGTAAGATAAAACAGATAAAATAAAATATTTTAAGACTATTATCATACTCTCATTTACATCATAAAACAAACCCAGAATGGGGACTGGGAGAATGATAGAAAAAGGGAGAAGTCCCTGTGCTACTGACTTTTTGTTTTGTGCATAAAAGTACTCTATCATGCTGAGGAGACATGCAAATAAAACTAACAGTCCATGGGCCGAGACCCAATTGTTGGCAGGTAGCTCACAGTGTCCATCCTCACTGTAACGTCATTGCGGGTCTGGATGTTAAATCCAGTCCAGCTGCTCACTGTCTGAGCTTCAGGGGCAGACATTCACGCAAGCACCCAGAATAGATTTTTTTCCTTTGCATTTTGGAGCTGTGTGGTAGTGCCAGCATCTAGGGTTGGAGTAATTGGTGGCCCCACTCTTTGTCCAGAACTGTAGGTAGGCAGCATCAAGGTTGTTGGGCTGATACTTCTTCTTCTGATTTGGTGATTGCAGGCATGATTCTTTGAGGTGCAGGTCCAAAGACTTTCTCTTGAACAGCAATGCCATTGACTCTGTGAGAGGTCCCTGCTCCACTGACTGTCTCTTCAAGGCGGTCTATGTTGTCAAAGGCCAGGGTAGTGAAGACATTTTGGTGAATGTTTTCAGGCAGCCGTACACCATCCCTTGATAGTGCCATCTTTTGTAGACACAGTGCTGTGTCAATCTCCTCAACCTCAGAATAGGATACACTGTGTCCAAGGCGATTCAAAGTGTGTATCAGCTCTGTGTTTCCTGTCAAAGACTTCACAGCAAATGGGAGCAGTAGGTGCTTTGTTGGCTTGATTCTGCCATGGGTGACTGCAAAGACCATGTCACTACCATAGGAGGTGGTAAGTCGCTTGACCCTTTCAGATGGACTCGTGTGCCCTCAGTTTCCACTCAGTAGTGTTTGCAGGAATTTGGCCATTAATCCAGTTATTATGAATTCATTATTTTCAATATCAGGTGGCCACATTTTTTTTTGCCATCTTGATTCTGTATCTCATTTCTCATAAGTAAAGCTGCTTTTGTTACAATATCACCTGAGTTGGCAGATCTGGAATTATGTAGTACTATTTTCAGGGAGTAAACCATTTTGGCTAGCTCTGTCTTTGATAGACTGTCTGGGTCCAGAAGAAGTTTCCCATTGTCATCAGAAACTATATGGATAGATCCACCAATGGCAGTTTCCAATCTACGGCGGAGGTGTTTCTTAGTTGACTCCTTGACCTCGGTGATACCAAGAGATTTTATTGATGACTGCAGTCTTGATGAGAGGTCTGACATGGGTATTATTTCTGGATTGGAAAAAAGTTCATTCTTTATGTAACCGAGTAGTTCCTCATAGACATGTTTTTCAACAAACTCATACTGTGCTTCTGCATCTCCACTGTGTTCACTTGACTTGGAGCTGGTAGAAGCCTCTCCTCGAGTATATGCTCTGTAGCAGGACCTGTGATAATGGCCCTGAGCAGCAAAAAGCTCTCTGCTTGTGATAGCAATCATCCTATGGTCCAGTTCGGTAGATGCAGCCTTTTTGATCCGATCATCTGCACGTAAATCTAAACACTGTACAAGAGGTTCCTTTGTCCTTTGGCACTTAAAGGAAAAGTTTGGTTTCTACAGCTTTCACATTGTTTATAGAATGAAGTAGAACAATATACTCACCCAGAAGGCTTTCCTGATCCAAACAGTGCTTCGGGAGATATTTAGATCCAAAAATGAGCGTCGTACTTCTGTATAATGGTAGCACACGGGGCATGTATAGCACCACTCCTACAACTGCATTAATCATCCAAAGACTCATTAGTTTCACCAATATTTCATCATGGTGCACTCGGACTACTCCTCCATCACAGTCTGTGTCGCTCCAGACATGTTTTTGTAACTGTGCCGACCTCTGAACTGAAGAAGAAGAACGCTTGCCTCCGCGCCTGCCCCGGAGGCAAGCCCCAGAGGCCATGGATTGACTTCAGATGATGGAGGGCAGCTAGAAATTAAGTGGATGCAGGGTTCTCCAGCACCAGATGCTGTTTTGCATCTGATGTCCTGCAAGTGTGTGAGGTTGTGCAAACAACCAGAGTGCACATGCCTCAACAATGGCCTAAAGTGCACAACTCTCTGCAAATTACAAACTTGTGCCAACCAACGCATTGAAGAGCCTGTTGCACAAATGATGGACTCAGATGTAGATTACAGTGATGCTGAAGATGTTGAATTGTAAATATGGATGTCGTGTTCTTTCCAGAGAGATAGATTACACTGTTCTGAAGTTGTTTTGAAAAACTGACACATTTGAAATATTTTTGTTCATAAACATCTTGAAATTAATTTATTTTTGACAATTTTACCTGGCATATTTATTCTATATACCTGTGAAAACAAAGTGGATATACATTTACTCTCTTACTTACCTCATAACGCTTACCTGTCGGAGAAACAATTTTTTCAGTAACTACCTTACTTCCCTTATACAGCTTCCCTGTGGAAGAAACATGGTTCTACATTTACTACCATACTTACCTTATAAAGCTTTCCTGTGGAAGTAACATGGTTTTATATATACTACCTTTCATAGCCTATAAAGCTTAATTGTGGGAAAAACATGGTTATATATTTACTGCCTTACTTGCCATATAAAGGTTACCTGTGGACACAAAATGGTTTTACACTTAGCCATATTACTCATCTGCTATGTGGCCAAGGTAAGGCAAAAATGTTCACATATTCTACAGAAGTATACATCAGCCTAACAAACCCTATGATAAAAATGTGAGACATTCCGGCCAAAGTCATCCTTTGTATTTAGGTCTGAGATCACATCCAGCAATGCAATAGTATGGGTAAAGTATATATTTCCTGAGTCCTTGGAGTCCTGTGAGTATTCCAGTTTTGTATTTTTTGTCTCCAAGGTTCCTTCATGCCACAAGGTTTAAAGAAAGTGTAAATTTTAGGTGGAATTTGAGGAAAAAATAGTGTTTTGGATGTTTTGAAGAGCTCCACTGACCTCCATATTTGTCAGAGAGCTTCACCAGTGGGCTTGAATCAAAGTCTACAATGTACTCTTTAAAATGATACCCAACACAATATTCTGAAACACTGAAAAGTGCCTTAAACACCAGTCTAGTGCAAGATATGCACTGGCGTCAAAAGTGCAGTTTTCTTTCAGTCTATTTTTACTTCATGGGGTGATAACCACAAATAAGCTACCAGTCTGAGATGTCTATCATATCAAAACATAAACTAGGGATGTGTAGGTATAAAAAAATCACAACTAGAATTTGCCCACCCAGATGGTACCGATATCTGCTGTGGCCCATGGACTATAAGGTGCATATGAAACAAAAACGCACAATAGGAGCTCTAAAATGCCAGAAATACACCCAAGCCTGTATCCAAACACGCCATGTTCAGCTTAGCAGTAATTCAGCATAAATCTCTTGAAGGGCTGTGTTAGATATACAGCAAAAAGCAAAACTGACGTTAAGGTTAAACTATGCACAGAACTGTCTCGCAGAAATGTGTTTTTGTGTATTTTGTGTTGGCTGGTGTAATGCCAGATCAATGTTTGGAGTTAAATGAGCTTGTTGTAAGCTGCCTGCAGGAAAACCTTACTCCTCCAGCGAAAGAGTAAAGCTGCAGCCCACACAGGTCCATCCTGGAGTGTAGGAAAAGTCAAAGGTTGTTTCATTATAGTGTGTGGTTACATAAATGTTAGCGGCCACTCGAGGCAAGAGTCTGCTTCGCGAAGCCGAGCCTCAGGAGGACAGATAGGTGCTGACAGATGGAGCCTCCTCTGTCTCCATCAGCCTCCCTCTGCTTTATTCTTTTCTGTGTTTATTCTCTGTCTCCTCCTCTCACTATCTGTTTCTAACATGTCCACGCTCTTCTCCTTCTCTCCAGCATCCCACATAAGCTGCACACTCACTGCTGACGTCCTCCAATGAGGCTAATGATGACTGCCAGTTCTGTGGTCCACATTATGTCTTAGCCGGGCATCAGCAGTGTCTGGGGCATGACCAGATTCTGTTCCCTTTTTTTTTTTTCCAACTGCTGCGAGTTCAAACAAAGGTAACATTGCAGTGGAGAGGAGAAAGCAGAAGGATTGGGGCAGTTACTCACCGGGCCAGATGTTGCCTCGAGCTTCAAATTAAATTTTTCCAAATGCAGCATGGATCAAACAGACTTACGGGAAATCTTTTCCAGTTTCATTTCTTTCCTTTTCATTCCACCCAGTCAGACTAATAGAATCACTGCGGGACAGATGACAGATTTGTTTACATATTGCCACTGAGTTCCTGTCAGTTTTACTGACTCACCTGATGCTGATTGTAGCTCTCATGAGCTACAAACTCAATGGTATTACTTGGGATGCATAATATTTTATGTTTTGCTGATTTCTGATTTGTCGATATTTAAGAACTCATCATTGCTGAAACTGATTCCAAAATTTTTGAAGAGAACAGTGGCCAATTATTCAGAATTATATAATTCGGAATTAAAGTTTTCTCCTTCGTGTTTACATGGAAATAATAATTCTGAATAAAGGTTTACATGGAAAACACGTTGATTGGCCTTTATTCAAGGCCTGGTGGTTGGGAACGGTTCTGATTGGACAGGGGGCAGGCGTGATGTAGTGACGTATTTACGTCTACCGGAAGAAAAATTCCAGTTCAGTCTCTCCAGCGTCGTCTTCAGGGAAACCTTGTCTAACTTGGATGCTACAATTTTAAAAAGGTCCACACTTTAATGCTTACGTCCATCCACACGTTCATTACTTACAAATCTTCTAGGCTTTCTTTAAATAAACTGTCTCGGCTTGTGTGGAGTCCCACGTTTACTCAGGGCAGCATCACTGTTCCCATCAGTGCCTCATTGCTGCAAGACAAGCATGCGCAGAACGACTGGAATTAATTAAAAGCAGGACAAATTTATACATGATCGAGGAATTATTTCATTCAGATGTAAAAAACCAGCCACTTACTTTGGAATTAATTTTTATTCGGAATTATTATTTTCATTCAGAATTAAGAATTTGCATGGCCATTTTTAATCTTTTTCAAGAGGATCTAAGTTTTATTTGGAATTAAAGAGAAATTTAAGTTCTTATGCAAACGCAGCAATTGTCTTGACTTCACCATAGACTTTATCTATGTCATAAACACATTTGGTAATGCAGGTGTGGTGTAGGAATGGCATGACAGAGCAAGTTACACATGTGCCTCACAAGAAGAAAGTTGGTGGTTCAGACTGAGAGTCAGTCAGGGCCTTTCTGTGTGGAGTTTGCATGTTCTCCCCGTGAATGCAGGGGTTCTCTTAGGACACTGTGACTTCCTACCACAAAACCCAAATTATGCTCAATACAAGACTGTGAACAGGAACGAGAATTTAGGCGTATCCACACAAATCTTAAATTGTATAGGTGCTTCGTCCATCATTGTTTTAGTAACAATGATGTCATGGCCCCATCTTTTCCTTAAACTGAATGGGCGAGCTGTGACAAAAACAGAAAAATCGGTGATATACAATGTCACACTCATGCTGCAGAAGCTTCTTGTTTTGGCTGTGTAGACAGAGCCAAGGTTAACAGATGACTACAAATTGCCCCTAAGGTACCAGTGTGAACATTAATGGTTGTCCGTCTCTCTATGTAGCCCAGTGATTTGCTGGTGACCAGTTCAGGGTGTACCCTGCCTTTCATCCAATGTCAGCTGAAAAGGGTCCTGCCCTCTGCAATCCCTCTGTGAAGGGATAAGCAGTGCAGTTAATGGAGGGTTTGGTGCAGTGGGTTGAAACTATGCAACATATATGATCAATCAATCAATCAATCAACCAATCAATCAATCTTTATTTGTATAGCGCCAATTCATAACAAGTGTTATCTCAAGACACTTTACAATAGAGCAAAAGCTCTTCATTTTGTGGATACACATATATGCATAGATACATATATCCATATAAAGATACACATATACATAGATATAAAAATATATACATCCAACACCCAACATGAATCCATACAGCCAATCATGAATCCCTCCATCATGGCGGCAAGAAAAAACCTTCTTTTAAGCAGCAGGAAATCTTGAATGTGGATCCCAGTCTCATGATGAACAGCAAATCCACACAATGCTGTGTTGGGTGTGTGGACAAGGGAAGGGAGGTAAGAGGAGACAAGTGAACAGGGACAGGTCCATGAACCACCTGTCGTCTGATTTATTAGGGGTTAGCCTCTTGAGATGCTACATCTCATTTTCAGGAGGGACCCCATGTCTGAATAGTTGTGGTGATCATTTTATAGAAGTATAACCAATGGTATTCTTACTGAAAATAAGAATTTATGGTAGTGACGAACTCATGGATAACCAGACCACAAGTGCATCCCAACCATATTTGTCTCCATTTAGTATGAATGTGTTAAAGGCCTCTTGAGATGTGACATCCCATTTTCAGAGGGACCTCATGCCTATGTGGTGATAAAAAAAATAGCATATATGATGGCTCTTGTGTGGCTTAAGGTCCATTTGTTTTCCCCTACTCTCTCCCCCATTGTCTTAGTCTTGTCACTGTCTCCACTGTCAGTGGCCAAACATGATTAAAAAAAATGATCAAAAAGGGTATTGTGGGGTCTCTACAACAAAGTCTTTGAAGTGATTATTTTATCAAAGTACTCCCTGACAGTCAATAAACCATCTCAATTTTTTATTATGTGCAAATCCACAAACTGTGCCCACTGAGGAGTTAAAAAAGCAGGTCAGCACTTTCCACTCATTCATCAGGGTTAGAATTGCTCGAAAGTTTCCTGGAGTTTGAGTAACTTTGAGTTAGAATGAGGCCAAAGTCAGGGAGTTCAGAATCACAGGTAGTGAGGCAGCACAGTCTGGCAAAGATTGAAGTGTTCAGTATTTAAATGTGATTTGAATCTGGGCCTGCTTCAGTACTTGAGAGATGAAGGACTCTTCTGCGTGGGAAACAGGAAGAGGTGGACTATCAGGCAGCCGAGTAGGTGTTTATCTAATAGCAGCAGAACTGAGAGGGCTCTCAGTGGCAGGAGCGACGGCAGCAGTGACTGCGGCTGACAAGAGCACGGTGACTCAGATAGCCTCACTCACACACGCAGCACACCAGTGCTTAGGGGTCTGCAGTGATGAGGTGGACAACAGGGCTGCCAAAGACTGACTGACCAGGATAGATAACAAGGAATGGGGAGGTGGAAGTGATAACAAGTGCTGCAGATTCTGTCTCTGTGTGATGCTCGCATGCCACTTAATACTGAAGAGAAAGGCTTGGAGAGCTTGAAATATGCCCACTGATAAGAGGAGGAAATGGAGGCAAACACGTGGAGAGAATAGGGGGAATGTGAGGCTTTGTACCTGCAGGAAGAATTGGATTTGCTTCCTTTTTTAAGACGTGTCGATTGGAGACCAGCAGAGAGGTGCACAATGCCTGCTGACAGCCAAACACAAAGCGACAAAAAAAGGACTGAGAGGTGCTTTTGTCCCCATCCTGTGTGTGCGCCATTATCGTCTTTATCGCCTTCAACAGAGACAAGATGTAGCATCAGGCATGATCTAATGATCAAATCTATACAGCCTGCTCGTATATGAGTGTGTGTGTCATAAGGCTGGGGAATATGAAGCAAAAATCAAGTCTCAGTATTTTGGTGGCCTACTATATGTATCACACTATTTTTGGTCTATAAAAAATTATTGAAATTGTTACATTGTATGAAAATTGTAAAGTTTTATGTTTCTAGTAAAAATAAAGCAACTTAGCTTTTTGTCTGATACATTGACAACATAACTAGAAGCAAGAAATAAAAAAAATCTTGGCCAACTGTCTCGCTCTAGTGATCAGAAAAGTGCAGATAAGGGATGACTGTCTGATCTAAATTTAAAATCTATTAACTTAACATGGCTGACTTTACTTTAGTGTGATAATTGGTGACCAGTATTTGTATATCAGTGTGATTATATTTTGCTTTACTGTTCAGTGGCAGGAGTGTAGGAAGAAAAAGATAAGTGCTGAAGGACTACAGCGTAAGAGAAAACAAACACTGTATGATTCTAATTTGGCTTTTTAAGAGACACAGTGTGAGGACGTTTAACTCCTTCATCGTCAGCGTGGTGGATGAAGTTCACTGAGAGCGACAAAGGTTTAGGACATGGAAGCATAACTTCAGCTACCTCTGCTATGCTACACTGTTTTCCTGCAGCTGTGTGGCCGCTTTTTGATGACAGTGCTCCAACAAAGATAGGAAGAGGAGTAAGATGACTCACTCCACTGAGTAATCTGCTCCAGAAGACAATTTAGGCTGCGTTTACATGGCGCCGAAAATGGTCAAATCCGATAAGTTGTCATTGCGTTTTGGCCTTGCGTCTACATGGAATCTCGTTGAAAACGGAAACTTTTGAAAACAGGCTCCAGAGTGGAAAGATTTGAATCCGCTCTCCATTTAGCTCTGTGTAAACCCGTATCAGAGCGTTTCAGAGTGAAACGCTGACGTCACCGCATGCGCAGTACTCTTTCAGATGAAGGCTGCGCGCACATACCAGGAACAACAACAGCTTCGGCCTTCCGCCGAGTAACGTGTGGGCGTCTTCCCGTGCTTGGTTTGTTATCCAGTCAAAACTATCCAGACAGATTTGTTGTCCGAGCTGATTTGTTGTCCTGAAAAGACACTCCTGCGTCTCTGTGCATCTTTTCGCCATTGTTGCTTGTGAAAAGTTTTTCTTCTTCGTTCATGTATTGTAGCAGCACTGCCTCTCTGCAGACCTACACCGCCATCTACTGAACCGGCATGCACATCCATGTAAACGTAGCCTTAGGGTGAATACATGTGTTTCTTCGGCATTTAAAATCACAAAGATAAACTACTTAGCAGTGCAGTGTGCAAAGTATGTGTGATATAAAGCAAGGATGGAAATACCAGCATGGCATTAAAGACCAGTACTGGCATCCCCCCACCACCACTCCTCCCCACTGAGAGGAGAAAGTGTGAGTTTCAGGGATTTACCTGGATGGACTACATGGACATTATCCTGATAATATCAGGGTTGCATGTCTGAAAACAACGTAAATATTTTCTTTCCCATTAATCTTGTTGGAATCATATTGAATTTGAATCTTAATATTGATACTTTGCCCTGCTCTAGTGTGTCTGTTATGTGGATTGTGATCCTCTTGGACTCCTGGTATGCCTACATTTTAATATAAGCTTTTCAATCATGCTCTCTAAAGTAACAGTCAGCTTCTTTCTGGAACTCTGGAACAGTCTTTCTGAAGATGTGAGACAGGCCTCTACTCTGACAATGTTCAAATCTAGGCTCAAAACAGCTCTGTTTAACTGTGCATATGACTGAAAGGATCTGATCTGCACTCTTCTTTTTAAATTTATTTTATAATGATTGTTGATTTTATTTTGTATTTTGATTTTTTTAAAGTGATTTTATAATGATTAATGTTCACTCTATTTTGTACTGTGATTTTAATGCATTTTTCTTGTTCTGTAAAGCACTTTGAATTGCCTTGTGTATGAATTGTGCTCTACAAATAAACTTGCCTTGCCTTGCCTTGCCTTCTTTCTAAATATCTCATCTCGCTCCTCAGAAATTGTTACAGGCAGGCTCTGTGAATCAGTGTCTTTATCATTGTTCAATATAATGGCAGAGTAAGTGGATAGTAGGGGCCTTAATTGAGTCAATCTTCTACAGTGCTGTTAATATGAGACAGTAAGCCCACATTTTTCTTCTCTGGCCTCCTGCTTTTCCGCGTAGAGATTCACTTTTTCCCTCCCACCCGTTCTCTTTTCCCCCATTTGTATGCATGAAGTGTCCCCCACCATTTTGCCTCCTAGTGGCGTTTTTATTAAGCATAGCTGTCAGGTCTGTGCATGTGGGGGTGCTGATATGTCATGGGACACAGGTCGCATGATGCCTGCAGCTCACCTTTTGACCCCTTGTGAGCATGCTGCTTCTATAAGGGGAAAAGGGCCGGAGGACAGCGGCCAGCCAGTGCCTGCCTGTCAGCCTCTTTGGCACTGCCTAACATACTCTGTGTGATCTAAAGTGTGTTTATGTGCGTGGTGTATTGGGGCTTGAATTGTAGGTAACTAAGGATGCAACACACAACACTTTAACCTCAATTACGACTATATATCTATATATAATATACTATAATATCAATATACAGCAGTCCTGCAGTATATTGCTATGAGAGAGCTGCAGCATAGTGGTTATATATTACTCCCGGTGGAACATAATTGTCGGACAGTGAAGCACAGTGGTTCAAGAAGGGCTGAGGATGTTTGGTGGTAGTTTACTGACTGTAGAAAGAAGTGGATAAAACCATGTGATGTCAGTTGTTTGATTATCAGAGCTTTCAAGACATTGTTGATGTGCATCTGTGGACACTGCCACGCTGGACTTGTCATCTCAACTGCACCCCAGGTCACAGATGGCCGTGTTGACATGGGGCTTAAGGCCTTCTGACCAATTGTGGCTCCACACAGAAGTCTATCAGTCCCTTAATTTCCAAAACCAGAAATCCTGAGTAAAGAAAACAAACTGAGACTCTTTTTTAAATCAGTTTGTACATGTGTTTATTTAGCCTCCAAAAACTGTTTGTTCACTGCCAACAGTCATGGCACATCCAGGGTTCTTATAGCCACCCTTGAGTAAAGTAAAGGAACTATGTTTTTTGGCCTCTATTTTCAACCCTGGAGGTTGCCCTTTGGTGTTTACAAGCAGAAAATAACCATGGAGAGAAGGACACGCAGGCTGTGCTGTGTCTCAAAATAGTGCCTAATCTGTATTGGCAAAAAAGACTTAGGAAAAATCTTCATACTGGATGTAAAAAAAATGCAATATTATACATCCCTAACAGTAACCAAAGCTCGAATAAATTGTCCATGTAAATGCACTGGAAGATGGCAAGAAAAGGACACATGATCTCAAAAGCCTAACCAGTCACTCCTTGAGTTAGAGAGGATGTTTGAGCAAAGTCTGAAGGAAATCCTTCAAAGCTTCCTTCAGATGTTACATTCTCAAGTGAAAAGTGAGAACGAGACCATAATCATGACATGTAAAATAACCCAATCCTTAAAACAGTGGCCATTTCTGGAAAGTTTAAATAAAGCCCCTCAAAAGGTTCTTGATGTAACGTTCAGGCAAGGAAAAGATGAGGACTGATGACTATGACCCTGTGATCTCCAAATCTATTTTGAGGTGAAGGTTAGATTTATGCTTGAGTGAGAGTGGACATTTGTGCAAAGTTGAAGGAGAACAGCTCAAAGTGCTCTTAGAGGAAAGCCGTTTGAATTTACACAAAATTGAAATATCTGTTAGGTGTTGTATAGATGTATATAAAAGGGTGGATAATCTAATTACATCGTGACTTCAGCCCAATGTGTCCCCGGTGCTGAGGCATAAAACTCAAACAATGATACAAAAACATCTTAATTAAAGAATACACAATGCACCCATCTAGTGGACATGCAGGATTACTTTAGTTAAAATTCAATTTGGTGTCCGTTCCACTTCTTACATGCTTCATCTCTTAACTCCTTTTTATAACATTATCCAGCATCATCCTGCTGCGTTCCTCTTTATCTTTTATAGCAGACAATTTCTTCTTTGGTAAATTAACTTCCATTCACATCACTGTAGCTCTTGAGTCATAAAGAGTCATAAATGCTGACATTGTGAATCAATTTGGCAGGAAATTCTGTTTTACTTCATTATGGTGATAATGAAGCAAGTATCGTATGAGACAAGATAATATTTTCCTAAAGTCATAAGCTGACAGCCCTTGTGGAGCGTTGTTTCAGTCAGTATTGTATAAGCAGCTGTACATCAGCTTTCTTATGAATAATTGATGTGATGTTTAACTCGTGTTCAACATGTTTACATACGAGATTCCTGGTGACACCAAACACTGTCTGCTGTTAGTGAGATAGCGTTTAAGAAGATGAAATATAATGTTAAAGCAACACTATGAAGGAGGTGGGTTTGGTCTTTTTGTTGTATTTAAGTGAATTAAAGCCATATCCTTCATGTGAGTACACAATGGCCCTCTGCCAAAGTTGCACAGTACTGAAAGCAGGTAGCAGGGGCACTCTGTGGAAATGAGATTGATCAAAGTTTCTATGTTGGGAGTTGTTTTGTGACCAGATTGACTCTGAAATTGGTGTTAAATAGTGTAAAATGTATGTGTTTTGCAACTAGTCCTAACAAATTTCAAACTTAGAGAGAGCTAATGAAAGTGTTAGCACTGAAGGGAGGAATTACTCTCTCAAGCATCATCCCACCATTTAGACTTGAACAAACTGCTTGGCCCCAGCGCTGCCGTGCTGCACCCACTGGCACTGCCGCAGGCCTTAAACAATAAGGGCACCCTCATTCACCATCACCATGCCAGTCTGCCAGAACTTTGTTCCCTGACCTGTTTCTCATGAACTGACACAGACCATGACATCACACAAATACTCAAGGGACAGTCCATGAGAGGTTTGCACAGCTGCCCTGGCCGCTGTCTGATCGGTCCAATTTATTCTACAAATCCTCCTCACTTTTTCCCTCTCATCTGTCTTTCTCACATATTCAGCCCTCAGCTGCTGCCAAGTTCCACTCAGATCATTGACGGCCTGTGAGTGGGTTGTTTAATCTATAAAAGAGGTGCAATTGTTCATGGAAATCCATCAGCAGTGCTTTACTTAAAAAATGCTGCAAGCTGGACTGCGTGTCTCCAAGATTTTAGTTAGATTAACATTCAAAATCTGAAATATAAATAACAGTGGTTTCAGCTTTCTGGATTCCTTTTCTTGCCAACTTTCTGTGCAGTTACATGGACAATTTATTTGAGCTTTGGGTATTTTTAGGGATGTATAATATTAGATTTTTTTTTTTTACATCCAGTATGAAGATTTTTCCTAAGTAATTTTCGCCAATACAGATTAGGCACTATTCTCAGAAACAGCACAGCCTGCTTGTCCTTCTTCCAGCAGCACATGTGCTACATTAGAGGAAACAGCTGACCAAACAGGTTTAATTAATGTTTTTTTTGCCGTGTTTATGACTGCCATCTACTTTAGATACTACGGAATACTTGTATGAACTGGAGTACACACAGGAAAAACTTCTGTAGATCGAGGGTCAACAGGTCTGAATGAAAAATGGTGGAATCTGCTTAGAGAACTGGAGGCAGGAGAAACCCAGGTTACCGGTAGATTCAGGTGTCTTAATCAAAGGCTTATGTCAAACTATATGAAATAAGAGTGACCAAGAAAAATCACCTCTGGATGTTCAGAATCCTTTCAGTACTATCCACTTTTATAGGCATCTGCAGTGAGCAGCTGTCATGATGCAGAGCCTTGTGGACCAGATTCTCTGTTATACAAAGTCCAAGGACAAAACAGAGGAGCTGATTGAAAGCTCATCTTTAAAGTAAGTATCCAGCTCGATTTAATTATTTAGTTTGTAAGACAAAAACCACGGTTTCAATGATAAGTGGAACTCATGAAAGCACATTGTTGTTGTGAGCAGTGTTGCCAACTCCTCAGTAAGGAAAGTAGCTATTGGCTGTCCCAAAAGTCGCTAAAAGTCGCTTAATGATGTCATCACCTATTTTGCATAATCAGCAATTTGCATGAATTGTAATGGACGCTGTAGGAGAGAGGAATAACATCATGGGAGAGACAAAAGTGAGTAAAAAACACCCTAAATATGTTTAGAACTACAAATAAACAGTGCGGTGTGAGTGCTTTGGGACGGGGAGGGGCTCACGGCAGCAAGCGCCTGTTGCTCGTGGAGGACAGTAACTGCAGAACGATACATTCACGTCAGTCTCCAAAACACCAGAAAACTCTCCAGTAACACCAGAAAAAGTCGCTAGATTTGTCGCCAGTCGCTTTTTGGAAAAAAAGTCGCTAAAGGGGTCTGAAAAGTCGCTAAATCTAGCGACAAAGTCGCTAAGTTGGCAACACTGGTTGTGAGTTAACTGAGCTGTAATAACCTTCTTTTTCAGAATTACTCTGCTTGAGTAACAGGATAATCCTTAGACATCCATACATTTGGGTAATCTTAATTTGAAATGAAATTTTGATTTTTGTTTTTGGCAAGATTTTTGTAAGAACAGTTTGATTCTTTCAATGCTCACAGAAGGACACGTAGGCTGTGCTGTGTCTCAAAATAGTGCCTAATAAAAGTTGCAATATGGTGGAAAATTAAGTGGATACAGTATAAACAAATTGTTTGTAACATGTTTTTGTGGCTTGTGTTCTCCCACAGTTGTTTTGATTAAGGGACGAATCTGACACTATGTACAACAATATACAGTATAGTGTTAGCATCTGTCCTAAGTTTTTCGGAACAGAGAGAGAACGTAAATGGTAAATGAACTTGAGCTTACAAAGCGCTTTTCTAGTCTTTTTGACTACTCAAAGCTGCTTTACACTGCAGGTCACACTTACCCATTCGCACCCATTTGCTCTCACATTCACCCACTGATGGTTCTGAGGGTTCTACATTAGTCATCCATCAGTATTTCTAACATTTTCCAATTTTTCATGCCCATTTACACTCCCCTGATGCAGCAGTGGGAGCAACTTGGTGCTAAATGTCTTGCTCAAGGACACATTACCATGTGTCGCCTGGAGCTGGGCTTGAACCTGCAACCTCCTGATCACTGACCACACACACTATACAACTGTGCCACCAACACTCAGAGAACTGAGCTGTGAAACCGGGACACGGTCATGCTGATGCCATGTACCTCAAACAATCCCATTTCAAATACACAAAACTATCACTTTAACAATCCTCACATAATCAGGTAAGATAATCTTTAGGAGCACCAGATAAATGGGCCTTCGCTGTCTTTGGTTAGAAGTGTGGATCCGACCCAAACCACAGGCTGATTATGTTGTTGTGTGTTCCCTGCTTTAGAAAACAATGGATGTTTCTAAGACTAGATCATGTTTTAACAGTCTAAACTGCCATCAAATAGACATTTTACAGATTTAGTCCTTTTTATGTACCACATTTGTCACCTGAGACTTTGTTTTAAGCCCAAGAATGTAAAAGTCCTCATTATTATGGTTTAGCGTAAATACAAGTGACAGTATCCGGAGGAAATAAAATTCACAAAAAGATCACAGTCAGGTTCTATTAAAAGATCACAGGATGTGGTCAGCACCTAAAAGATTCAACAGTCTTCTTTTACCTCCTCTGTTTACATGTTACTGCCTTTACAAGAAGCAGTGAAGCATGAAAGACTGAGACACTCTCTGCCTTAAAGCTCTGTTACTAGTCTTAGAAACCACTCTTCCCTGACCATGACAGATCAAAAGAAACTGATGGAAGAATAATCCTCCATGGAAGTGTTGAAATTTCCTCCAAAGAACAAGAGAGGTTGATTGAGGGGTAATGAAATGACAGAAAGGTGACAGCTTTAAAGGGCAATTCAGATATGAAACAAGCAGGGTGACATATCTTGTGATTCACGTTTCTTTGCCCTCAAACTATAATTGCTTTTGACACACTCCCCCTTTAGGAAAGGAGCAGCAGTCAGAAGGTTTTGAATCAGTTATTTCACATCGTGCAGCGGTGAAACGTCTGTATTGCAGTGTGCTGAAATATTGCACCCACAGAAATCCTTCTCTGAAGCTTTTTGCAGCCTCTCTGCCCTCAAACACAGAGCCCCTGGTGTGGACTCAGGCATTGATCTCAATGAGGGAATATCATCTCGCTCTCTGTTTCCCCCGATGCCACCCACGCTGCTTTTTTTTTTCCACGCTGTTTTTATGTGCCTCCAGCTCTTTTGCTCTGTCTTTTTCTCTTTCTCTCTTGTGTACTTTCCCCCCCCCCCCCGAAATCTCTGGAGAACCCCCGTCTCTGCACAGGAGCTTGGAAACTCCTTTTTTTAAAAACATGCTAAAAAAGCAGATGGTCTTCTTGAGACTTTTAACTCTCCTTGCTTTCAGAGGGAGAAAGATACCATTGACTGTACATGAATATTAACAGCTTGTCTCGGTCACCCTTTGTTTGCTTGAAAGTGAAGCTAAAACGCAAAGACGGGGTTGTCATATTGTGCTGGTGTTTTCTTTGGAGGCAAGACTTGAAGAACGGAGCAGTTTCTTGTATTTGGAGTAGACACTCGTGTTCACAAAAACTTCTGACTGTTTTGTTTGTTTACATTCTCTTCTCACTTTCGTCCTGCAAGAAGTCTCTTTTGTTAACAAAGCTCCCGTCACAACATGATCGTCAGAGCGTAACAAAAGTCTGTGGGACATAGTGCTTGGGAGTACACACATAAAGATTATCAGGCTCTTTTTGTCCTGACTCTCTCCTTTCCCGACCATGGATGGCAAACAGCAGTTTATCTTATGTCTTATAAGATTATGCTGTGGTCTGAGGAGTGTGAAGAGTGAATTTGTCCCGATAATCTCTGGAATGGGTCGGGCTGACAATTGTAAACATTAAACTTGTTCAATATTTACAACCAAAAATCTCCATGTTGGGGACGACTCTCGAATCATGACTCTGTGAATTGTGATGTGGAACGAAATGAAGCCAATCAAGACGCGAGCTGGCTGAGGGACAAGGAAGCAGGCATAAATAAAAACAAGCATGGCCAACATGAAGTTTCATGGACCTCAGAATGAAGGACCAGCTCATGTGTTCATGCTATCTCCAGGATTTTATCCACAGTCTTTTATTCTTTAGTTCTGGATTTTTTTTATAAATAGTCCTGAGATCACCATTATTCCCTCTTCCTGTGTGTCCTCTTCCATACTGCGTGTTTTGTTTTGTGTTTGTTGCTGTTTCTTCTTCTGTGTTTTCTCCAATTTCTGGCTTGGAGGACTAGATTCTAGATCAGTGATGGGTAGGCCCACTGAAGTATCGTCGCGTGTCCATAAGTACCTCATTTTGGTCAAGTTGCCGTTGGCCGTTGCTCGGTGACGTCATGTCCGCTCAAGTTTCACCACGAATGTATCATATATCATATATCATATAATAGGATAGTACGCGGACATTACTCCATCTGTATCCTTTTCACACTTATCAAACGCGAAGCACAGCAGCTGAGGCCCTGCAGCTGCATTATCTGTGAGTTTCCCGCGGTCCGTCTAGGCAGAACTAATGTCATCACTGACTAATGTTTCCGACACGGACATAAATTGTTCCTCTGTAGTCCGGATGAATAACTGTCTGTCACGGGTACCGTCACACATGCACACACCACTGATTGGCTGTTGCTACACAGCCACGCTCGACATCGCCTGAAAAGATCAACTTTTTTTAACTTTGACATCGCGCGACGAGTGAAGTGATTGTCTTGTACTTGGCAAACGCATCGCTGGTGGGCTAACCCCGCCCCATCGTGGCTGTACATTGACTTTGAATGGAGAATGATAGCCGAGGTAGTACAAGTAGCGTCCGGTGTGTACGCACCTTTACAATTAATGAGTGGAACAAATAGGTGATGTTACCAATGGCTGTTGAAACGGTCTTCCTGGAGTATTTACACTTGGTGAGTTATTGTCATTACAGATTGACGCTTGTCTCCTCCATGTTGGCAGCACATCCTTGGCAAAAGTGAATGCAGACTGTCTAGGAGGGGGGAAGGTCATGGGACTTACACAGGGAAAATGATCAAAAAAATTGACATGAGTGAAATTACTTCAAATAAAGGGTCTAATTGTCAGTTTCAATTATATTTTGAGTAATTTCCCAGCCCTAGTGGTGGGACAGAACAGCTATGTGTATGGTGAGCTGAGATTATTGGAACACACAACACTTAGAACGATCAAAACTGTTCAATGCCTGTTTTTTATCTTCATGTGTGCGGTCTGCGACAGATGAAAAATCTTTAAAGTTTAAAAAAATCCTTAAGCTGGTGTTTTCACCAGTATTTTTTTCTACCATCAAGTAAAAGCTTCCAACACAGTAATCACTGGTTTAAACACACATGAATATGTATTATTAATGTGTTTTTTTAATTGTATAGTTTGATTTACATCCCATGTGTTCAAGAGGGCCTTTTGCTGAAATCAGTGAGCAAAGGAAGCTCTTGATCTTTTTGGTTTCAGTCTCAGGCATCCGTCTGTCTTCATTTGACAGGGGTCTGCAAACTTTGTTAGTCCAGTGACCTCACAGACTGTTTTTGCATATATATCCTTATTATCACAAACATTAAAATCTTTTAATTTATTTTATTTATCATCACAGAAAATCACCTTGTAGGATAATTGGAATGAAAATCCACTTTTTGAAGTTTTATTCCCTCCCTCTTAGTTTTCCAGCTGTTGTTTTTTCGTGTATGTCTCTGACCTTCAGCTTGTGTTTTTCCATTGTTTGCTTGTTTTCTTGGTCAGTTTCACTCCTGACAGTGTTTTCCGTGGACCGAGCTGACAGGAGTTGCAGCAGCAGTTAGTTTTGTGTGCATGTCCTTCACGTTTGTATGAACAGCACGAGACTTGGTGTAATGAAATTTCCCTCACAGGCCAAACAAGCGCAGCTGCACAGAGGGAGCGTGCACACATTTATTATTGAGCAGCCGGCTTTCATTATTCATACCAGTGGCTTTCCGTGCACTCAGCATATAAACTTCTTTGGAGTCTGTTTGTTCATCAGACACTCTACTCATCGACGCTGGCACACAGACGCCTATGAATATTTAGATTTGCCCGTCCATGCTGGGATGTAGCTTGTTTGCTAAATGAGTGTCTGAAGCAATCTAAACTCGCGGTGACAAAATACAAGGCAGGCTGTGTCCAACTGCTCACTCAGTACAGGGAATGTCATTGATCATGCTCTGAATGTAAAGTGTCGTGGGCAGACAGGCACTGTTGAATCATTGTGATTTCTTGTTTGAATGTAAAGCTTATAGCCTCTCCACAGGCAGGAGAAAATAAAATGACTGTGTTTTATGGATGCACAAAGGCAACATGTGCAAGGCTGTTTGTTTTTTGTGCTTCGAGGGTTTTCCATTGGATACAAATGTTAAAGAAATGAGATAATAAAGAGAGGAGGGAAATAAATCCCTGCAAACAGCCATAGATTGTTTATTCGCCTGCGTTTCACTCTATATTTGTTTTCTTGTGTTCCTGAAACTTGTTTGCAGCTGCCGGGCAACAGTCCAGAAAACCTGCCAGCACATGGATCTGTGCCATTAAGTACCTGAGCACCATCTGAGCACCAGCACGCCTGGATCCTCACTTTGATCAGTGCTGGCTGTGCCAGGAGGAGAGGGGTGGGCTTAGCTGCTAAATGGGCACCTTGCTTCACACTCCAGCTTGGTATGAACATGCAAATGGATATGGACAAACTTAAGGGCTTAAACCACACGACTCAGGTGTAAGAAGTAAATAGAAAACACTTTACAGAAAGGCTTTTGTCTTGACACAAGTTACAAACACTGTGAAAATAGAGCCACTCACTGGCAGATAGATGCCTGCAGAACAGGGCTGGGCAACTTGTGGCCTGCGGGCCGCATGTGGCCCTCCCTCAATGCAAACAGATTAAAATATAAAAACATGTATGCATGTATATAAGTCCTAATTAAACTGGCATGGTAGCATTTTAAATAGCAACATTTCCAAAAAAGAAGAGCTCAAACTGGCCAGAATTGTTTCTTTGAAACTCCTTTTGAGGCACTTGTTAATATAGAAATACAAAAACTGTAAAATATACTTTAAAAAGCATTCAGCGTTTTGCTTGTTTAATTGCAAAGATGATTTCTCAGGACTGTGTGGGCGCTTTGCCATAAATAGGCTGTCAGGGCGAGAGTAAAGCAGTTTTGCTGCCTTGTTTGCTAAACTTTAGCTCTGGTGAGTGATGTCATGACTTTCAGACTAAGTCATTGTGTGTTACGTTAAAATGTAGGTACAATTGTGAAGTATTGTGGTTTTATACATCTCTGAGAGGAGAAGAGTGCTCTGTTTGGCATAAAACAAGGCATAATTATCTTAACTTTTGTTAAGTATGTAAATACTTTATATAAAGTAAGGGCAATATTTGTGCTCAAATTCAGCTAGACTCTCCAATTGATCCTCAAATAATGTGTTCACAAAGAGATGAGAACTATCATCTTTTTACTGACATCAATCAAGGGTTCCATGATTTTTTCGCTGTGTAAACTTACCATGGGAGTTAATGAAATAAACAGGAGAAATTTGGATTTAAAAAGTGACCTTTGCAGGTATTTTAAATATATTTGGGGAATATATATTTGGCATAATCTTGACTGAAATATTTTCGTCCTCGTTTAAAAAAGAAACTCTGTCCATACCATGGAAATGTCTCTGTCCATAGGGAGAAGGCTAAACTGAAAACAATCGCCTCTGAAGCTTGCAATGCCATGCCTGGCCAATAGGTGGCAGGTTAGCAAAATATGAAAACCACAGAAGAAGAACGTTATTAGCATGCACAGTCATAAACAGGAAGAAGAGGCAGTCTAACGGTCTAACCAAAGCAAACAAACAGCTGAAGTTACTGATAAGAAAAGGGCAAAAAACCCTGAATAAAATAGAGTCTTTTGTGTGGATAGATGATGAGATGAACTTGTTAGTTCATGTAACAATAAACTACAAAAACAAAAAGGCCCAAAAAATGTCAACTGGGAGACGAGTAGCTTGTTGCTAGGTGCTTGATGTCTTCGCATCAACACCAGCTCTGTTTAACATCGCTACATGGATCAACTAAACTGGATTTTTTTTTATTTCTCCACTTTTTTATCCGTTTTAAAATATCTCTGTTTATGTGGGTGAAATCGCAATGTTTATGTGTTTGAGATGCCCAGTTGGACAGAAAAATGTGCGTTTAGGAATATATCGTATTTGTATGGTCCAGGCCTAAAGCATGACAAATATCTACTTACAAATACAATTGCTGAAATTATTATTTTGTATTTTTGTGACAACACAAAATTTAAATTTATGAAAATTTATATTTTGTTTGGATATGATACCCCGCATTTCCAGTTAAGTCCCATAAGTTTTCAGTTTGGAATATTTCCAAAATTCCCCAGCTGAACTTTCCATGGAGAGCTTCTAGAAAGTTACTTGATATTTTTCACCCCTTTGAAACCCTACCTCCACCATCAGTGATGTTCAGTGTTGAGTGAGAGTGGAATTTTTTGCTAGATGTAATTCCTTGCTAGTGTTTTTCAGATGTAGAATTTTAAAGCGGTCCAGATGGACATCCTATCAACTTGTAAACATTCTTCCTTCTGCCCTGTCGATTTGCAGCCAGACATTTTACAAAGGAGTGCAGCAGTTATAAATCTGGAGTTATTGGGCAAGAGAAAAGTTTCTAATGTCCCCACATCCTTTTCCACAAGCTCTCTGTAAAGTTTCCTCCTTCCTGCAAACCTAGTTAGCATAGCTGCCTGAGCACCTGACAGCAGCAGAGCTGCAGGTGTATTTTCAGCACAGACAACAAGAGCTCTGTGTGCATATGTATGTGTTAGTGTGTGTTTACAGCACCACACTGGTGAGGGGCCTGCAAGGTGTCATAGTGGTGCTGATGGGGTGCCGGCTGCTACAGAATTTTAATTGGCAGGAAGACAAGCCGGCACCCGCCATGATTTATTATGCCAACGTGATCAGCTGTGATGGGAGGGGAGGACGGGGGGATGGGGATGATGTAGTCTCAAGTGGAGGTATGTGTGTGTGCAGTTGGTTATTTTAGGAATATTGGCCCACTATTTGCATTTGAGAACTTCTTCCAAGTTAACCTCGTGTTGCTGTCAGAAATGTGCAACCTGTGCGGTATGTTTGCATGCTTCTCCTTCCTGCACATGTGCATCAGGGACCCCTCACTTTGAGGAGACGCCGGCTCCTCTCTCCTGTCACATTTGACAGGCTGTTTACACCAGCAGCAGTCAACATGGAGATTTGGGAAGAACATGTTCCTACAAAATGTATTCTGGCCAAGATGTAAGGCAGACATGTTTGTGTTGTGGATCTGGATATTTCCAGGCTTCTCCTTTAACAGCCAGTTAAAATCACATTCAGTGTCACATTGGTTGAGCTTGTCTTCCAAAGTCTAAGTAGTTTTTCTTGTATGTCTAAGTGAACATTTGAGCAAAGTAGGGCTGGGAAATATATCAGTCAAATCAGTTCATTAAAGTATTTCTGCAGGAGATTTAAAAATGAAAGTCTAGATTTTTTCACAACTTACTTTTCTTCCGATCATAAGTTGTTGCTATGTTTTAAGATAAATAGTGAAATTGTAGTTTTCATGGTGGTAGGCCTTTTCAGGTTTGCGCAAGCACATGCTTTTCTTTAAATTATATTACATTTGAACAGAGTGCTCCATGTTAATATACTGAGAAAACAGCTCAACCCTCAGTGTTCATGTAGACAAGCCGGCCTGAGTTCAACTACATAATCAATATTGTATTTTACAACATGCATTTTTACTGTAAGAGGGAATGTCTGTGTACTTTTGGGACTATATTTTGATAACATAAAGGCAAAACTTGACACATATAACTTTCATGTCACTTGGAGGGTGTTATTTTTTTGAAAGGGAACATATCAATTAAAAAAAGAGTTTTGTGGAAAAAAAACAAACTGGGAATTTATTTTTAGGTCATATTACCCTGCCCTAGTGTAAAGTGAAATACTGCATTCACACAGCCATAATGCCACAATAACTACAAGGAAAAGATGTGTTAGATGGCACTGAACTCTATTCTTATAAAAGGGTATTTCCCTGCAGATACAAGGGACTTTATACGTAATAGTTTTGTAAATAAACTATATATGTCTCTGTATGATGTGAATTAAGCATCTCTTGTCTGTTATTAGTGTGAACATGAGCTAAAATATTGATTTTCTTCTACTACTTTATTATGTTTTTATTTTGTTTGATAAAAATTCTGGACAAAAATGCAAACAGAATATGCTCTCAGTAATGTGGAGCATCTGATGAAACTTTAATGTTATTGGGTTTGAGATTAAGTTGCTTTTATTTCAATAATTCATTAATGAGTCCAAAAATACAGGTCTTTTCCAACCTCCCAAGGTCTTTTGTGATTCAGTTGTAGCCAGAGGAAAGCAGCAAAATTAGCATTTTAGTGTCTGGAAATGTGCAATAAAGAGTGTCTGGCCATATGGGATGTTTTTAGAGGGAATAAAGACAAATTCAGGCATTATGCGCTAATGAGAGAGATGAAAAACAAACAGCTTTTAAAAATTTATAGCCACCTCATTAAAATAACAAAAATGATGAAGCAGATTATTTTGTTGTGTAGCCTGAGACGGAGAAAGTTCTATTACTGTGCTAATGGAGCAAACGGCTGTTTGATAAGTTTGCAGTTTGACAATGTTAGTTTCTGTTTTCCTCTGCTCTTGTTTTCTTTGTAAAGCAGCTGCAGTAGCCGTCCAACACTGAATATCTGCATCACTGATTCAAACCAGCTGCTGGGAAGTTTCAGCCAGTTTGATCGGGGCTCCCTTTGACTTTGGCTGCTGTGGCTCGGCCTGTTTTTCATGATTAGACGTCTGTGATTTTTATGTTTGCAGCTGTTCATAAATCAGAGAGGAACCAAGTCCTATAGTTGTTTGGACAAAGTCCCTAAATCTCGGAGAGAAGAATAAATGTTTGTGCTTATTGGACTCAGATAAGATGAATGTGAGTCTTCATGACATTTTGAAGTAAAGAACATTAATTTCTAGATTTACTTCATGCAGCAGAGTCGGTTAGTGATGGCATGTCTTCCTTCAGCTAAGTTCTTGACCCTTACAGGTCAATCTTCATCCCTTATTTGTCAACGCATTATCTCAAGAATACTTCCAGGGATATTTTATAAACTTTGCGCAAGTGTCTCCACTGACTAAAGGATAACCTCCTTATCTTTTCGACTTTAAAGGTCTTTGTTTCAGGGGATCATGTTTATCCCTCATTTATGAGATCTCTTTGAATCAGTCCTCTACAAAGACCACACCAGCCCCTCCTCTTGACCCACTACTGTCCTTTATTTGCACACCTCAGTAAGACAAAAACCTACCTGGCAATAGTTCTTGTTAAGAGACTAAAAATTCACTGTGTCTTACGAAACATACCAATAATGACTCGCAAAACACAGTTCTTTCTGTCCTTGAATTTTAATGGATCACTGCTCAGCTGCATCTTCAGCTTTATCACTGCTTTGACCAAAGATCAAAAGTTCTTTTTAAAAAAAAAAGAGAGAAAAAAGTTTTGGTACCTTTTGGTCCCACTAATAGCTAAAAACTGAGATTTTGTAATATTAAAGCATACAGTTTTGAAGGGCATCACAGTATATAAAATTGACAACCTACAAGGGCACATTATCCTTTGTTTTACTTAAAATATGATATTATGAGTAATGGTGACAAATCTGATTTTCCATTACACTTTTTTGTTTGAGGATGTGAATGATGTTAGTGAGACAGAATAGTTCTTGTATTGTAAGAGGAAATCTGTGGGCATCGAGGATGATACTCACACATAACACAGTGTGTGCGTACACACACATACACACAGGCTCATAGACCAATGGAGGGACATCAGAGTGGTGGGCTTCTCACCTGAGCACCTGAATAGTGGCTCATTGAAGGCTCATTGACACCATTCCAGTACTAGATCTATCTCAACATACACCACAGTGATGCAGCAGGACTAAAGTGTGAAAATGGGTCGCAAAGGGGCGAAAATTTACATATCCAGAAACTTCCAAGAAAGTGAAGTTAAGAAATTTGGAATATTCCAAATTGGAAGCTTTCCTTGGGAATAATGGAAATCAATAGGCATTAAGTTAAAACAAACTGTGTCATGTCCAAACACAAATATAAACATTTTGTTTGTCATAGGCAGACATTCATGAAAATAATACAATATAAACCTAACATTTCAACAGCACATTTATACAACATGACACAACTTGTTTTTGTTTTGATTGAGAGCCCTCCAGTGGTATGTAGACATTGATCAAGTTTTAATTATTCTTATTGAACAATCAGTTTCAACTTAACTTTGTAGTCTCCAGGCTCGAAAATGTGGCCTCAATAGTCCAGGGTTCTAGAAATTATCTGTGCATGGGATAGAGGAATGCACAGCCTATGTAAAGGACATGAGTACTGTAACCTTGCATTGTAATGTATGAATGGAATCGCACAGATATTCTCCAGTTTATAAATGAAACCTGATTGTTTAGTCAAGATAATGTTAAAATACTATATACTACTAGTACTACACTAACAAACCATGTCAAGGGCTAATCTTCAATTTTTTAAATTTCAGGTTTATCCCAGTTTTGAAAAACTTTAAACAAATTTCCAGAATTTTGCAAACCTCGTCTGTTGATAGGTCGGCAACTCTGCAACTCCTGTTTATTGTACAAGCTGAACATACAGAAAGTTCTGTGCCAAGTCTCCAAAAACATCACTTTGAGAAGAGTAAATGTATATGCAAGATTATATCCACAGGTGGATATTTGGGTGGTGGAGGGTTAAAAGCAAGAACACAGCACTGATGCAGGGCAGAGCTGGCAGAGGCAAAGCACATAAATAAATGAATAATAATTTTTGCACATAATTGACAGCTACAAGGTATTTTGTCAGGTGTAAAATTAGTGCAGCTTAGAATGTCGATCTGAATGAGCTGGCAGGAAAAGCACTTTTTTCATCAGGTACTTACGTCATAAGTATTCTAACAGTTTTTAAAAGCAGAAATGACTACGTTTTTAATATTTGTAATTGTCTTTGGTTCATAGCAGCTGCCATTTCAGACTAATTTGTGCATTGTTGCTGTGAAAACATTGAATGGTAAGCCAAGAAGCAGGAACTGCTAGCAGAAAGCCACAACTCTGTACTTCATGTTGAAGCACAAAACTAAGGTGAGAGAGGCTGAGCAGCACATCTCTACAACAAGACATATCTTGTTTTTGTATTGATTGAGAGCCATCTGGTGGCAGAATCAACATACTTTCATTGTGCATACAAATTAGATTGTGGATTTCACATCACTTTCAAGTTCTTGGGAAATTTAGCTTCTTTGTGGGTTCAATGCTAGTCCTTTAATCTCTTAAAGAAACAAGAAACAATTTTTTTTTAAAGTTTTTACAATAAACCTTCAGTAACACTGGCTTTGTTTGTATCTGTGTTACACTGAAAGGCTGTAGCTGAATGTGAATCAAGAGTCTGACTTCTTTACTCAGCTCTCTGTACAAAAGGCCCTTTACCTGCTCCACACTCAGGGGTCCTGAGCCGCATTGTGCAGCAGTGTGAGTGAGTAAATGCTCCATTAGGATTCATTATAGCCTCTTGCCGGACATATTGTCCCGAGTGCAATGAGCCGCACCAGCCGAGGCTCCCCTGCTCTCCACTGGCACGTGTCCTCCCTCACCCTGCTTTGTGCTTACACACAATGAATGTTCAACCCTTGATCGCCCCCTCATCTTCTTCTCCACCTTCATATTGCATTCATTCATCAGCAGCCACCACTGCTTGGACACATCACCCGGATCTTTCCCATTCAGCCCCCTCCCTTTACCACCCCTCTCTGTTTTTGTCCACTTCCTCTGCCTTTGGCTCCCTTGGGATATTATATGGTGACCAATGACATCCCACTGCAGCCGTTGCCATAGTGATAAGTGACAGTGGGAAGCACCACCCAAGATGTATGGACCGTAAAAGTGGGAGGATGGTGGTGAGGGCGTGTGCAGAGAAATGAGGCTAGCTTGACTGAATGGGAAATAAAAGGAAGGAAAAGGAATGGAAACAGCGGGTATGTGAAATCTTTTTGTGTAATGATGAAACAGTATCATTTGATGCTTTTCATGGGCTGCAGTGATCACACTCATGTTCTACTTGCAAGTCACAGCCAGTGTAGGAGTTAAAACCCAGGTGGGAGGGAAAGAGGTGTAAAGTAGAGCCAGAGTTGTTTCAAAAATATCTGAAATTTGCCTGCTATTAAAAACAGGAAAAAACAGGAAGGTGTGATTTCTTTTTTATGAGGTTTTGGAGAAGCTGTTGTTCAAGTTGTTAAAATCTAACAAAGTGCTTAGAAATAAGTCATGCCTCATGTTCGTTCAGTTTAAAGTTGAGAATCGGTTTGATGAATTAAGAAGGTAATGACCAGAACTGACAATTAAAACCTGCTTATTGAGAAAAAATTTACAGGATTAAGCCAGAGTGAAAAGGTCTCCACTAAGCAACAATTTCTAACAATGAAGGTGAAGCAGGTGATAAGGTGTGATTACGCTGCAGTTCTTTAGATGATCACTTGAGGATTTTTACAAAAGTCAAAGAATCACAATCTCTCATTCCATAATGCCCACTTTTACCAGAGAAAGAAATATGCATAAAGAATGCCTGGAACTTTATGTTTTCAGAGAACAGTGTGTTTTTTTTAACTCACCCTTTTATATCATTATTACGATTATTATTATTTTTACTTAGTAAGTAAGTAATTTAGTATTAAGTAAGTATTTACCTTTACCAAAATAGTTACAGCATCTTTATCAGGAATGACTCCATGTTGTTTTCTTCTGTTTCACAAAATTCCATCCATCAGCCATTATCAGCCAATATTCAACCAAGAGTGTTCAGGTGCGTTCACACCCAACGTGACTTGGTGACCGAGATCGCATCGCCCACCCAAGTCCCGTCACCTGTCCATAATATGGCTCATTTGGTCGCCATTGCCCTCACTGTGACGTCATGCCTCCTCAAGTTTCATCACAGTCATATCATATCATAGAATAAATTAGCTGACATTATTCTAACTCGTGTTTTCACTCACCTACCAACCACAAAACACTGCAGCTGATGGCCCTGCAGCACAATCGCCTGTGAGTTCTTTGTGGTCTGTTTAGGCAGAACTAATGTACTCACTAAATTAATGTCCCAGCACAGACATGGATTGTCACTGATAATACCGTCACACACCCACACAAAGCTGATCGCCTGTTGTGGCACAGCCACACCCGATGATGCCTTTGATGGATGGATGATGCGATGGAGCACCGAGTGACAAGGTCACCCAGGTCACATTTGTCGCACCACAGGAAGGTTGGCTCCGCCCCATCGTGGCTTTACATTGGCTTTACATGGAAAGCAGTCCCTGAGGTCGCCCAAGTTGTGTTAGGTGTGAACGCACCATTGGTGTTAGAAACATAAAAGCCCCAGAAAAAAGTGGTCAAGATATTTCAATGGGCCACATGTGCTTGTCAGCTGTATGGGGATAGACACTGATGTCACAATTGCAGGCCGGGATGCGTTAAATTTGGAAGAAATAAAAACATTAAACTACTCATATGTTGATTAGAACAAAATGTTATTATTTCAGTGATTTAAAATCTGGTGCTGGCAGCATATGCCAAGCAAAATCTGTACCCTTGTATGTATGCAGTTGATGATGCCTGATCTAGAGGCAGTCAGGTCTTTACACCCTATGAGTGGAAAGTCTCTCCTCTACGTTCAATTCCAGCCTGTGGCCTCTCTCCTCCACTCTTGCCCAACTTTTCAGATCTTTCCAAAGTTTGTCTGCCTCAGAATCTCACATCACTATAAATGTGTCCATGTTCTGTACTTTCTTCTTAACTTAGTAATTTAATTATTTATCCACTTTGGTCGTGAGTAAGGTAAAAATGTGAAAAAGATTTAGTTGTTTTAGAAAGAGGAGGATGCTTTTTTGAAAGGACAGTATGGAAGCAATGGACTTCATTAGTGCTTACTCAGAGTTTAATCATCAGACTTTCTCCATTTTATGCCTGTGTACACGTGAGTGGCCTCGCCTCCCCCCCAAAGATTGCATGTCTGACAGATGCTCACTCCGCCATAAATCTGCTATAGAACCAATGCACCCCGGTGTTAAGAAAGATGGACAGAGTGAGCCATCTTCTCATTCAACCTCTTTGGTAGAAAGAGAGGAGGAAAACAAACACGCATGCACTTGTCAGTTTATCCAGGCTGGCAAACTTACCGAGGACGTTTTTATTTATTGTGTGGTTAATTAATTTATTGATTATTGTGACAGGCCTACGTACACAGTATACATACTGTTCAGTGGAGTTTGAGTAAAATTTAAGTCAACACAGGTCTAGAATGTTCTCAGAACATATTTTAAAGTTTGTTCAATTGTGTACAACTTTAGTCTCTTCTGTTTTTTATATGTTGTGTGCACAGTGTGCACTTTGATCCATTTGCCTCTTTACATTCAAACTCTGTCTGCAGCTCTTATTATCCTTCATAATCTTGAGGCCTTTGGTTTTACAGATATGTAAAACTTCACTGGATGAGTCACATAGCTTGAATCTAAGGCACTAACTTACTTGATGTTTATTTTTATTGGATGTAAGTGGATACTAATGTTGTTAGCCACACATCAGAATCCCAAACCTGGCTGCTATGAGACATCTATAAGTATTCATCTATCAACTGACTCATTTTAAATCATTAATTCATCTGAATCAGCTCTGACAAACAAAAAAACCTAATTATCCTTACTTGTTACTCTACACCTGCTATGCCTGTGATTATGCTGTGGTAGTCTCCTAATCCCATTTACTTTAAAATTAAAGTTCTCGCCAGAGCTCATATTTAATGACTTTAACAAGGCACAGCTTGCTTGTTGTGCTAATATTTCTTTTCCTACATAATAAGACAATTATTCCCGAGGAGCTTCCACAGGGAGGAAAAAAGCCTTGACATTAACTAGTCATAATGAACAACCTGCATTTATTGGTTGGAGCAGTCTGTCTCGATAAATCTTTAGTGGGATCTCATTAGGGTCTGGGCTTTTCTTGGAAAGTGTGTGTTGCTGTTTTTGCCCCATGTCTGCTTTTTTTCCGTCTTGTTTTTCCATCTTGTTATGTTGCTGCTCTTTGTTTCACCCATCTGTATGTGTGTTCATCTGTTAAATTAGGTCTTTTAAAACATATCTCATGAATGGTTTGAGGAATTTTCTTTCAGCTTTTCATCAGTTTACGCTCTGATTAAAAAACGATCTGATTAGATTTTGGATGTTGTGGCTGAAGGTCACAAAGGCTCATGAATGGAACATCTGGGGTACCCCTCAAATAATTGTCATCAACTGCAAGTATCTGCTTTGACTCACGGATAATTCACTGATATTTTGGGGGTCATAGGGCAAAAGATGGGTTATGGAGCCCCATGTCTACATGTGTTAACATGATATTTTAGAATGCTTGAAGGGTATCACTTAAGGCCGCATTGAAAAGATTCTCAAAGTCAAAAGATTAAAGTCCTGAAGGCTCATGTTAAAAAGTTTGCTCCAAATTTTAGTCCTTCTGAAATATGAATGATCATCATCTTAATTGTTTTAATTTATGTCTAGTTTTAAAACATTTTATTAGATGAAATCTACTGTAACATGTAAAGTGTAAGCCATTTTTTATGTTTCCTTGAATTTCTGAAGTCATGTTTTACACTTGGATAAAATGAAACATCTAAAAACCCTTTATTTATGCCATTAAAGTCAGAGTGTATAAATCTACAGAAACAAATTTAACTTGTGTTTGAAATGCTTTTAGTATTTAGGTGCATTGGCAGAGCATCTCAGTTACAATACCAGAATTGACAACAAACAGTGAACCTGCTCTACATGAGTCAATTAGTAAAGAGAGCAGTTCTGATTGAATCGCTCCCCAAATTATCCCAACACCATGAAATTAAGGCAGTTGTGATTGGGTGCCTCTTAACTCATCTAACCTTTCCACACAACCAAAGTAGCTGTGATTGGATATATGTATGTACATTAAGTGACAATGAGGCAAAACCATTTTGGTACATTAATACATTATTCCAATATTACATACAATTTAAGTGGTATCTATGACCAACAGAGACGTTTTTATATCTGCTGGAACTGATAATCAATACTTTAGTCACTTATCTGCCAATGTCGATATTGCTCTAATAATGCTGTGCATTTCTAGTGTTTTGGGCTTTATTGGTGAATGAGGGACAGTGGATGGACTTGGAAATGGGGATAGGGAGGGGGGGAGTCACACAACAAATGGGCCACAGATCTGATTGGACAGGGCCGTCAGCATGAGACGAGAGCCTCAATGTAACGTAAGTGCATTGTTAAAACTCACTCTGCCATACTGGAACTCAGTCTAAGGGCGTTTTTACACCAACCGCATTTAGTGCGCACCAAAGAAGTTTTGGCCCAGGTTTTGGTACGTTAGTGTCAATGTGAATGCAACCACCGCACCTTGGTGCGCACCAAATCAGCCGGTCCAAGACCTCCATGAAGGTGTGGTCTCGATCCGCTCCATCTCCCGACATTTGGTGCGGTTTCACTGGTGTGAAACCAAGTGGTCCAAACAAATCTACTTTTGAAGCATTACTTCCTGTTAATCCTGCGGTTGAATCTTTTGCTTACTCAATTTGTCCATTTGTTTATTCTGGTTGAGGATTACGATGATTTACGGGGGTCCAGAAGGTCGCTGATGCCGTCTCAAACACGATACAAAAAACACATTTGAAGGAAAATGTAGAAGAGAGCGAAACGTAAACATTGGTTGTTTGGTGTAGGAAATGGTTACCATGGTAGCTTCTTCTTTGTTCTCCTCCTTGGCAGGTTTGGTAACCAGTTACGGGCATATCGCCCCCTGCTGTTTCAAACTGAGTAAATACACAAGTGGGCCTGGGCATGGTTCGATGTTGCCAGTGTGAATGCAAGCCAGCGGGGGAGGGGGAGGGGGGCGAACCCATGGCAAACCGCACCGCAACACGGTTTGAAACAAGTGGACCTAAACGCCCTGACTTAATCATAGAGGTCATAGGCTGAGGATATGGAGCCTCAAGCTCATCCGTTGCTTATAACAAAATATATCAGAAATACTTCAAGGGCTTCTTTTCCAACTTTCTCTCAGATGAACTGATTTGATTTTTAAGTCACAGGGTGCCGTCAAGGTCATAGGAACTCATGGTTATTCCGTGCTCTTATACAGTTTCTCCAGTTCAGTGTTTTTCTTAAAAATTGATCTAAAATAACTCCAAAATTAACTTAATTTTTTAGAGGTCATTGATCAAAAGATGCAGGTATTGAGCCTTGTGCCTATCTCTTGCATGAAACATAATATCTTAAGAAACTTTTAAGGGATTTCCCTCAAACTTGGCGCAAATTCCCCTTTGGACAAAACACTACATTTATTCAGTTTTGGTGGTCATTAGTCAAGGTCATTGAGACTCATGTGCCTTGCCTTGGGATAGGTCCTATCAAATCCTTTGCTTGTGTCTCCTGATGTATCAGAAATACTTAAAGTTATTTCTGTCACCTTTTGTGCAAGTGACCACTCTAACTCCATTATAAACTGATTTGAGACTCTTTGGGTCTCTTGTTCATCCTTTGCTAATAGGACCACTTAAAATCACACTACCATAAACACCTGAGCCCCACTTCTTAACTCATCAGTGTGTTTTAGTTTTTAAGGATTAAAGGGGTAAATTTAGCCTCCTTTGTCTCACTCTCCGCCCTGTCTTTCGCTGGCCGTCTCTTTCGTTTTCTCCTCCCCTCTATATGAAGTGATGTCTTCGCACTTTCTCATGGGAACCCGTGAGAAATGACAGCGCTATTCTCACAGGAGCGCCGCTGTCATATGTGATCATGTCATGGTATGTTATATGGAAGACTTCAGCCTACAAATGCAGCCTGTGTGTGTAAGTGTGTGTAGCAGAGAGAATCTTCCCTCCTGTGGACAGCAGTCTGGAGTTAACTCGTGTCCAATCAACGAGGCAGCGAACGTATGCTGCAGTCATTAATCACACATACACACACATGCTCGATGGAGAGGCAGGCGGAGGGTGCTTTTTAAAGCAACGCAAGTTAGCTGTGTTTACTCACTAATGATGTGTCAACAAATATCAAGCAAATGGAATTGAGCCAAATGAAACAGCAACGGAAAAGATATATCATGTCTTCTCATTCATTATGCAGAGGAACTAACTTGCTGGCACTCGAGGGATTCGTAACAGGGATGAAGGTATTTGTGCACCATATTGGAAAAATACAGAGACAGCAATGTTTATAACCTTCATAACAATATAAGGTGCTGTAATACACAAGAAATCAGTGCCTGTGGGCTGTAAGCATCAGCTGTACATAAGTTTGGACAAAGTGTTTCCTTCGCCCTCCATTGAATAAAGTTTGAGCCAACACTGCATCATCAGGTACTATAAACAACACTGTTGAAGCTGTATCAGGGGCAGAATTCTTTTTACATCACAACTGCAATGTGAATATATGAAACATCACAGGGAGTGTCTGTGCTGTTGGAAAGTGGCCAAAAATGCCACATTTTGCATTCACTTGACATTATACAATTAAAGTCTACCGCAAAATCATCATCAGGGGGCTGATCCACAGGATGGACCATGAGCCTCTGTGTCACCTGCACATTTGAGGTATGAGCTACAGACAATGCATGTCCAACAGTGACAGGGTTAAATGGCAGGGGTTTTATGTTATTTTACTTTTGAGGCTTTCTTCCAGCGATGATGAGAAAAATACCCTCTTGTGGCTTTAGTGAACATTTAAATTGATGCTAGGACACACTCAGTCTTCAAAATCCATCTCAACTGGGACAGCCTCAGCAGTGCAGCATAGTGAGCTTTTCAAAGTTTAAAACATGGGTCTGTTCATGGAGAATTTACTCAGAACATAATCAGGAATGGTTAATAATGAACTTAAAGGAATGCAGTTGGAAGCATTGAGTTTATTTTTATTTTAAGTCTTTGAGGAAACGTACAGCACCTGTCAAATGGCTTTAGTGTAGGGTTGTACAGTATTAGATTGTTGACAATATCTTATATGAAGATATTTCCAAAGTCAATATCACTTTTACGACAACAGTACTTTCTGGCAGATTAGACAATAAGATGAATGCCTGATGGCTGTTACTGTTATGTGAAGCACCACAAAGCTAATGTTGCTTACATATCCAGCAGAAAGACGGCAACATCTGCGTCCATTTTCAGGTCTTTCAATTGGCGGAGTTCCCTCCACTGTCGGAAGCAACACCAATGTTGACCCGGGTCTTCGCTCTTTTATGGTCATAGCCCTTCTTTTTCACTTTCTACTCCTCTGACCTTTTTCTTTTGGGCTGTTTTTCAGCCATTGCTACTGCACATATTGTATCTCTCTCTTATGCTAACTGCGCATGCTACGCTACCTCCTACTCCCCGTCCCCCCTCTGTCTGATCTGAGCATGATCATGATCGCCCCCTGGATGTGGGGTGTGTTCTCTGTTTTGGTGACTCGGCCCGAGCCACAGTATTTACCTGCTGAAATTCAGAGCCGAGGCTGTGTATTGAAACCGGACTTTTTTTTTAACATGCTGTCAGTGGTGATATCTTGTGGAGGGAGAGGAGAAGTACGGTGATTTTGACAAATACTGTAAGATTAGAAGATCGCTGTCTACACCTTTAAGTCTTCCTTCACTAAAACTGATTTGTGCCTTTTACAGTGAGAGTCTAATTTATGTTAGAAACAGCTGTAAAGAAAGAAAACAGAAGGTCACAATAGTTCATTGATCTGGGGGGGGGCATAAAGGTTTGAGGCCACTGCATTATGCTTATGAGCAGGGATTACTGGATATACTGCGCAGGTTATTGCAACTTCACACAGCACTTCATAAACCCTTTCTCTGATGTCAGCAGTTTTGGAAAAGACTTGGTGCCCCCTTTTAGCCCCCTTGAAGCCCCCTGTATCCATTTTAGATGTTAAACTTGGTTTGCAAGAGTTCTCACAAATAATTCTTTATTTTTTTCATCACTGTTAGCACTAACTCGAAAGAACTGTCTGAAACAACAAACTTAGTAAACAAACATTTACAGCTGGATTTTTCTGATTTTATGCCCTCAAGAAAATCCATCTTTGCGTAGCTTCAAGGTGAAATTATTGGTGGACAATTATTAACTTTTCAGGAGAAAGCGATAGAAGCTTTGAGTAGGTTTAGTTGTGCTGAACGTAAAAGATGAATGAAGGCCTCTTACTGCCTCATAACAATCCTGACTGCGGGAAAGTGTGTCCAATCACCTTTTAAGTTTTCTTTTAGAGATTCTACCTTTTCAACATCATCATTATGATGTTGCTCAGATTTACCGGTTAAAGTTTAAAGTGAATTAGGTTTGCAAAGGGGTGGAAAACTGTCCATCTGGTTAACTGGAAATTTAGAGTACTTAAAATATATAAGTACCCTAAATTTCCAGTTTATCAATAAAACATTTTGTTTTGTCATAGGCAGACATCCATGCTTAATATTACAATTAAAACATATTACACTTTAACAGATTTATTTGTAAGTAGAACTTTTTAAAGTTTTAACTGTTTTACTAAACAATCAAGTTCAGCTTCACTTTATTTGACCCCATTAGACCTCAGAATCAATACTCCTGAGAGAGGCAACATAGAAATATTTCACTACTTTTGCATTAAATCTGTATGTTTTAGTCAAGATTATACTCGAATATATTTTTCTGAACTGTCTTTAAAATTTCCTTTAAGAACCAACCTTCACTTTTGTACATTTTAGGTTTATTTCTGTTTATTCTCGTAAATTCCATTAATTCCCTTTTCACATTCCCATAAAAAATCCTCTTTATTCAGTGGGTACATCTGAATCAGTCCATCAGGTGTGTCAGGATAGCATTTTGTCACCACCACTTTACATCAAACTAACATTTTCTGTGTTTTCTGTACTGAATTATACATTCATGTGTGATTTTGTGTTTCTGTGGATTGCGTTGAAGCCTCTAAATTACTCCATTCATCTCAGCAGGGAATTTTTGGCCATTTCTCAATGTCTTTTGAAAAAAAAAAAAAAAAACTGGCAGCATCTCTATTTTTCCAAAAGCTCCTCCCACCCTAAGGAGCTCAGGCTGGCACAATCAATATCATCTTTTAACACCTATCTCTCTGTGCTTTTATGTTAACTGGATCAGAGGCTTGGAGTGAACAATGAATCTCTTTCATCTGACGCCGCTGTGAT
Source organism: Scarus forsteni (assembly GCA_036419115.1). NCBI lineage: Eukaryota > Metazoa > Chordata > Actinopteri > Labriformes > Labridae > Scarus > Scarus forsteni. The sequence goes on along the minus strand of JAZDUH010000182.1, from coordinate 13,724,708 downwards.
CTTGATGCAAAAATTGCTCCCACTTTCTCAACCATTCATGAAGTGTTTGGTTTGCAGAACTAGTGGAGAAGGAAGTGTTAATCTTGTTAATGTGCAGCATGTTTGTTTCCCATCACTGCAGAAAAGGACTGTTTCTCCATGTGCACGGTCTTTCCTCTGCAATATGTCAGCCATATTCCCCACCGTTGTTTTTTATCCCTCCCTTTAGACAAACCTGCTCACCGTCATTCTCAGAAATAACTCTTATGACCCAGCAGGTAGGAGGAAGGTTATTACGAGGACAACACATTCCTGTACGGGGAAACAAGAGAAAAGAGAGAGGGGTTTAGCAGAAGGAGAGGATACATTTGTCATCATCTGTGTGTTTTTATCTGTTCATGTCGAATACACACAGAGAGGAATAAACAGCTGTGATGAACAGGTTTAATTTTAGTTCTTCCTCTGTTTACTCTCCCTTTCTTTGCATATACCTGCGCCCCAATGCAGGAACATTGACTGCTGTCATAAGATTTACTTTTAAGGGGGAATTAAAATTAATGGATGCCTCATGGGTTTCATATATAATGTATTTATCGCAAAGGAGAGGATGGTGTTTAAAAGACCAGTTTGTTCCTCCGAGGTAAGGCTAGGATAAATTTGATTTAATGAGATTGCTTTATCATTGATTTTTTGGACACTGAAGACAAAGCCGGGCATAATATGCTTTCTTGTTGTCAGAAGATATTATTTCTTAAAAGCTACTATGTGGCTAATCAGTCTGGACATGAAGACTTAAACAAATAACAGCTGGTCTTGCTCTGTTTAAAAGACATAGATCCTAAAAGAGGACTTCTCTAAGGCTCAGCATTTTGATCATCTCAAAGCTCAATAAAAACAAGGTGCAAATAGCAACCTTTAGAGTTGTAATAATAAAGCCTAAGTGAAGTGTAAATCAATGCTGTACCTAAGGTGTTTATCTTTGCTTCAGGCTGGGATATGCTTGCTCTTTGTCCTTGCATTAGCATTTCAGTCTGAATCTGCTGGTTTAAAGAGCACTCTTGATTATAAACTTGTTTTATGCAACATGAGGGCACACAAAGACCTCAGGCTGTCTGCAACCTGTCTGTGTAAGAAGCAAACTGAAAACATGCTAACAAATACACAAATTCTGAGAGTTAGACTGACGTAACTAACAGTAGCAATTAATGTCATCATCAGGTGTAGGAAACTGTCGACCGGACAGACCAGACTATTAGCACGGTTCACACTGTGAGCAACATTTCCCCCCTCGCTGTAGACACTGTCTCAGCCTTATGGTCAAACATATAGCTGTGTAAGCTGGTGACTTTCAGCCAACTGATTTGATAGATGTCAAAGTCCTAGCCGAAAATTGCCTTTTGTGAAGTATTATAGCATTACAGAAGACACACAAAAATGTGTATTTGGGAAAATAAAGCCAGAAAAGCAACAGTCAAACCAAATATAAGAGGTTGGCAGCATCTCCATTTCAGTATACCTGTAATTTCACGAGTACTATGAAAACATAAAATATTTTGGCTCACCAACACATCTGATACTAAAAGCCAAAAATGTTCTCTTTCCCTGTAAAATATTCCCGCCAAACTTTTGTAGACTGACTGCTGAACTGTTCAAATCAAATCTTTTGGGTCTTAATTACCTAAACTTTGTGTAATCATCATCTACTTCTCAAGCTTGCCACTCACTGGCAAACAGAGAGCGCTGCCATTTTAGGAGCAAGGGGACATAAAAATAGCTGTGCTTGTTCAGAAATCGAGTAATTGCTCATGCATGAAGCAAAAGGCGTTTCCGTATTCATTTGAGAGAGAGAACCATGTATTTGTTGTGAAAATACTGAAATTACATTCATTAAAACTTTGAATGAAGGTAGTTTTGAGTTGTCTGAGAGAGTGAGGTTTGGGCAAATTTTGTGTGCATGTTGTCTTTGTGTACATTGTTTTTATGGCAAAAATTGTGACAATATGAGGTGTGTATTATTATCGAGTATGTGTTATAATCAAGAAACTACAATTAAAAAAAGACTAAACGTTAGAGTCCAGGTGGGATGAGCTGGTAGCAGGTAGTAGAAATGCACCATCAGCTAGCTTGGAGTGGCAGATGCCAGACATGCTATGCTAGCTAGCTGCCCAACATGGCCTGGTTACTTAGTCATCTTTCCCATGAGCAACACATGCCACAAGTGCATCTAATGACTGTTTTCTTTAATGTTAGGAGACTTCCTCACTCAAGTGTTAGCAAACAAGCTAGCTGAAAGTGTTTTTTCTTAAGCTGTGCAGCACTGATGCAGTAATCAGATAACCACTGAGAGCAATCTAAGCAGTACGACCCCATAAGCGCCCTAAAAAGCAGGAAGAGGTGGGAGCTATGAGCAAGACGACAGGAGTGACTTCTCATGCAGAGGTTGGCATAGATGCTAGCAACATCAGTAACAGTTTCACAAGATCTGGACCCCATTTTGTTATTATAATAACAAATCACAACAAATAACCCTACAAACCTCTGTATGGAAACAATATTTCCATGTCACTTCTGACATGTTTTGCAGAGAGTTTGTTTTACAAAGTTGTTTCCTTTACATCGCAGCAGTAGCACCTGCCCACTACATTATCTGATTGCCCCAAAATGAATGGGGATTGGCGAAATGATCATCCAATCACATGTCAGATATGCTTTTGAAAGGTCCCACCCATTTCCAAACACTTCTATGGGCTTGTTTGACTCACCAGGTCCTGGGCTCAGCTGCCACTCCCATATCCAGCAGTTTACCATTCCCATTTCCACCTCTGCAATTTTAAACTATAGTATGGACGACGGTGAAATTTTGTTTACTAGGTGAAACTTGTTTAGCCATGATTTTAAGTCCCCAGTTGGAATAGACTTCTGCTAGGCTTTTTACAATTACTGCAGGCACTGAGGAAAGTTAACTGTTGGGGATTGATAGCAAAGGCAATGTTGGGTTTCATGGTTTCCTCCTTAAAGAGGCTATGAGGAGTTTCTAAGTAATTACAAAAAAGTCTCACTTTTATATATATATGCCTGATCGAAATACACACTTTAAGATGAGTTTTATAGCATCAAAATAGGTTATCTATAAATGCTATTCTTGGCCAAGTGGTCAGGTCGGACAGCCGGCTACAAAACTACGATACTAAGTTTTCCAAAAATTGCTTGTTGTCACACATCAAAAACTACCGCTATGTAACTAGAAAGAGATACATTACCTCCTCGCTTTGCATCTTGTAAGTTGTTGAAAAAAAGTTGTAAAGCAATGCAGAGTTCTGAGGAAGGTCCGAGATGCATTCATTAGCTTCACAACAAACCCACGCTTTGGCTTGGGTCACGTCTGTTGGTGCGTTCCAGTTGTAGTCAGAAGTAGGAATTTCCTGGTTCCGAGTAGGAAACTGCAATTGGAACGTCCCCGAAGTCGGAATTTCCCACTGGGAACTCTGTGAAACCTTGCCACCCCCGAGTTGACAATTGAAGATGGATGTCCCCAGTATGAACAGTTATTTAGCTCCTGTAATAATCAATTTATTTACACTTCTGACTGGGGTGTGTCGCTCTAGATCAGCTGTATACATCGTATTGTTAGACTTATATTTACAAAAATGCTGCCATAGTGATAATCACATTCTTCATGTGGTATTTGTGAACAATGCAGGGCGTGCTAACAACAGCTAACAATAGCCTGGTAGATCGGCATGTTTTTTTCCGACTTCGACTGGAATGCCGATAAGTCGGAGATGATGTCACTCCCAGTTCCGAGGTTGCTGGAACGCAGCATCATGACAGTCGCTGTGCGTGCTCATGGGTAGCAGAGTCTTTAAGTCTTCGGAAATAGATTCTCCTCATAGCACCTTTAAATTAAAATGTTTTAGGGTGCTAGAGAAAACTTTCATCTACAAAGTGGACTTTATTTAACAAAAGGTTTGGAAACTTCTTTTCCACTAAACCAAAAAATAGCAAGATGAAAAAAAAAAACTAGCAAGCACTCGGAGAGCACAAACCTCCACCAAGGTAGCTCACATATTGCCATTTTATCTTAAAGCAATAGTTCCATCATGAAGTTACCATCATTATATGAATTTTTGACCATGAAAATCCACAGCTGGCACTCAGAATCATATTGATATAATTATTAGCTAAGACAGTAATTGGGGAAAAACAATTGTTCCACAATGGCTGTTACCTGGATCACGTTGGGCCAGAAAAAACATAACCTCTTTATCAGAGGTAATTAGCCATACAATGTAGGTGTATCTGATGAAAGTATTAAGGACCCAAACTTATCAAATACCAAACTGCTGCTTTTCTTCCCATGCTAAATAACTTCCTGTCTCAGTTTCCCGTCTATTGCAGCATAAATCTTGCCGAACATACAGTAAGTGTTACTTTAAGTGCTGTTGTGCCTGTGAGTTAAAGGTCAGCACAGTAACAATTGAGCTTACACCTTCACCTTGGTGAGTGCTAGCTCAGGGTCAGCGCTCCATTACCGAGACTTTCAAAGGCTGTGGAAAATGTCAGCGTGCACTGGGGTCGAGAGGTTTTGTCAATCAGGAGGATGTGTTAATGTTTGTACTGTGTGTGTGTGGGTGATGAGGAAGCTGGGGAAGTATAACAAAATGTGTAAGCGGGGTGTTTAATTCTCATGGAAGTTGATAAGGATTCAGCGCTGTGACATGGCTCACACATTTCATTCAAATTGCTCTTAACAACAGCTCAGAGAGGTGTGAGTTTTCTTTGTTTCCTTTTATGGAGCTTTTTTCTCACTATTTATAATGCTTCAAAGATGAATCACCTCAGCAGTGTTCATACCAGGCCTCCTCTTTCTCCTATCCAACCATCCTCAGCTGGTCTTCTTTCTAAATTAGCCCTTTCTGTCCTACATTTTTAAAGATATCATCAATAATCAAGTTAATTTCTCAGTCACTACTACTTTAAAGAATACAGTTGGGTATTAAAAGTACCAAACATCAATCAAAGTTTAATAAGTGCTATAAATGAGGGCTTCTCACTGTCAAGACCCGTCCATCCGAGCACCTGATCGCTACATTATCACTTTAATTAAAACAAGAGAGAGATGAGGTGTTGTTAGTGTGACTAAGTGGTGTTATCACACAAGGAGGTGCGTAGGAAGGTGGTGCATTGAAGCCCTCTGCCCTGTATTTGCCCTGTCATCTCATTAAAGATACGATTACATTGTGTTATAACAAGAATACAATGGTTTTTGAGATACAGAATTCTCTGAAGGGAAGAGATTGAAAACAATTGGAAATTTTTTCAGGATTTCTGAGAAAAAACTGCTGGCAAAGAAGTTTCTGTGCTGTGATTTCTAGTCATTTTTGTCTATAAATCAGACCTGAGCAGGGCTTTTTGTTTTCAGTATAGTACTTTTGTTTTGATTTCCCAATGCTGACTCAGGTTACTTCAAAAACAGTTCCATAGTTTTATCCACTTTGAAATGTTTGAAAGGCTTTTATTGCTTTTTTTCCTCCTCTCCGTAACATAAATCTGTTACTTGACAAGCAACTCATTTAGTGTCTGAAATCAACTGACGACCAGTTCAGAATGCACTCTCGCCCAATGTAAGCGGGAATAGGCTCCAACCCCCCACAACTGAGAAAGGGATAAAACAGTGTAGATAATGGATGAACAGAAAATCACAGAGAAATGTTTTATTTAAGCTCTGTGTGCCCATTTCTCTGTGTTTCACCTAATGTGTGGTTGGTTTCTCTTCAAGCTTCTTCTGAAAACATTATTGCCAGGTGACTATTCAAAATAAAATGATGAACAAGAAATCAAAAGACCGCTTGTCAGAAGTGACATGCTTGTCATTGACAGAGCCCGACTACAATAACTGAAAATAAGGAGCAGTGTTTCCTGGGGATAGAAATTGTAAACCAGATTCAGTCGAGAATAGTTAACAGCTTCATCAAAGAATCAATATCAAGAGTCGGTTTCCTTATCAATTCCTCCCACTGAACGGTCAGAATTATGGCTTATTTTTTTACAAGAGGCGCCTACTGCACGATTGCAGCAACTTGCAGAAGCAGTTATCTATGCTGTGACGTGTGTTTGCCACTTAAAATAGACAGGCCAACACGGAAAATCTGCAGGAATCAATAAGGGAATTGTTAAAGAATTGGAATCGATTAGCAGGATTGTTTAAGCACTAGTATGGATTAAATCTTATTAACTCCCATCCCTAGTGTTTCTTTAATCAGGACTCAGCTTACTTCTTTGAAACATTTTAGACTTGAAACTATTTCCAAGTTTGATTAAAATACAATGAGTATATAATATTATATTAAACAATGAAATATTTTCATTTAATGGTATTTTTTGAGTGAATTATAAGCTCAGATATAGGTTTCTAGTTGACTAGGCCTGTGCTCAAAATATCGATAGGGCAAAAAAATAGGGCTGGGTATTTCCAGCAACTTCACGATACGATATGTATCCTGATACATGTAAATTGTGAACATTGACTATGCTTTAAGCAAAATTCATGACAAGTTTAGTTTTTCTTATAAGAAGAAAAAGAAAAAGAACATTCTGTAGAATCCGTATCGATACACGTATCCCAAAGGAGTGCGATATGATATTTTGCCGTATCGATATTTTGAGCACTGGCTTACAAAAAAATCACTCCTTCGGGATACGTGTATCAATACGGATTCTACAGAATCGATAAAGCCTAAATATTTTGACAGTTGTTATACATTTTGGCTAATGTTAACAATGGCACAGCTCATGGTAGAAGACAAGCTACATAATGAAGCGTATGTTCTCATATTTAACTTAGGTCTACCGTCTTTGAGGATCTGAATTTATGTCTCTTTAGTTGTAGAGCTATTTAAAACTGATCCATATTGTTTTTCTTCTTATAAGAAAAACAACACTTGTACAGAATTTTGTTTAAAGCATGGTCAATGTTCACAATTTACATGTATCAGAATATGTATCATATCATGGCCTTAGTATCGCAATACGTATCGTATCGGGAGGTTGCTAGAAATACCCAGCCCTATAGTTGACCCATCTTGTATTTCTTGAAATCAGTATCACTGTTGAAACATCTAAAACACCTGCATGCATTTGTCCTCTTTTGGTTCAACTGAGGCCTTTTGTAATCCTTCACCAGCGTACTGTGGTTGTGAATCATAACAGCTCTCGTGTCCTCTGTGGTTTTCAGCAGATATCCTTACCTCTGCTGTCTGTGTGAATGCAGGAGAACAGGGCCTTTGGAGCCCTGCCTCTGTAAGCAGCCTTAATGCCATTAGCATGGCTGAGTGGGCAGACAAAGTGCTGAGGTTTGTTAGCCCGGATGTGCATGATGAAAAGGACAAGACAGGGCTAAGTCAGTGAAGCAGATGAGGCAACATGCCTGTTAGCAATGTCAAAACACAACACTCATGCTATTCTTTTTGCATTTGATTTTTCTCTAGGATGATTAGTAAATGTAGCCCTCATGTTGTATTTATGTTCTCTTATTACTACTGAATCACATTGTGTTATGTCATGTAGCTCCCATGCTAATGTTGTCCCTGCTTTGCTCTGTTATGATACCTCTGGTGTCAGCAAAGCAAACAGGGTAGCAAATATTTTCTCCTTTCTTTCTCAGGGAAAACCACAAAACCACAATGTTTATTACAGGACTCTTCCCATAACATTTTAACCGTTCCTTTTCACTCTGTCACGTAGGTAGAGGTGTCGCAGCAGAAGGATGCCGCTGGTGAAGCGCACCATCGAGCCCCGGCACCTGTGCCACACGGTGCTGCCAAGAAACATCAAGAATGAGCTGGAGTGTGTGACTAACATCTCCTTGGCCAACGTCATTCGCCAGCTCAGCAGCCTCAGTAAGTAGCACATAGAAACCCACAAATACCCAGATCTGCACAGATTCAGAACATCAGTTTGTCCTACACACGAGGTTCATGGGTTCATTGTTTTTTGTTTTTTTTTACTTAAAATTCTGCAAAAATAAATACTGCTGCCTCTTTACAACCCTGAAAAGCGAGGCATGCCATTGAAAACACTGACTTCTGTTTGTTTTGAAAGCCTGAGCTGCACTAGACTTATTTTCTACATATTCTACAACAAAGATGTTTGATAACAGACATTTAGCTGTTAGAATGAAGCAGGATGAGACAAAATATTCAGCACTACCTACAGTACTGCTTCAGCAAAGAGTTGAGAGGTTGCATTTATTCCAGGTGGATTGGCTTGTTTATGAGGAACACAAAATAGTCGATTTTTTACTCTAGAGTCTTGACTCATGAAAAGTGGGCTGATCTTCAGTATTTTTCCAAAACTCCAATCAGTCATATATGTGTAAGGCTGTGTGATGGAATGGTTGGCGAAGTTGTTAAGCACCTTATCATCACCAACAGTGCTGTTTTACCCATGTATACCAAAGTGTGTGGGTTTGTAACATATAGAGGATTAATGATGGCAGAATCATGACATGGTGCTGTTCCGGTATCTCAATGTTTGAAGACTTACAGACTGACACAGAGGCGAGAAATGTAAAGAGAAATCTGAAGAAAAAAAGGCGTCCTTCTTAAAGCACAACATGTTTTGCATGTAGGCAATCTATAGCATGCATGGTAATAGTGTAGCTCACAAAATGGAGAAAGAACCCCATGTACACAGGTGAATTGAGTCAGGGGCTTACATTAAGCACGATTTTCCATTTGCCTTTCATTGTTGTGCTTTTTCAAGATCATTGCCCCATCACTGTAAACACAGGCCCAGGAATGTTACTTTTAATTCTGAAAAAACAATTAAGGGCGCAAACACAGCAATGAAATAAATGCAAGACTAAGTGGTGTTTAATGCAAGTTATCCATACACAAGAGCTTTGAACAAGTACACGCTGCCAGACAAACAGCCAAATACTCCCTGTATTTATTACTAATTTAATTAAGCACTATTTTCTAATGTAACCAGGCCAGGAAAAGCAATTTTATATGCTTTTTTCCAAAGGATAAAGCTGTATTTCTCAGGATATATTGGCAGTGAAGGGTATAAATATGATTTTCATCTGTAGTTTGATAATTATGAACCACAAACTACATGTTAGGAGTAAATGAATAGTTGCATGGATGGAGTTAAAGCCTTTATACACACAGGTGACTCGAGGAGGGATTTCCTCAGGGGTTAACATTCAGTGAGATTTTTCATTTACCTTTCATTTCAGTGCTTTTCCAAGATCACTGTAAGCACAGGCCTAGGGGTATTACTTCTAATTATGAGTCTAACATTCAACACAGACACTGTCAAATGAAATAAACTGAAGTCAAAGCAGTGTTTTATGCAAGTTATTCATACAGCAGAGCTTTGAACAAGTGCCAGCTGCCAGCCAAACAGCCAAATACTCACTCAGCTACAGCTGCCCACTTCCCTCTATTGTTCACATAATCCTTAAATGGGCAAACATGTTTAATTACGTTGTAAAATTAATTTATCACTATTCTCTAATGCATCTGGACCAAGAAATATATTTGATATGGTTTTTTAAAAGTATGATCTTTATTTTCCAATAACAAGCTGTAATTATCAGGATAAATTGGCCATGAAGAGTATAAATATCTTTATTTTCATCTGTTATTTGAATAATTGGAAAACTTTTTTATATTTTAGGAATAACTAGAAGTGCTCAGAAAATACAAACCACCACCACGGCATTTCTGACATTCTTAGGGGAGTTATTGGCATAGATGTGGAAAACTTCCTGCACCCACATCCATATTCAGATCACCACCAAAGTGTTATAACTTCTCTGTTCTCAGTGTTCTCAGTGACACTGTTTCAAAATTTCATCAAAAACAGTGGAAATCTTCTGTTGCGAGCAAAAAGTTAAAACATGCCCTGTCAACAAATCCTTAAAAAAAATCCCTTGATTCGTATTTGTCTTTGGATCACTACCAACATCACTTCTTATTTGCTGTGACCGATATTCCCTTCAAACTTCATTCAGTTAATCTGCTCACAGACAGACAAAGAACAAACAAATGGAAAAATGCCAGCAAAAGTGAAACCTCCTTGGCTTATTAAATTATTTGTCTTTGTCTTTCATTAACTGCTTACAAAGTTTCAGTAAAAAAGTTAAAGTGGTCATCCAACATCCTTTAACTGAAAGAGTCCTTCAAATATAACTTAGGACAACTTAATAGCTATTTAAATCCAAAAAATAGATATTCCTGTTAGGCCTGCACAATATATCGTTTGAACATCGCCATTAGGATGTGCGCATACGCAATAATTACATCGCAGGACATGCAATATATTTTTTTCTTTTTTTGAACATTTGTCAAACATTTGTTTTGCTTCATAAAAGCAGCAAGTTGCTCCATCCTCCGCACAGCCTCTCTCTCTCCCTCCCTTCTGCTAAGCAGTCATCGCCCCCTATGCCAGCATAACACCCTATGATAGGAAGTCCAAACAGCATCGACAAATCACGGATGCAAAAACTTTTCACCTGGCGAAAGGCATGGTGCCATTGAACACAGTCGCTAAGGAGGGGTTTAAAAAAAAGATCTGCACGCTCGAAATGCAGTATGAAATACCATCATACACATATTTCTCATCTATTTTGTACAGAGACATGGCCTCCTGGATCCCTTTTATATACAGCAATCTTCATCATTCGCAGATGAACCCCCTTAGCCTGGATTAAACGGTATTGGGCTCTGATTTCGTAGACCAGGCGCAAGCGCAGGCGCACCTGCCCTGCGCCGGCCTTCGCCATGCGCACAGGGTGTGACCGGCGCACTTTGCAAGTTTCCTGCAGTGCCAAGAGAGGCGCACTCAAGGCGCAGAGGAGCGCGTCCACGCCCACGTCTCTGCCTCTCCACGCAAATGTCAGAGTAGGTGGAGAATAGACTTGAGTGGGATTAACACAGCCGATCGCTGTCTTCACCAATCAAATGAGCGCCTCTCCTCGTCTTTAAATGCGCTGCGGCCGAGGCGCAGCATCTGATTGGTCTGAATGCTGGAGACGGTCAGAGCTGCTGTCATTCAGCAGTTGGGAGAACAGACTGGCCATCGGGACGCGCATCGGTCTACGCTTCACCGTGTGGGCCAGCTCCCAGGACAGATGTAATCTGTTCCTTTGTCATTATAGGAGCACAAAATTAAGAGACAGTTATATAGCAGCTGGCTTATCCATTTATAATGCTTGTGATCCACCTGCATTCCTGGTTTGTCATCACCAAACAGCAGAGCCTTTAGTGATATACTGTATACTCTCCTGGTGTCTCCTCCTCATCCTCCTTGCAATAATGTACTCCATCTTTTTAGATCACATTAAAAATAAAGACTAAAATAGAGATATATGGGAAATCACGGGTAAATCCTTAGTGACATACATTTATTTTCTCTCTTTTTTCTCCCTCTTTTCTTTGAATTTAATGAAATGAGAGAAGCCAGATATATACTCAGTATCAGATGTTAAGGCTGTTTATTGTTGACTTGTAAGATGTGCATCAAACTTCCAGATGCCGTCAGGTTAAGTTTCCATTATGACAAACGGCTTTAATCCGACATCTGATGTGACGGGACAATTAATATAGATACAAATGTATATGCTGGTTCAGACGGTTACATGAAATAGTGATTGCTGTGATTGTTTATTGCATTAAAATGTGCCTGACACTCTGGAAACATGCCTCTGAGGCTTTGTTGACGTGTGCGCTCATGTGCGCCTGTCACCAAATTACAGCTGTGGAGGGTGTGCTCCGCTTTGCGCCGAGAATAGACCAGGTTGGAGCTACCGAGCTTTCAGCGCACATTCTGCACTGTTTTTGGCACGAAATTGTCACTGCGCCAACATGAATCTGCCGACACCTCCCCCTGGTGTGCCGTCTACTGTCCCGGTGCGCCGTCACACCCATCTCTGCGCAGACGGTCTACCAAATTGTCAAATTGGCAGCACACGGCGGTGTGCCGGACGAAATTAACACTGCGCGGGGTGCGCCAGGTTTGCACCCCCTGCGCTGCGCCACGAAATTAGAGCCCATTATATGAATACAATGGTGTCATTGCGAGTCAACTAAACTCTTCCCAAACAGAGCTATTCAAGTCATCTGGTGAAAATTCTTCTATTTTTAATAGCGCAATATATATCGCAATAAATCACAAACCCCCAAAAAATCGCAATGTCAGTTTTTTCCAATATCGTGCAGCCCTAATTCCTGTTCTATAGTAGTTCTCATCCCTTTGTGACCTTGAACTGGCGTCCCGCTAACATTTTGATCAGTGATGATTAAGCCTGAATATGTTTTCCTTCAGCCAGGATGTGGCACACCAAACCACAACACTCTACTCTGCCCACACCTGCCACTAACAGCAAATTTGAATTAAAGAATCTTTTAAAAATTAAACCGCTCTAGTTAAGGTCTACTTACTAATCAGTCAACCATTGTCCTTGTTTCATGGACACATTCACATAATTAGAGAGAAATGCTGCTGCTTTTGCTGCAGAAGCTTCATGAATGTTTTCCAAGTGCCATGCTTGTGAGAGGTGAGGAGGTGTTGCCACTTTTAAAGTGCATGTTTTTCTTTCATTGTGTTCATGACACTAGGATAATGGGTTACTGAGATGTAAATACACATTAAGTAGTGCAGTTTTTGTTTCAAGAGACCCCTTGTTTCAATTAAGGACGTAAGCGAAAGTTAAATATGACACATCAGTGCTTTATGACCTGTCACTTTAACAAAGTCTGTGATGTACAGCTGTATTATACATGATAGAGTGGAAAGCATTATTCTCACATTGTGGGTATTATGTGGGAGTGACAGCTGTTAGGACAACTGCATTAGAAAGGAGAACTGCAAATTAAAGTTTGATTCTTCAATAGTAATTATCAAGATTATAATGAAAATCACAAACACAGCACGTCCATCCGAGGAAAACAATGTGGAAACAGAAATTAAGAGCTATAGTTTTTTTAGGAGGCATTTTCATATGCTCATTTATGGGTCAAGGCACTTATAATGGCAGTTGATTGATCAGATTTTTACCCATGTTGTCTAATCATCAAACATCTTTTCTTGTACTCATTGATCCATATTCTCATCCTGCAACACAAAAGATAAACTACATTATCTTTTTTTTTCTGAACCTAAAATTGAAGGTCATTCTATTTCTTATTCTATCTCGAGGCAAGTTTAGTGTGTCCTGAAATGGCCCCATAAAAGGGGGTCATCCTCCACTCTTGCACACACTAATGAGATAAAAGTGCATCAGTAAGTGTGTTGCTTTGGTGAAGTGGGTACCACGTATAAATGCTCTTTCCTTGTGCTGGTGGCCCGTGTTTAATTCGCATCTGTGGTTCAGTTTCCTCATGCCTCCCCCTGCATCCCCCCACCCCCCCAATCTGAGTCTACCCACAGTTTTAACACTACTACAAGAGGGCAAAATGCTAAAAGAAAAAAAAATCTTTAAAAAATGCATGTTGTTTTGGTATTTTTTAAGCAACATATAGTCTCTATTGATCTACAAATGAATACATGCTAGACAGTCCCATTTTGCAACTGCAGGCCCATTGTTGTCTAATAGGCTCATGAAAGTCCATGATATTAGCATTGAAACAAGGCTCTTTTGCCCCTCACCAGTGATTTTCTGGACTTGGTGGACAAAAAAAACTAATTTCTGCATGTTTTAGATTAGATTAAATTAGATAGTACTTTTTTAACCCCTTTGGGAAAAACTCCCACAGAGAAATTAAGAATCAGTAGCAGGTGATTATTACAGGTATATGTATATATATATATATATATATATATATATATATATATATGTATATATATATATATATATATATATATATATATATATAAATATATATATATATATATATATATATATAAATATATATATATATATATATATATATATGTATATATATATATATATATATATATATATATATATATATATATGTATATATATAAAGCACTATCTGCAAAATATAGTTTTTTACATCAAATCATTATTTCTTTGTTTTTTTATACCCTTTCACCATGTGCTGCATCTTTAGTTGTGAGTTTACCTGTGATATTGTTTTAAACATTCTGCGCAGCTAATCCTGCCGATGTTTCGATGCACTCTCTGACTTTGTGAAGGGATAGAGCATCAAACTTTTAAAACAGAGGTGTGTTGGCGATAAAGCTTTGTGAAAGAAAAGAGAAACAGGGTAGGTGATAAATTGAGTGCAATATGACCTTGTTTTTGAAGTACACAAAGATATCTGCTGGATGTGTTTGTATCACCATGTCTGCAAAGTGATGGCTGCCAGTCTTTACCCCACTCACTCTCTCTCTCACTCAGTAGACTACAAACTCAAGTGTGTGTGAGTTACTGTTAAATGTTCATCTGACATACAGAACTTTTAAAAAGACATTAAGACTGACGTGAAACTAAAGTCAATTAATCATTAATGTGACATAAGCTCCAAAAACACTGATGAGATTTCCAAAAGCGCTTTAAAGGTCACAAGGTTACCTCATGATTATTAGAAAAGTTGTGCCTAAAAAGTTAGGAGAATAAAGGAAAGAAATGATTAAAGTTTAAAATGTCAGGGAAACCCCCAGAACCCCATTTCCTGTCTCCATTGAGATGCTCTATTTATGGAAAAAAAAAAAAAGGGCCTGACAAAATAATCTGTAAAAGGCGATAGGGGTGAATTTGTCAGAGGGTTCACTGTTCAAACAGAGGAGCAACTCCTTCCTGTGAATCAGGACATTATCTGATACTGTAACCCAGATCAGTCAGCCAAAAAATTACATAGAGGTGGAAATTATAGTCATTTAACAGTGCATAAACCTCTTATTACAAAGATGGATGCACACTGCAGATTTCAGCAGTGCAGGAAACCACAAGTAGTGGTTTACAGAGATGTAGAAAACTTGTTACAGTAGGAAGCATCATACTTAATCATATTTCTGCCAAGTTGGCAATGCGGGCCTCAATACTTGGCCCCCACAGTGGTGCCTGAACTAAATACTTTTTTGTTTGTTTTAATGCAACTGCTATTGTGACATCCAAAGAGGAATAGGTCACTATTTAATCATT
The DNA here is from genome assembly GCA_036419115.1 of Scarus forsteni. Taxonomy (NCBI): domain Eukaryota; kingdom Metazoa; phylum Chordata; class Actinopteri; order Labriformes; family Labridae; genus Scarus; species Scarus forsteni. The sequence continues at coordinate 13,709,611 of JAZDUH010000182.1, read as the reverse complement.
GGCCACCTTCATGCCTTTGGTGATCAAGACCGTGTGAAGGTTGTTCAAATGGTTTGATGAGACACTTTCTTGAATTGATTCACAGTTATCTCAGTCCAGCTGAACAGATAGAGAGTACTCTGGATGTGTCAGACAGTGCTTTGTGCCACTTTCATCTGCTATGTTTTCATTTAAGAACTGTGTTTATTTGAGTTTCTTACCTAAACCTCAGTTTACCTTCCTGGTGTTTCATTTAAATGTATCATGAAGATGTTTTTTTACCTTTTCCTTTGGACACTTTTCACTCAATAGCTCAAGGGACTTTTAGTTCCTCAAACTTTATTTCAGGAACTTAATTGTTCCTGCGGTCCATTATAGAGTGGTGCAGGAATAAGTCCTTAAAGGCAGAGGACAAGGCCTTAAACGCAGAAATGATATAGCATTCCAGCACTTCTGTTTCCCCAAGGAACTGCTAACAAGGACTACAAACATGCCCAATCGCCCTTGTTCAATCATCATAGCCATGGGCACAAGCTTGATCAGGATGAAGAGTACCCTCTCAAATAGGGATGTAACGATATGGAAATTTTGTATCACGGTTATTGTAACCAAAATTATCACGGTTATCATTATTATCGCGGTATTGTTGCAGTGTGCTCAAAATGTTCTAAAAGTACTTTTACACAGAATTGAAATCATTTAACCCCTTTATTGTTATTTTCATAACAGTTCTTTTGTCTTTTTTGTCAATAAATGTGTCAGACTCGGAGGCCAAACAATGCAAACTGCGCATGTGCACCTCGCATGAGGCTCCTTAATCGAGGACAGATACATAGTTCTGGCTTTTCCAGGCAAAGAACAGCATCACCGTACATTACTGAGGCAGTGTGGTGATCAAGCACGATATAACGGTAATTTTAATTGAACACGGTAACGATTATCGTGGGAAATTTTATCGCGGTTTACCATTTTACCGGTAACCGTTACATCCCTACTCTCAAACAAGAAGTTGTTTGAGAGAATCCAATTTTCAACCTGACGATGTAAGTAGGAAGTGTGGTCGGTGCTTCTTGGTTAAGCCGCCATGTTGAAGTACCGTAATAGCCTAATTATAGCTTTTTACTCTCTCCAAAAACATTTGAGCGTGAAAAATTGTGAGAGCTAAGTTCATGTGTAATAATGACCAAAACGTGTAAGTTTCATTATTTTTATTCATGACAGACTTTATTATCAGCACTGATACAAGACCACAGTGAAAAATCCCATTGGCCTTTGGTGGGTTGAACCCATGTGGCACAAACTTCCAAAATGTTTGAGAAAATACATCATCCTTGCACCACTCTATAGACTGTTTTTCAACTTAAATCTCATGTAGCATATGTAAATCATTGTTACGACTTATGCACAGACTTATCTTCCTGCCAGGTCACTGATTTCCTGGAATGCGCCCCTTTTGAAAGTCAATGATTTGTCCCACAGAAGCTGCGGTAGGACAGTTTTGTTTAAATCCCCTTTACCTCGCTGCCTCTGGATTTTGGAATGGCGTTCTCTCTTTGTGTACATTAAACCCACCCAAAGACGTAATATGTTGGTCTGGCTTTTTTTTTTTCTAAAGCTGTCTTAGAACATTGATTAAGGCACTTTCTTTGTTGTCTTTGATTCTACTTTATGGCTGATTTTTTTTTCTTTAGAGATTTGATTATTTGTTATGTTATTGTAGTATTTGTAAGTGGAATATTTTTGATGAATATTTAAAAATTCTATTAACTTGTTTCTTATTTTAGTCCTTTTTTTAGTTATCTATATCTATTTCTGTTTTCATATCCTGTAAATTATTAATCAGTAAAGCACTCAGGCAGCATATTTATTTATGAAAAGTGCTTTTCAAATTGAATAGATAGAAGCATCAAGCAAACATACAGGATAGTGCCTCCACAGTTTATGTGCAATTTGAGCAGCCTTTATTCAGGGAGTAAATTTAATCCTAGTAGCTATACAGAAACTAAATCCATACTCCAGTTCCTGCTGTCAACACATATACAGTCAATAGTACCCAGTAGTAGTTCCTGCTATTGACAAGAGTCTTGATATTCATTTTGCCAATCAGACTTGAACAGATCCTAATGCTGTGGTCAACAAGTATAGTCAACAGTGTTTCTATTTTATGGCCAAATTTCATTAAATGAGGGAGAAAAGTTGTTAAAGTGGCACTGGCACTCACAAAGCATTATAGCATCAGCCACAGCACAAACTGGGAGGTCCACTTTTAAGAGCTTTTCTCCTTCATTTTGTGTTATATATACAAAATTAAAACTCTGGCTTAAGTAAGTACACCTCAACAAGTGATTACTTCATCAAGTAGAGTTTCTTATTTAAAAGAACCTGTAAAGGTGAGCAGGTGACTACTTGTCTTTTGTCATCGTAACCTCCGTTATGTTATGTTTTGCTGGCATTTGTTGGTTTTTGGTTGGTTTGTTGGTCTGTTAACTGGATATCTTCAGGGGATGATGGTCAAGGCACAAAGAAGAAGTGACTTGAACATTAAAACAGCAGCAGAAAACACGGAGCATAATCAGACTGTCATAGACATCTGCTTAACAGTGTTATTTCCGACAAAGGATTCATATTTCTAACTGATACAACCTGATTCAAAGTTAGGAGAATCTTACTCCAGCTGCTTTAAGTGGAGGAAAATTTCCTGGAATGCGCCCCTTTTGAAAGTCAATGACCCACAGCAGCAGCCAAAATCACACATTTTTCGAGCTAACAGTTAAAAGTGGTGCCTTTTGGTTTAATTTGATTCACAATGCCAACTTGCTAGCTGCTTATTTTCAGGAATTGGCCTGCACTACACCACTTGCCCAGTTTTCTTCCCAGCTTCAGATGTCAAAATAATAATAATAAACCAGTACTTGGATTTTAAAATTAATCAGGGCGGTGTACAGATATCCTTAAATCTATCTTCAAAGTACTTTCATGCAGTACACACCAGTTAATTTTCTAACAAGCTGCACCCCAATCACTTAATTTTGTATTTATGTAAGATGGATTCCTTTCACACTGTGGCTGTCTGCCAGGAAGCATGAGAAAAACACTATATTGCGCCTTATGCTGATGACTCATGTTTTGAAATGAACCCACCTCGATTTATATGAAGCATGTAGCATATAATTTAGTTTATGGAGAGAAAGTTGCTGAAATAAAACACAAATCAGTCCAAGAATGTACCTGGACAGACACCAGCCTTTCAGAGATATGAAGCAAAGTTGTTTTCTCCTTTTTGATTTAGTAGTCATTGTTCTTTTTTCTAACTCTGGCATCACACAGCTGTCTGCTCAAATGTCTTCGACTCTTACATCTCTATCAGAGCAGTCACGGCTCTCCTGGGATTTCCAGTCGACTCTGCACTGACACAGCGCTTCCCAAACTTGTAATGTCAGTAATTGAACAGCTCTAAAACTCTGACACAGAGGAAGATCAGCACCTTCAGTTTGCTTTGATTGTGTCTGACACTTAATGTATTCTCATTTACTCTTGTGCATAAAATGAACTGTAGGTGTTAAAGACGTAAAACCCACAGAGGCAGCAGATGACGAGCAGGGCCATTACCTGTTTGGAGAAGAAAAGAAACTTTGAAGAAGTTTAATGAGCTGCAGGCACCATTATCACTGCATATTGGGGCTGTTAATTGATAGAAACAAGTACAATTTTCACACTTTTAATTACGCTTATGCAGAGACTTCTCTAGAGTTGATTAAGGCTGCTATTGGCACGGAAAGTTTCAAAGTTTGCTCTTTGTGTCTGCTCTGTCTCAGGGTTTTAAAGACTCAGCCTAATTTAACCTGTAATATATAAAACACATTTCATTTATAAAGCTTACAGGCCATAGTGCTTAACAAAGACACATCGGATGAGGAATAATATTAGAAACTGACAACACTGTTTAAATGATCAATGATTAAGAGGCCTTTAATAAAGGACTGAAGCACAAACAAACAACTATAAACAAAGCAAACAAGTTGCATGTAAAGCCAAACCTAAGTGTGGAAGGCATGAATGAATTTATTGAGAATATTATTTACATTTAAGGATTCAAATGAAGGATTAAGGTTTGTGTTTATATTTTAGGGGATTTGGAGATTTTTATTGATTATTTTTGGGATAATGTTGAGCTGGAGATGGCGTGTCACAGGGCGGTGGGCATGTATTCATGATTTATCTCGCCTGTCCGCCTGTGTGGTCAGTGGAACAGAGAGGCGAGCTGGGTCACCATATTTTTTGTTGACTGCTTCATGATCACTGAATTTACGCATTTTTTCTTAATGCTGTAATGTAATTGATATGAAAGTCACTGTTTGTTTCTGGAGTTCACTTTTCTTTAATAAAGGGATCAATATGAGAGAATTCTGCTGGAAGTGTACTATACAATATTTTATTACCCCTAAAATTTCATTTTAACAAGTTTCCCAGGGTCTTAATGAATGCTGGAGGAAATGTGGTGCTTCAATGGCAGATCATTTGCATATATTCTGGGCCTGCCCTCTAATCCGCTCTTCCTGGCAAGAGCTAGCAAAATAATTGATGATAATATTTGGAACTGAAGTTGTTTTTTGCTTTGTCACATTTTACCTTTGTAAAATGCCGAATGGTCTTAAGTCTCGGGACAGGAATCTTTACAAAATCATCCTGGCTGCAAGCAAAAAAGTCAACACACGTAAACGGATGCAGACAAACCCACCAACAAAGGACAAACACTGTACTGCAACTGTAAACGAATTTTATTTCATGGACAAACTCACATTCTTCCTAAGACTGCTAGTTGATGATTTTTGAATTTGTAACCCTTCATCTGTGTAGATGACTCATTGTTGTATTGTATGGCCTGGTACAACCTCCCTTATATTATTTAAGTTTATTTAACATAAAAAATATTTGTTTTATGTTCATGTTATTTGTTTTTCTCTTTTGTAAACCTAAAATCACAATGAAAAGAAAGTTTAAAAAAAGGGATCAATACGTACATTTTCTGGATCAGTGATTTTTGCTGCAGCACGCCATCACACAGCTGTCTGCTCAAATGTCTTCGACTCTACATCTCTATCAGAGTAGTCACGGCTCTCCTGGGATTTCCAGTCGACTCTGCTACACATAGCAGTACTCAATATGACGAAATAATAAGGCAGTCCGGCCTCTTTGTGAGATTTTGTCTGCTTCAAAATACTGCCGTGTGTTAGTGAAACGATCCAAAGGAATTATGCAAATGTGTCAGTCTTTATAGGTAAAATGGAACAAAGCTTAAGGTTTGAAAAACCCCATAAATAAAATATCTTGTTTTTGATTTGTTGGTGGAGAGGGACTGAATTTGATCATGATCTTTCCTTTTAGTACTTTTCTATTAAAATTGTTTTCTCAACTTTAATATTTTATTTCACCTACATATTATATCCTTTTACTGGCAACTGTAAAACTCATGTTACAGACCTTGATGTCTTTTTCTCCTTGTGACTCATACTTTAAAATTAAGGTTGAATTTTTGGTCAGCGGGGTGCTGGTTTGGCAGAGTAGTAAGCCACCATGCACGTCCCATATACATACTTCTGCCGGTCTGGGTTCGAATCCAGTTTGCAGACTGTCTTCCCCTACTCTCTCACCCCCCTTTCACAAGCCTATTCACTGTCTCTCTCCTATCAATAAAGGCACAAAATGCCCAAACAATACATTAAAAAAAGGTTAGCGTGGTAGTATTTATCCTTTTTGAGTTCTTAAAAAAATCTTGAAAGTCATTAAGTTTGAACTTAAGAATGTGCAGACACAGTAGTTCAAGAACTTGTTCCATGAGAAACAAATGTCTTCACAAACTTTCACTTCTTTGTGTGTCTGTGCAGGTAAATATGCAGAGGACCTGTTTGGAGAGCTCTTCAATGAGGCCCACACCTTTTCTTTTCGGGTCAACTCGCTGCAGGAGCGCGTGGACCGCCTCTCCATCAGTGTCACACAGCTGGACCCCAAAGAAGAGGAATGTGAGTACCGAAAACACACTCATGATGAACACACACCAGACATCACTGCTGCTCTATTGTTTCCTTTTAATGTGTCCCTCTTGTCAGACCTTCCATTTTTCGAGATTGCTGAACCAAACAGTGTGCTGCAATTGTTGCTCTGCCTCCGCATGTGTCTGCGTGTGTTTGTCAGTGTGTATGATTGAGCTTCTCCTCTTTTAATGTCTGTTATTAGAGTAGCAGACAGAAGTAAGACGTTGCCATCCTTCTCCTCCCAAAAGCACAGACCCTTGTGTCTATTTTGACACATTTTGCCTGAGTTTCACTTCAGCGTGATGCTTGTTTCCCACCTCACAAAAATAATCGGACATGTAGTCATGACTGTCAATAGTCTGTACGCCTGTCAGGTAAGCCAGGTTATCCAAAGCGAGCAAGGGAGGAAGGTGAGGGGTGTCTGACAGGAAGGAAAGTGTCGTTAGATGAAGGTTGCAAAGTAAAAAAAGGAGTGAGTCACAGCCGTGTAATACCATGCTCCAAGGCACTGCATCGATTTCCCATGGGCCAGTGGCGAGTTTACGGCTCTGCGTAACGCTACTCTAACTGCTTCCCTGTCAGTGACACGCAGACGAGGAAATGCTCACTGGGTCGCACTCACCACTTATGACTTTTTATGTGATTGCAAGCATTGTCTTCTTCTTCAGGAAGCACTTGATAGTTTTTAAGTTTGGCAAAATTACGTGTTTGCCTATTTGTGCAAGAACCCAGCCCTCCAGCTCCAGATTACACACAGATTGCTCACCCTAATCTCCCTTTTTGTGCAATCTTCCATTTCCCCCTTTTTCTATTTGAATTGCCTTTTACGTTTCCCTTTTCTCACTCTCAGATACGTGCCATTTTTCCACTTTGTCCTCTTCCCTCCTACTTCTATTGTTATCCTCACCCTGCTCACATTCTCCAGCCGTGCTAATTGCATTACACTGTGTTAAATCTAATTTTGAGAGTCAGTTTTGCAGGAAAGTGAGTTCATTTTAAGAGGTTAAGGAGTAATTACACCCCCAAGACAATTATTTCAGATAAGCCATACGTTTAATCATAATGTTGATCAGCTATGGTCCTTGACTTCTTCAATTAAAACATGGCATATTGTGTCAAGATGTGCTTCGCGCCTGCTCTTTACAGGAGACATTTTAGCCTAATATATAAGCAAATGTGAAATTCAGGATTTTAAGATGAATTGAAATGATTAGATCCAAAAATGTTTTCTGCTATTACATTGGTAAATCAATGTTTGTTGCTAACAGGAGGGCAAATAAGTCTTTAATCCACTTTTATACAATGTAAGTGTAATCTTTAAAAAAATGTGCATTTAGTTATTTCTATAAGTTTGTATTTATATCGGCTAAGATCTGCTTTGTAATTTTGGCAAAAAAATCAATATCATGCCTCTCTAATTTTAGTCACCACAGAGCTCACCCACTTTTCGAGGAATCTCTTTGTTCGGCCCAAAATGCATACTGTAAAATATCAAATAATGGCCGGGGCGTCTATTTGTTTCAATAACTGAGCAGACCAGGCGTTTATTTGTGACCAGGCGACTATTTGGAACAGGCGTTTAATTCTTTTCCCACAAAAGTCTTGCTTAGCAAAAAAACAAAAAAATATGGTAAATGTAATCAAATTATTTATTACACCTGACCAGTATGAATATCACCCTTACAGCAAGATTACTGTACTGTAGTTATACTCTTGTCTTCTTTCAACTCAGCACTCTCTAAACACTCTTAAAATTGGTAAGGAACTATCTTACCAGTAGTTAGTAGTTAAGTTAAGGTCTTCTGTTTTTTGGCTGCACTGGAGCTATGTAGATCAGCAGCAATGTACCGCTAACTGACGTGTCAGGCTGCAAGCTTATCCAAAGCGAGCAAGGGAGGAAGGTGAGGGTGTCTGACAGGAAGGAAAGTGTCGTTAGATGAAGGTTGTGAAGCCCTAGTCTGTAAGATTCCGGCTTTTTGCGCTCTAGTGCCCTCTGTGGTCGTTGAGTGTAACTGCACTGTCGTGAAACAGAGTGCTGTACACCAACATGCCTTTTGTTGACATGCAGAGGGAGGAGAAGCGAGCTGACAGGACGTCCAGAGAGACAAATAAACCATGTGGACTGTTAAGGTACAGTCTGGTAATGTTTCTTTTCAAGCGTGCACTGTCAGCCGTGAGCTCAGCGTTCGCACTTGTGTTCTGTAACTTCGACCGTAGCTCATAGGCTGCGCCGAATAAATTACACCAGGCGTTTATTTGGAATGGGCGTGTATTTGTCAAAATGTACTGCTACACTCAGTGTTTATTTGGAAACCGGTGATTAATTGGAACTCTGCGTTTATTAGGTATTTTACGGTAACCATATTCATTTCAATATTCATTTCATCAGATCATTCCAGACCTCTGCTCTATTGTGCAGCAACAACAACTGAAGTCATATAAATGACAGAAAAAGTCTTCAGGTAACCTCTGACTCCACTAGCTAACAGCATATCTAATGCTATGTCCACGCACATTTTTTTAATCAGTTGTTTTGCTATAATGTTGCAGTGCAGCTGGATCTTCCTGATTCATTGTCAGTATTCAATCAGATCCATCTTGAAAACAACTGAACTCTGTCTGCAGATGCACTGCCATTCAGAGTCCTTGAAAAAATGGAAGAGGTGGGGGCTTCAAGCAGGAGGTGACTGCTCGTACAAAGATTAGCATAGATGCTAGCTTCTTTAGTTGCAGTTTTGTCAGATCTGGGATACAATTCTTTTTTTTTTTAAATGCATCTCAGCTGAAACTCACTGGTTTAAATACTCTTTGAAAATTGAACGCACGCTGACATACGCTCCCTTTCACTCACAATAAGACATTAATATGCTATTTTTCAGATTCAAATCACTTAGAAATACCCAAGAAACAAGAAATAGATCTTTGTGTCATATGCCTACTCGTTTATATTCATGCGACGTTTCTGTCTTTGCACACAGATTTCAAGGGATCCTGTGTGTGTATGTGCAGTCGCTTCTTGTGTGCATCCGCTGCATCCGTTCATGTGGTCCTTGCGTTTTATCTCTCTTTATAAATAAACTCCCCTCTCCCTATTTTAGCCTGGGGTACTGGCTTGGGAGACAGCGGATAAAGATCAGCTCAGTTGCAGTTTAAGCGTGCGATGTGGGGATGTAAAGAAGGAGGTGGAGTAGGGCTAAGAAAGATGGACGGATAGGACGGAGGGATGGGAGCATAAAACAGGGCACTGCAGCAAAGAAGCAGCCGAGTGTAAAAGGATTGCACCGCAGAGTTTTCTGGGCCAGGTTGAGAGCGCACTCCTCTGCAGGTTACACACATTTCCTACTCGGTTCAACTCCTCCGCACGCATTTTACAGCCAAATGAAGTTGTCTCTTGAATTGAAAACCCCGTAGTCTACTTCCCTTTTGTGTTAGTCATTGATAATCTGGAAAGTCAAACAATAGCGGGGGTGGTGTAGTGGTGCGAGTGGCCAAAAAAACAGATGAAAGCGAAATGAAGGTGGACATTTGTTTGAGATGATGGTTTCCTGTAGATGCCACCTCTTCTTTACCCTCGCTCTCAGCTGTTCAGAGTTTACAGTGAAAGCTTTTAGCGCAGGAGTGTAACTGCACTATGCCTTTTCATTTGTACATGCAACATGCCTTTTGTTGACATGCAGAGAGGAGAATGAGTGCAGGCAGGGACGAGGACATAAATCAAGACCATGCAGACGTAGAGATAGGAGAAAGGGGGTCTGAGAGAACAGAGGAGAGTGAAGCAGCACACTTTGAGGAGCTCACTGTTTGCAGATGTTTTCTTGAACCTTTTATGATTTGGAAAACAAAAACAGATAGACTCCATATTTTATTGCTTCTGATGTTGATATAACTGCAGTGTATTAGCTTCAGCTTTTATTGGTTCTATGTTTGGCTGCCTTGTGGAACATATTTTTATGTAATATTCCCATTGATTTAGATTTCTTTAGAAAGAAGATGTGACATTCCTCACATGACTATTTTTCACAGAAAACAAAATAAAGCAACACTAAATCTAAAAAGAAAAGATCAGCCAGTCCCCAGTCTTTTCATTGTAATGTTGAGGAAATGACAAATATATCATAGCTGAAGTAAAAATAACTGTGTTATTAGAACTGGAGTGGGCATCATATGGGTTTTTTCAAAGTATTACTCTTAGTTTGAATTTGATAAATCAATTTATGACCTTTATTTGGGTCAAACTTCAAAAGAGGTAGTCCAAAAGAAAGAAAAATAGTGACTGAAAATGCAGTTAACATTGTAAAATTATGAACTATAAAGGTAAACTAGCAAATTCTATAATGTTTAGATAAGAATTTGAGCTATCTCCAAGTAACACAATCTGAATTTTCTGGACAGCGTTATGATTTTTGCCAATCATTCAAAGCCTGAAGAAGTCTAAAGAATTGGAATTCTTAATGGCACCGGTATGAGTAAAGTCTTTTCAACTCCCATCCCTACTCACAAAGTAGTGTGGTGCTTACCTTTCACTTTTCCTTGTAAAAAAAGGGGGGGGAGGCTGGCTGTAAGTGGCCTGCAGTAGTTTGAGACCTCTGCTTTTAAAACAACTTCAAACATCTCTGCAAAGATACCACAAACACTGGACTGGTCCAGATTCTTGGTTCAGTTAGAACCTACACAGACATATGGAAAACACTGTTTGTTATTCATTTTACTGCCTGTAGAATCAAAATGCTGTTAAATATATTCATTTTCGGGGGCTGGTTTGGCAAAGTGGTAAGCAACCAGGCACAACCCATACACATACTTCTACCAGCCCAGATTTGAATCTCCTACTCTCTCTCATCCCCTGTTACAAGCATATCCACTATCCCTCTCCCTCCTGTCAGTAAAAGCACAAAATGCAAAAAAAATCCTTAATTTCTAAACTGTGATCTAGCTGATCACATTCCTCCTGAACTTTTTCTTTTTAAAATCAAACCCATTACAGTAAAAGATCATATAATTTTAAACAGTTTTTAAGACAATGCAAAATAATCTTCAGAATTTGATACACAGCTGTGACTAGGGCTGGGTATTTCCAGCAACCTTACAATATGATATGTATCCTGACTCTGAACTGTGAACACTAGTTCAAAGGCAAAGACGCACGAAATAAAAAAAGGGAAGGGGCTCTCGCACGACTGGTGATTTTTACCCTCCTCACCTACCGTAGCAAAACACTCGCTTCAATATGGAGGAAGACGAAGTGGAGGAATTAGCTGACGCTCCTTCGTCAAATAAATCGGTTGTGTGGACCTATTTTGGCCTCCTATGTAAAAGACGTAGAGAACGGAGAAGATCTGAGAAACAAGAGGAGAGTGAAAATATGCAGCACACTTTGAGGTAGTACAACTACCAAGTACTTTGAACTGGAGACAGGCAGCAACTGTATGTTTGTGTAAGTCTGCATAAAAAACATCTACTGTCGAGCTGACAGAATTTGATCATACTTGAAGATCAGAAGTATATGCACTGTTATAGGCTAAATATTATAGTTCACAGTTCAGACATTTATAAGTCTAAACTGCAGCTCTGAGGACTGCTGTTTTTTTCCTTTTCATTCAAGAATGTACTTATCCCGATTGTTACAACAACAAAACATATATTATTGAGATTTTATGTTTGTATTTGCACTGTAGTCTAAATAAGGGGAAAAAACTACAATTTTTTTTTCAAAGACCATTTACTTTGTACTGAAGCAGCAATATTCTTGGTATGTCTGCATTAGGAAGGAAATAAAGACAATTAGATTTTTGCACAACTTCCTATTGTTGGAGTTTTTCTATAATCTTTATTTTGTATCGTGAGTATTTCGTATCGTGAGCCCCGTTTCGTATTTTGTATGGTTTCGTGAGTTGACTATTTCGTTACACCCCTAGTGAACACCGACACCGCTTTTAACAGAATAAAGAAGAGTTTTAAATGGTTCTAAAGCTTAAGAAATTTAATTCAGGTCCTCAAAGATGGTAGAATCAAGTTCAACTTTGGAACATGTTTCATCATGTAGCTTGGCTCCTACTTTGAACTGTGTCATTGTTAACAGTGACACACTGTACTGTCAACAACTGTCAAAACATTGAGGCCATGATGACTCTGTAGATTTTGGATCAGTACTCATTCTCCAAGGAGTGCGTGACAATGTTTTGCTGTATTGATATTTTTGAGCACAGGCCTCGCTGTGACTGCATTTCAGTGTATTTTAATCTTATAATCATTTATATTGTAACATCAATTATTAATTGTGCTCAATAATTGTGGACCCTGTACCAAATAAAATGACTATGAATATTATTTTTCCATAAATGAGCAGCCCTGAAAATTAATGGCTCATTCATAGTGAGGACAAACAAAATTTGAGTAGATGAGAAAAACAACTCTGAAACCATTCAGTGGACGAAAAGCCTGTATTCATTCAAAGTACATTTCCAAGTTGAGAAATTTTTGCCAAAGGTGTCTGGTTTTCTGACACCAAAAAACCCAAATTAAACTTTTCTTCATGGCACAGAAAGACTAAAAGTATAAACGAAGCTCACTCTGGCTTGCATTGGGCATGAATATTTTAATCACTGTACACTTTAATGACGAAAAGGCTTAGCCATATTTGTTTACAAGTAAAAAAATGAGTATACAGACTTGTGTGATTTGAACATGGTGTTTAAACAGACTGAAGTGGATGCTGCCTGACTGTCCATGCCATAAGGACACAGGGTGTGTGCTGTGACAGAGTTGTGTCTGAAGGTCGCTGAGATGAAGTGATGACCACGATGATGTATGCAGTGCCACTGATGCTGCAGAGGATGAGGTCAAACATGTTTCACCAAAAGAATTCATACGTTTTCTATCTGATAAACACACATGAAAACAGCCACATACACACCTCGCCCACGTCCTATCTAACCTCTAAAGGGTATAATCTCTCTTTGCCCTTTAGGCCTTCACCTCCTCCTCCATCCAGGTCTTTGTAGTCCTCCTCTGCCCACTCCCCTCTCTCTGATTGATCTCTGCTCCATCTTTTGCGTGGATGCTATTTGTGTGCTGTCAGGCTCTCTCCCCTCTCCACTCTGCCCCTGTGCAGGCCAGACTAATGGCCTGCATCCCCTATTTAATGGCAGCGTTATCTCGGTGCACTGGCTGCAGGCCATTATGAAGGGCCACAAAGCCACTGTGAGCCCCTCTGGACTCTAACTGTTTCTTTATGTACTCCCTATTGTCTCTCACTGACTACCTCTTTTCCTCTTGGTCCATTGTTGTCTCTATTCTGATATTCTATTACAGGTCTCATCTCTCTCTTGTTCTCGGTTATGTTCTCTCACACAATATCGTGACCTGAAATTTCTTTGTTTCCTACTTTGTGTCCCTCCTCTTCTACTTGTTAACCCTCCTTGACTTTGGTTAACTTCAGCTTTATTTCCACTTCTCATGTCCATCTGCCTGTTTTAGCAGATGATTGATGTTCTTAACAAAGCAGTACTTTCTAGAAGGGCTGCAGAAAATCCTTTGTCCCCTTAATACTTAAGTACCTTTGCTCTCCATTGCTTCTGTAAAAAGTGGATTCAGCTCATTATTTCTCCACACGCATACAATAGTTACATCTTCGGTTAAATCCAACATGGAGTAATGGTCATTCTGCAAACACAGGGAATGATACTGTCTTCCTTTAGGTGCAATTAAAAAGTTAGTTAGTAATTTTTTTTAACATGAACTGCTCACACAGAGGAACAAACATCTGTCCATGGATCATTTTGTCATGACTTACTGTCAAAGTGTATGTGAGGCACAATTCCATTTATTGATATTATTATATCAAATAACACAAAAGCCAACACAGAGTATCATAACTCCCACATTTATTTTGTACTATACAGTGTGTCTGCTGGCTCTGCTACACCATTTAGCTACCCAGAGAACGTTGATGTGTAACTTCAGAAAGACTCCAGCAATTATGAGGAAGCAGAAGGCTGTAATTTGCGGTTATGACAGTTCATCCTGGAGAATTGTGGGTGACGACCAGCAGGCGTATCGACCGCAGTGATGCAAGCAAAGAATGACTCAGGGAAGAACTTAAATTATAAGGGGATGCAGACTTGGCCGCTATAAAAGTAACTTTTAAGTTCTTTATGTATTTGTGTAAGTAAAGGCAGGACAGAAGAAACCTTAAAAGTCTTCTCAATAGATCAACAATCGATGTCTCCAGAACATGTTTTAAAGTTTTATGGGAAAAGGGTCCCTCAGATATTGGATTTTGGCATGCCTATAAACCCCTTTGTTTTAGCCCTGCACAAAACAAGTTGTTTTAAGTATAACAGCTCTTTGATTTATGTGAGGAATATCAATGTTCTGTTTTTTTTCTATTATGTGGTAGTATAATTAAATAAACCAGTTCTGGATGTAACTAGGGCTGCCACAAACAACTATTTTTATTGTCGACTAGTCAACGACTATTTTTTGTGATTAGCCGACTAGTCACATCATGCATGAACTGCAGCGTACCGCACACGCATGCAGCTGGTGACCCAAATCGCTTATAATAAGCAGACCTGGCAAGTATGGCTCCTGCGTAGTTGAGTGTGTTTGGGGGTGTGCTGGGATGATTCCTGAGGGCGTGAAAGGAAAGGGGTGAGGAAAGGACAAACTACCAACCACACATGTGTAGCTTTGTAGTAGGAAGCTGGGTGATAATCACGTGGGATTAACACATGTAGAAGAGCAAGCCCACAGTCGCTTTTCATGAGCGGACTTTGCAACACAATTACTGCTGTCTTAGTCTGCACTTAGCCTGCTCCCTCACGCTTTCTGCTTCCTACACAGCTATAGTAATAACCTTTGTTCTAGTAGACGCACCATAGTAAAACACTAAAATCGGGCACATTTTTGGGGAAAGCTTTAACCGGGGACAGGCCATCCAAAACAGGGACTTCCCTGGAAATCTAACGCCAAAGTTAGCAGCTAACTGGCCGATCAGCTTATTGAGACGAGTGTCCCTCTTCATCAGAAATTGATTTCTTTATGTACTTCCTCATTGTCTCTCACTGACTACCCTTTTCCTCTTGGTCCATTGTTGTCTATATAACTGTGCAGATTTTACATTGCACATTCTTTCTTTTGTTTTGGTAAAATGCTCCCAAACTTTCGAGCTCCGTTGCCGGTCAGCCATGATACTGTTTGGGCATAACTCAGACAGATTACCACTACTGTGCATGTGTCAAAGACAGAAAGGCCAACAAGACAGCACAAGGTACAGTGGCAGTTTTGAGCGAAAACAACGCTTCAAAAAACGTCTCAACTAATAAATCATTAGTCGACAATTTGATTGTTGATGTTGTCACGACTAGTTGACTAATTGTGGCACCCTTAGATGTAACCTTAAACAGTGAACAAGTTTTCTTGTTGTTGTTGCTTGGAACAAGTTTTATTTATTCATTTATTACTTTCACATTCTGACTTACCTACAATCTTGAACCACTGTGTTAACCCTTAACACACAACTCTCCAAGTTTGTCAATTCAAGAAGGAAAGGCATTTAGACTTTGGAATGAAAGAAAGAGGACAAAGTGAAGGAAAAAGGACAAACAACAATCAAGAAGGAGAGATTGAAAGAAAGGTGGAAGCCGGGAGAGCAAATATAGTTGATTTGGGGCTTTAGGAGGGGAAATATAAGGCAGCATTTGCAGGAGGGAGAGAGGGCTGCGTCTGCATGCCAAGAGATGGTTCGACCTGCTACCTTTTCTTATCTTTGAGTGTGTAGGACTGCATCTTTATGAGCCAGGGGAGGAAGGAAATTTTCATTTCTCCGAAAGTTTAAGAGAAGCATAAGTAGCTGTGTGACAACAACTTCCTCACCTCTCTTTGGCTGAGTGTTTTTCAGCGAGATGCTATCAGTCTGAGAGAAAGATTCCAGAGAGAGAGAGAGATAAACTATCCGCCGCTCGCTGACTGATAAGGAGCTTCACGGGCTGAGATCAGACACAAACACACACACACACAGACTCCAGCCTCTCACATGCTCACTCATTCATTCACAAATGCGTCCTCTCACATTCCTCTCATTAGCTAAATGTCTTCACTAAATGGATGTAATTGGTAGTTCAGCTGAATAAGTGACATTTTGTAATTAGGGTGCAGAACATCATGTTAAGATCTCCATCTGCAAGTGTGTTTGAGTGATCCCGAGTGTGAGTGTGTGTGTGTCTGCCCACATTGATTAGAGCACAGTGCCTCCCTGGGTGCTTGGCAGAGGTTTACAGCCACCTCAGTGTGTATCAGATGCATCCTGACACACACTTATGCACTGCCTCTCTTGTTTGTCGCTTCTGCATGTACTTGTCACATCGTATGACAGCCTCTCCGCTCTCTCATAATGCACTGGGACAGCAGGACACAGCTCTCCTGTTTATATTCAGCATGAAGTTGTGACTCACAGGTCAGACAGAGACTTTTTCTTTTCCTTTGACAGGGCGTTCTATGTTTTATAAAGTCGATTTAAAAAGGTAAAACATTCAGCATTTCACTCAATAGCATCTTAATCTACTCTACTTTCAAAATGACAGTGCCTGAGTTGTATATTATGATTTTAACAACTGACAATAGTCAGAAAGGCGTTTGGTCCAAGCTTCATTGTTTATTATCGCCACCTAGCTTCCATGCATTGTACTGTTATCTGTATTATCTATGCATTTGGTGTGTTCAAGTTGTAGTCGGAAGTTGGAATTTCCGAGTTCCGAGTAGGAAACTGCAACTGGAATGCCCGCCGAGGTCGGAATTTCCTACTGGGAACTTGAGGGAACCTCACCACCCCCGAGTTGACAATCAAAGATGGCTGCCCCCAGTGTAAACAGTTATTAAGCTGCTGTAATAATCCATTTAATAGCACTTCTGACCAGTGTGTGTTGCTGTAAATCAGCTGTTGTTACAAAAATGCTGCCATCGTGATATTTACATTCTTCATGTGGTATTTGTGCACAACAGGGTGTGCTAACAGCGGCTAACAATAGCCTGGTAGACTGGCATGTTTTTTCCAACTTTGTAACTGGAACGCTGATAATTCGGAGATGATGTCACTCCCAGCTCCCTCTTCCCAGTTCCGGTTAATGGAATGCAGCATATGTTTTAACCTGGGAGTCCATGTGCAGGGATGAAAACCCTACATAACTACAATAATGTACAGTTTGTCATGACCTAGATAGGCAGTATAAAGAGACCTCAAACTGTGGATAGAGATTGAGATACGAGCTTTAACTCCAATGAATGTAAATAAAAACAGAATATAATGACCTGCAAATCCTTCTTAATATATATTTTCAGTTGAATACACTACAAAGACAAGATATCTAATATTCACATTGATAAATGTAATTGTTTTCCACAAAATTGAAGAATTTTGATGCCTTCAACAATTTCAAAAAATTTAGAACAGTGGCATGCTTACTGCTGTGCTACAACATCTTTCTATTTAACAACACTCAATAAGTGTTTGGGAACTAAGGACACTAAGAGTGAATCTCAGTTCTACCCCTTAGCCCTTTTCTTACCTTTACTCCTTGGTCCTTTGTCTAGTGAAGGGGTGTAGGGCTAAGGGGAAGGGCTTAGACCAAGGGCTACAAACCCCTCGAAACGAAGAAAGACCGGGACCTCACTTGAAAAGAAAGGTAAATATTAATCATGTTTTGAATTGTTGGTCGTATTTTACAATTTGTCCTTATTGAGAGCTAGCTTTTGCGGCTGTCGCGATGGCTATTGTCACATCTGCCTAGGTCACAGCAAGCAAGCAGCTCTGGGTGATGAAGTAGTGGGGAATCGAATCCCCTTGGCCCTCAAAACAGAGGGATAAGGGGAAGGGGAAAGACAAAGGTGAGGGCTAAGGGGTAGAATTGGGATTCACCCTAAAGGTGCGTTCACACCGGACGCTACTTGTACTACCTGGGCGATCACTCTCCATGCAAAGTCAATGTACATGTACAAGATGACCACTTCACTCGTCGCGCAATGTCAAAGTTAAAAAAAGTTGATCTATTCAGGCGATGTCGTGTGTGGCTGTGCGGCAACAGCCAATCAGAGGTGTGTGTACGTGTGACGGTACTCGAGACAGTTATTCATCCGGAATACAGGGCGGATGAGTTCCGTCTAGGCGGAACTGATGTCAGCGAGGACATTAGTTCCGCCTAGACGGACCGCGGGAAACTCACAGATAATGCTGCTGCAGGGCATCAGTGGCAGTGTTTTGTGATTGATAAGTCAGTGAAAAGGATACAGCTGGAATAATGTCCGCTTATACATCTTATTATATGATATATGAAATGATCGCGGTGAAACTCGAGTGGACGTGACGTCACCGAGTGACGGCCGACGGCAGCGGTTACCAAACTGAGGTATTTATGGACTCGCGACGCTACGTCAGTGGGCGACGCGACTTTGGTGGCTGGGTCGCTTGCGGTGTGAACGCAGCATAAGTGTTGAAGCTTTGTTGGTATAATTTTTTTCTCATTCTTGCTTGATTTAGAACCTCAGTTTCTCAATCCAGTCCCTGCACTCTTTTACTACAAATCCATGTGAAAAACGTGGCTCAACATTGTCCTGCTGAATAAGCAGGGGCGTCCCTGTAAGAGATGTTGCTTGGATGGCAGCATGGGACTAACACACCTCCATACCA
This sequence comes from Scarus forsteni, assembly GCA_036419115.1. Lineage (NCBI taxonomy): Eukaryota > Metazoa > Chordata > Actinopteri > Labriformes > Labridae > Scarus > Scarus forsteni. Next base: position 13,690,918 of record JAZDUH010000182.1, on the reverse strand, counting down.
TCACAGATACTGGCTTTTGAACATTGCACTGATAACAAACTGGATGGTCATTTTCCTCTTTAGCTCTGAGGACAAAATGTCTGTGATTTTCAAAAAGAAATGAAATGTGGACTCGCCAGACCACAGCACAGTTTTTCACTTTGCATCAGTCCATCTCAGATGAACTCGGGCCCAGAGAAGCCAGCAGGTTTCTGGGTGATGTTGATATATGTCCGTCCTTCTGCATGGCAGAGTTTTAACTTAAAAACAATACTTTCCTGAAGTGTTCCTGAGCCCACGTGGCGCTATCCTTTACAAAATTATTTTAGTTTTAAATGCAGTGCCACCTGAAGGATTGAAGGTCATGGACATTCAGCGTTGTTTTTCTCGATACTCTGAATCTTTAGATAATACGATGGACAACAGATGATGAAATTCCTTGTAACCATAGGTTGAGAAAGAATGTGTTCAAGCTGTTGAAATCCTAATCCACACAAAATGTCTTTGTTTCATGTAAAAGATGATTACATTTTAATGAACTTGGAGATTTTTAAATAATGACATTCAGGCTTCAGTTTTGTCCTTGTCCCCCTTCTTAACTCACAGAGTGAATGATGTGTTATCATGTGTGACCACCATAAAGAAGAGCTGTGCCTTTAAAAAACAGACAGTAGTCGAAAAGCTGTGCTGTTTAAAATGAAAACACAAAGGAATAATAATTTTAACCTTTGATGACACCCGGCCATTAAATTCACACCAGCCATTACATACAGGCAGGGTTATAATACAGGTCATAATATGAATACCAGTCTCTATTTGAAGATTTGCGGTATACATTTCTGTGAGCAGAGTGTTGATGTCAGTTTTCCTGACCCCTCTTATGAGAAGGCGGCGACGCAATAGAGAAATATCCTTCAGGCACTAAGCATCACTTTAATGTTCATATCTCTTCTCCCACATCTTTACCCCAAACTTCTGATAAGCTTTTAGCTACTTCATCTTCTTTGATCTCATCAACCTGCTGAAAAATTCTTAAAAGATCAATTTGGCCTAAAATTTTGGATTCTCAGCTATGAAAAAAAAAAATTTACTTAACAAGTTCAGCACTGGGATTTGTAGTGTTACTTTAAATAAATCAGAGTAATAATATATTCAGCCCTCAGACAAATTATTAGTTGTAAACAAACCTGAAGGGAAAAAGCCTCTCAGGGAAAGTGGATGTTTGCACAAACTGAACAATGTCAGGATAATGCATCCTAAAGTTGTTCATGAGATAATGCTTTCACAAGCAAAAGATGGCCACAAGGTTCCATGATCTCGTTTGTTTGTTCACAAGATTAAGCTCACAGGAAAATGGTGATTGGTGGCTCCGTGACCTTGCCCTTTGTTCTATGACCTCAAAATCACGGTTTATCCTTGAGTATATTGTGCAAAGTTAGAAAAAAATCTGTTTAACATTAAGTAATATTGCATACAAAGGACAATCATAAATCTCCCCAACCTTGACCTTTTTCCCATGACCTTGAAAGTGTTGATCCAGCTATTATAAAGTCATAAAAAGCAGTATAAAAGACAGCCTATAGAATATAGCAAGTACAATGGAGGTTGCAGTTTGCTCTCAGTTTGACTGTGTCCATTTAGTATTCTTTATTACTGTTTTGTGTAAATCAAACTCAAATTAAATCAATGCACTGATTAAATTTGCTTCCCTCAAAAATCTTTTTTACTTCCAGAATATCAAGTGTTCACAATCAAGAGATGATCATGAGGCTCCATGACCTTAACCTTTTCTCTGTGACCTCAGTTCATCCTTTAGTTGGTTTATACAGATGAACGTGTTTTATAAAGTGTTTTTGATAGATCCATTCACAATAAAGGCTATGTGAATAAAGGATTTCAGGGGGCTGGAGCTTATCCCAGGTAACATCAGGTGAGAGGCAGAATACACCTTAAACCAGTCACCATTCGTACTGTGTTGCTGATTGATTATTAAAGATAAGCCTAGCTTCTCTGTACTCCATTTTGAACATCGAACAGCATTAACACATAAAGAATTTTTGGAAATGTTTTCATTTTTTTGTTTGTTTTTGTTTGTTTTTAACTTTAGTATTTTATTATTCCTTAGTTTGAAATAAAAATGATTAAATACAATCCAAAAGGCAGTTTAGAGTGACCAATAACCCAATCATCAAATCAGTAGGTCTCAGTTGTGTAGTCTGTCACATTCGTTGGGCAAGTCACTGCATGAATTTACGGCTCTCTGGTCCCTGAGTCTGACATACTGATCTCCATTACCAACAAAAAAATTGTGTTGTCTGACTTTGGCATTCTACCATCCACTTCCTACCTACGCATCTTCAGCTTTCCTCATCTGTACTGCTGAGAGAGTTTCCTCTGCTATCTCCTTCTCTACATTCAACTTTCAGTGCCCTCTTCACCTCAAAGTCTTGTCTCTTGCTCCCTAAACACAGAGTCTGATGTAGTTTCATTATCTCCCTTGTGCACGCTCTGGCCTCTTTTATTCCCCTCCTAGAGTGTTACAAACTTTTCTTCACTGATATAGTAGATATAGCAGTGATACCTCATTGCCTCAGGTGGCTGGCGTTTTATTACTGTAGTGTTGCTGTGTTGAAAGCAAGATTATGGTCCTTCCTTGCCGTTAGTATGGTTTAAGTAGCTTTTTGCTTGTTTTTTTTTTTAATTGAAGTATCTAGTACTGCTGCACTGTAACAATACTTTCTCTCAGAATCATTTGTCAATCTTCCCTTAGGTCTGTATTAGGTCTATCCTTGTTAATCTTTCATGTTTAATTCAGATCTGGTCCAAGTCTTTCCTTTTCTGTCCAAGCAGATAGAGCGTTAGCGTGAGTGTGGCTGTTTCCTCCTCCCTCGCAGCATATCCACCGACCTGTTTTCCTGGAAGCTTCCACTGTACAGGGTTGAATTCTCTCCAGCATTATTTTTCCCTTGATAAAATGTCAGCTGTCCCTCTTTGAAAGCCTCATTCAGAAACATGACATTATAGCCTAGCCTAGCCTAGCCTAGCCTAGCTTTGCCAGGTTATAGCTGATGTTGAGCCAGTTCGAGCAGGAATGCAGTAGCAGTTGTGCAGCAGAATGTATCTTTGTGGGATTATTCATCCTTGGAACCGATTTTTGTGTATAAGTGATGATGCTGCTGTCAATTTTGATGATGATGATGATGATGATGATGATGATGATGATGATGTGTTGAAGCAAAACTGTAATCATGGCGTTAATCAGAGCTCTTATTTTTGTCTTTTTTGCTTGCTGCCACAAGCTTTGCATAGATTGTCTGAAATTAAATAGCTTTGTCTTCCCTTTCTTCCTCCTGCCTTCTGCTCAGTGTCGCTACAAGACATCACCATGAGGAAAGCTTTCAGGAGTTCCACTATTCAGGACCAGCAGCTGTTTGACCGCACATCGCTGCCCGTCCCGCTGCAGGAGACGTTCCAGACATGCGAGCAGCCGCCACCCCTGAACATCCTCACGCCATACAGGTCTGAATCCTGAGTGTTTTTTTTTTACTGACACTGAATGTGTTGTCTCCTGGTGTTTTGAGCTTTCATGAAGAGATGTACTGATGCTAAGGCAAATATTATATTTAACCTGATGATAAATAAAGTTTTAGCAATGCTGACTGCACACACAGGAAAGGCAAGAAAATTTCCAACAGTCCAACATGGACAGCATTTAGTTAGTCCTTGTGAATGTATAACCCCTCATTTCAACCACAATTCCTACAGACAAAGCTTTTATTGTACTGTAAAACTTGTTGAATTGAATTGAATTGATTTATTTCGGTCATGTCAGCACACTTATTCAGCACCATACATTGTCAATAGATGATCACATTGCACATGTCCGAAAGGGAAGATGGAAGAAGCAAAGCTTATCTAGTCCCGTCTCCATTGTTATAGTGAACACTTCATTTGTTATAAAATGCCACAGACTTGAAATGCACCACTTAGTTTATATTTTTCTGTTTTTTATTTTTGCATTATTTTATTTCATTATTAATTACTTTATTTTTCAGTTGTAAGTTTCTTTCTTATATTTCTCTTGTATCCGGCAGCTGCTGTAAATTTGGAATTTTTCCATGTGGGACTAATTAAGGAATATCTAATCTATCTAATCTAATCTAGATGTTCGAGTATTTTTATTAATCGGTAAAAACAGACTAGTATCTTCTTTCAAGGTCACGTCGGAATACACTTTTAAATAGTTTCATAACAAAAATACGTACCCAGGACATTACTAATTCCCCATCCCAACATGACAAAAATTCCTAGCCAGTAGGAATGCCAAAATCCAACAGCTAAACAGAATTTCAGGCTAAAAAGTCTTAGAAACTGTATTCTAGACCAGTGTAGACTTGCTCCAGAGGAGTATATTGTGGAGACTTTACTGTTATATGCAGATATTCACTCAAATCATGTCAGACCTATGGCTGCAGCATCTATATGGCTGTCATCTATTTTATTTTGCACATAATATTCTTTTGTGTCCTGTTGCGTGTGTATTTTTTCCATCTCCAGCTGTGACGCTCACACCAGGCATCTCTCCAAGCTCTTAAGGTTGAGCTGGACCCATCATCCGTAGATAAATAATCCATAAAGAGCTCGGCCGACCAGCTCTCTCTCTCTTTTTTATACCCTGCCTCTCACCTTGCTGCTCTCTCGCACCTCTTTTTTTCCTTCTCCCTCATCTTTCACTCTGATTTTTCTCCTGCAGCATCTTTGCTGACCTCTTTCTGTACCCTCAACACGCCACTTAAAGAAGGTTACATCTCAGAAAACAACCTTTGAATCCTGTGCCTGTGTTTGGACACACACAAACACTGCAGAGGTGCAGGTGTAAGCCGTGGTATTTAAATCTGTCACCTCTGTGTTTTTTAACCTCTGGGGCTCAACGTGGCCCAGACTGAGCAAAAAGCAGGTGCAGGCATCTGACTGCGGACATATTTATCAAACCTTACTTTTAATGTCTTGCTGCCTAAGGTCTTCTTGTCTTTTTTTCATGAAGACAAGGGTGTTTGGCTGAAAAAAACATATTAATTGTTAGCCTACAGGTGAATGCCCAGACTTGAATTACTCCCAGTCTTCCATAAATCACAGCAGATGGATCTTTTCTGCGCATGTGATCTTGAAGAATGGCTTCATGATATAGTGAACAGCTGCTCTGCTTGCTAGATAATGATGGAAACATTCTTTTATGCAGCTGCATAAAAAAGAATATATTGTAGATCTTTTCTCCCTACATAATGCCCACACATTGGCAGATATTTTTTAAATGAAGGCTTTGTCCCTGTTTTTGTAAATGTTTCCCTTCACTCACGCAAAGTTTTTCAGCTATCTTTATCGGAATGACACAAAAGCACACAATACACTGTTGATGCTGTCAGTTGCTTGCAGTGATGTCCCTATCATGTGAAATTTTACTGTTGTTTCTCTGTAATGGTATTTCCATTCACCATCAAATTCTACTATTGATATGATTTAGCCTGTGACCATGTCAGTTGTTATCTGACCTTTTTTCAGAGTACATCTTCATTTAGTTCTGTATTGACCTCTTATCTCCTGAGCTCTGTGTAGGCACTCAGGGGTCACATGCCTTTTTCAGCCTGGGGGCTACAAGGAATATGAGGAGTATTATTGAGGGGTATTTTGTGGATTAGAGTTTTTGAGTAAGAAGTTTTATCCTAAAATAATTAATATGCTTTTGATAGGCTACAGATGACACTGTATTCTTACTTTTTACATGAAATGATTCCTGACAATAACTTATATTTGTAATAATTATGAGAACGGTATTCTTAAATTGATCTTTAATAATTTATGTATCTCATAAACCTACCTGACATGCACTACATTCACACATTCAACATGTGAATCTGTAGGGGCTCTGGCTGCAAAGAGTGTTGATAGAGATGTGGCATTATGAGCTTTGACTCCACAAAGTTAAGATAAAATAGAAAATATTAAACTTTAACATGCTACACCTCTTATTTTTTGTTTTGATGTTAGCATGATTTATTTGCAAAACACAAAACTTTAAGTCAAAACTGGTTATTGATCGCAAGGTTTATGGTGGTGTTGCATCTTTTAGAATGTTCTAGCATGCACCTCAAAAGCACCCTGTTGCTGCGTTCACACCACAAGCGACCCAGCTACCAAAATCGCATCGCCCACTGATGTATCGTCGCGTGTCCATAATTACCTCATTTTGGTCATTGTTGCCGTCGGCCGTCGCTCGGTGACGTCACATCCGCTCGAGTTTCACCGCAATCTTATATCATATAAAAGGATGTATAAGCGGACATTATTCCAGCTGTATCCTTTTCACCTTCTTATCAACCACAAAACACTGCAGCATTATCTGTGAGTTTCCCGCGGTCCGTCTAGGCGGAACTAATGTCCTCCCTGACTAATGTTTCCCAAGTGGACATGGATTGTTACTCTGTAGTCCGGATGAATAACTGTCTGTCTAGGGTACCGTCACACGTGCAAACACCGCTGATTGATCAACTTTCTTTTACTTTCACATCGCGCGCCAAGCTATGTGGTAGTTTGAAAAGTGGCTGTCGCATCGTAGGAGGGTTAGCCCCGCCCCATCGCGGCTGTACATTCACTTTGTATGGAGAGTGATCGCAGAGGTAGTACAAGTAGCGTCCGGTGTGAACGCAGTATGGAGGTTACCGGATGCTCACGGGCACCCTGTTGGCTACCCCTGCACCAAATGTCATAGGACAGTCATGCTGTGGACGTCAAACAATGTGATAGTTTGTGCATCATTGTATATAACTTTCTCCTCTCCTATTTGTTTATGTTTCCTTCTCTTGTTTGGCCCCTCTGATCTCATTTCCTTGTCCTCTCCTTAGTTCGCTCCTCCTTTCTCCCCTGCCCTCTTCTTGTCACTTTCTGCCCTCCTCTTCAAAAATCACACCAGGAGGCTCCCTGAGACGCCTCCTGAGGCTGTTGTTTCTCAGATCCTCCCTGAGCACAGCTGCTCCCCTCTCTCTGTCTGTCTGTCTCCTCCTCTCATACACACTGAGACACATGGCTGATATATTTACACAGAGTGAACAGCATGCATAATGATTTACTCAAACCTGCTGTGCATATACACACACACTGCAGTTACTCCCTTTGACATTATCTTTTGTTTGGAGTCTATTTTCTTAGGTTGAATCTCATTAAACCTTCCTCTCTTGGCTTTTTGAAGATTTCCTTCTTAATTTACCATACTCTTTCTCCTTTTATTATTAAATTACCGCCTCACAAAACTTTGCCTACGCTTTTCAAACAGCTAAGCAAAGTTCAGGTGGAGGATACAGTTTATATGGATATTTATTTATTTATTTAATAGTAAAAGATATAGATTCTCTTAACCTTCAGGCCTATTAAGAGTACTTATAGAAGATGTCAACAGTAAGTAGAAGTATGTTAATGCAAAATCAAGTTGAGGTTTCTCACATAATTTAAAAAATAATATATATATAAAGAATTCTCCATCGCTCTACTGTGATTTTACTCTTACTTTACAGATTAAAGTTTTGTGTCTCTTAACAAACATGTTTACCCCCACCCTGCACTGAATCTTGGAGTACCCCAAGGATCAATATTGTGACTTATTTTATTTTTATTCTATCCATACTGCCAGTGGTGAACGAAAACAACCTCAGCACAAGTAAAAGTAAAGATCAGGGGTGGCCAATTAGCAGCCTGGGGCCACATGCCACCCTCCCTATTTCTAAGCAGTGGATACATTAAAACCATCCATGAAGGATTTTACCCCACTGAAAGAGCACTGTGAGCAAAGACTGAATGAATACAGCATGAAAAATTGACATTTTTCTGAAATGTTTTTATCACTTAATTCTCTACGATAATATTCATAAAAAGCATGATCAAATTCATTGAATTGACACAAGTTTGTGTGTTGCTATTATCAATCAATCAATATTTATTCATATAGCGCCAGTAGCCTCGCCTAGCTAGTGTTCTCTTGAGACACTTTACAATAGAGCAGACTGAAGAGAAATTCTTAATTTTAAAGGTACGAAAACAGCACTTACACTTAAAAAATACACATAAACATATTATAGATACTCAATTTTATTAACTTGATTATTTTCTTGAATTATAATTATAGTTTTAAATTCAAAGAATCCAGCAGTTGTCTAAAAAGTTATCCTTATCAGACTTTACTTCAGTACAGATCAACAATAAGTTGATCACTCAGTTTGTTACTTCAGAAAATGTCATGGAGCACCTGCTTTAAAAATTATTAAAGCATTCAAACCAAAGCTGTAATTTAACAATGTTCTGTTGCAGCCTGGAACATACTGAGATTTCTGCTGCATTGTATTTTATTAAAGGTGCTATGAGGAGAATCTATTTGCGGTGACATTAAGACTCTGCTACCCATGAGCACGTGCGGCGACTGTTGTAATGCAGCGTTCCAGTAGCCTCGGAACTGGGAGTGACATCATCTCCAACTTATCGGCGTTCCAGTTGAAGTTGGAAAAAAAACATGCAGATCTACCAGGCTAATGTTAGCTGTTGTTAGCACGCCCTGCGTAGTTGTTCACAAATATCACATGAAGAATGTGATTATCACTATGGCAGCATTTTTGTAAATATAAGTCTAACAATACTATGTATACAGCTGATCCAGAGCGACACACCCCAGTCAGAAGTGCAAATAAATCGATTATTACAGGAGCTAAATAACTGTTCACACTGGGGGCATCCATCTTCAATTGTCAACTTGGGGGTGGCGAGGTTTCACCGAGTTCCCAGTAGGAAATTCCGACTTCGGGGGATGTTCCAGTTGCAGTTTCCTACTGGGAACTCGGAAATTCCTACTTCTGACTACAACTGGAATGCACCATTTTGGTGACGTGACCGAAGCCAAAGCGTGTGTTTGTTGTGATGCTTATAAAAATGCAGCTCGGACCTTCTTCAGAACTCTGCATTGCTTTACAACTTCTTTTTTCAACAACTTACAGGATGCAACGTGACGAGGTAATGTATCTCTTACTTAGAGGTAGTTTTTGATGTGTGACAACAAGCAATTTTTGGAAAACTTAGTATCGTAGTTTTGTAGCCAGCTATGTATCGCTACTTACAGCCCGGTGCTCTAAGATGTGTCTGAATAATATAAATTTGCTCTAGTTTTGTCTCGTTCCCGAACTTGAGTATCCAGGCCATTCCAGCCCTGTCTGACCCGACCGGAAGGCTAATGAATAGCATTTATAGATAACCTATTTTGATGCTATAAAACTCATCTTAAAGTGTGTATTTCGATCAGGCATGTATCTAAAAGTGAGACTTTTTTTGCAATTACTTAGAAACTCCTCACAGTCCCTTTAAGAAAATAAACATTCTTTTTATTTCACATGCTACAGATTTTCAGATTTGCTGCCCCAAGATGGTAAAAACAACTAACCTAGCTTATAACCACAGCCAGTTTATTAACAGTGAAAAACATTCACATTTTAACATTCATTTCAGGAGATTTAAGCCATCTAAACTCACAATAATGCAGCATTATCTAATTCTGGTGATGCAGTTTTCCTGACTTTTTACTTCTTTGCAGCCATGTTAGAAGCCTACATACTGTATGCTGAAACATTTAAAGAAAAGGATTTACATGACAACTTCTCTGCTCATGCTTTTGAGCTGATTCTCTATAAACCAGAGGTTTTCAAACAATTCTGCCCAGGACACACCTAAATCCAAGCCAACATCAAAAGGCACACCATATTCCCATCAATGCAAAACTAGCCTCTTTGATATATATCATAGTGTCTTATTCATCCTCTTAACATTTTTGTTTTCATCTAAAATTTCTAATAAAAACATGATGAAAATTTTAGTATGTAAGAAATGTTGATTTAAAAGATAAGTGACCTTTACTTCAAATGTAAACTTAAAACTTATTCATTTGCTTTTGACAAGTACTTTTAGTAACACATGTTTGTTCAAATTGCCCAGGCACAACTAAACTTGCCTCAAACAATCCGATGAACTTCTGTTTGTGATCATTATGTGTGCTTCAAATTTTTCTGCCATAGACACTGGTAATGATCATCGCAGTGAAGCTGGCTGATATCCCTGTCCGGAGTGAGTGTATGTCTAAGCAGCTGATCCTCCCTGCTCTCACCTAAAACTTCCAAACTAAAGGTGGCAGAGTGTTTGCCTTTTGGCCAGCCTGAGGATCTCAGACTAGCTCCATCAGTCAAAAAGTTTTCTTATCACCTTTATTTCATCCATAACACGTTATTTTGACTGATTATTTTGTTCAGTCAGTTTTTGGCTTTTATCTTCTATCCGAAATCTAGTAATTGCTAAGCTCTCTTATGGTCCGGTTTATGACCATTTTTCATGTGACAGATGATTTTTCTTATTTTGAAACCACTTATGGAAAAGATAAAAACATCAGCAAGGCAATATTTATGTCAACCGCTTGACACATAAGATGGCAGTACTGGATTACATGTCAGCGCTCATGTGTGCTTATTTCCATGTCATTTGGGACTTTTGATGTGATAAGTGTTAACGCCAAGCCAAACCCTTTTTGCATTTCCATCTCTGTAATCATTCAACCACAGACCACAAAAGCTTCAATGATGCAAGGAGAGAAGACTGAGAGTGAAGCACATTGAAGAGGACACATAAGCAACAAAAAACTAAAGCTAATATGATTAAAATCAGTATTATTTCTTGAGAGAAGTCAGACTTATGGGACACGTTTAAAAGAAAGTGTCGACTATACCTGCTAAAGACCACTATCAAATTTAAATCTCAAAAATCAGAGCTGTCCAAAGTCTGTCACACCCTTGTCCTGAGGTTAGAGCAAAGCATGATGATGCATACCTTTTAATGGCATGAAGATGCTGATCAGGATGTCCTTAAAACAGCATTTAAACCATGAGACTACTAATCGATTAGTTCATCCAAGACAATGATTGTACAAATATAATACTAAATCAGCTTACTTACAGGACATTATTTTCAAGTTAAATGCAGATTCATCTTTTGTTCCAATTCATTATAAGGACTTAATCAGTATGACCAAAAAGGGAGTGCCATATTTACATCACTGCTGATATGACATTACTTTAAAGGAGACATATCATGCTGATGCATGATTTAATACCTACATATAATATAATAAATTTGAAAACAAGACCTTACACCCCCTTAATTTTCAAAAAATGAGATATTGTATTTTTTCTGATATCCTACAACGAGATTTGATGCCTCTGAAAATAGGTCATTGCGAGATGTCCGCGAGATTTAAATCGTCGTGACGACACGAGGTACCTTTCTTTTTATTGGAGTAATCTGATAAAACACTTCCTCCTCTGTGATGTCCGTTAGCCACAAAACCGTCACCGAGGAACACATCCACCAGCAGCAGTATATAGATCCCTAGCTCACATTCACTCATTACCAGCTCTGGCCTGTAGGGGGACTCAATACGCGGTCGCTGCTTTGAGCCTGCTGGAAAATACAGTAGAAGAAGAAGGACAAGCTGGCTCTACCCCCGATAGAACTGACCAATCAGAGCACAAAGGGCTGTGACGTTGCGAGGTAACTGTAGGTCATCCTCAGATCCTCGTGTTTCAACGAGAGCTTCATAATGGCCTAAAATGAGGATTTTGAGAACACTATTGTGGGGCAATGAAGGAACTAAATGACTTGTACTGAGGGCAGAAATGCTTTACAGGCATCCTAGTCTGGCATAGTGAAAAGGAGAAACAAGCATGATATGTCCCCTTTAGAACAAAAGTGACCAGCAAAAAATGATTTGAAAACAACTAGTTCCAATATTTCTGTGAAAATGGATACGTTGCTGAACAGTCAAATGTTTTCTAGCTATCTCTGGCACACACACAAGTTAAACTCAAGAAACAAGATTAAACACTGATAATCTTGTTTCTTGTTCTTGTACTACTTTAATGTCACCAATCATTTCTAGCCCTATTCAGAATTACATTTTCAGGGTGCAGGTTTGGTGTAGTGTTCTGGAAACACCCTCATCTTATTTCCAGAGTGTCCTCCCCCACTCTCTCTCCCCCTCACCCCCTTTAACAAACCAATCCAACATTTTTTTGTTCTTAATGGACTGTAAATATGGCCAGAGCACAGCAGGACAAGGTACTGATGACAGTGGAAAAACACTCACTCAAGTTCCGTCTCACAGAGCTGTGTCATTTGCAGCCTGAGCGTGTGTGCAGAACACACAAGCTGTGCATGTAGAGCGGTCAGTTCTGTATTAACAGTTAAAGGTGTAGTCAGCGATGTGGGAGAAAACAAGTGGAGAGGTGGTTTATAAACGAATTTAGACCCGCCTCTCCTTTCGTACCTCACCCCTGGCTCCACCCCCGAAAGCTGATGGACGTGCATCGTCATGGAAACGGCCGTAGAAACTGCGTAGCTGAACAACGTAGCTAAGGTAACCACAACTTGTCAGACAACTCGACTGACAATATTGATAACATCACGACAACCGTACATTTTGGCAGATCAGACAATAAGATGAATGCCCGACGGCTGTTACTGTTATGTGAAGCACCACAAAGCTAATGTTGCTTACCTATCTAGCAGAAAAACGGCGACATCCGCGCCCGTTTTCAGGTCTTTCAATTGGCGGAGTTCCCTCCACTGTCGGAAAGCAACACCAATGTTGACTTGGGTCTTCGCTCTTTCATGGTCATACCCCTTCTTTTTCACTTTTCACTCCTCTGACCTTTTTCTTTTGGGCTGTTTTTTAGCCATTGCTACTGCACCTATTGTATCTTTCTTTTACGCTAACTGCGCACGCTACGCAACCTACTGCAAAATGGCAGAAAGCAGTGAGAGCTTTTTTTCATCTCTAATTGAATGCCTCTTGTTTAGTATTAGTGATTGATCAGAACAAACTTAAGGCTGTTTTTCAGATATACAACTGCTTAAACAAACATCTGCAATGAATCTTTAGAGTTTACATTTTTTTGTTTCAGATGTTTTACAGACATTTGAAAAAGTATGAAAAACCCAGCTCTTCAGCTGTGAGGCAGTTTTTATTTAGGTACCTACAGATCTACCTGTGTGCTGTTATTCACACTCTATTAGCTTTTTGTTGTCTCCCTGCTGTCATAATTTCTCCTGCTTAAACCAACAGTATGAAGATTTCTTGTTTGTTTTCTTCCATTCACAGGGATGACGGGAAGGAGGGTCTCAAGTTTTATACCAATCCGTCCTACTTCTTCGACCTGTGGAGGGAGAAGATGCTGCAGGACACAGAGGACAAGAGGAAGGAGAGGCGGAAACAGAAGGTACGTCTGCACAATTCCAAGCCCAAAATCCTGAGAGTGCTGCGTAGATTTTACCCCCATTTTATGCAACAATTGAGGACTGCACTGATTAATTGGTTGTTGCACCAGACTGACATGGAGATCAGTGAGTAGAAGACACGCACAGATCCATATTGGTGTGTGCCGCTTGAATAAACTGACAGGCTGATTCACCGGCCTGGCTTCATACCATGTTGTCTAATGCATTAATTAGCCGCCACTCAGAGATTAATCCGCTCTTCCTGCAGTCAGCCCCCTTAGTTATTACTTGTGTCATCATTACATCTAATTAATGGGAGCATCTGCTGCTCACTTGCCCCAGTGCTGTGCATCTCACACATAAATACAAGCTCACGTGGATGCTTTGTACACACAATGTAAGGTTGCATTTCTGGAAACAAAAACGCATACAACAACAAGGGCTGGAAAATATAGTTTTATACCAAAGCCATATCTCAGTATTTTTAGCTGATTAGCAATATTTGAGAATTTCTCAATGCTTTATCATGAAAAGAACTAACATGGCTGACACAGTGCCCAATGTATACATTATTATTATTTGTAGTAGTAGTTTTAATTGGGCCAAGGACCAGTCCAATAGATTTTGGGGATGATCACTATCTGGATCCAGGATGTTTATAAGGCATTGTTTACCATTCTAGTTACTATAATAAATGTGCTTTATCAGATAAGTTAATCAACTCACCCAACTTTGAATTGTACTCATTCATGGCCAGATAAAGAAAGAGGAAATACTTGACGTTGTTTCAACACAGAACAAAACCTTTTTTACTATCGACAACAAAGTATCACCCTGTTTATTTTCAAAATATATCCGTTCATGACCACACCATCAACAGGATGAATCTGACAATTACTTATTATGTATTGTGGATAATAGGCAACATAGCAGGTAACGTGAAATGGATAATGGTTTGGGGGAACTTCTTGGGGAATCAGCTGTAGCTCCAGGGCACAACGAACCCCCTTTATAAGGTCCTGAGGAAAAAAAAGGAAGAAGTTTAAAGAAAAGGGTGGGAGGGAGGGGTGCAAAGAGAGGAAATGGTCTGGTTAGAATTTATAGGAACGCAGGAAGAGGCGTAATTGAGGTGTGGTCCTGCTCCTGAAATTCTGCTTCAAGCTTCACTCCATCTTAAAAAGTCTCTGTTTTGCCAAGCCCTAATGAAAACCATTGACAATCCCTCCTGTAACACCTGCCTAAGATTGAGGGGTATCCTATCCTCAGTTTCAGAGGCTCTAATCAGCACCAGCTTGCAGTTCCACGCGTGGGAAGCAGGCTTCTTCCTTTGTGTGTCTCCTCAGTCAATCAAAGCTTATTAAAGTGGCGTCGTTGTGGAGTAAGGCCAGTGATTTTCCTCTGAGGGTTTATGTGAAAAAGGGAGAGGATGTAATTTGTTGGTTATGAGGTTTTTAATGATTGTGGGAAGGACAGAGAGAGGACAGAGGGTGAGTTTAGACACGATAATAGGATGAGGTATAGATCATGCTTCAACTTCCAGTGTACTTACTGATTCATTAGATTCATAATAGTGTGACAAACCTACTTCATGTTGATATTTTTGTGTGTCAGATGGAAAACATTCATTGCAATCAGCACACAGACTTCTTCATAGGGGGTTGTGCTGATGACCGCTCATAGCAGGAACTCATTTCTATGATTTCATTCTAATTAAACCCCCGGTGGCCTCAGCTCATAAAGCCGTTGTTCATTTCCCACATTGCTGCAATGGTAGCTCCACAGACCCCATGCAAAGGCCTACAGGATGTTCACAGGGGAAGCAGGATGGATTAGAGGAATTACGCTCACATACTTGTTGGTCTGTGTAACCATCTTGGTGGATAAATGGTCTGAAAGAAGATCAGGGTAAATACTGTGTGTGTGTTTATAGAGAGCGTGGAGAATCTGCTGCTGAGAGGGTGAGGGGTGGAAAATTAGGAGTTATGAACACATACACTCTGTGAGCATACGTGAGTATGAACTCATGGGAGTGAAATCCAGCGTGTAAACTGTTGATGGATTTATCACTTAGCTTATTGACTGATTCTGCCACATCATGTTACTGTGCCTCTCTGTCACTGGGTTCATAAAGTGTGAGCGTGTTTGTTTGTGAGGGCTGATATGGAGAACAGTTTTTCTCCATCTACCTTGTTGTACCTAAAGGTCATAGATTGTACCTTCCATCATCTTACCTTTTAGATACTAAAATATGTCCTAATAAAATGTTAATACCCAAACACTGGCATTCATTTCCTCAAGCAAATGGATAAAATAAGATCTAAATTGGTCGTGATCTACCTTACAGCAGACGAGTTCGGAACCAGAAAGGCTGCAGTAACTGTCAGTCAGTTTGATATCTGGGATCTGCTGTTAACACATTTTATACGGTGACAGAAAGCCTGTCAGCCTTCTTATCACTCTCTCCTTCAGACTGTTCATTTTAACCTGCAAGTTCACCCGTTGGCACTTTGTATTCCTGTTAAAACATACATTTTTAATACAAGTATGGACTCTTATAAGATATTTCTTTAAATATACTCCTCAAAAAATATTGGAATTATTATATTGGTCAATTATTTCTCCCCATGAATAGTATCAGTTGGTGTCGTATTATATATTGTTTGAAAGCCTGATTACTCACCAAGGACCGTGCATTACTGGAATGGGCAGCACAGTTCATACAAACCTGTTTGTAGCACCTGAAAAAATGTGCCAAAATCTCCCCCTCCCCTGGAATTTTGGGGTATTGTCTTTCTGGGATGCCAAATGCACGGTCTGTCTTTGACTTGACCAGGGTCATGAAACTTAGCCCTAAATTCAGAAAAAGTACTAAGGGTGACACCAAATAATGCTGCTGTGTGTGATTTAACACCAGCTTCCAGATGCAGAAAATTTTGGGTACATTTTTGGGGGCCCTACCCACACTTTGGGCTATGTTGCTCAATCTAGCCCTATTCAATTAGCAGCCAGAGGGTCACATGCAGCCCAGAAGCAATACCTGAGTAGCCCAGATCATTGTCTGTTTGTTTATTAGATTTTGCACTATAAAAGATACATAAGATCAAACTGGAAATATTCAGAAAACATAGAAATGTGTAAGGAGAGGTCAAGAAGCCATTAGGCTTATGCAAAGGACCTCACCTTTCAAAAACAAAAGCAGAGAACAGTGAAGATTTCAGTAAGAACACAAAGTAATACATGCATACATGTGTTCAACCATGCATCACGGTTGAGCCAAAAAGCAATAAAGCAGAGAAAAACACATTTCACAAGAATGATCTCAAAATTCTTGCAGTGTTTTGGAAAGTGATATTCTCGGTATGTTTGGATCAACATTTACATTTGAGTCAGGCTTCTCACACATAAACAAAATAAAAACAGCACTTGTTGCTCTCTCTCTCTGACAGCACAGTTGCAGTGACATCTTATGATGTCTCTGCTCTTGTTAAGAAGAAAAATGTCAAGTTTCCCTTTAAGTACGACTAATTTTGGAATACAGGTTAACATATAGAAAGATGTGCATCAGAGAAATTCCTAATGATCACATGTGCCGATTTAAAAAAAAACATTGCAGTTGTGGACGTGCAGTGTAGAATTATTTGCAAATTGTTAATGTTATGACTTGTCATGGGTTTGAGATTAAAAGCCTTTTGCACCTTGTGATGTGCCTAAGTCAGATATGACCAGAATGTAACACTCATATCAAAAGGGAGAAAACATTTTATGAAAAAAAAAACATTTTTTGGATAAAGTAGAAAAAGCTTTGCTACTACCTCAGGTTCCAGTTTATTCAGAAAAATTTTAATGCACTTTCTGATGTTCATATGCTATATATATTAATTTTATTTAAAATGGGATCTTCTTTATCACCATAAATGAGCATATTTTTGTTTAAATGCCCGAGTTTCATAAGACAGAAAACATTTATTTTTGCTTTTCACCCATTGGCACTTTGTATTCCTGTTAAAACACACATCTTTTTTTAGATTTGAGTTTTGTGATAGTGTTTTTCAACCAAAAAAGTCTCATGGCGCTGTCTTGTTTAGTGTTCTGCTTGTTGTGGGTAAAAAATACATTTTAAAAAATGTTTCTAAAGTTTGCAGCTATTAAGTTTGTCTGACAACATCCAAGCTGCAGCGGTCGCATATTCAGAAAATGATAACGAGGAAACTATCAGTGATGTTGTAGATCATCCATTTTGCGGGTCATATGGGGTCAACCGGCAGAACCTTCACTAGAGCTTTTCTTCAAAACATGATCATCCATTCTGAAACAACATATTTACTAGATGTCCCACCAAGCCTCTCTGATATGTTAAACAGTTGTTATATTAAGTTTTAGTCATGTTAGATTTAACTTTAACTAGTCTTTTTCAAAGTAGTCTTCTCTCAAATGACACCACATTCATGACATATTCTAGGAATTATTCTGTGTCTGCTAGGATAAAAAAAAACTGAACATAAAAGCAATCAGCTTTGGTGTGACTTATTAATAAGACAAAAGTCAGATATAACTATTGTCATGTGTTTAATAAATAGAAATTAAATTTATGAGGGTGTCCATATAAAAAAATCCACATTTTCATTCCTTAAATGCTTTGTGGCAGGAAAAGGGGGATTTATTGGCTTCCAGTGAGCAGCAACAGAAATCGACTTCATCTGGAGAGCAGAGAGACACAGTTCATGGTTCAGGTCAAAGTTTCAACTCCCACCACAGAGAAAGACAACAAATCAAATATCTGAGTCCAGCGGGCTGATGGGCCATAATGAGTGACTCAGGGAGAGAAGAAGCAGTGCAGTCAGAAATCATTCACACAGCTGGAACGTAGTATATCAGTTCATGTGTATCTGAGATGTTTGTAGATAATGAAGTCTGTCTAACATCTATGTTTAAACCAACCTCAACTATTTCAGGGTGTAAAATCTGAACATTCATGGTAGAATCATACATCATAGATGATGTCTCTTTTTAGAGGTTTAAACGACAGAATGCGTTTCAGCAGAGAGACGGATATGAAATCAAAGGAAGTAGATAAAGAAGAAGAGTTCAGATCTTCCTCTGAGTGAAACATCATGTAACAGGTAGAGTGTTAGCATTTCATGATAGAATAGAAATGTTAATTTAGCATTTAAAAAGGTGGTTAGAAGTTTGAGCATTGGTATTATCTGAATGTTGAACAGATCTACACTTAATTATTTCTCATCAGCATTAAAGTATGTAGATTTCTGTTCTAAACTTCTCTACCTCCCAATATGTGTTTCAAAACCAAAAAAAAATCTGATATGTAAATTATGTACAAATGGTACAAAAGCTTTTAAAAGCCATAGCTATTAAGTCATAATTTAATGTGTTTGTAGCAGTGTTAGCCTGAGAGAGAAGCAACATGCTTTTGAGTTTGATATGTTTCCTAATACGAAATGGACATCTCAGGAGCGCTTTGAGCTATTTCCTTTAATGTTTGAGCAAATGTCCACTCTGACGATGAACAATCTACCGGTATATACATTTTTGTGATCACAGGGCAAAGATCAGAGTAACTAGATCTTATGTTTATCTATTACTTGTTGATACAGAATCTCTACAACACCATAAGGGATTTTATTTAGACGAGAAAATGTTGACTCTTGACTCAAGGATAAACCTATTAAGGTGTCTACACACCAAAAGTGACTTGAGCATCCTCAGCGAACACTCTCCATGCAAAGGCAATGTACATCCGCGATGCGACTGCTGCATTCAAGGCGATCACTTTGCTCGTCACGCGATGTCAAAGTTTAAAAAAGTTTGATCTTTTCAGGCACAAAGTCCTTTCTTTGTGTGTCTGTGTGGCAACAGCCAATCAGCAGTGTATGCATTTATGACAGTACCCGAGACAGACGGTTTTTATTCCGGACTGCAGAGGAACAATCTATGTCTGTGTGGGAAACATCAGTCAGTGAGGACAAGAGTTCCGCCGAGACGGACTGCAGAAAACTCACAGACGATGCTGCTGCAGGGCATCAGCTGCAGTGTTTTGTGTTTGATAGGTAAGTGAAAAAGATACAGCTGAAATAATGTCGTGCAGACGTGATGTTACCGAGCCACTGCGATGGTTGGCGATGACCAAAATGAGGTTTTTATGGACACGACTTCAGTAGACAACACGATTTTGATCGCGGAGTCTCATTCGGTGTGAACACAGCTTTCGGAGTTCGGATTCAGAGGTCAGTGGGGGTCGTGCTATTTCCTTGGTTGAAAAAGATACCTCAAGTACGCTTTCTATGACTTACCTTTAACTTAGAAAATTGTCCACTCTGACTCAGGAATGCATTGATTTTAGAGATTGATTAAACAACAAAAAACTAAGATTTCTACCAGTCATCACTACCACACAAACCATCCAAGCCTTTCCTCTTGACCCACTGCTGTACTCTTTCTCTACTGCCAGTCAACAGTTCGGTTTCACCTTAAACTTAAGTTGCTGTTGTACTGAAATGGGTATTGATATAATTTCATTTGTAATTATATCATATCTACTCGGGCTGGGAGGATACGCTTTTCACCCGATTCGATTTTTTATGTTGTTTGAGGTGCCGATTCGATTTTAATTGCGGTTCTACGATATTGCCGAATTTTGCTTTTTTAACACCAGCGAAAAAGATGAACAATGATGATGCCTACGGACTATATCAGGAAAAATACACATCACATGTAAGTCCGTTTTTAGGATTTCTTCAGCAATATATTTTAACCAGCTGTTTAAACTCCCTCTTCAAAAGCCTGGATTGCATGTAAAAGTGGCTTATTAACACAGACTAAAATGAAGCATTTTAATTTGGACAAAAAAAATAAGTTTTGAAGAAAAAAATTGATTTAAAATTTGTAACACAAAAAATCCTGATATTTATGTGAATCGATTTTTTCTCCCATCCCTAATATCTACCTTTAAAACCATACCATTGTGAATCCCAGTGAACACACACAAACAAAAACACACACACACAGATTAGCAGCCATGATAAATGAAGAGCATCACAGGGCAGAGTGATGGGAAAAGACTTCACTATCCTAATCTCATTAGCTTGCATGTTAGCCGCACCCAGAGTGGATTAACATCAGACTATGTGCTGAGCAAGCCAGAGAGAGACAGAGAGGAAGAGCTCAGGGGCTGCAGAAAGAAGAGTTTGGGAGAATAAAATGGCATTGAGATCTTTTTTTTTAACCACACTGATGTTTGTTTCTGGAGTTTGGATCCCCTGCAGAGACACTCCTGTGCCTCTCTCTCATTACAGCACATACAGACGCAGGCAGCAGGAAGAGCCTTATCATTACTGTGGAATATATTGACATTTAAATTCCAGGCTGTTTTTACCACTCATCCACACCGAAGTGGAAATATTTTTAGTTTTATGCAAGGCTAAAAAAAAAATACAATGCCAGCCCTCATTAATACCACTGTTTGTGCAATACCTTATGTTTAGCATCAGATGGGAGCCGTAAAAAACAGACCAAGTTTGTTTGGGTCATTAAATCCAGAATTAATGTGTCTTAGGAGATAATTATAGTTCACAGTCAAAGTAAGACAAAAGGCTGTTTTCTTATTTTATTAGCTTATCTCAAGGGACGCTTGCATTATTAAGTTCTGCATTTGTGTGTGCAGATTTGTATCAGAAACAAAAAGAGCTGGCAGACACATTTTTTTTTGTTGCTGTATCTGTCCTCTGAGTGTGAGAATCAAAATTATAATTTATACATAACATTTATTGCGTGATTAGAATCTCCTCAATCTTAATAAAAAAAAAGAATGTGAATGATTCATCAAGGCTAATTAGCTAAGGTTTACTTTATGGACTGAAATGGGCTTTGAGTTTTGGAGATGTTTTTATTATCTGAAGAAACAGACCACCTTAGAGCAATGTATCAGCATTTAAGACCTCGCAAGTCATAATAGACATCATTCTGTTAGACTATGTGCAGTTTAGAGAAGCATTGCATAAGACCGTTTGCTGCTAAATGGATTATAGAGCATTCTAAACAATTTCGTGACACTATGTTAATATTTTGGTGACATATGTTTGTTTAATTTAAGATTAAGATTGTTTAAATTTAAAAAAAATCCTCTAAATCACACTCCATGTCACAGTGTTCTTCCTATGCCTTGGTTTTGCACTGTACATACCCAACTGTAGATGTTTCCTGTTGAATGATTTCAAATTCTGAAGCTGTACACAAGTTAAAATCTAATTTATCAAATTATGTTGTCAGTTCTATTTATACAGCACGTCAAAGAAGACAGCAGTCCAGCAAAGTGCTGTACATAAGATACATAAAATGAAGTAAAGAACTAAATGGATTACAATGAAAACAATAAAATGAAAGCACTGAAATAAAAACAAGAACAGTAGAAAAAACTACAGTGCCTCTGATTAGTATATGCTCATGTATGAAACACCAGGGATAAGAGGTGGGTCTTTATGGAAGATTTAAAAGTCTTAAGGTTCTGGGAGGTTCTAATATAGACGGGGAGACTGTTTCAGAGTCTAGAGGCCAATGCTAGGAAGGCCCTGTCACTTCTGGACTTAAGTCTGGTTTTGGGAACCTCCAACAGCAGCTGGTCAGAGGATCTTAAGGCTCTGGTTAGGAAGCAGTGATGCAAGAGCTCAGACAGAAACAGAGGGGCAAGACCATTGAGGGTTTTAAAAACGATTAAAAGAAGTTTAAATTCAATACGCAAGCGGACCAGGAGCCAATGAGGGGACCCTTAAACTGGTGTGATATTGTTGGGCTTTTTCAAGGAGCCTAGTCTGAAGTTAACAGAGGACTTCGAAAACTGTCAATGTTAATTGGTCCTTATTTATCACTTAATAATAGTATCAGCTGGTAAATGCTGTGAAGTTAGTGTGCAGGACAGTCTTGCAAAATGCTCCTACTAACAGAGCTAGCAAGGCTAGCTTTCAAGTTTCACATCCAAATATTTTTGTTGAATGTGGTTACTCACCTCTTAAATTGAGTTTTTATACACGAGTATAGCCTGACTAAGCCTGAATACAACTTAACTAAGTTAAATTATGCTAATAAGAGCAGCTGATTGCACCAGCCTCTCATAAATACCTACCACTCTGATATCCTACCACTGTTGCATCAGCAGTCAAAGCCCTTTGGCTCTGGGTAACAAGCTCAGTGCAGAACACAAAAGAGTCAAATCATGGCACTGAACTGACCAATTACCACAGAGTGAATCAGTTAAACAATTTGTACAGACAGGGCTCACACTGGGAAGGGACCTTCAAGTAACGAGAACTCCAACAGAGTGTCTCAGACTGAGTGAATACAGCGGTGGATCAGAGGTACTCGGTATTAAACACACATTAGCCGTTAATGAAACTAAATATATGAACCTGAGTCAAGGCAAAATATGAGCTCTTTTATTTCTGTTTTGATCAAGTAAATGGTAAATAGTAAATGAAACTGTGCTTCTACAGTGCTTTTCTAGTCTTTCAGACTGCTCAAAGCGTTTTTACACCGCAGAACAAATCTACTCCTTCACTCTCGCATTTGCTCACTGACAGCTTGTTTCTATGCAAATTGTCCATCAGCATTTGTTAACACATCCTTGCCTCTTTCATACCTATTACACACCACTGACCCAAGAGTGTGAGTGTCTTGCCCAAGGACACCCTGACATGTAATAGCTAGAACTGGGCTAGAAACCACAACCTTTGGATTGTTTGTAGAGCGTAG
The DNA here is from genome assembly GCA_036419115.1 of Scarus forsteni. Classification (NCBI taxonomy): domain Eukaryota; kingdom Metazoa; phylum Chordata; class Actinopteri; order Labriformes; family Labridae; genus Scarus; species Scarus forsteni. The sequence goes on along the minus strand of JAZDUH010000182.1, from coordinate 13,667,833 downwards.
TGCCAGATCAAGCCGCCAAACCTGAGACTACTGACAAGCTATGCTGTTCACTAAAGGAACCGCCAATGTTTTTCACTCCAAGTGTGAAATAAATGTTTTGCTGATCAAATCTACTATGGGTCCATGCTTCTGACTTCCTGTCATCGTTGAGCTACAATGATTGAGCTGGATGCATACTGGAAGCCCTGTTGTGTATCGTTTTGTTTGCCTTCCAATTCTGATCCTTAAACAATACTTTTAAACAATCACCAGTGTTTAAATAGTTTCATACATATAAGAAAAGAGTTTTGATAATCAAACTTGCTGTGGCCCATGTGTTTATGTCTTTGTTACTTGTAATCCCTGTTTCATTAGCCTAAGGCCAACACAAGTTAGCTTACTGTACATAGGAGACAGAGAAAGTTCACCATCTTTGGCTGTGATATTAAGCAATTTGTACAAAAATGAAGCTGTGAAATCTGTATCAGTATACATCCCTAACAGGAAGTGGTTCTGCCAGAATTAGACTTGGCATGTATTTCAAGTAGCAGGGCAAATGGCACTGCTGGGACACACTCGGGACGGGCCAAGAAAACATTAGCATTGATCAAAGAGAACGGGGTAAGCCCCAAAATCCACAAAGAGGACACAGTGCATATAGATACTGTGGAGTCTGAGGTTAAATGTGAGTTGCTGTGGCACGATAAGGCAGTGAAAGCATCAGAGCAGTGCCAGTGAACTATTTTGTCATGTTAAACTACTCAGAGAACACGATAGATGTTAAACTAGGAGTTTAGTTGGAAGGCTCTCACTTTATGTATTTCCAAACTTTACGGAGTTTCTTGCTCAGTATTTCAGGGAGATTGCAGGTCTGTCTTTTGACTCTCCAGCAAAACTCTGCTGCAAACACAGAAATACCTCACAAAAGTTTGCTTACACATAATGACAGGTAGCTCAGGCCCCGTCCCCTTGACAAGTATCACTTAATCCCTTTACCTCCCTCCCCAAGCTTACCATGGCAACTTCACTAGTCCATTCAGGAAAGCTAGACAGCTTGCCCGGAGCACAGAGACACAGAGATGAACTGAGACTGACACCCTGATCGGTGCCTTGCTAACAGCCACAGCAGCTGCACACACTCCTCCATCATGAGGCACAGTTCATGCAGGCTTTTAAAAGATGTTTGAATAATGTTAAAGGGATTCTGTGAACTCCAGCACAAGATATTAAATGGCTTACATGGGGGCATTCATGCAGACTGTTGATGCTGAATGTGCAGATTTTGCTGCTCATATGTTGAAAGTAATCGGGACTGATTGATTTGTTGGTGGAGGTTGACCTTTAGTTATGATGCTGTGGCAAAACAAGCAGCATGTATTTGTTTGAAGCCACAGTAGACTGAGTATTTGTTTGATACAATAAATAAGTCTAGCTAAGATCTACTGGCCAATACTGTAACTCCAACAGGGATCCACTTAGGCCTGTCACAATAACAAATTTTGCTTGACAATAATTGTTCAAAAAATTATTGCCGATAAACGATTTTATTGTCAATATTATTTTGAAACATCATTTTTTCATTAATGCAAGAATGTCGTAATAAAGTGAGTGCACCATATCAAAAGCAATGAACTTTAATTTCTTAAGAGTATTTAACTGTAATTGGAAGGTCAAGAGCTCTTAAATAAAATATATTAAACAAAAAAAAGAGAAAAAAAATGAAATGGACTCTTTTGGGAAAAACTTCATTTAAAAAAATCATCATGGGGTGCTGGTTTGGCGGAGTGGTTAGCAACCAGGCACCCCATGTACATGCTTCTGCCGGTCCGGGTTCGAGTCCTGCCTGTGACCTGTTTGCAGGGTGTCTTCCCCTGCTCTCTCACCCCTTTCACAAGCCTATCCACTGTCTCTCTCCTATCAATAAAGGCACAAAACACCCAAAACATACATTTGAAAAAAAAAAAAAAAAAAAAAAAAAATCATCATGATAATCAAAAACAATAAAAAAAGACCGTTTCTTGTTAAACAAAACTCCAATAAAACACACACAACAATAAAAACAATAAATAAAATGTAGTTTATACAATTCCTGCATTGTTTGTGACTTTTGTTTCCTCATTACTCCTCACGACGCTCACTTCAATTGTGTGTGTGTGTGTGTACGCGCAAACTGCCCCGCCTCCCTCCTCGAAGATTGAATGAATGACAGATGCATCACTAACCCTAACCCTGCTCATTCCGCTATAGAACCAACGCACCCAGGCGTTGAGAAAGATGGACGGAGTGAACCATCTCTCTTCCAGCCTGTTTGGTAGAAAGATTGGAGGAAAACAAACACGCATGCACGTCAATTTATCGAGGCTGGCAAACTTACTGAGGACGTTTTTATTTATCGTGCAGTTAACTGATTTATTGATTATTGTGACAGGCCTAGATACACTGTTTTGAATAAATGATCCACCTTAGCCATTTCGAGGGGTCGTACTCTGACAACCTCTGCTTCAATTTAAGCATACAGCTAAAGGATTCTTTGGTGTTGAAACATTATTAAAAGCCTTCTCATTACTCTGAGGTTACGGCTGTGGCGAGCCCTTGAAATGTAGTGTTTTGACAATTTTATAAGAAAAGGGAAGATGTTCATTTCTCCACTGAACATTTTCTAATCACACTCAAACTTACTATGTATAATGTGGATCCACTTCAATATTTTATGTGGTAATATTTTGTCTAGACAGAGACTCCTAGTAGTTACGGAAACATCAAGGTGTAAGAAACAGCCCACTTTTGCAAGTCAGTCTGAGATGTTATGTCAGTTTTTGTCAGAAAGGCCTGAGGATGTTGTGACTTTCTGTCTGAGGGCATGACTGTGGCAGGATGGCAAACATAAAAGTTGCTGTGATAAAAATCTGTGGAGTCATAACTCAAACTAAGAGTACATGATCATTTAATGGGCTTAGTCAAAGTCCTGTTGTGAGCATTTTAAGCTCGTCTTTGCATGTAGGATGAGCTGACATGAGCAAGAAAAGATAGTGTCTTTTTAATTAATTAATTAAGAGTGCTTTTTCAGAACATCTTTTTGCAGTATGTCTTCATTTCTGCACTAATAATACATCACTGACCTTACATTTTTAGGACTTGAGTTGAACCAATTAAAGAAATGTGTGATAATGGAGGGGCTTTTTTTAGCTTCAACGAGGCGATAGAGCTTGTGTGCGATGTTCTATTCCCATATAGGATATAGGGTTGTGTTATCTTACATAAAAGAAATATAGTTGTTGAAAAGTCTGCTCTAGGCTGTTCTCTTTCTCTCTCAAGCTTAAAATTCTCTGTCTGTATCCCGCTTTAACTCTGTCCAACTCTGTGCAGCTGGAAATGCCTTATCTCTTGTGTCCTAATGGCCTCATACGAGTCCACTCTGAAACCCCTCCTCCTTTCCTCATTCCCTCAGAGGTAAGACTCTCTCCCTTCTCTGCACCAGAGCATCTGCTCCCCATGTGGTAGTAGCCTGCAGCCCTCCCTCACTCACTCACTCACTTACCCCCTTATCTTGGCTCACACCCCCCCTCTGGTTTTGCTCCAGACAACTGAGCCCCATTACTAACAAGCCTGAAGTGTTTACCTGCCCTGGGTGCATCCCACACCTTCTCCAGAGACTCCACACTGAATCTATTTTTTCCAGGCGTCCTGCAAGAAAAGAGAAAATTTGACCTCCCCTGTGAATAGAATAGTTGTAATTCTTGCCTTGCAGTCCAGACTCGATGCCATTTAAGTCCAATTTTCCTCTTTACTGAATAGGGTGAGTTAGACCCAAAAGTATAATTTTCCCATTTGAATGAGATAGATGGTTTCACACATCCTCAAGATATATTTTACATCCATTTGGGTTACAGCCTGTACTCAGGGTTGGTTTACTTGACAATGAAAACAGCTGAAAACGTGGGGCTTTCCTTGCATTTGTGCCTTCTGTTTACTCAAGAACGGTGCCTGGAGTGCCTGAATTGGCAAACTTTTTAAACCAGGGTCCAGAGTGAAAAGTTTTGTATTCGTCTCTGCGTAAAAAAGAATCTCCATTGTCAGTATTAATACACACAGTAGTCTAGGGATGTAACGATATGATAAAAAATCATCACAGTTATTGTGACCAAAATTATCTTGGTTATCATTATTATCACGTTATTGTTGCAGTGAGCTCAAAATGTTCAAAAAGTACTTTAACACAGAATTGAAGTAATTTTACCCCTTTAATATTATAATCATAACACTTATTTTTTGGAAATAAATGTGTCAATAAATGTCCTTTGAGCACATTTTTTTACCCCTTTCATGAGAAATAAAAGTAAACAAGTCTAGCAAGTATTTGTCATTATTATGTAATAAATGCTTAAACTGTGTGTAATTACAAGAAAAGAAAAAACAGATATGAACTTTAAACAGGATTCTCTTCATAAACAATTGTAAATGAACATGTTCAAAGTTTTGTGACAGCCAAAAGTAAATGTAACCTATTTTACATACACTCACACATTTTAGTTTGCCTACAGAGTTTCCATGTTGCAGCTCGTTATATTGAACATGTCCAGGTCTTTTATTTATTTATTTTAGTTTTACTGACGATAGTCCCTGAAGCAGTTAGCCCCCTTCATGACTCCCCTCTGGTCGCCCCTCTCCCTGACAGATCTTCTAGACATCTCCTTCTTTAATATTTCCAAATTACGATTGATTAAATCCATAAAACACAAACTTTGACGGAAAAAGACGATCTATTTCAAAATACGGCAAATGCGCCTCAAAAGAACGGCAAGAGCACACTCCAGAATTGATGCTGTTAATTACAAGATTTATTCATTATTTAGACAGAAAATAATGATAACCACCTGTTATTCTCTCAGGTATGGTTCACTGAATCTTCTCTTTCTCCTCCTGCGGCGCGGTCAGTTCATTTACTCAAGGAGTTACAGCAGTTTTAACCACGCACATCTATTTCTTTCACTGCAGTTTCATGTTTAAACAGGGAGATTGTCTTCTATCAGTTTCCCCTCCGCATCCTTGTAAAATCCAAAATTCAGCCAAACTTCAGAGTCTGTTTTGAGAGGAAAAGTCTCCACTGTAGTGTCTCTAGCTTTCGCTCTAAGACTGAGAGGCCAAACAATGCAAACTGCGCATGCGCACCTCACGTGAGGCTGCTTAATCAAGGACAGATACATAGTTCAGGCTTTTCCAGTCAAAGAGCAGCATCACTGTGCGTTTCTGAGGCAGTGTGGTGATCAAACACGGTATAACAGTAATTTTAATGGGACACTGTAATGATTACCGTGGGAAATTTTACCGCGCTTTACCATTTTACCGGTAACCGTTACATCCCTACAGTAGTCTTTCAAATAAAGGTAGCACACACACCTAGGAACAACTACAACATCTACAGCCGACTATTGAGCAACGTGTGCTGGCTGTGCTTGGTTTGTTATTGCCCCCCCAACAAAATGTGGATTTTTGCTGTGTCAATACTCTGACCAGCAAAGACGCATTCTTATATTTGCAAAGGAATTTACAAACTACCCGTAATATCCATGTGAAAGCACATCATTACTAAGTTGTCTCTGTAAGAACGCAGAGCACTTTTGAAAAAACAAAGCAAAAACCTCACAGTCTTTTCTGGTGACAACATTGTTGTGTAAATGGGCCCTTGGTGATTTGGAAGGTCAGAACCTTTGAAACTTGCAAGGTGATTGAACAAATGCTCTGCCAATCAAAAGAAATACAATCAACCAAACAAATGAAGACAGAAAATTAGGCACTGGGTCTGGGCTAAAATAATCAATATGGAAATATATCATCTCATACTCAGTGCCGATACGTGCAGTGATACAGAATCTGTATGGCCCCAAAATTCTGACAGCTGCTACAAATAACACCTCAGGTAATTTTGCCCATTGTGCAGTTCAATATGTGACAGATGAATGCCAACGAATGATGCAGTGCACGTTCCAAATTTGAACAACCCCGAAGCTTTTTGAAGCTTCTCGTGTTGCTGTTTGCTTTTTAGTCAGAAAGAAAACTGCAGAATTCTGTTAAAGCAGTAGTCAGTGTCCACAATGTATGCTTATTGCAATACCTATTGTATCGTGAGGTTGTTGAAAATTACCAGCCCTTGTAGGCACATAAGGCAGCTCTTGTTTTAACAAGACACAATTCTTCCAAAAAATGTGGGCAAAAAAGGCTCGCTCCAATATTTCTACATGATAGATTGGAGAACGAAGAAGGCACAATAGAAACACTTAAGAGCCATTTGCCCAATTTAGAAATACGGCCTCAGAGTCATATGTTTTGATAATTGTTTTGTACTAAGAAGCCATATAATAAGGAATATGGAATACTAACATGAAGAAACTAACAGCAGCACAGCTTCGAGCAATGATATGCTTCTTTTGCTGGTTGTGGTTTTATGCTAACTGCAAATTTCTTCAGCATGAAAGTCTTGATTTGATGACTTGATCGCCTTGTTGGTCCCTGGTTTATAGTGCTTAACCCATTCTGACCCCGTTTGAACTGTGATTATTTGTCTTTGTCACTATATAAATCAATCACATTTGTTTTTGACAATAAAGATGTCTCACTCTGGCACTAAGGAAGCTGTAGTTCATTACAGTCTGTTAGCATGTTTGATGTTGACTTTGGGCTTGCAGTTTGCTCCATCTGCTCAAATTCAATTAATGTTACTTAATTGCGCAATGATTATTTTATTACATTCATCAGTAGAAACAGGAGCAGCAGAGTATTACAGCACGGTTGCCTACAATCCAATATGTTATCAGCAGTAGCAGTAATGTGTGTGTGTGTGCAGTGAGTGGGTTTGTGTTATTGTCAGCAGCAGGGTGGTCCAGGAGCGGGCCTCCCTGTGGGGGTTATTTACCCAGGAACATAGCTGCACTTCTGCTGAGTCTGTCACATTCAACATTCACACTAAACAACCGCACGCACACGTGACGAGAGTATGAATGTTACACACACAGTCTGTACATAACATAAATCTTAGCAGCTGCATTACACAAGCGACGCTCCCTCTGCCAGTGCCAGGCCATTCAGATGAAAAATGTGGTGCTGGCAAAGGCACAGAGCCCTCTGAAATTAGCTACATTTGTTATAACGTCTGTGACGAACACGTGTACACACACTCACACACACAGACAGTCCCCCTGTTCCTCATTTTCTCCCACATATAAACACTGTCAACCTCACGACCATGTTTTTAATCTGTAGCTGCTTTCACCTTCATCCCGCTGCACTTAAACCTTTACACTCAGATTGACTTGTTACCAGAAATTAAAATTTGATGGCTCTCCTGTGAAAGTTTAAATTGTATTAATAATGCATCAACAGCAACAGGATCAAAGGTCTGTAAAAACACATTACAGTTTTTAAAAAGCAATTATCACATATTCTTCTGTATAGGTAGACAGCGGTTACGCTAGTGAGATAGCAGTTGGATGCTTCGCTCGGTGAGCTTCATTTTACTCACAGTGAGAGACAACGGGACAAAAGCATCTCTTCATTGCATTATCCACTGAGAACTGGCCAGTGGATAAGTCAAGGTAATCTGCATCTTACGATATCAAGTATTTTAAGCTTATAGCCCCAGACCACACTGGTGTAGCATTGAATTTATTTGAACAACAAATCTTAAGATAAGATGATTACTTTTTTTTTTTCAAATTAATGATTCCCATGTTAAAACACTGTTAAAATATGGGTAATTATTGCTTCAAATTTTCAATATGGACTTAAAATGCGTATATAAAACCAAAATGCTGTCCAAAATCAAAATTAACGGGTAATATAATCAAAGTTTTTATTATTTGGCACTTATTTTAATACCTTTAAATGCTATGGCTATGTTAAAAGAAGCCATACTCATCCAGTGTTGAATAAGCTCTCATTATCAAAACCCACAACCACAGGCTTATTCCTGCACACTACTAGAATTTATATGAAGCTTGCAGTGTTTTGTTTTTTGCTGTTGCACTAAAGTAGGCAGCTGTTTGCAACTGCTAATTGTTGCATGATCATTATCATTGCATTTTTAGGTTTACTTACTTACTTCTGCAGTTACTGATTTGTAAAATGATTGCATATAATGAATATTGTACTTTTAAATTAGTGCTGTACTAAAAAACCCAATGTTAGTCACACTCAGAATTAAAAATATTGCATTAAACTGGATAAAAGACATATTTTCCCAACTACACTGAATAAATATCAAATGCAGCAAAACTAAATTCATTTGAGTGTTGCAATATGAGTAGACTAATGGCCCTTTTCCATTAGCCCTACTCTACTCTACTCTACCCGCTCTGCTCTACTCGCCTTGTGCTGCTTTTCCATCAACCCCAGTCGCCTGCCCAATGGGGTGCAGTGTCGCTGAGCGGCTCTGCGGTGACGTCATTTTGAGCGCAACACAATAATCTGTGGCTTTTTGTCACAAACGAGTAAAAAAGGAAAGAAGAAGAAGGCTGCAGGTGGTAAGAAGAAATACCCCTTGAGAAGCACAGGAGAGTTTTGGAAGCTATACAACAGAATGAAGCCGAGGACGAGAGCAATCGAGCTGCAAAGAAAGACGTATGAGGGTAAGCTAACGGTAGCTACTCCTAGCATGCTAGGTCGTCGCGCTTATGACTCATCGATGACGACATTGTCTGACCAATCAGTAGCCGGCAGTTGGTGACGTCATCTTTTAGTATGGACTCAGCTCGCTTGGAACCAGAGCGGAGTAGGAACTAAAACTAGCTTGTTTTAGGAGGTACCAGGCTAGTGGAAGCACGCTGCAAATCGAGTAGAGCCGAGTAGAGTAGGGCCAAGGTGTGCTAGTGGAAAGGGCCATAAGTTAGTCAATTTGATTTCAAGATACTAAAATATGGATTCTTCTACAAGCACTTTGACTTCTTGGTTCCAGTTACTTAAAATGATAAATAAAATATTTTTGAGAGGAATTCAGATAAAAATCCTTCAAACCTTTTTTTAAGTAAACTTGACCTGTTTTATTTTCCATTGAGACTATCTGCAGGTTGGTATTTATTCCTCTTCTTCTTATATTTACAACCAAAGCCCAGCACAGATGCTCTGAAAGCATCTGAATTTTCTTCTTCTTAATGCAACAGCAGCAAGCACGCTGCAAGCCTTACAAGAAGTCAGAGGTTAGTTGGATTGAAACAAATCCTCTAAATGATCAGAGAGAAGGAGCAGCTGAAGTTTGGAGGCTCAGCACGGTTCAGAAAACAGCAGCACAGGATAAGTTAAAATATTTGACCTTCTGCTGCAGCTCTTCCGGCCTCAGTAGACAGTGTTGTCAGCAAGTATTTTTGTCTTGTGTGTGGAATGAATGATATTCTTTGTGTCAGTCCAGATGTTTAAATGTGTAGGAGCAGCACAGGAGAAAGTGTATATGGGTGCGTGTCTATGTTTCAGATGCTACCCGGCCTGGACCTCATCAGGGGTAATGGGCCATGATGAATCAGAAGCTAATCAATGTGCATTAGCATTAGGATTTATTCCCACGCCCGCTCACAGCGGCTCAGGCGCAGCATCGGCCAGGCCAAATCAACATCGTTTAGTCAAAGCAGAGGAGATGCTGTTCATAGCCCACGCTGTGTTGAATCAGACGCCTGTCAGACGGCACACACACACAGTTATTGAATAAACAGCAGAGGCCAACCCCTAAGATCTGAATGGCATGAAAGTAATCAGTAACTATTGGTTTTGACGTGGGGTTCATGTCACCAGCCGGAGTCCTGCATCACAGGACATTACAGTAAACATTTCCCATGCAGATCCAACGCTGCACATGCTAACTCACAAACAAATAATATGGTGTTTTTGCTAATAAAGAAAGATTATAATACTGGTTTAATTTTCAAAGCAACCAGTCTATTTTTGCATGTTTTACAACAGTCTTATTTTGCTTAAAATTTAAATAACCTAACTCATGAAATAATAACCTGTGAACAAAGGATGTAACAAACCTAAAATTAATCCCAATATGGACTATTTGAAACAACTTAAATGTGTTTTTGGTCTTGGTCCTTGTGTGATGTTGTCATGACTACTAGTATGCTTTGCATTATGGGAAAAAGGCCAGTACGCCAAGCTCCCCATAGAACGACTAACTGATTAATAGCAGATGTTAATCATTATGTAAGATCACATAGATGAGCATCTATCATCGTATGACAAAGTTAGTGTGGACAAACTCAGCACAAAGAGGAGGGGCTTTTAGCACTTGCTGGAATCTACAGCGGAATATAAAGGACACCAGATAGCATGGTAACTTATTACAATATAACACCTGTAGAGGTGTCCACAGGGAAACTTGCAGCAATAGTAGAGAGCAGCTATTAAAAAGAGAAATTATCCTGCTTGAACAAACTAGACCAAATTCCGGGAAGTAAATGACTTATTGAGTCAGTCTGTCCTGTTGAGTCCGGTGATGATCTGCTGTAGAGGCGGTGAGTGATGCTAACCTGTTGCTATTATCATGATATGTTGTGCATGTGCCCCAAAAGTGACTGTAGGATTCACAACATTATGATTAAGTTGTACTTTGTCATCTTCCTGGTTGCTGCAATGCAATTCTTATTAATACTAACACTGCTTATTTTACTACAGAGAGTGTGATGAGTTAACTCATAACCCTGTTTGTTTTGGTCGCTGGGGTTCAGACGAGCTTGGCGTAGTTGTTTTGCGCTAAAAGAGTGTGTTCATATACACACAATGACCTAAGTTGAGCATGGAAAGCTCACAACTCTTTAACCTAGGTGAGAACACAATCATTATATCCTTGGATATAAAATAATGCCTCAGGCCTCTGCTGTTGACAGCAAAGGCATAAAACAGAGGATGCACGACATTATTGGTTTGATTTCAGTATTAGCAAAAAAAACAACTCAAAAGTTAAATATGGGTATCTGCAGACATGAAAAATGCTGCTGATATTTACAATATATCAGCCATGTGTCTTCCATAAACACCCTATATCCACTAAAACATCAGCAGATTTCTAAATGTTACATAATATTTATTTAATATCACATTAAGACACCAACATTATAATACTTTTTAGGATGAAAATGTTTTTCTTATTCCCTATTCTGTTCTCAACGCAAATAAAAGGTAATAGAAAAAGATCATTTTAGTTGGTATCCATATCGGCAAAAATGAGTTCAGAAATTTTGGCATATCAGATGCCGACACAAAATCCAATATCATGCGTCCCTACATAAAACACACGTAATGTAAGTAAGAAAGAATTCCAGGATTTCAAACACATTTTCTTTTCAATTAAAATAACATAAATGGATATGTTTACATTGATTTTAAGAGATTAAATGAAAGACTCATTCATTAATGATGTAGCAGTATTGTCCTCTTCATTTTACTTCTTTGTATAGTACAGTGAGTGAATTGTTACATCCATAACACTGGTATTTAATTTTACTGGATATCTCACACCCAATGTAAAGTCTAAACACCAACAGTACACCAATCTCACTGAGAAGTGCAGTCTGTGTGTCCAAATGCATCCTCAAACAATGCTTTTGCTTGTGTTAAGTTGTGCACTTCATTTTATCCAAACAAATGACACTTTCAGATTGTCACCAACTTCAGTTAAAGTCTGTTAATGTGTATAACACTTTGCTAGCACATGGTTTGTTTTGGCTTTTCCTTGGATTTTGTACACTATGGAAATGATATGATGATAAAAACAAACTGCTTTAATGATAAATGTGCTTTTGATTGAACTGTTTGTTTGTGTAAAGGCTCATTACTCATCCTCTGATGTGAATTAGAAAGTTGCTCATGCATATCAGAATTTAGCTGAACTGTGAAATGCTAAGTGTTCTTGTTCTACTATCTTAATTGTGGGTTGGCTTGGGCATGTGTGTGTTTTTGTTTGCACGTCATTTGTCGGTCCATAAGGCTCCTGTTGTTGCTGATGTTGTTTTTGGTGGTGGTCTGTGTTCCTTCATGTAGATACTTTTGTAGTCTGTCCTTCTGTTCCAGTCAGATCTCTCTGTTTCTCCATCAGTCTTCCTTCTGTTTGCTGTTGTTGCAGTGTGCGTGTGGTCGTGTTTGTGTGCACGTTAGTGTGTGTGCCCTCCTGCATTGTGACGCCCCCCTCATGGCCGAGCACGATGTCATTTTCTGGTTAACAGCACTTTTCTTTTCCCCGTGTTCTCCTTTGTTCACCTTTCTCTCACAGCCCGCCCTTGTTTTTGTCCCAGTGTGACCGTGCAGCGATGTTTGCGCCCGATCCTGTGCTGTGTTGATTTTTATTTTTTCTTTTGCCCTCACCCCTGGTGCTTCTCTTGTGGTTTTTTGTTTTTGTTTCTTATAGTTGCAGGACCCCCGCATGTATGATCAGGTCTATAGGTACTTAGACCTTCCAGGGCAGGTATGTGAAAAAACAGCGATTTATTTTCAAAACTGTGTGTGATTTCTGCCACAGCAGCTGGCTCTTGTGTTTTACTACACGCTTGTGTGTGTTTCAAGTTCAAGATTTGAAACTTTTCTTTTGTTTCTTTTATTTTAATTTATACTTTCAGCTAATCATAAACTTGAATGCTCATTAGATATGGTCACTAAGTGCTCCCTACCCCCTAAACTATGAACTGCTTTAAGAACCTTTCGTTTTAGATTTCTGTTTTTTTGCTTTTCAGATATCTATTTCTGTAATATTATTTTTCCAAAGTCAATTCCATTTGGTGAAAGTGAAATATAAAATGCATACTGTGACAGCAGCTGCTTTATAAATTGAGGTGTAGCAGCAGTGTAAATGAGCTATGGGGAAAATTTAGATCCGTATCCTGAATATGCATCTAACTTTGAATGTGTTCGTGAAAAAATCATAAAATGTAACTTATTATTTTTTCTCCTTTTACTTCTGAATCCTTCTTTAAAAACACTTTTTCATGTCAAATGTGTTAAAAGTGGTATTTAATTTGTGTATTTAAAGCTTCTGTGAGGAACATTTGGTTGCTGATTTGGCGCCCCCTGTGGCCAGAGATGTATATCTTATCTCTCTTCATGTGATCTTGCATATAGCTAGACAGCATCAGTTTTAAAAATGTTGATATGCCTACCTTTTATTAGGTATTGAAGTGAATTTTTATGAGGTACTTGACAGCAGTAGGTACAATATCCACAGGAGTTTATCAGCATAGCCCCCCTTAGGAGAAACTGGCAAGAGTACAGGCACAAATGCTTGACCGTGCATCGTTTCAGACAGTTTCTGCATATCATTTTCCTCATATGATCAAAAACCTGGTTACAAAACTCCTGAAAAGTACTTCTTAAAGAGAGTTTATAAATGCAGTCCATATGACCTTGGAGGTTATACTGACCTCAGCCTCGCCTCCTTTAGTCGGATGTTTTTACTGGGTAGTCAGGAAGACTTTGCTAGCTCGTAACTGAAACGTATTTCACTGGGATATGGGATTCCCACTTCTAATGTCCGAGTTATAATGTGACAGATTGTACCATCCGTCTATGAGCTGCAGGTATCCTCTGTTACAAAAGGATCTCCTGGAGCGCTCCCCTATTATCCCACTGAGCAATAGACGGATATTAGACGTCTAGTTATTTTTTAGAACTAATTTCAACCATCTAGAGTCCCCGCCAAAAATAGAATCTAGACGTTGCACTTTAATCCATTATTTGATAACTGTGTAAAAAAATAACTGTAAGGTGCACAACTGATCTCCAAAAACTGAACTAAAATAATTACGATAGCGGTTGAGCGACATACAGTACAGTACACATAAATCTGAGATTTAGACGTCTAAATCTCTACTGCATTTCAACGATTTCAAGATATAGACCAGATCTAGACAATTTCATTTAATCCATTATTCAACAGTTGTTTTTTTTTTTAAATAACTGCACATTACATAACTGATCTCTAAAAATTGGACTAAAATTATTTTAATAGCCATAATCATTATAAGGTATAGTAGATGTAGACATCTGAATTTAGACATCAATTGTAAGTGATTTAAGTGTCTAAGACGTTTATTAGAAGACTAATATACGTCTAATCTATATTTAGACGTCTAAAATCTTTCATTTCTATACCCCTGGTAAACCAATTTTAGATGAGATGTCTAAGGAACATATAGACGTGTATCAGACATACATTTATTCTGATTTTTATGGAGTTATTTGTGCACTTTACCCTTCAGGCCACTCCTTGAGTGGTCAGTGGCCTGCTTTCCACCACTGGTACATTTACAGCACAGTGGTGTTTTTTTTTATGCTTTAATTTTTTCCCCTGAAATTAAAGCGCTTTCCAAGCTCCCATGTCACGAGTCAACTTAACGGGACTACAGCATAAAGTGGCTAATACTTTTACTGTTGGCACATGCTTTATAAAAACCTATTTGAAAAATACTTAAGTATCCCTTTAAACTCTTTGCCTGACACCTTCTCTTAGAGGGCGGTTTTAAAGTGTTTTTAACTACTCTAAAGAAAAGTTGATGTGGTTTCTAATGACCTTGTTGAAAACATCCCTTAGTATTTATTTCAATTTAAATATATAACCAGCCAAAAACTCCTCATGGTAGCTTTAAATTATTAAAAAAGTATTAAATAACGACTAACCTCTCTTTTTTCTCTACCCATTCTTTCCCTCATGTGTATTTATCCTCCATTATTATTCCCACTATCTCCCACCTCCACATGGTCCCTCTAACCATCCTCCCCTCGACCATCATCCTTTTTTCACCCTCCCTCCTGACAGCTGAAGGCCATAGATCGTCCACCGGAGCCAGAGAAGGTCCCACGGGCACCTCACGACCGTAAAAAGGAGTGGCAGAAGCTTGCCCTGGGTGCAGAGCTCGCCCAGGACATTCCTGAAGACAAACACAGGGAGGCCAACGGATCTGCAGGTTACCACGACAACAGGTAATTGGAGACTTCTATTAAGTGGGAAGAAAGTCAACAAGGTGGAGAAGTGCTCAGACAGCTGGTTTTACCTGTGATAAGAAACCAGCAGGTGTACATCCTGGTAATCAAGAAACAGAGGATATTTGGTGTCTACGTGAAGTACAGAACCGAGTTTTAGAAAATCGAATTACATTTATATGTAAAACTGCCAGAGGCATATAAAAAGAAACATGCCCACTCCAGAGGGAATTATGTCTTAGACTTTGTCTATAACAGTGATGATTAATGTTCCCTCACAGTCGTGATTGC
Source organism: Scarus forsteni (assembly GCA_036419115.1). Classification (NCBI taxonomy): domain Eukaryota; kingdom Metazoa; phylum Chordata; class Actinopteri; order Labriformes; family Labridae; genus Scarus; species Scarus forsteni. The sequence goes on along the minus strand of JAZDUH010000182.1, from coordinate 13,652,614 downwards.
TTTTATTTCTCCTCAGAGCTCCAGTGCCGCTCATATCCAGTCATTTTCCTGTCAGTCACTGTGATTAATATAAAAGAATTTATGCAAATGGAAGGTTTTGTTGGATATGTCAGTGCCAGGAACAACTAGCATGAAATCTGTTCACAGCAAAGACAGTTGAGACTTCAGGGAGTTTGACAAATGAAAATGTTCCCTTAAAATGTAAAATGTTCAGTGTTGGTGAAAGAGCGGCAGAGTAATTCCCAATCCCAATCGCCAAGCTAAAGCCGAAGAACTGAGCTTGTGATCAATAAGAAAAGACGAGTAATGGAAAATACTTATAGGGCATCACAAAGGCACTGTGTAAAGTTGGGTTTTAATTAATTAAATTCTCATATATTCAAAACTCTGAATATTAATGTTTTGTATTATTTGCCTGAAAAATATGGGTAACTGTCAAAAGGGGCTAGAAACAGAACAAAATTAATATACAAGCAGTTTTAATTTTCATTAAAAGTTTTCCCATCACATTCATGCTCACAATTAATATTACAACTATTCTTTACAAAACCAAACTTTAATTTAAGACTGTGTTTATTTCACAAATTGCTGGACAATTTAGTCCTTCAAGTTACCAATTTTGCAATGAAGTCCACACTAGACTGCATATATGTGGGCTTCCAGAAATTGCATAATTTTCTGTCGAGAAGTCCACATCTGGTCCACATGAGCTTCAGGATTTCACGATGAAAAGGCAATTTACACATATATACTTACAGTGAATATGCCGACTGTTATTAGTCCATGAAAGTGCTGTTTGGGAATGAGCCTGACTGCTCTGTTTAAAGATCAACATGAAAGTCTGACCTAGATTTGCTCCAGAAGCTAAATACTCTGCCAAGGCATCTCTAAATTATTTGCCCTATCTTGCAATGTCAATCCTTAAAAAATTCCTAGGGCCAAATGTGGATTCAGCTCATCACCAAAAGCTGAAAACTAGTTTACCCTTGGGCCATGACCAGCTTTCCCTGAAATTTACATAAAATCTGTTTAGAACTTTTCGACTTATCTTACTAACAGACAGACACAGCCAAAAACAGCCTCTTTGGCAGAGGTCAAAAGGGCTCATTTCAGCTTTTTACACAACTACGTCATAACCAACATAATCAGCAATCATTGGGTTTTATATATGGGTATTTTGTGTGTCTAGTGCTTTATTACCCAAAGCTGTTTAAGTTGGTTCCTTTAAAAACTTTATTGTGAACATTGAACTTTCCTGCCATTCTCATCATTGAACTGTCCTTGCACTGAGTATTGATGGAGAGGGAGAAAGTGTTGGGTCTGGCTTCAGTAGATTTGAAACCAAAAAGACATATCTCGGTTTTATTGCTATTTTGTTGAAAAAAGGACAAAACCAGGACTTAACTTCAAGTAAAAAGGCAAAGTTGGGCCTGAAGGACAAATATGTGGGTGTCATCAGTGTAGCAATAAACATGGACACCAGATTTCCTTAAAATATCAGAAAAGGTGGATGATAACAGAAACCAACCCTGGACAGAGTCCTAAGGAACACCGGTGACATCAGGGGAACGGCTTTATGTGTTTTAAAACTACCACCTTTATTTTTGTGCCACAGAATTCATTTTTGCAACACCATCGTGACAAAATGTGTGGTTGTGCTCATGAAAGGCTAAACCCACATCACACTGAAAGCTTTCAGCCTCAAGCTACCAGCCACAGTTTCAGGTACCGAAGAAACGTAACAGGGACTGGTGAGGCAAACAGATCTTTTTTAGTCTCATCTTCTGCCTGTTTCCCTCTAATACTTAAATGACAGAGCAACACACACCTGATACATACATACACTGACCAAAAATGCCATTTCTGAATAAAAATGTGATAAAATGCCATCTCCTCTCAAGGATGGATGTCTACATTAAACAGCCATACATCGTGAGCACTCTTGCTTTATATACCATCTCTGTCTGTCTGTAGTTTAATCACAATGTGCTAAAATGAATCTTAGCAGCACTAAAGTTATTTTAGTCACAATGTAAAAGGTTAAACAGCTGAGGGGTGTTGAAATACATTATTTGATTGCTTTCACCCAAACATGGTCTATAGAATTAGGCTGAGCCTACTATCATGGTCAAAGAAGTGAATGAAAACACAGAGGTCCTAAATACTTTCTAATTCCAGACTTAAAATTACAATCAGTGTTTTGATTTTAAAAGTCAAACCAGAAACACTCATGATTTTAGTAGCAGCTTAATACAACTCAGGAGAGGAACAAACCACACATTCAGGAACAACACAAATAAATGGACACACTCAGATCTATAGCAACTTTCTTTGCAAAAACATGAGTTGGGTTTCACATCACAGGCTTGTTTTGAAGTGATAAAGATGTTGCAGTGCTTGGGAATGAAATTAAATGCATGATCCTCTATTTTTATTCCATTTTAATTTTTTCAATGTTTTCTTAAGATACAAATATAACCCAGTCCACAAGAGAGCAATCTTCTCAAATTTGTAATACCCCAATTTTCTGTGATATCGAGGTCATTTCGCCCAGCCCTAATACTGATCAGTAGTTTCTGAGTAGCACAAACTGAGGCTGTGACCACTACAGTAAACAAGCATTTTCTGTGTGTTGACCTTCTGCCCACACAACAGTGCTTTAAAGGAGACATATCATGCTTGTTTCTCCTTTTCACTATGTCAGACTAGGATGCCTGTAAAGCATTTTTGCCCTCAGTACAAGTCATTTAGTTCCTTCATTGCCCCACAATAGCGATCTCAAAATCCTCATTTTAGGCCATTAACAAGGTCTCCTTGAAACACTTGGATCACAGGATGACCTACAGTTACCTCGCAACGTCACAGCCCTTTGTGCTCTGATTGGTCAGTTCTATCGGGGGTTGAGCCAGCCTGTCCTTCTTCATATACTGTATTTTCCGGCAGGCTCAAAGCAGCAACCGCGTATTGAGTCCCCCTACAGGCCAGAGCTGGTAATGAGTGAGTGTGAGCCAGGGAGATATATACCCCTGCTGGTGGATGTGTTCCTCGGTGACGGTTTTGTGGCTAACGGACATCACAGAGGAGGAAGTGTTTTATCAGATTACTCCAATAAAAAGAAAGGTACCTCGTGTCGTCACGACGGTTTAAATCTCGCGGACATCTCACTATGACCTATTTTCAGAGGCATCAAATCTCGTTCTAGGATATCAGAAGAAATACAATATCTCATTTTTTGAAAATTAAGGGGGTGTAAGGTCTTGTTTTCAAATTTATTATATTATATGTAAGTATTAAATCATGCATCAGCATGATGTCTCCTTTAAGTAACTGAAAAACAAACAAACAAGAAGATCATGACATGTCCCCAGTTGAAATTTAATTAAAGAAATATTTGCTCAATTCTACAAGTTAAATTGAAACACGAGCCAGACTCGTGATTGAAATAGATGTGAAAATTAAACAGCTTTTGTACAGAATCTGGTCAAAAAGAAAAACATCCCATATCTAGGGCATTGATACAAGGGAAAGAACAGCTTTGAACATGTGTTTTTTTGTTTCAAGTGGACTTATTTTCAAAACCTTAACACATTTGGATGGGATTTTTTTTGTAAACTAAAGAGGATAACCTTTATTAAGAAATACCTGTCTACTTGTGAATATAGCCACAGGAGTGGAGTGAGGGCAGAGAGATGATTTTCAACTTTTAACATCTCGTATAGAGTTAGTGAATTTGATGGAGGCTAATCCATCAAGGGGTCATGGTCTGTGATGCAGTGTAAAAAGATTCCTTGTGGCTGAATTTGGTTTGACACCTTTGTGTGTTGGAATTAGTACTATGGTATTATCCTGTTTATTAGCTTTTCTGGATGAAATTGTAAAATAGTGGAACTTTACACCCTTTTGAAACATTAATAATAAGACAGAAACTGGAAAAAAAAACTGGTAATTGTGAAATTTGAAGATGCTATTCTGTCTTGCGGTGTTGCAGTTATGGTAATCCTATCGAGGATTCTGAATGTTTTCTTGGTTCTTTTGTGCTCTTGGAACCAAACGGATGATAAAACTACTGGTCTCTTTCTGCTCAGGGCTCCTCTGTACATGGAACATTTGGACGGGCCGTTCTCTCTGGCGGCACTGCCCTACAGCCAGATGAACGAGCTGCTGAACCGAACCGGAGACAGAATGTATTCACGGCCCGACGGTCCCCCACCGCCTCCACCTCCCATGCACCCACTGGGAGAGATCAAGCCACCTTCTGTGATCAGGTAGTTTGGAGTGTTTTTAGGGAATTTTTCTCTTCTAAATCTCCCATTTCTCCTCCGAGTAGCACTGCATGACTTTCCCTTGATTTTAGTGTTTGTTTTGTGAGAGAGGTAGAGGATTTATCGCTCTGTGAGGGCTCAGCTGGAAACACAGAAGGAGGGTTCGCTGGAGGGATAGATGGAGAGAAAGATGGAGATTTTGTCGACCAAAGAAGGGAGAAAAGGCAGAGAGAAAGGCTGGATCAATAAAGGGTTAGGGCCACTGAGCGCATTACAGGTTGTTTTTCTGCTGCGCACTTCTGCTGCATATGTCACCGTGTGAAGGGATGGAGAGATCAGAGGGAATGATTAAGGTGGCGGCTGCAGCACTAGAGAAATTTCACATTGATTTTAGCACAAGTCCTGCAGCTATCTCCGTCTTCTCCATCAGCATCTGTTGTTGTTTACTTTCTTCAACCTTTAGTGGAGGTGCTTGGGCTCTATTGTCCTAACCGGTTATTATCTCCAGGCCACGTTTAAGCTCTTGACTTTGGGTGCTGTTTATTAAGTTGATATTTGCTCAGTAACAGCCTCAAGCATGATCGAAGAAATGCTTGTATTATTTTACTCCACCCCTCGCTCTCTTGTAGCAATTTTATTTCTGCTGCAATTTTCTCTGTAGGGAGAAAATTGATTGTCAGCATGTCTGTGTTTGTATTGTCCTGTTAGCAGCTCAATCCACCCACATCCCTTCAGCATCATTCTGTCCCTTCTATACCATATGCACTTACTCACGCTTACCTTGACTTTAACATTCAACATGCAATGATTCAAATTTTTCACTGTTAGCATGGCAATACAACAGTTTTCTTCCTGTGTTGGGTTGATGTGCTTGGCAGAGACTGATGCAGAGATTGAATCAATCCCCGCTGAAAATAGACTTGCCTCGTATTTCCAGTATTTCTGCTGCTGGCATGCTCTGTGGCCAGAAAGAGGCACACACTGTGGAAACAGACTAATCAACGAGACAGGGGATGATCTGCTGCAAAGTATATAAGGACTTCCTCTACCTGCACTCAGTTCTGACACCCAACTTCCTCGAGCAGCCCTCCACAAATAGATGTTTAAAAGCTGAATGGGGATCCTCTGCTCCCTTTATCCGCCTTCATTGTTACTTCTCTTTTAGCATTAAGGAATGCGGTAGGGATGTAATGGTTACCCGAAAAATGGTAAACTGTGGTGAAATTCCCATGGTAATCATTACCTTGTCCTGTTAAAATTACCGTTAAACTGTGTTTAATTATCACACTGTGTCAATAGCTCGCAGTGATGCTGCTCTTTGCCTGGAAAAAGCCTCGGTGAAGCAGCCATCTCACACAGACAGGCACGCATGTGCAGTTTGCAATGTTTGGCCTGAAGTCCTGTGCAGCAGTTGGAGCCCCGCTACGACTAACAGGTTGTGCTTGTTGGATATGACAAAGTCTAAAGTCTGGTCGAAGTTTGGATTTTACAAGGATGTCGAGGGGAAACTGATAGACGACAGTCACCCTGTCTAAAACACAAAGCTGTGGTGAAAGACATAAACACGCATGATTAAAACTGCTGTAACTCCTCGAGTAAACAAGCGGAGAGAGAGAGAGAGGATTCAGTAAGCCATATCTGGGTGAATTACAGGCAGTTTATCAGTATTTTCTGTTTAAATAATGTATAAAGGTTGCAAATAACAGCATTGGTATTATTATGGAGTGTATTTTTGCTGTTCTTTCACCGTTTATTCACCGTATTTTGCCATATTTCGTCATAGATTGTCTTTTTCCATCATAGTTTGTGTTTTATGGATTTCATCAATCATGATTTGGAAATATTAAAGAAAGAGATGTCGCGGATCTGCCATGGAAAGGGGAGAGCAGAAAGAGTCATGAAGGGGGCGAACTGCTTCAGGGACTGACATCAGTAAAACAAAAATTGGTCGTCTCAAAACTTTGAACATGTTCATTTACAATGGTTTCTAAAGAGAATACTGTTTAAAATTCAAATCATTTTTTTCTTTTCTTGTGATTACACACGTTTAAACCATTTATAATATAATAATGACAAATACTTGCCAGAATCGTTTACTTGTATTTATCATTATAAAAAATTAAACAAATATACTTATAGGACATCCTATAAGTGTCCTATAAATCCTCTCTCTCTGCGCTTTTCCTGGAGGAGTTACGGCAGTTTTAATCACGAGCATTTGTCTTTCACCGCAGCTTCCTGTTTAAGACAAGGTGACGGTCGTCCATCAGTTTCCCCTCGACATCCTTGTAAAATGCGACTTTCACCCAAAGGAGCAGGCATGGGTGAAAGTCGCAGAGGAGACAGGTTCTTTAAATATTCGTTCCGGCGCGTCACAGGCACTACGCGCATTTAAAGACGCCAATTCGCATCCGGTGTGGCCGTAGCGTAATAGAGTACCAAACTCTTATTTGTAGAAAACGTTAAAGACAAATTTACTTTATTTTTTTAATCAGTATAGTATGGCAGCTGTTTCTGTGTGGTTTAAAGTTCTTTCTTCCCACTGCTGATTTGCTTCTGAAAACAACAGGCATTAATACAGCTGTTTTAAAACCAAAGCAACAGAGTTAAATTGTGTTGAGAATTACAGTGACAGTAAGTTCTTTGACCATGATCAGAGCAACAGCCTTAACTTATAATAATCTTTAAGTGAACACAAAATATTCATGAGTTAAATCACACCATTAAGTAGTTGTAAGCTGCTAAACCAAGTCAATTCAATGCCAGTATTAAAGCAGCACTGCATTTTTGGCAGACTGAGTCAGACTTTTAATGCATTTTCATTTTATTTAAAAGTACTTTTCAGGGCACTCAAGGACACTGTACAAGGATTAAAAGATCGCAACAACAATAAAATGTAGGATCATCTAGTAGCAAAGATGATGACTAAGTCCTGTCATTCTAATAAATAAGGGATCCACTGCATTTGCCTCTACAGAGCCATGTAAACCAAGCACATAAGGCCATTTAAGTTTGGTTGATCATTATTTCATTGTAACAATGCCTCTTGTCAGTAAATGTTATACCACTGGAAAGCATGTTGATTCCCCTTTAAATGGTCCCACATTTATGAGGAAAGTGCATTTGTTGGATGAGCAGCAGAGCAGAGTTTGTGGGTTGCACCCATGAAAAATGTTCCAATTTTTCTCTGTCAAAGCCAAACACCATTTTTGCTGTTGCTACTAACTTAGTATGGTGGCAGTGATATTGAAGGAGGCTTCTGCTGATTTGGAATTCATCTAGTTTTGCAATCTTACATTTTTGTACACAAGAGTTTCATAAAAGGGATTTGGGGTATGGACTTGATGGCTACATCAGTGAAGGCGTGCCATGAGGACTAACTAGCATGATAACAGTTGATTGTCCATAGAGAGGACATACAAAGACAGCATTGTTCTGATGTTGCCCTTTAAACCCAATGGGTCGCAGCTCACACAAAGAGGAGGCACGTTAGGTGGTATGTGATGTATTTATCATATATATATTTTTTTCTTTTTCTTTCTAGTTCGGGTTCAGGTTTTTCAGACAGCAGACCTCAGTCTCCAGCCAGGACGGCAGGCCTCAACTCCAGTACCCCCCCTCCACCGCCTCCACCTCTACCCCCTCCGCCTCCCCCCTTACCCTCCTCAGGCCTGCGGGGCACCCCTCCTCCTCCCATCCCTCCTCTACCAGTCCAGCAGCAGCCTCCAGCCATCCCACCTCCCCCTGCCCCTCTCCAGATCGCTCCGGGTGTCCTCCACCCGGCCCCTCCACCTGTGGCACCGCCCCTGCACTCCTCCTCCCCAGCTCGACCCCAACAGGTCCTGGACAGGGGACAGCCCACAGGCTCCGGGACACAGTCAGATGGCACCATCCTGCCTCCTCCGCCCCCGCCTCCTCCTCTGCCTCTCCCTGGAGCACGGAGCTCCTCTCCCTGTCCATCAGGCCCTCCACCTGTGCCTGCCTTCCCCTCAGCAGGAGCCATGGCCTCTCCGCCCCCCCATACCATGCACGACATGGGGACCAAGAGGCACCACCCAGCCAATCTGCCACCCATCAGCGATGCACGAAGTGTCCTGTTGGAGGCTATCAGAAAAGGTGGGTGGTGTTTCATGGGAAATGCTTGAAAAACTTAAGTCTTGAGTAGGCGCAATCTGATGGATTTTTACAGCTTCAAAATTGTGAATTTTACTTAAGTGCTATACAAATCACTAAATGGAGCTCTTTTCACACATGCATGCTAAGAGACACTCACCTCCATGTTAAAAGATGTCCCATGTAAAAATTGTAAAGAAGGGTGATGGAGGGGTTTTTATTAAGGGGCTAGCGGGAAAATGATGAGCAGAAAACATGGGTAGCACGTGGCCTTTCATCAGCTTCAAACATTTCTCAAACAGGTTTCTCTAAACCCAGCTCCATCCCGTACACACCTGAGACTCACCCCTCAATCCAAACACCAACTTCTTCTCATCAGTCTTTGGCAGGGCAAACAGGAAGCCCCCCTCCAAACTTGACAGCCACAACCAGTGTTGCTATAACTGTACTGTGGCTCATTTTTGTATGATAAAAGAAGGAATATATTCATGTTTTATGACTCTTAATCAAATACTATTGATAATTCAAAGCAAAATCTAAATTTTGACTCTAAATGCTCTGTGTAGGTGAATTTGCTGTTAACAGACTGAAACTGTCTTCTTCTTTGTATTTGAATAAGGCTGTTGGAGAGGTTTTTACCCCTTTATGTGCTCTTAGGGTCTTTGCGCATAATCTTGCCCCTCTGTGCTTTAAGACAGAGTTTAAGGCTTAATTACAAAGCTTGCTGGCTTTTATATCAGCGCTAGAAATAAGCCCCTGTTACACATGCATTACTCAGTGGATTCACTCAACCTACCAGTCAGAGTTCGGTGTGTAAGAAAAGCAATATAACTGAAGGATTTGTGAAGAAAACAACTTTGAATCCCAGACTCTGCCTTTCTAAAACAGACCTGCCAGGCAGTATTTAGGCTCCAGTTTCTCATGCCATGGTGTAGACTATGTACTGAAATAGAAGGTTGTGTGTCAAGAATAACTTCTAGTTTGTTCTCTCAACACTTTTGCTTGGTGGATGAAAAGAAGCTGTCTTTGACAATCAATATGGTAAAAAAGTAAATAGAATAAAAGAAGTCATATTTCAAATCAGATCCATATATTCATTTTTAAAAACTGCTAGGGTATGTTCATAGTAAAGGATGCACTTTATTACCAGAACAATATTAACATTGGCAGATAAATACCAAAAAAGGTGATTATCAGTGTCAGCAGATATAAAACTTTGCCCATATTTAAAGCTGAGGGTGGCATGGTGGCACAGCAGGTAGCGCACATGCTTCACAGCAAGAAAGTCGCTGGTTCGGTTGCTGGTTTGATCCCCGGGTGGGACAGGGCCTTCTGTGTGAGGTTTGCATGTTCTTCCCGTGCATGCGTGGGTTCTCTCCGGGCACTCTGACTTCCTCCCACACACCAGAAACATGCTCATTAGGTTGATTAATGACTCTAAATTGCCCTGAATGTGAGCAAGAAGGGCTGTCTGTCTCTCTATGTGGCCCTGCGATTGACTGGCGACCAGTTCAAGGTGTACCCTGGCTCTTGACAGCTGGGATCATGGATGTATTATAAGAACTGGATAGCGTGGCTCCGCCTTCCACCATGTAACGGATTTGAAGCCAGAATATCCCTCATCAGGGCGCCGCCATTGTGCAACCAGTAGAGAATTTGGGCCATAATCCGGACGCAGCTGTCGTAAACGGTCGCAACACTCTGCAGCATACACCGTACACAAGCATTGTGAAGCTGCCGTAAACCACGGTCATTTTTAAACTCTAATAACTAATAAAAAAGAAACTTTTCAGAAAAAAGAGTACTTGGAAAACACGCAGCCCAATAATACTTTAATGTCACCACAGCATACGGATGGGAGAAATATTTCTACGAGGTGTATTAATTTTTTGAAGTTTCACTTCAGCCCGTCCAGATGAATGGGGGAGACGGATTTTTGACCTATACTGCAGCCAATCACCAGGGGGAGCAGTTTTTGTGGAGGCTTCAATTTTAGCCTAGCATCATGGCGTCCATGTTTTTTACAGTCTATGGCTGGGATAGGCTCCAGCACCCCCACCCCCCCACCCCACCCCCACTCCCACCCCAGCTGATGTGAGGCTTGAAGCGAAGCGAACTAGCACGATCATGTTGCATCATTGCTGTATTTATTCATGTTTACAAAGGGTTTAACCGGAGCCAGATAATCATATCACAGTAATGCAGGTGTGGTTTATATGTTTTATAACATACTGGTGTCGAATCAGTACTCAGTATCGACCAATACCCACAGCACAAGTATCGGTATTAAGATGGAAAAAATGGTATCGGAACATCCCTAAGTTTAGGCAGCTGTTGGAACAGCATGAGGGAGAGGGAGAGGTCTCAATGCTGAAGATTTTCTGTCTCATTCTTAGAGGTGCTCTATCACACAGTGGAAACATGTTAAACACACTAAGGGGCCTATAAAACAAAAAAAAAAACAGACTATGGGTTCTTTAACACAACTCAGAAATCTGGAATACAAATGCAGGAAAGGAAAAAGCCTCAAATCACACAGAATCTTCAAAACTAGAATTTATTAACGTGTTTAAAATGCACAATATGAAAGGAAATTTTCCACTTTTCAGCACAAACTGTCTGGCTGCCTGTCTTAACATGAATGTGATCTTATTCTGCTGGATCAAACGTAGAGCTGACAGGTCTACTAAAGCAGATGAATCTCCATTGTCAGGGTAGTTTTTTTTTTTTTTTTTTTAAATAGGAGGAGGATCATTGTTCTGATGAGTGGGCATAGTTTCAGCACAATTACTGAACATAGCCACTGTGTGTGTGAGCAAAATTCACTGCTTTATTTTACAGGATTTTAAAATGCTATTCTTTTACGACGTCATTTTAAGCTGAAGTTGTCGTCCTCTTGCAGGCATACAGTTACGGAAAGTGGAGGAGCAGCGAGAGCAGGAGGCTAAGCACGAGCGCGTGGGCAACGACGTGGCCACCATCCTGTCACGCCGCATCGCCGTGGAGTACTCCGACTCCGAGGACGAGTCCGAGTTTGACGAAGGAGACTGGATGGAGTGATGGTGACCTCAGATGGATTAAAAAAAAAGAATTAAAAAAACAAATCGGTGTTGGAAGCAGAGGACAAACTCATTCAGGTGCCCAGCTCCACGCCTCGCCATCAAAGACTCCTCTCCTCTCTGGAAAGAAGCGAAAAACGTTGTCGCCCACTTCCCCCCACCTCTGTCGAGTTTTTTTTTTATCTCTGTCTCGTTGTGGTTCGTGTCAGGAGGAGAATCTCCACGTCGCCCTCGTCTGTCTCTCTGGTGTTCAAAGAGAAATTTCTGCAGTTTTCGTTTCTGCACTACCACAAAACTTTATTTTCTGCTGGATTTCTTGTCCTGAAGTCCTCCATGTTTACTGTTGTTATACATGAAGATAACTTTTTGAAGAACCACTTGTTTTTGTTTCTTATCTGTGCGTCTGTGTGGAAAAAAAAAGAAAAGGAAAACAATGAAGGCATGTTGCATTTATCCTTAGTTTCTACAGCACAGTTTCGCCACCTGGTGGTTAAACGTGGCATTGAATGAATGCTGTTCTATGTTATGGCCTTTCTTCACCTTTTTTCTTGCAGTTTTAACAGGCCAGTAATTTCCAGTACTGACCACTACATGAACACTGGCTCCAGCTGGGTTTGTTTTTTTTCTGTTTTTGCTCTTATAAGGACACATTTTACCACGTAGAAGTAAAAGATTGTGTCAGTGTGGTATGTGATGATTGCTGTATGGTTGAAAATGACAAAGGGGAAGAAAATGGCTGCTTCGGCTGTTTCTGTGTGCATATCCATCCACTTAAGTTGAACCCCAGGGAAATGTATGCCAAGAGATTGAGATTTTTCTGTCCATGTTGGTTCTCAGGAGTATGGAAGCCTATTTCAGCCATTTAAATTGAAAAAGGAAAAAGAAATTAAAGCGTCAGTGGGGAAAGAATTAGATTCTTAAGTCATGATTATGAGATTAAAACTCTAAACGAAGAGATACTGATATTGAGGTTAGTTACGATCGTGCTAATGCCAGATAAGGGGATCAATGAGGCGTGAAACTGAGCCAATAAGCATAAAGATCACAGTGTTTTACACGAAGACTACGATTACACTGAGCATGACGACAGTGTGGGAGAAAGTGGCTGCACCGTAGATCGAAAACAAATGCAGCTCATTTATAATAGTGCATTTTTCATCACTCCAAACGTAAGAAGCCTGATGCTAAATGTTAGCAGTTACTCACTCTCTGATGTGTCTCTTCAACATTTCTGTGGTTTCAGTCTGACATTGTCTATCACACATCATCAAGGCAGAAATGTCAGAGCCTGACGATTTTTCTGTGCCTCATAGTTTTGAAGCAACAGCTCAACCCTTTTGTTTTGTTTACATCTGTGGCTGTCGCATGAGCAGAGCTCTCCATGCTGTCATTTGTCATACTGTGATGTGACACACGGGAAAGACAAAATCAAACATGGTAGATTATTTACAGATACCATGAGGCATACCAGTAAAGAATTTCTTTGTCTTTACTGTGACAGACTTCATGAGATGACCAGTAGGTTCAGAAATTGTACAACTGTCAGGTCAGACTTTTAAAAGTGCTTAAATATTCTGACTCAAGCAGTTAAAGTCCATACTGAGAGTCAGAATTCTAAATTAATCGTCATACTTATGGGAGAAATAGCCATCATTATGAGGAAAAAGCCAACATGAGCGTTTAGGTCTAGGACAGAGAGTTGTCAGATAATTCGGAGACTCAACGAAGAAATAATACCACATGATAATGAGAGAAAAACTGCAAATAAATACTAGGAAACAAGTTTGAATCCAGCTTCAAGCTATTTTTCCCATCTTTCAGTCTGCCTGGATTTTTTTTTTTGCAATAGACATGTAAAACCTCAACCCTGTCAAGTACAAGTATTCAGAACAACCTGGGCTATCAGGTTATTAACGCTGCAATGCTCTCAGATTGATGTACTGAAAGTTGCATGAGCAAAGAGACAGAACAAAAATCAAGTCAGAATTTAGATTAAACAGAACTTGCTAAAGAGGTACACACATACAGTATCAATGATAAACAAGTCTTTACACATATGACAATAGTTCCTTTAAAGGTGCAGTGTGTAGAATGTGGCATTTTATACATCCACCTCATTTTGCCAAACAGTAATGGTGAATATAGGAGATATATGTTTGTTTGTTTGTATGTAAAGTCTTTCAAAATAGGAGTACAATTTTCCCCATAAAATGCTTGTTTTATTTTTATTTAGTTAGAAAAATCTTGATAAAAAAATTACATCACTGCGGGCCACTGTTTCTTGTAGGCCGACATATTGATCCGCCGTGTTGTCTACGGGTGGTTTTTAGGAACAAAAAGAACGAAGCGTGAATCTGTCCGCCGGTTCTTAAATCTACCTGGAATACAGGCGAAGAAAAGGAGAGGATGGCAGTGGATGCATAGAAAGTTGTTACTCTGTCCTAGGGATTCAAACTGTGTGTATAAACACACACACAACATAAATTGTGTGCTGTGTTCAGGATCCTTTTTGGTCTTCACAGGATTCCGTTGCTCAGCGACGTCTTGGCTACGGTTAGGTTCATTCTAGAATCTGAACGCTAGATGTCGCTAAAATGCCAAGTTCTACACACTGCACCTTTAAGTCTAAGGGAAAAAAATTAATGTATTTTAAGAAACTCACAACAAAAACTTTTTATATATTTACATTAATTCTTCTAGACTTTTTTCCACTTTAAATAGTGGTCCTTCTGATCCTCTGTAGCAGTTTCTGTCACAAATGTAACAAAAGGTCACAATGTTGGCATTTGGTTGCTTCTGATTGGACACTACTGCCAAGAAAACATGAGCAATACAAGTTGGTCAGTAGAATAACTGTCGAAGCACGGGTCCAATAAAATGACATATTTACCGTTTTACCAAGAATTAAAAGAAGAATAGCTATTGGGGATGTATTACTTTGGATCCACAAATATGATGTTTAAAAACACCTCACTTCTTTGCTGGTTTAAAACTTTCTAAAAGTGATCAAAAGACTGGATGTCTTTCAAAAATAGTTAACATCCAAACACAGTTGTCCCCGTCATAATCCTTTATCCAGTTCAACAGACACAAGTCAACAACAGGATTGTTAGTGCTTGGAGGGTGCCCAAAATCTCATAATTTGCAAAGGTTATATTAAAACTTTTCTCAATTCTAAGATAAAAAAAATCATAATTTAAAGATAAAAAGTCAAAACAATGGGATACAAACATGAAATAATTTTAATAGAATTCCAAATAATCAGATAATAGCACAAAATAAACTAAACTGCCATTATCACTGTGTGATGAAAAGTCTAAATTCTCAGATAAAAAGTTCTAATTGTTGGATAAAGTGAAATAGAAAAGGTCAAATTTCATAACCAATAATCACATGATTATCACATGATCTCATATTTGTGACTTTAATAACAGGGATGTTTCCAAACTTGTGACTTTTATCAGTCAAATTTCAAATCTTAATTCATTTACTAAGGCTTTTGATTTTGCAAGTTGAACTTGATTCTTTTTCATAATTTTGACATACTTTCATAATCTTTACTTTGTATGCTCTAATTTGTCTTGTTTCTCACACTTTTGGCTTCTAAACTTGTATATTCTTTATTTCTATCATAATTTCAACCTTTTGATTTATAAATTGGGGTTTCTGACCTCATGATTTAGACATTTCAACGATATTCCTCCCTATTATAAAGGCTATATCTCATAATTCTGACTTTTTAAGTCATAGTTTTGATGTTTTGTCTCATATTTTGGACTTAGTATCTCATGATCATAACAACATCTAATGGCTGGACAAACTCCTTCGATGGCAGCTTCCCATTTGATACCTGGAGAAATATTCTGGCTCTCATTGCTCACTGGTGTGCTGCGTATAGTTTAGTGGCCTGTGGGCGGCCTTGTTGTTGGGTAGAAACTTGAGTGATGTCACTACTTGAAGTTTACAGGTGTGGAGCTTGAGTCTGCTGCAGCCGTGTAGAGCCATGTAGTAGATTGTAGAGCTAATCTATGGTGCATCAGGCATGTGTGGGGTTAGGGGTCTCTTCATCTAGCATTAATGCTTCATTTAGGGCACAAATTCATTACTCATTTCAATCTCATAATAGAGACAATAGAATCTTATTTTTTTTAATCAAATCAAATTTTAGCTTTCATACACATGTAATATTTCTAATGCTGTTATGGGCTTCCTTTCAGGACCCCTTGGTTTTCTTTGCTTAACTCATCGCCATAGAAATGGACTGTGGGAGTGATTCAACTCTCTAGCTGTACATCAGATTTCCTGCCTCTCTTTATGTCCCTAATGATTCAGTGTGCAGAGAGAAAAAAAAAACTTTAAAAAGGTACCCTTGATAATGAGAGTCTGACCAACAACAGGTACGAACCACTCACCACCACTGAAGGCAGCTCTTCCTCAGATCTGTTGTTTTTTTTTACTTTGTATCTGCCGCCGCTAACGAGAAGCCTTACCTTGTCCGCTTCTGCAGCAGCAACGTTTTATTCAACAGAATCCTCCGCGTGTGTGTTTCTGCCTTTCAAAGAGGAGGATCCATTCTGCCTTGTTTTTGGCTCATTTCAAAGAAAATGTCTGCCATTTGTTCTTTTTTTTCTGTTGGTTTTCTTTCTTCTACTTGCCTTATTGTTCCTACAAAACGTATCGTTGAGTTGATGAATGTATTGTGCTGTTACTACTTACTTGCCTGCGCTTGTATGGATTTGCTGTTTCTATGTTCGGGGTTGGGGGGGCTAAAGGGACGGGGTGAAGAGAAACCCTGATTTAAAAAAAGATTAGATGAAAAAATGTATACCATGTAACTTATGTAACTGTTGACTGTAACAGTTTGCTTGAATTAATAAAAATCTAATGTTATGTTTCAGCCCTAAATGTTAAAAGTTCAATGAATTTGAGGCGAATGTTCCCCGCCACATTAGCTAAGAGTCTCATCCATACGTCATGCCCTCAAATGTGGATTACCGAACAGAAGCATAGAGGATTCACAAGTCTCTGGCATCTACAAAAGCAAAAAATACAAAGTAGGACTTCAAGATTGACACTCCCACACTGTATTCCGTATGACTGTCAAGAACAAAGAAGTCAAAAATCACAGCAAAAAGGGGGCTAAGGTGGTAAAAATCATGGTGCAGTTTCAACAAAAAGATCTTTACGCCAAAGCTCTTGTAAGTCGAAACATCAGCAGAAGCATGTATCTGTGACACAGTAAAGAATATCAGAAGTGCCATGTGTTTGACATTGTTGCCAGTGAAAACCTCTGTAGGTCAGCTTATACCCACACAGAAAACCTAAAGGAATCAATAAGGGATTTGTTAACTAATAAGCAGAACTGTTGAAGGAATGAGTATAACAACCTGTTTCCAACAAGTGGTCCGGTATGGATCAGCACGGTTTGGCTCAGGCCGGATCAGTAAAGCCTGATCCTGTTTGTATTTCCACAGCCAACTGAACCCGAATTGGTTGGCGGTGTAAAAGCTGGAAGCCAATACCATGACGTCATAGCAGCACGACACTGTGTACCCGGCTATTAAATACAATATAGAAGAAAACGCGACACAGTAAACAAAGAGCAATGATGGAAGACATCCAGCAATTCTTCTTGTGGCTTGCATGTGGTTTTTTGTTACAAAGTGCAACCAACTTTGTTTCAGAGAAGGCTGTGTGCCGCAAGAGTTATCTTCAAAAAGAGATTTAAACATGGCGAGGAAATGTGTTGTTCCGCTGTCACACAGGAAGTGATGTCTCCTTCGACCAATCAACGGACTGCAGTGTTTCTAGCTCGACCTTCTGGGGTCGGATCGGTATTTTTGGCAACCCAACAGAAGGGTCCCAAAAAGTAGGATGGTACAGTTAGCTTATAAGGGGTCCAGTCCCGGTTTTAGGCGATGGAAACGCCACAAAAAGCGAGCCGTACTGAGACGAACCGAACTGAACCCTCTGGTGGAAACAGGGCTTAAGTGATATCTTATCAATTTCATCCCTACCGAGGATCCTCATGCAGCACCTCTCCAGACAGAACTGATCAGGATCAAAATTAGCAGAAACAAGAAAACTTGTATTTATTTTAATGTGTAGGACTTATTCATTCTAAGATTTGGGAAGTGATGAATGAGAATTCATTGAAATGTTTAAAAGTTATCAGCTAACAGTAGCACATCAGTGTTGCTTATTGATGCTGTCAGTTCAGACAGATTATTGGAGCAGTAATGTTGTCAAAGTCTGATGAAGCTGACACGTAACATTATGTCAGGATGTGTGGAAGTCCTTCTGTGGCCACTTGCCTTTAACTTTAGACACAGTGGAGTTTCTGACAGCATTAATCCACTATTTGCTCCTCTTTCTGGGTGCTCTCTTCGATGTGCCTCTATACATGTAAATTTGTTCATGCTTTAGTGAATCCAGTCTAAGAAAGTTATTGGGTTGTCAAAATAAGGTTGTAGTGCAGTAAAAATGCAAAATCATGCAGGTACGTGAAAATGCTAAGAAATACTTTAAACATAAATGAAAGAGATGCTAAAAAAAACGTCAAGAAAATGCTTAAATGAAAATGATGCTTAAGAATGCTTTAGAACATATACATACAAATGTGTATCTTTAACAATTTACAAAAGGCAAAGTGAGAGAATGGAAGAAAAATCGACATCAGAGTTAAATCTGGTGTGATCCCCTTCATCTTTAAACCAGCATCACTTCGTGCATGTTCACCTGCACAAAGTCAGTGGATTAAAAGCTATTACTACACTATTCAGGTGAATGATTAACCAATTATATTCATGTTATTATTTATACTTTCATATGTGAGTAGAAAGTCATAACTCGATCAGAAACAGCTGAGGAGGAAGCTTAAACTAGGTGAGGAACAGCCAAACTCTGCTACCGAGGTGAGATTGAGGAAGAAACTTTCATGTCCCACGTCATAGACCACGGCAAGACCGCGCACAGCAAGAAGACAGAACTCAAGACAGAATAAAAGCTAATCAGCTGAGCACATACTCCAAAACAAATGCACATCATGTTTAGAGATGCATTTCAGGTCCAGTCAGAAACACTGTGATGCATTCAGCTTTGCTGGGAAAAAATAGTATTTTACGAATCCAAGAAAATAATGTGTTTTTTATAACCAGATAAAAGAAAAATTCATTGAGATCAATATCTCTTTCTCAAGGGTGACCTGGCCAAGAGGTCGGCAGCACAGGTCATGAAAAAACAGAGTTTTAGAGAGTTAGATTTTTGCTCAGCTTTGTTTAGTAATGTTAAGTGGGGCTGAAATCTGCTTACTTGGCATTATGAAACAATTCAATAAGTTACATTATGTTGATAAGTGTTTTATCTTTTATTAAATAATTAGCCATCTGTTGGACAACATTAGTGATTTTATTAAGTTTGTCAATAATTTTGTTTATTCCCATGATGAACACAAAGCGAAAAATGAGTATGGATGGGTATCAAAATCTAATTCCAGTTAAGAATCGATAACAACTCCTTCAGTGAATCAGCATCATTAGTATTTTTGCTTATTATTCTTTCAATATTTCCTTCCACTTTGTTTTGCCTTGCAAATAAAGCACGTCACACTCTCAATCAGCAGAAATCACAACTAAACAGTCATAAATCATGACTGTTTTAGTTGTGGTTTCTAAAGCATGGCTTGATTTACAAGTAAAATTCGCTTACTCTGCAACTTTCAGTAAATTGAAATGCCAGAAACTTGCATTTATCTACTGTGTGCAGCACAGCATTGAATGTCAGGTTTCAACCAGTTTGCTCATGCAAGTAACAGGTTATTCTGAATGTTTCGGAAAATGGAATATTGACCTTAACCCGAATATTACCTGCATGTAAATGTAGCCATTGTTGTCAGAGCAAACCAATGCAAGAAAACTTTTTTCACACAGAAATTTATCAGGGATTGATAAGGGAATCATCAAAGAATTGGACTGACAAGAAAAAACATAAATGGCACTAGTGTCAATAAAATACCATCAATTTCCATCCCTATAAATTAGTCATTTTATTGTGTAATCCAGACGCTCTTCCTGTTTGTTGCATTTCTCCTTGATAACTTTTTGTTCTGCTTTGTAGAGCAAACATTTGAAAAGTTGTAAAAAAAAAAAAAAAAAACATGAAACATGATCAATATTAGACAATCTCACAAACAGATGTGTGATGATCAGTATCAGAATATTCTGATAGGTGCATCCCTACCAATCATAGAAATATAGGCATTGACATCAATTAAAGGGAAATGTCAGCAACAGGTAGCTCATAGCTAGTGCACCAAACAAAACTCCAACACCAAGCAAATATATTTTCAACTTCAAAATCTGTGTAGCACTACCAAGTCAACCCACTCGACACATTTTCAAGTCTCGTGCTCTTATTCTTTATGTCATACAAACAAACGAGGCGTCACCTGGAAGCTCAGACTGACGTCGGCACAACCATCAGCGCCACTTTGTGACCAAAACTCATTAAACCAGCAGCAAAAGTGAACAAAAAGCGCTTGTTAACCGCCAGTTACAAAGATTCTGTCTGACCTTTGCTGTTTTGCGATGAAATGCTGCAACTCTGGAGCAAAAGACGCTGGTTCAGTAAGTCCACGCGCACTCTAACGGTTGACGCCGGTATCTTACGTCACCTCGTGATTGTGTGGGCAGGCTGCAGGTGCGCAGTGTTGGCTCACAATGCACTCTGCTGTGATTCAGCTATTCTGGCACGGATTTGAGAACTCCATATCAGGCTGTAAAAGCAACAACTAGCTTATATTTCTATAATTAAATCGGTTTTCCTTCAATCCTAGCTTTAAGGCTCATTTATGCTCAACGTTAAATACGGATCCGGATACGGACAGAGCTCTCTGTCCGTGCTTAGCGTTCTTTTCGTCCGTATTTCTGCGCGTATCCTTGAAGCTTACGGATACGGACCAGACGGAGCAGTACCACCTGAAACCGTGTGGGCAGTGTTGCTACTGTCACTTTGATACTCATCTCTGGAGAGAAACGAAGAAGTATATGGCGGGGCTCTTCAAATAAAAGTTGTGTGTGCTGGTGCGAAATCACAAACATATACGATGTTACTTGTCTGGGACACCACGACAAAATCAAACTCCAAAACAGCTGGGAGGAGATCGGGAGGGAGCTAAATGTTAGCTCGTTGGATGCAAAGGAGAAGTGGAGGTCGGTGAGAGACAGATTTGTGCCCCCTGGTGGATGCAATGGTCAACATCCATTGCAAAAGTAAAAGACGCATGGGAGCATGTGCGCAGTGACGGAACCATCGTTTCAAACGGACGCATACTTTTTCATGCGTATGACGAGCATAAATGAGCCTTTATTATTGTGTAACCTACGGTTTTCTATGAAAAGGAATATGTTTTAAGATCTAGTCAAAAGCTGTTGTAAATGGAAATGATGAACACCAACAAAAAAAAAAAATGAAATGTACAGCTTGTTACATCAGCCATTTGAAATGGCACAGAGAGTGCCAAACTGTGCCACAGTGTACAAAGGTGATCTGGCGATTCAGTCTAAATTTTCTGTATTAAATCCTCTCTTATTTTGCCCTGCATCACTTTATCAGCATCAAACATGGCAGAGGTAATATTAACACATTTTGCGTTGTTTTATAGCCATTGAGAGCTGCAACTGCATAATTTCAAAGAGATATTCATTGAAAAATCAATGTGAGCCGATAAAATATTTCATTTAAGCTGTGTACCATCTTCAGGTAAGAGCCAAAGCCATTTTCAAGACCTACTTCAAGATTTTGTTCAGTGTTTCCCTGAGCTTAGAAGAAGGCTAAAGGGATATCAGAGCAAGGAGACTCACTCACTCCAATTATTTTTACATATTAATTGAAAGTTGAGTTTCAGGAGTTTTAAGGGGAAGAGAAGTTGGAAACCCTCCAATGAAATAAGAAAGAAGAATGAAGGCAAGTCTTCATAAACAATGTAATGACAAACTGATGTGATACCTGAAACAAGGTATCACAAGGTATGTGTTACCCAGGGGCGTACTTACCATTAGGCAAACACAGGCAATTGCCTGGGGCCCAAACAAGTCCAGGGGCCCCCAAACATCTCACAAAAATGTATTATTAAATTTTTCTTTGATTCAGAGCAGTTATTATTATTTATTCTTAATTCACATGCTGTAGTATGAAGTAGAGAAGATCAACATCCATATTGTATAATCATTTTGACAGTAGACCTCATACATTTGATGTCGTTGACTTTATTTTCAATCATACATATCCTGTAAAGTGCTTTAATTAGTAACTTTTCAAACTATATGACACTTAGTATTAAAAGTTTACGGCCCATGCACAGGATCATTTTGCGTGTGCATGATAAACTTCTTATATATATTTGCGGATGTCCCATTTAGATTCAAAATCTTTTTTTGGTCATAAATTTTATTCCCTGGCTGTGGAGGACATATAAACATGGGTAATGTAACTTGTAACTTAAGCTGTCTGATAGCTGTAACAGATTTCAAAAGCAAGGCTAATAATAAAAATAATATAATAATAATTATAATAATAATAATAATAATAATAAGAATAATAATAATAATAATAAAATGTATCAGCATGCTGAAAACCAGTGAAATACTGAGTTATTGACCCTGTTTGCTTTTCATATAATTATTTAGTCTAATTTACTACCTTCCATTTCTTCTTCTTCTTCTGCCCCTTTTTCCCCTCTTCTTGTTTGATATCTGTAAGTTCCTTGTTTATTTTTTCTCTGCACCCATTCCGTAAGTTGGAAAAATGAATAAAAATAATTAAGAAAATGTATCAGCACAGTACAGGGAAGGGCCCCAATGACTGGGTTTGCCTTGGGCCCCCATATGAGTAGATCCGCCCCTGGTGTTACCATACCAAATAAGTTACATTTCTAAACAATTGTTTCTGTTCATGATGCATTTATTTACTTACCAAAAGGTGTACATTAAATTATATTGATTTTGAATTCATGATTTTACATTTCCTTGTGAATCATTTTTTAAATGTTTTTTAAATTATTCATTGTGACTATTATTTCTATGAATGACTTTAGCTTTAGCAATTTGTTTTAATCATTATTTTATAAATAATCTTACATATTTACTTGAAGTATCAATTAAAGATATTTGTGTGAAGACAGACATTTCAGCTTAACATCACACTCAGATATTTACAATAACAGGCCAACATGCTTTTTAATGTGCAAACAAGGACGAGCAATTCAACTTTGCATGATAACAGGAACTGGACTGTAAGAAAAATGTCGGCAGGTGCAGTGGAATGATCAAACTTTTGAATATTGGGCTGCAGTAAAAGGAAGTCTGTTTTGTACAATCATGGGTGTTTGCAGGTAACAGTGAAGAATAGTGGGGGTTCCTCACAAGCTTGGGGCTTCATTTCTTCACATTGAGTTGTGTGGATATGATCAGGATTGATGATGACCCATCATAGTACATGAAAGTAGATACCTAACCATCATGTAATAGCATCAGGGAGCCGTCTGATTGGCCCAAAAATGTATTCTGTGTTCAAGTGTTCTGTTCATGCATTTTGCATTTGCCAGTTGTTAAAATGAACTACTGGATGATATCATAATAAGAAAACTGACCTCAACACATGAACTTTAAAATGATCCCATGTGCATACATCCCTAATGAGGAAAGGAACCATCGTGTGACCTTGACTGTGGTTTACTGTTTCTGATGCTGAACAAAAAACGTATTAAGATTTTACAGTTTAATTTGCAGTCACAGCTCCGCTCTCACCTCCTCTATTTTCTCATTCCACCCTCTCTCACTCCTCGTCTCCTCAGCTATCCTCTTCCTCCTGTCATCTCTTTAAACATTAATGCACAGGAGTCTTTGTGTTTATTATCTTGTCACTCTCATCATAATCTTATTCCTTGTCCTGTCACACTTTATCCTCTCAGTCTGCACTTCATAAGACACTTTGGGTATACAGCTTTCAAGTCGGGGTGGCACATGACATCACCGTGGCAAAGACGTTGTTGGTTTTGGGACTGTGTGGATTAGAACGAAGAGTCATTGTGCTGCATGCTTATTAAAAGTACAGCTGAGTGTATAAAAGGAGAGAGTGAAAGAGATTTAATAACAAGGTACTGGTGGTGTTGTTTTCATGTTTGGAAGATGTCCAACTGTTATGACGAAGGGAAACTGATTTCTTTTAACATGAAACTGAAGTCAACAGATGTTAAATCATCAGCCGGTAATTATTTTATTTGTTAGAAGACTGGACATCTGTTTGAGCCTGACCCCACAAGCAATTCCACGGTAAAACTAGAACTTCCACTTGGTGGCTAAATGCCTTTGCAAGATTTTATTGGTCTTTTTTGGTAAAAAAAAAAAAAAATCTCAATTCTGAGAGGATGAAGGAGCATTTCCTGCAAGAAGATAAAAGGTCTCAGTGACCTTGACCTTGTTTTCCAAAAATGTGTTACATCCATCTTTGACTGAGAATGCAAATGTTTGAAAACATACTTGAAATATTTGGTTCAAAAGCAAGGAGTGAAATCCTTGACCTTGACCATTGACCTATATATTTTGTCAGTGCATCCTTGAATCAGAGTATTTATGATTTACCCTCTGGTCCCATTAGTCAATTTTTGAGGATGTGCACATATTTGTTGTTTGTTTAGTGTTAATATTTTCTAAACTTATTCATATGTAATGAAATGTGGCATATATATACATTTTAATATACATAAAGCATTATTATAAGTCCAACTATTAACCTCTCATCTCTAACATCCAATCAGTCACTCCAGAAAGGTTTAGATCATTTCCTCAAAGATTTTAGACATAAGAAAAAGTTTACACAAGCAAGGGGTGAACATGAGGCCCAACAACTTTGACAATATTCTACACAATCTAAGCTGTTTCTCCTTAGGTGTAAATGGTAATGTTTACAAAATCTGAGGAAAAATAAAGACAGAGGTCTTGGGATGAAGCTTTTACATGGAGTAGGTGAACATGAGGCCCTCTGATCTTGACCTTGTCTCGTCTTTTGTGCCTTGGTTCAAAGTGAGCAAGTTTGCAAGATTTGAGGAAATCCTTCAAAGGTGTTTTAAGAAAGTAAAAACCATAAGGCCCGTGATCTCAGTCTCTTGAGTTAGTTCATTCCAAATTTACAGCAGGCATGTTAGTGAAATCAAAAGTTTTGTCAAGAGTAAAGGATGAGCATAAGGCCCAATGACCTTTAAATCGAACTAGCTTTAGTTGAGCTAGGCATCTACAACATATGTAAAAATAAAAACATATAAATGTTCTTTTGATGTGGGGTCATCAATAAAAAGATAAACATATGGCTGCTAATCTTGACCTTTGAGTCTTGACCAAAGTCTTATCGGTTTATCCTTAAGTCAGTGTTCATGTTTGCAAAATGCCGATAAAGTTCTTTTAAAGTTGTCCTGAGTTATTTAAAAAAAAAATTCAAGGAGAAACATGAAGCCCACTGTCCCTGACCTGTGATGTATGATGTTTAAAATCTGTCCAGCTCATCCTTTTTTTAATGAATGTTTTGGGCATTTTGTGCCTTTATTGATAGGAGAGAGACAGTGTTCCTTGTGAAAGGGGCGAGAGAGTAGGGGAAAACACTCTGCAAACAGGTCACAGGCTGGATTCAAACTTGTACCAGCAGAAGTATGTATATGGGACGTGTAAGGTTGCAAACCAGCATCCCTATCCAGCTCATCCTTGTGTCAGAGTGGACATCTACTGCCTCTCATAAGCAGTGTTTTAACAGAGCGAACAACGGTCTTCCCCTTTGCTACCAGCCGACACTCCATTAAAACAGTTCTCATTGTGAAGAAAGCTCTAGTTAAATAAATATCCGTGTTTGAGTGATTGTGGTCTGTTTATTTTTATAAACATATGTACAAACATCATATTATTTCTAAATAATGCTAAAAGTTTCTGTCTGCTTCTAAAGCAAGGCGCTGACAGGTGATGAAAGCATTTAAAGGAAAAACAAATAATTGGCATGGGATGAGCAGAAAGCATTGAAAAGCATTAAAGGAAGATTAAATGGTGAATAACATGAACCATGAAGATTTTCTAATATTGCAAATAGTGTTTTAAGTTGAATCACAGAATAAGTGGAGAAAGAAACAATAAGAAAAAGAATAATTTCAAATGCTGTAATTTAAAAAAATAAAGTTAGTCACATCTGGGGTGAGAAATTAGTATATAAGGGTCAATTTTAGACATTATTAAACAATGACTATATAGTCTATTAAAACCTGAGTTACAATAATTTCAAATGCATCACAACATAAAAAATACAAATATTTCTGTAATAAGTTTTGATAACTGACATGTGTTACTTTGTTTTTTTTCCTTCCCATCCAAGGTATAAGCCATCAGCATACCTGGCATTGTTTCTTGACAACTCTTGTAAAGCACTGTTAGAACCTTTACAGAAGTTAAAATAATGTAACAAGAATATTCCATAATAATCAGTAAATTATTTGTTTAATTTGTTTAAAAAGAAGCCTAAATAAGCTCTTAAGCCATTAAACTCATAACATAAAGAAGTATTGAGCATGTGAGCTTTAAAATACAATTCTTAAAATAAATTCTTTGGGAAGCTATATATTTGTTTATTTTGCTTAAAGGTGTAGTCAGCGATTTTCTAATCTTCTAATCTACTGCAGTATTTGTCAAATTCACCGTATTTCTCCTCTCCATCCACAAGATCTCACCACTGACAGCATGTTGAAAAAAAAGTCTGGTGTCAATACACAGCCTTGGCTCTGAATTTCAGCAGGTAAATACTGTGGCTCGGGCCGAGTTACCAAAACAGGGTACACCCCTCCCCCACATCCAGGGGGCGATCATACTCATGCGCAGATCAGACAGAGGGGGGAGGGGGAGTAATAGGTTGCGTAGCGTGCGCAGTTAGCGTAAGAGAGAGATACAATAGGTGCAGTAGCAATGGCTGAAAAACAGCCCAAAAGAAAAAGGTCAGAGGAGCAGAAAGTGAAAAAGAAGGGCTATGACCATGAAAGAACGAAGACCCAGGTCAAATTGGTGTTGCTTTCCGACGGTGGAGGGAACTCCGCCAATTGAAAGACCTGAAAACGGACGCATATGCCGCCGTCTTTCTGCTGGATAGGTAAGCAACATTAGCTTTGTGGTGCTTCACATAACGGTAACAGCCGTCAGGCATTCATCTTATTGTCTAATCTGCCAGAGTGTACTGTTGTCGTGATGTTATCAATATTGTCAGTCGAGTTGTCTGACAAGTTGGGGTTACCTAAGCTACGTTGGTCAGCTACGCAGTTTCTATGGCCATTTCCATGACGATGCACGTCCATCAGCTTTTGGGGGTGGATCCCGGGGTGAGGTATGGAGGGAGAGGCGGGTCTAAATTTGTTTATAAACAACCTCTCCACTCGTTTTCTCCCACATCGCTGACTACACCTTTAATTTAAAGTAAAAAAAAATAGACAATCTGTAATAATTTATCACTATGGCAGAGGAAATCAAACAAATGGGTTCCACTTTACATCCTGGATTAATATTCTCATTTATAACTACCTGAAAGGAGCCAGGGTTATCTACACACTTACCAAAACTTCATATTTATATAGTGAACAAACAATCATTTATGAATTTAAACAGGACTAAATATAATAGGAGTTATAATTATATTAAAACAAATATCTCAGAGCAAAGCACTTGATCCTGAATGATCTTTCATAAGAAAATGCAGCACCTGCTAGACCACATATCACAGCAGACCTCCATTTACTCATGTACAATTAAGTCATGTTGTTTAAGGCTGCTTGAAGCTTTTTAAAGGCTCTGTAGACACTATCATGCAGAAAATCTCCTCAGTTTTCTTGTTTTATTCTACCCTGCATCAACCAGTACCATGTTCTCTCATCACTTCACTCTGAGGGTGTTGCTTTTCCTTCGTGGCCCCTCCTTCTGGACCTGACGGGCTCGCGTGCCTAGACCCAGAGACTGCAGGGACTCAGTGATGTATCTTTGAGTGGGCGAGACGCACAGCATCAGCAGCAGCTTGGCATCCCCCCCTGGTGGAGACAATTGAAAATAATGGAAGGAAATTCAAGACTAAGAAGGTCAACAGCAATAAACAAGACTGATCAATACACAATTTTCCTTGAATTTGTTTTAGTAAATAAATACGACATCTGTATGTTTGAGCCTAAATAGGAGCAGTCAAAGGAAGGAAAATAGATCATGTGTGAAGGTAAGAATGGATAATATGTATTAAAAAATCATGTATCAATGTTTTTGACTGAAAGGTGAAACACTGAAAAACTAAGTATATTATTCTATAAAGAAAAAAAATGGTTGTTGAGTTATTAGAACACTCATTTTAATTTAATTTCTCGCATTTCTGTACAATAACCTGTTTGATAGCAATGTTTCACTTTGTGCAAGGTTTCTCTGGAATGATGCATGAAAAAACAGACATGGATGTGAAACTGCGGCACATTTTTGGGATGTGCTCACACATTAAGCTGGGTTGCTGATTACACAAAAGCATGATTTTTATAAGTTGCATTTCATTGTAAAGGAGACATAATCAGCTTTATAACTACATAAAATACAATACAAATAGCTATTATTGAAGGGGAGAAATAATCAACTAAAATAATGTTTCCAAATATTTTTGAGGAGTTTAGATTTTCTCAAGGTAACTGAGTACGTTACTGTCAGGGCTTTAACTGTAAACAATACTTTTATGTAGTGTCAGAGGCATTTCCTCTTATATAAAGGATAGTACCAGACCTGATATCTTGCTAATGAAAAAACACATTACATCTTTTAACCTCTACAGATCAACCCCCCTTTTTAAGTCTTCTGCTATACTTATAAAGAAAAGAATGCATCTCTGCAACAACAAGGTCTATTTGAATTATGTTGGTGTCACAATAAAAGAAATATATCCATATGTGGAATTATTAGCATTTGTGTTACAGGGACAGAGTAAATGAAGATAGAAGTCAGAATAATTTGAAAAGTAAACAAAAAAAAAACTTTTAAAATTGTGAATATCTCTTGGAAATGATGCTGGAGTGGCTGTAAAACTCTAAAAATGAATAATAAAATATTTTTCGATCATCTCTGCAAAGAACTATTGTTATAAAGTGATGCAGAGCGGCTTTATAACAATATAGTCAGGCAAGGACTTTGAAAAACAGTTCACTTTTTCTTACGTTGTTGTTGGATTATTCCTGAAATCAGGTAGGCTACTTTTGGGTTAAACATCCCACCCTTATGTGTGTGAGGGAGTCTGCATGTCTCACCTATGGCATCCTGCAGCAGGTGAGTGAGTTTGCTGTTCCTGTAGGGAACGTGGGGTCTCTGCTCAGCCAGAGCTCCCAGGACATCAGCCAGAGCAGAGAGACTGCGGTTTATGCAGGACACCTCCCACAGAGCGGATCCTGAAACTCCAGACATGCCTGGCACACATAGAGACACATGCTCAGTGATGCTCAGGAAACAGCTTTGGTTTGTCCTCAGTGACTTTATCCAGTTTAACATCGCCCAGCTCACCAACACACTCACTCCCTGCCAGGTCCACCAGCTGCAGCTTGGTCTTGAATGGAGCCTGAGAGATGCTGGGTCTGGGAGAGGGGCATGGGGAAAGGGAAGGGGAGGGGCATGGTGAAGGGGAGGGGCTTGCTAAGAGGTCATCACTTAAGTGCATGGCGGAGGGGTTGGCACGACGGCAACGTGGACTCCACCACTCCTTCTGGGGGGAGCGCTGCATGTCCCTCTTGGCTCTCTGTAGCCTGCGGGCTGATTGACAAACACAAGTCACAACGCAGACAGCATGAGTCGGTCATGCTCATGTGTGAGCTTGTGTTAATGCTTCTCACCTAAGGCCAGTGCGTTGGGGCTTTTGGAGGAGATGGTGAGGGTGACGATGAGGTGTGAGCGTGAAGAGTCAGGATGGATGAGAGTAGGGCAGTGAGTCCTGAGCTTTAAAACACTGCTGATGATCTGCATCACCTCGGAGGCGTTACTCACAGGCCTGTGGAGCATGTAAAACACAACGTATTTCATAACAAAGATGGGGCCTATTTGGTATCCCTAGATCTCGTTTCTATAGATATCTACAATTGTGAAGCTTTGTTGCCTCACACTTTGATGGTTTTCCCCTATACTCTTCAACACCCTTGTTAGACTCAATTTTTAAGCTAAGAACAGACTTGAAGCAGGTGATTGGAAGGGTATATAACCTTCTCCATCTTCATAATTCAGCAAATCTGATAGAACTTAGGAGCAAGTGGGAGGGGGACTTAAATCAGCGGATCTCAGAAGAAACTTGGGTAAAATTATACAAAGAATTTACACATCCTCCATCTGTCAAAGACATGTTGTTCTTCAATTTAAAATTGTCCATAGACTCCATTGGTCAAAGGTCAGACTGTCTAAAATCAGGCCAGACCTGGACCCTATATGTGACAGGTGCAGGCAAGCCCCTGCAGACTTACTCCATATGTTCTGGGCCTGTCCAAGACTACACACACTTTGGGAATCCATTTTTGATTCTCTCTAAAATATTAGAAGCGCCAGTAGACCCATCCCCTTTCACTGCCTTATTTGGTATCATGCCGCAGGGTGTATATCTAAATAACTGTAAGAGTAACATGCTAGCCTTCTGCACTTTGCTGGCCAAGCGCCTTATACTGTTCAGGTGGAAAGACCCTCTTCCTCCTAAATATCCTCACTGGATTAAGGTGATCATGCAATATGTCAAGCTTGAGAAGATGAGATACTCTCTTAGAGGGTCAGTCTTAAGATTTTATGAAACCTGGAACCCTTTCTTGATGTTTGTTGAGAAATAAGAAGTGGAAAATATAATCCCATGATGTTTTTTTCTGTGCTGGCTAGTGGTAATGTGGGATGACTGATTAATATGGTATATTGTCTCTCCAGTGGGTGGGTTAATGGGTGGGACTTTTTCTTTTGTCTGTTCTTGTTTTTATTTTCGACAGTTTTTATGTTTCTTCTATACACTTTTTAATTATTATTTTTATTTTGTATATTGAAAAACTTTCAATAAAAAGACCTTGATTTAAAGAAAAAGATGGGGCCTGACAGAAAGCATGAGCTGCTGGATTTATACATGTATTGTTATTTTATCAACCAATAAAATCCGACAAATTAACTGTTCAGAATAATTTTGCTCTGCTCCTCAGTTCAAGATTTGCTAGCTCTGCCCTGCATCAGTACTGCTCTCTTGCTTTCAGCCCTCCACCACCTCAGGATCCCTCAGCAGGTTTAGATAGAGGATTTAACAAACTATCCAATCATATCCTTACATTCTGCATATAAAAAATCCAAGAAGAGCGATGAGGTTGGAAGCTAGATGCTAAAGTCACACTATGTTCTAATGCTCCAATAAATGCTTCAAACAAATAAAAACTCAAGCTGTGGACTGAACTGAAGTCATTGATTTATACCAAAAAACATCTCAGTGGGCAAGTTTCTGTGAGCCTAAGGACAAACACAACAGTTTATACTCCAACTTAATGCTTCTTTCACTTATATGGACCGTTTTGTTGACTTCTGTTTCACTTACTGATGTTTACTTTTCTGACATCCCTGATTTAGCTGTGACTGTCCAATTTTTGCGTGTCCTCAAAAATCCATTGAACACTAATATGTGCCCATTTTTGCCGATTTAAACTCATTGAAAAGGATGCCTAAACATTTTACCATACTTGTGACACTGATTTGCCTTCATGTATGTCAAAGTTTTTTGCCAAACCTAAATTGTGACAACAAGATATTTATTGAAGCTATTTTCATGTGATAATGAAGTAAAAGAGTTATAAGGCTCCTCATAGATGTTAGAATGCCATTAATAGTTTGCTGTTGGTTCGTCAATATATATATATATACTTTTTAAAAAATTGATGAATACAGCATTTGAAGAAGATTTGCTCAGAGACATAATGTTTTCCCTTTGTTAAACCCTGCACTATGGGGGAAAAATCCCCTCCTGCACTTGTTCAGCTCTGGCTCTACTCACAGGTGGGTGAGGGAGGTGACCTGGATGGTTCCAGCGGAGGTGGTAATGACGTCCCGGCGCTGGCCTGCAGCGCTGCCTTGCTCTTCTCTGGCCAGGAGGTCAAACACTTCATTGTTGTACACTTCCATCACTGACACCTCCACAGTGTGGCTCTCTGCTGGCTTCTCGGAGATCAGCCTGGTACACACACAGGAACAGACAAGTTCAGACAGGAATTAACCCGTCACAGCTCAAACTAATTATTATATTCCCAGAGAACATCATGATGGACCTCTTTATTTCTGAGGCATGTACGGGCTGAATAAAATTACATGAAATTTGGCAAGGATGATGACTTGGAGGAAATATGTCTTCATGTGGCATGCAATTGCGGAACAGTTGGGGGTGTCAGTATGGCAACAGCACACCTATTGAGACTCTTGTCTCGCACAGGAATCATGGGTTTGAATATGAGCTGAGGCTAATTTACCATTAGTCTTCCTCTGCTCTCTACCCCTTCAAGGCTATCCACTGTTTAAAGACCAAAAAGACCTCAAAAATTCACACTTGCCAAACAGTAAAAGCACAGTGGTGTTTCAAGTTGCAGGATTTGAGATCACAGTAGCATCAACCTTGTACTATGTATGGAAGTTCTTGTCTTGAGCTGGTATCGTAGGTTAAGATCCAACCTTAAGCCCTTTTGCCACACATTTTCTGCTACTCTTTTCCCCCCTTTTTATGTACATCCACTATTTCTCCATAGTCATAAAAGGCTGGGAAGACCCCAAATACCCACTATTGCAGAAAGTAAAACTATAGTGTTGTCTTTTCAAGTTGAAATTGGATTTTAGGTCACACAGACGTTGGCCTTCTGCCGTATATTAAGACGTATATCTAGTCCAGGCATCATGAGTTCAGATCCACCCTTTTGGCCCATCTACCGCGTGTCTTACCTTTCCATTGCTTTTCAAGTCTATCCATTGTTTCCCCACAGTCAATAAAAGACCCCAAAAATCTACAAATATGAAAGAGTAAAAGTAATGTGGCATGTCAAGTTGCAGGAAACCAATAAAATATATTGAATTTGTCTTCTTACAGAGGGATACTTGTGAAGAGTTTGAAAATAATCCAGAAAAACCTCCTACATATATCACAGAGATAAGACCTACAGACTTCAACCTTTACCCGTGACCTTTAAAATCTATTCAGCTCATCTTTTATTCTAAGAGAAATTTGTGCAAAGTTTGAAGAAAATCCTTCAAAGAATTCTTATATAACTAAAGTGTTCACATGCTAAGCACAAGCAAGAGGCCCACTGGCAGTAAACTTTGACTTTTTACCTCAAAAATCTATGTGGTTCACCTGTGGACAATCGTTCAAAGTTTGAACAAAATCCCTCACACCTAACTTGAGGTATCTTGTTCACAATAATGCCTCCAACCTGCCTTTTGCTAGGCAGTGGCATAAAAACACACTTCTGAAAGACTGTGTATACAGTATGTATGTGTGTTTCACCTGAAGAGCTCTGCTGCAGCCTTGGGGATGATCCCCTGCTGTGTCTCCTGCTTCTGCTGCAGGATCTCCTCCAGTGGCCTGGACCCCATCATGGTGTGGGTCTTCCCACTTCCTGTCTGCCCGTATGCCATAATGCACACATTATAGCTGCAGAGCAGGGAGGAGGGGACAATCAACACATACAACAGCCATAGAAATCTTGTTTATACAATTTGATGTACATTTCACTGTTAGGTCATTTTCTCACTCACCCATCGAGCAGAGATGTGAGAAGGGTCTTGACTTCATCAAACACAGCATCCTGGGAATCTTCTGGTCCATGCACTCTAGAACCAAAACAAGAGATCACAGGGATTTTTATAAATACAAGAAGCTTTAAATTGGAATAATTACCATTAATCACTTTGGTGTTTGATTTTACCTTTCAAATTCAAACATCTTGTTGTGAACAGGCATCCCTGTTCTCATGCAGTTCACCATCACTGTGTCCTAACAATAACAAGCAGAGATGAAACATTCACTCTATGAACTCAGAGCAGTTTGCAGTAATACAAATGTTGTTGAGAATGTGAAACTCACGTCACTGATTGCAGAAACCACTTCCTCTGAAGCTGCTGACCTGAAAAGAAAGGTAGAACATTTGGTATTATTCAATATTCACCTGCAAATCAGAAAGACCGTATAATCTGTCATTGTTAATAGTATACTCAGTAACAAATGGAGTTCCACCAGGATCAGTTCTGGGACCTTTTGTATGTAAAATCAACAATATAAACTTGAGTGCTGTTTTTCAGTAACATATTGTTATACTTATTTTATGCAGATGATATTATTCAATGCTCTGCTACATTGGTGGATATATGATATATCATGATAATTTGTGATAATATCAAAAGAGTGAAATATCTAAATCCTCAACACTAAATAGTCTACTTCTTTGAAAGTGTGCAACAGTACATTATTTTGCCTTTTTTACTATTAGAGTATATGTATATTTAAATGTTGACAGATTTATATCATAAATTGTAATGTACACAATAGGCAAATCTACAGTTTTTACCAAAAATACTGTAAATATGAGATTAATTCAGATTTTGATATTTCAGTATTTTCCACTTGATTTTACTATTTTAAAACTTTTTGCTGTAATAGTTTTATTTTATTATTTTTTGGTAATAGTTTAGTGTACATTTAATACTGATTTGTTTTGTATTTACAGTTTTCTTGTTGCCTTTTGTAATATTTTACTGTTTTTCAGTGTTTTTGCAGTACATATAATTGCTCTGCAGAAGTGCAGAGACCAGTGTCAATTTTGTTGACTAATGATTTTCGCCAAAAACCATTTTTCCTGAAAAAAAAAACAAAAACAAAACAAAACTAGACATTAACTAATAAAAACAAGTGCACATAGACAAATTCAAAAAGTGAATTAACTGACGTTTTCATTGACAGATTTTACTAGATGAAAATGTCTGACAGAGACTTAATCTAATCAGATCTAATTTTGTCATGTAGAAAGCAGAGAGAAGTTAGGAATATATCCAATCACAGCTACTTTGGTTGTGTAGAAAGGTTGGATAAGTAAAAAGGGACATCCAATCAAAATTGCTTTAGCTGGGTGGTGGTGGGATAAGTTGTGGAGCGATCCAATCAAAGCTGCTCTCTTTCTGAATTTATATTTTCAATTCTGGTGCTGTAACTGAGATGCTCTGCCACATGGCCTTAATAAAGGTGACTGCATGTCACACAAGAGTTAAATTTGATTCTGTTTATTTATGCATTCAGACTTTACTAGCTTTCAATAAAGGGTAATTAGATGTTTAGTTTTATCCAAGTAACATGATTGAACATGATTTCAGGAATTCAATATAACTTCAATATAACTTCAATATAACTTTTATAACATATAAAAAATGTCTTACTCTCTACACATATTTTAGTTGGCTAAATTTACAGTAGATTCATTTGACTAAACTGTTGTGAAATCTAATCGACTCCAACTAGACAAAAAATGTAGGTGAGTAAATTGTGACTAAAACTATAAGATAATTTAGGCAAAAGACTGAAAGTAAATTTAAACAGTGCTGTCAAAAATGACACTGCCACAGACCTCTATGATCTCTTATCAAATTTGTTTGACTAACCTTCCAAAAATGTTCAACTCTTCAGTTCAGGATGCACTGTTGCAGCACTCTTCAGAGGCACTTTTCTGGAACTATTTACTTATAATAGTACTTCCACTTTTTTTTCTAAGGAGTCCAATAATGTCTAAATCATGTTCTCTATACACACATACTGTACACAAACATATCACTATGCTGATCCTCCTTATGGCTTCTATAACTATGCATTTTCTTTTTGTCATTTAATTTACACAAATCCTCGTCTTTGAGCAGAGCAACAGTGAAAGCTCTCTGACCACTCAAATCTGCTCGTCTCTCTAATCTTATTTTGTCACCCTCATGCACATGTAGCTCTGCTCCACCTGCTTTTTGTTTACTCAGATGGGCTGAGGCGTTTCGGAGCAGCTGCGCCTTGCACAACTCATCGCTGTGTGACCCAGGGCTTCAAGCCCAACAGATTTACTATAAACTTGGGAAATCCCCTTTAAGCTTCCATGGCCCAAAAATGTGAAAGCATAAACAACAACACCTCAAGACTGGCACTCTAATTTGTTCAAACTTAAATCACTTCACCACAGTGTCTCATTGTTTTACTGAGCACTGTCCATCTTGTTTTTTTTTTTTCTATTGTAACTTTTGTGTCTCCACTTTACAGTAAATGTGGGAATCCTCTAAACTTTTAATACATAAATAAATAAGCACAACAACCATTTGTTGTAGTTTAAAGAGACATTTCAGGATTTCTGAAATTGGGTTGTATCAGGTACTTGTCAATAGTCAGTGATGTGGCTAAAAGGGCTTCCAGCAGTGCTGCACCTTTAAGGAGAACAAGCTGAGACAACCAATAATTGTACGAGTTTTACGTAAATGTGCCTCAAGACTATGTTTGGTTAAAGGTTTTGTTAGTGATCTTCTAATCTTCTAATCTAATGCAGTATTTGTCGGATTCACCGTATTTCTCCTCTCCCTCCACAAGATGTCACCACTGACAGGATGTTGAAAAAAAAGTCCGGTTTCAATACACAGCGTTGGCACTTAATTTCAGCAGGGGCGAACATACTCATGTGTAGATCAGACAGAGGGGGGAGGGGGAGTTGGTTATGTGAGGAGAGATACAATATATGCAGTAGCAATGGCTGAAAAACAGCCCTTAAGAAAAAGATCAGAGGTGTGAAAAGTGAAAAAGAAGGGCTATGACCATGAAAGAGTGAAGACCCGGGTCAATTGAAATACCTGAAAACGGACGCGGATGTCGCTGTCTGTCTGCTGGATAGGTACCAACATTAGCTTTGTGGTGCTTCACATAACAGTAACAGCCATCGGGCATTCATCTTATTGTCTAATCTGCCAAAATGTACTGTTTTCAATAATGAAAGTCCAGTTGTCTGACGAGTCGGGGTTACCTTAGCTACCTTGGTCAGCTACGCAGTTTCTACGGCCGTTTCCATGGCGATGCACATCCATCAGCTTTCGGGGGTGGAGCCAGGGGTGAGGTATGAAGGGAGAGGCGGGTCTAAATTTGTTAATAAACAACCTCTCCACTCTTTTTCTCCCACATCGCTGACTACGCCTTTAAATGTACGATCTGGTTAAAAAACTCATACAATTATGTAAAAGAACTGTATCCTTGCCGGTGGTCTCAGCTCATTCTCCTTAAAGATGTTGTGCTGCTGGGAGTCCCATCAGCCACTCCACTGACTGTTTGGTACCTGATACAACCCGACTTAAAAAATACTAAAATATTCCTTTAAGTGTTGTTCGTTCACCCACCCTGAGGACTCCATATGGTCAAAAGGGAGAACTGGTCGCACTCTGCAGTGAACCCTGATGTTTCCTCTCAGCTCCTGCAGAAAAAAGGAAAACATCTTAAATCCTAATTATTATTTTTCTGTATTTCACATCAAAAGATATTTAAGCTTTGTCCTCACCACCAGGGCATTGTGGAGCTCTTTCCTCCTCTGCCTCTCTGCCTTGCACCTCTCTCTTTCCTCCTCCAGGGAGCGCTCCAGAGC
Source organism: Scarus forsteni (assembly GCA_036419115.1). NCBI lineage: Eukaryota > Metazoa > Chordata > Actinopteri > Labriformes > Labridae > Scarus > Scarus forsteni. The sequence continues at coordinate 13,615,475 of JAZDUH010000182.1, read as the reverse complement.
TGCAACATGAGCCTGCAGGTCTGAGCAGAGGGATGCACATGCTGTATGTAGTGATGGGGTCATGCTTTGAAATGTAAGAGGGAGTTTCTTATTGGAGTAATTTTCAAAAACACACTATTTTTCCCTTGTTATGTTGGTCATCATGTGTTGCAGATGAGTAGGAATTGAGACAAACTGTGAAAGAACATTTATTTGTCTTGTGTAAACTCAAAATTGAAAGATTGTTTATCTTCTCTTGCTGTAATAATCATGTAGTTAAAGAAAAACAATCTGTGTTAACCTTTTTTCTCCCATCTTAAATGTTGCTGGATACTGTAGCTTGTGTCAGGGAACTTCCTGTACAGAGTTTGCATAGCTTATTGCAGTTACCCCCAACAGGTAGAAAACATGCATGCTATGGCTGATTTGCTATTCTGAATTTCCCCATAGGTGATTGTGAATCATTGTCTGCCTGTATATATCAGCTCTGTGATTGGTGGGGGACCATCCTGGGGTGTCCCCGCCTCTTGCCCAATGGAAACAGCCCCCTGAGATCTAAAGTGGATAAAGTTGTGCAGATAATGGGTGAATGGATGTTATTTAATCCTCGCCTCAGGTTAAGGCTAGGGCTCGGGTTAGGAGGGTAAAGGTTAGGATTAAAATAGTCCTCTAACAAAGTTATTAGAAATCAAAAACATATCAAAGTTTTACAGTAAAATATGTTTTCCTTGTTGGATGTGTACACAACCAACAGCATGGTTTCAGTTATGTATAATATTATGTCATTTATCATGATCTTTTCTCCTCTGTTCATTTTCTTGCATATTTGAAATAAAAGATTTAAACGTATGTTGAAATGAGGTGCATGTGACATTCAATGAAATTTCCCTAGGGTACCAATACAATTTTAAAAATACAATCAAAACATTTTACAGACTTTTTTAACACCTGTACTGAGAAGTCTGATATATTTTTGCACCTTAGAAGAAATGGTAATATACATTGTTATGATATATTCACTTGTTTGTTGCATCAGATGCTGATTTATTGAAGAGGGATGATCATGCCACTTAATCTTAACAAGCCAAAGTATTGGATATTAATCAAATAAATCATTTCACAGAATAAGTGCATACATATGTGCACGTGTGTGTATACATATATTTATATAGATATATTTATGGTTTTGACAGAGAGCGTTTGAACATTTAAAATAGATATATCAGAATTCTGCAACTATTTTGGTTCTTCTTGAAGCCCTAAACAGTTGATAGATTTAAAATTCAATAATTAACACATGCTTTAAAAGTCTTTCTATGTTATTTTTAGCATTAAACTTGAAAAAAAATCTAATTTAAGACTTTTGTAAGGAGAAGCAGCATGCTTCATTAATCCATCAGCTGCTGTTAACACATTAGTATTGCGGGTGGGTGGGGGGATAACTAATACACAAAAGGTCATGAATTTAGATAAAAATAGATGACCGGCCCTCTTGAAGTCAGAATTACAGACCAGAGAGGTTAACACTACACAATAAAAGTATATTTGGAATTTGGCTGGCTGACAATTATTTCACATTTCTACACAGCTTCTGTCAAGTAGGCCTATCAGAGGCGGAGGACTAACTGTTATATGGGTGCATCTTGGAACATTTGTATATATGATGATTTGGCTTATGTGGGCCGAAGTTTTCACCTTTCACCAGAGACATGCTGAGCAGCTGACTTGCGAGCCTGTGTAGGAAAGGACGGTCACCCGGGAACAACCCAGTGGGTGGAGTGAGAGGGAGAGGATTACCAGCACAAACGACCTAATCAGCCAGCACGTCACATGTAAACCACCTTGACATGCGGACTCTGAGAGGACGAAAATGTGATCCCTCCAGATTTATCCAGAGAGAGGGTATGGAGGGTGGGGTGGGGTAGCCAAGCAGAGGGATCCAAATCTGAGGTTCCAGTATTTTTAAAGAGCTTTTATGACACCTTGTCAAGCTCCAATCTACAACTGTGAGCAGCCCAAAGCAGCACAGCCCGATCAACGCCCTTTAAATGCAGAAAGAGGTGGGAGCTATTGCTGTGTGTGTAACTTCCAAGTTAATGTGTTCCACTTAGAAAGTCAGAAATCTACCAGGCTATTGTTAGCTGTTGTGTTAGCCGGGGTTAGCACACCCTGAGTTTTAGTGCACACATTCCACAAGAAGAATGTAAATAACACTATGGCAGTATTTCTATCAATATGTCCAACAATATTATATGGGCTATACGGCTGATTTAGTGCATCAAATACGAGTCAGAAGTGGTAACAAACAGATTATTACAGGAGCTTAATAACTGTTTAGACTGGGGGCAGCCATCTTGGATTGACAACTAAGAGATGGTGGGATTCCCATAGTTCCCAGTAGGATATTCCAACCTCCGGGGGGTGGGGGTCATGATGAAATATCACACTCAGAACTCAAAAATCCTGACTTCCCAGTACAACTACAACGCACCATATGAGTGAGACAACAGCGGGGAGTGACTGCTCCTACAGGGATTAGCATAGATGCTAACAGCCTTAGCAGCAGTTTTCTCAGATCAGGACCACATTTCTGTATGAAATTAAGTCTGTAAGATATGAAATCTGCATAAATGTATTACTTTTAAAAGCCCCAATACTGAGTTTGGTGTTTGGTGGATACACAAATATATAATCTCAATAATTAACATTTTTCTCTCAAAAGTGTATGGATGTCTCTAGAGCAGCCCTATTGTGCCATTGTACTCATCAGAAATGTCTCAGAATTATCCTATCAAAAACTGATCAAATAAATATTTAAAAAGAACCTCACCAAATACCAGTTAACATCGTCAAGAGTGTGACCACAACACTGATTAGACTTATTGTGAGCTGGTTTTAAAGCTGAAATTGTCACTCAAAGGAAGGGTCAGAAAAATTGTCATGTCATTGCACACAATTGAAAAGCTCTATCAGTGCATTTGTGTGTTTTCAAGTAGACAGAAATGTGTTTAAAAATTTCTTGCTGTACTTTTTCAAACCAGAAGAGGAAATTGTAGCACATACCTTGGACGTTGTGCCCATGTTGGCTGTTTGAAGAGCAGCTGGCTTGTTCGACCTTCTTCAGCAGCAGCTTGCTCTTCTCCTCCAGCTCAGTGGCAAAACTCAAATACACGGCGAAGAGTTCGCTCAACTCCTGCTTCACAACCTGTCATGACAAATATGCAGAAATACTGAACCTCCATCTGTCTCCATGTCTTCATGAGTGCCTGTAATCCCTTTGGTTTCACTTGTAGGCTACCTGGACACCAGAGAGGAGTTTGGAGAGAGCTGACTGGGTTATTTTCTGTGCGTTCCTCTGGTGCTGAAGCCGGGTCAGGGCCTTGACATCCTCTTCAGGTTCCCTACGAAGCTTCCCCAGACACTGAGAAGGACAGAGCAAATCTACTATGAACCATGAGCTACTTTACACTGAAGTCCATCCTCTGGAAAGAATACTCATTAAATTACAGATGTCATGAATCAGCAGTGTAATCCTTGGCCTCTAGACACTTTAGCTGTACGAGTTACCTAAACTTGAACTTAAAGAAAACTTAAAGGTATGTCTGTTCTCTCCAGAGAATCAGGTGGGCAGGTTTCAGATGTAATGGGTTTAAACTCAGAGGTCAGGATCGTGGAGCCTCCTGGTCATCCCTCGTTTGTGAATGCTACATCTCAGGGGCACTTCTAAGAATGTTCTTTGTATGAATGTTGTATCCGGTTGAAGGACAAAGTCACACGATTTTGTGGGCCTTGGGTCGTTGTGATGGAGGCTAATGTTCATACTGTGTATTCAAAAGTTCACCAAGTTACACCACCACAAAACCCCATTCTGCCCTTCTTCTTGATCCATCACTACACTTTTACAGACCTCACCTTGGATACCCTGTGGAGACATAAAATGACCAAGCATACGTCTAATTTACTCTGTTTCCGAACATACTACTTAGGCCAGGGATACATAAACATTTACAAACACACATGATAGATGTCTGAGTGTACAGGATATAGCCCTTGATAGCATGAATTACATTTCTGCCACTGTCCCAGTTTCTTTACTGAGGTACATACAGTACGTGCCATGGCATGACCTGGCCGCCTTCCAGATCCTAACACAAGTACCTTAAGATTGAACTACTGTCACGGGTGTTTAAAGGCATGACATAAATAAACAGAGCTTACAAAAAATATGGACTAAACTGTCAAGCATGAATAAGAGAATTAAAGTCCATCATTTAAATGAATAAACCCACTATTTACAGCATCAATTAAAAGCAAGTGAATAGTGTATTTTTAAAACAATAATATTAAAAATAAAAAATAATAATACATTTTTGTCCCACGTCTTTCATGACACTCGAGGTCACCTTACAAAAGTACAAATAAAAAAGTTAATTAAAACAGACATAAAAACAGGTATAAGAACAAACAATACAATACATGAGACAGTGCAAAAGAGGCAAGGGAGTAAGAGAGTTTGAACAGGTGAGTTCTTGAGTCAGTGTTGTGGAGGTCAGGGGGGAGTGAGTTCCACATCTGGGAGCTGAGCGGCTGAATGGGAACGAGGGGAGCAGAGCGGACAGAGAGATGGACAGAGGAAGAGGAGTGGAGGGTGTGGGCAGGTACAGAAATGTGAATGAGGTCAGAAAGATATGGAGTGGTGAAGATGTGGATGGCTTTGTGTGTTTCAAATTAAAGCAGGGACAAATATGACACATATTTTAGAGTCTAGTAGAGACAATGCTACCAATGTTTTACTTTTTATATTTATGTTTCCCTGACATATTTATGTTACCTTTAAAAAAGTCCTTCATTTTGACTTATTTTCTCAACATACCAAGAAATAAACTATCTCTGGAAAACAGATTTCCTTTCTCTTGAGCACTTTGAGTTACATATGTTGTAGGAAAAGTGCTATATAAATAAACTTGCCTTGCCTTGCCTTCTCTTACGATGAAATAACTCAGCTGAAATATAAAAGAAAAAAAATCTTGCTATCATGGGGTGTAAAAAGTGCAAAAATTTCATTGATATAGATCTTTTGTGCTTAGTGTTATAGTTTTGTCTGGTATCACATTATTGTGCACATTTGATTTAAAGCAATAGAAATGTGGTTAATCTTATATCAGATTGGTACAGCTCTGAAGTATGTTCTTTGAATAGCCTTATACAGTATATGAATGGGTTAATGTTATTAAACCTACAATGGCCTTGCCTAAAATTAAATGTATGGATATTTTGAGCCTGAAGACACTTTTATACAATACAGATAAATAACTTTCACTTGCCTCCTTTTTGGCAAACCAAGAAATACAAAATTCAAACGATGGATGAAAATGTTTAATTTACCCACATTGCTGTAGATGCTTTAGCTACTTGTACTTTTTTGAATAGTTTTAAAAATCAGTACTTTAATTTGAGTATTGCACTTCACTGCATTTCATGTGGAACCTTGTGTAAGTTAAGTAATGTGTGAACCAAAAACTGACATCATACTAAAAATCATAATCAAAACCAGCTAAACAAACCAGAAACTTCATATGTGTAAGGTTGGTCACTTTTCTGACATGATAGTGATGGATAAAGATGAATCTGGGATTATTAATTTGGTCTATATGCGGCTTAGACCAGAGGATCGTGCAGCCGTCAGTTGGAATCACAAAGCTCTGTCCTGTGGTGCAGAATCCCAACACAGAACAGAGAGGAATCAAGAAAACAGGGAAGACTTCAGCTTTATAGACCCAGCTATAATCTTACCTCTGCTAATCTCAAATGAAGAATAGCATTCTCTGTCTCCAGCTCCAGTATTCGCTCTTCCTTACTCTGAAAAGAAAAATACATTATGTTCTCTAAGTGTGCTGTTTGGGAATGTAAAATCCTGACAAACAAACTGATTAATAAAAACTTACCCTGAGTTTGTGCTCCAGCAGGTGAACCTGGTGAGCAAACATTTGGTCCCTGTTCACAAAGAGAGGCATCTTTCCAAACAGAAGAGGCTTGAGGCTCAAGCAGAAATGTCGTCCCTCTGCAGCTCAGCTGACAGCTCCCTTAATCGGATTAACAACGGTGAACAGCAACCCTTCACCTCTGCTCACCTGTGTGCTCCTCGGCTGACAGTCCGGGACACAAACCGAGCACAAAAACAGACTAACAACCAGCTCACTGTGACCTCTGAGGGTTAACTCAGGGACGTTTGTTTAACCCCCTGTTACCTGAAAAAGTTTGGCTTTTTTGTAAGATTATCAAGAAATAAATAAAAAGTATAATAACCTTTAATTAAAAAAGAGAGAGGACAACATATGCTTGTTTGGTTGTACTTGTTATTTAAAGCAGTAAAAACAAATACCAACATATCTATGTCTTTTTTATTTTAATTTCTCTATTCTCTTTTTGCAAAAGAAATAATTTTTCCTGACTAAGAAGATAAACATCACTGAAAAATATCTCAAGATGCAGTTACAATAACCTTTCTTTCTTAGCCCTTAAGCTCCCAGCTCAACTGTTTGGCAGAAGTCAGTACATTCAGGAATGTTTAATGTGTTTAAAAAAAACATTTTTTTTTTTAATTTCTGCCAATGTTTTAGGATACAGAAAAAACTGCAAACAACCCAAAAAAACTGATATTTTCATAGTGTAGGATTAAAAAAGCAAAAAAAAAAAAAATCATTACCATCATTATTATTTTAAATACTTAATGATTTACCAATATGATACATGTATATTCCTCAAAAAATTGTATGTTTATATGATTTATTTTAAAATATTTTTGCTATTTTTTTACAAACATTTCTGCCTTTTGTAATAGATTTTGTACCTAACATTTGTGCATTTTTATCTAATCACGTAATCAACTGTAAGCTTTTAAAACCTTTAAATTCCACACTGAGAAAATATCTGTTTTTGGATGTTCATAGTTTTCTCTGTTCTCTGAAATGTTAACGGTATCAAACAATGATTTGATTTGTTCTGCTTTTTAAAACATAAACTATCATTTAATTTTTTGGGGACCTCTGCCAAAATGTTGAGTAGGTAGTTAAAGGGTTGATTTACACAATAATTATATCAGAAAATCAAGATACATTTTACAGAAAAAAAAATCAATCTCTTTAAAACAAAACAACAACAACAATATTCTTTTTCCTGAATTCACTTAAAGGATGCATTTCTCAGTTAGCATAACAAGACCACCACCTTAGAAAAGTCAGAAACAATTTACAGTAAATGCTTTTTAGTGATTTAATATGATAATTATCTCAGGAAAACAAGACAAAGTTTAACTAAAAAATGTCTTTTAGAGTAAGCAAGATAATTTCGAAAAGCAATCACTCTTATTTTACAAAAGGTAAAACCATGCTCTTTGGCAGATGTTTTTTCTCTTTGAAAGTGAAGATATGCTTATATGTACCAAATATTGGAGCCCCCCTCAAAAACGGAACAAGCAATGACTATCAATGTAGAAAAATGTGCATTTTTGGAACAAATAGAAAATAAAAGTCCCTCCAGATAAACAAGGTGTTAATATGACCAGAGATAATTTTTATAAGAACAAACCTTTTGTTGCTAACTTACAAAACAGACATTTTACTTGCACAAGTTATTTTACCTTGGTTTCTCTTTATATGCAACAACTATCTCAGATGTGTAAATAATAACAGATAGCAGATGGTGGTTACATGTGATGGAGGATGTTCAGACTTATGGATATGGTGGTGATCTTTTATCTTGTGATATTAAACTGGGGCAAGTGGACGCAGAAACTGATGAACCACTGTGATTGAAAATCTGTGTTATCATTTTTATTTTTATACATATTTTTTTTGTTTGTTACATGTTTGCTATGAAGCAGTTTTCTAAGAGTTTAGTTTCTGTTTATTTGTTGTATCTGTCGTGAGACCTTGGAATCCTCTTGAAGTCCCCCCATACGACCCCTGAGCCTGCAGATGAAGTTTGCTATGACCATACAAGAGACAGGACAGGTGGACACAGAGGACACTGCCCTGTGCACACAACACTACATCCCTGCAGCTATACCCTACTCTGTGCACAGGTGCTGTTGGTTAATATTTACACCACCAGGGGGCAGCAGAGCTTTAGGAGTGACGTGTCAGAGGCATGAAACGAGGCAGTATGAAGAAGAAGAGTCACTTCCGCATCTCCAGAGTTGATCCAGCTTGCAGAGGAGGACCACAGTGGACTCAAAATGCCAAAATTAAAAGATAAGAGACGAGAGAAAATCAGTGTCGCCACTGAGGTAAGAAGGTCGCCTTTCATTATCATCTCCTCCCACTGGTCCTGTCCAGGCTTCCCACTGACTGTCTGCTTCCTCTCCATTGAATATCAGCCCAGTCTGGTTAAAGCTCCACATTTCTCCTGTTTTACCTGAAATGTTGCAGATTGATCGTCTGGAGGAGCGGAGGACTCTCTGCCAGGGCAGTCTGGAGAGGGCAGAGTTTAAGAGCAGAAAGGGGAAGCTCTCAGAGGAGGAGAGGTGAGGAGGAGGAGGAGGATGAAGACTGTCAGATATCTGCTCATGTTCACTCTCTGATGTGTGAACTTTCTCTACACTCTTTACCTTATGGCCAAAAATGACCCACCTTCACTGAACTCCAGAGATAAAGCAGAATTTGAGTCTTAAAACTTATTTCTCACCAAAAACAGTGAAAAGTGGAGAATGACTAGACACAGACCCTGAGGAACTTTGTACAGGCCCTGCAGAGGATGTGGTGAAGGGCTTCAACCCCTGGTTTCTGTCTTGGTCATATCTTGGTTCTGAAATTAGTGGAAATTAAAATTTGACACTTAGAAGCTGTCTCGCCTGCACAAAGCAAATGTAGTTTGTCATAATAAAAAACTTCACAATGCTAAATAACTTGGACATGTTCAGAGTATAAAATAATGTTGACATTTTTGGAAACATATGTTGATAAATGCTCCCAAACTCGTTTTTAGAGTTTTAGGTGTTGTTGCTTTGGTATCAAACAGGTATCCTTCATTTCGTCTACTGTTAATAAACAAATCTTCCTCAAAAGTTGAATAGAAATAGCTAAATGATAATCCCATATTCAGACTAGTCAATATATTTTATTATGTGTTTGTATTATGCATTTAGTTAATTAATATCTTGGGAGAAAGGGGCAGACTCGATAAGATTTTTCTTCATTCTGCTCCTTTTCATTCCCATGTTTGAGATTTTTCTTTTTTTAAATGAATGTTTTATATACTAACATAATGAAATAAAGACCTAAGCCTAAAAAACCCTGAAAATTTCAGTCAAGAAGCACTTCACGTTACACTTTACAACCAAAGTTCAGATGAGGTTAAAAGAGACATATAATGTTGCTTTTAAGCTCATGACAAATCAGTGTAAACTTGAATTAAACCTTCCATGTAATATTAAAGTAAATCAAAATAGCTTTAAGTACTGCTCAGCCTTACCTCGACACACAGTTTTGTAGAAACAACATCCAAATGAATATTTTGTTCTTTTACTGTTCAAGAGATTCAAACAGTGTAATGGTGCTGTTTCGTCTTTTGTTCTTTTTTTCATAACAGGCAAGCGCTGCAGGATGAAATGGCTATTATGAATGAGAGGATGCAAAAGTTAGGTAAGTATAACTCAAACTGCTGTGCAGTACTTTACAAATCTCTGAAGGCAGACAAGGATTTTTTTTTTAAATGTATTTTTGGGCATTTTGAGCCTTTATTGATAGGAGAGAGACAGTGGATAGACTTGTGAAAGGAGGTGAGAGAGTAGGGGAAGACACTGGTCACAAGCGGGAATCGAACCTGGACCGGCAGAAGCAAGTACATGGGGTGCCTGGTTGCGAACCACTCCGCCAAACCAGAAGGCAGACAAGGATATACTTAAAAAAATGACACTTTATTCCTTTAGTGTCCTGATTATTCTAATGAGTGCTTGTTCAGTGGAGGTCTTAATGGCTGCCTCAGGGCTCAGCTAGTTTAGTTCAGACAGTTAAAGTGGATGCTGTTAATGTAGCAGGAGAAGTTTATAGTTGTGCCCCATCAAGCTCACACTTTACCTCCCAGTGCCTGACTTTCCAACTCTGCACACTCACATGAAAGCCCTAAAAAGAAATGAAATGATGTGGAGATGTAGAATTAACGAGGTGTCTTGTTTCAACTGCAGACAAGGAGCTGCAGATGTTACGAGGAGAGAACCGAAAGAACATGCTCCTGTCTGTCGCTCTGCTGGTCATCAGCGCTTTCTTCTATTACGCCTTTCTCTACAATGAAGAAGACACATGAAAGAAGCTGGCATCAGAGGAGGACCTAAAAGAACAACCTCAGGACTGTGCTGTGAAGACGGGACGAATGAGGCCAAGCTGAATGATCCATGATTGTACTGCCTCTAGGTGGCAGCATCGTTGTTTTATTTTTTATGACCTGTGGTCTGAGTTTACTCTGCAGGAGCCCCATCCCAGCTTTTGGAAATGTCACGTGTTTTAAGCATGTTTAAATATAATCACAAATTATTCTCTGCAAGTTAATTTCTTTTTCTTCAGTTTGTGGAGCCTAATACAGATCTGTGGGCATTTATCTTGTCTTTACAGAGGCCTCTGCTCCGAGCAGTGAAGTGAACAAGTGCTAACAAAAGAAACAAAGAATATTTTTGTGTCCAAGCATCATGTGTGAAAACAGCTGAAAAGAAAGAAAAGCTTGTTTTGATAGTCCTCAGTTTATAATCTCTACTGAAACCAAACTCTGAAGTGCCATGTTAACAGTCAAAGTCTGTCTTTTAAACTTTGAATACATATCTATGAGTCTGTTGTGAATTAGAGTGGGAAAATAAAAATAATCAGAGTTTGAATAATGCACTGGATAATCTCATGCCATAAAAACTACATTGAAATTTTACTGACTTTTACACAATGTGCTTTAACAAATCATGCAGTTAGTACATTTCTGCTTTTTGAGTCTTATATGGAAACATTTTTAAGTAATGCTTGTTCATACATCAGATGTGCTTTCATTTGTTGGAAATATTTGACAGTTTTATGAATATTTGGGAGCTGTACAGCATGTTTTTTTTTCACTGCGACAAAATGTGAAACACAAGAATGTATTCATTGTTTTTGATACTGATGCTGTCGATGCAGACATCTGCTAATAAAAGTTGAAACATGCTTAACAATCATAAATGTCCCGTATGAAAATATTCATACACTGTAAAACACGACATGTTCATTTATTGAATAAATTATTTTTATTTTATTGAAATAGTTTCCTCTGTTGCCAAACTTATACCTGAAAAAAATGCATATATCTTGAAACAGTAATAATTTGTTCTGTAATGGAGATAGGAGGAGTTTATGAGGCAAGTTGTTGTGTAAAAGAAATATTGTTCTATCTTAAAAAGTCCAAAAAACTTTTATTATAGCACTTTTCATACAAACACAAAAGACTCACAGAGGAATGAATTTAACAATAATAAACATCCCAGGCTTGGACGAGCCACTATCACATAACTTATTTAAAATGTAAGAAAACACATTTAAAAATATATATTTGAAAAAAATGCACACTCTTAATGTTTCACGAGAAAACAGTTTTCCAATAAAAATGTTGAAATTTTAAGATTTATGATAAGGCTATTAAAGTCATAAAATGAAAGATATAGCAAAATTATTCATTTTGTAATAAATCACAATATGATGACTTAAGTAAAATATTTAATGATGTAAATAATTGAGCATGGTAGGCTTAAATAAGTTGCTGCAATTATTTAACATTGACAAAAAGATGCTGAAATAAAATATAACTGGGGAAGGACAATCTTGTGAAAATGCTAAAATAAGATTAAACAAATGATTGACATGCAAAGCAGTGCTAAAAATGAAAAGCATTTCTGTAACAACTTTGTCGAGTAAATAGGGAGTCAGCAGTTTTGACAATAGTGATAATATTACAGATACAGTGAAAGTAAGGTTCAGTTACCGTGTCCTTGTTCTGGGCTGCTCTCATGAGCAGGTCAAACAGCACAGAGGAAGAGAAGGACAAAGTGTGCTATACTAACTACAATTTAGATTGTTTTCTGTATTATATAGTTTGTGTCTGTTTAAGATACAAAAAAATGTTCTGTTGTAACCTTGTCTAAAACAAAGATCCATTTTTAAAGAGGGAAACAGTAAGTAGCTTAAAAGTCGAGCAATAAATTAACTTTGATATTTCTTTGATTTCTTGAATCACTTGTCAAATTGAGTGATACTATAAAGGATAACTGACTGAAAGCGCTTAATAAGATAACCAAGCAAAATTCTACAATAACATGATCATACACTGAAACATAATTTGGTAAATGTGCTCAAGCAAGCTGCTTCAATATTAGACGTGTAATCAAAAATGTACAAATAGTACAGTAAGTACTAAAAAGTTACCTTGCAAAGTACACTTTAAACATACAATAAACTTAAGGACAATTCTATAAACACACTAACATATCAGAAAAAAAAACAAACCAGAGGATCTTGAGGTTTGTTGAAGATGTGTGAAGAACATTAAAGTGTCGTACGTCCTGCTTTAATGCTCAAATTAACACTTCTAGGTTGGATTCTCTCATACTAGACAGATGCACTGTATGACACATTTTATTTACTGTACACACAAACATAACCGCCATGTTTCTCATGGACAAAAACAAAAATAAATCCTCTAGTCGATGACATTAAGTTACTGGTTGCTTCACTAATAACGTCATCTCACCCCCTCAAAATGATATGATAGGAAGTTTTGTTTCAGTGGAAATGTAAGAATGTAAATAACACTTCAGTTGAATCAGGTATCCATCCTTTATCTATACGGCTTCTCCCTTTTGGGGTCACGGGGGGCTGGAACCTATCCCAGCTGTCATAGAGTGAGAGGCAGGTACACTCTGCAGCCGCCAGCTGATTGCAGGTTGGAATCGAACCAGGAACCTTCTTCCACTTCCTGCTGTTCCATCACACTGCCCTTTGATACAATATTTAATTGAAAAATATGTCTGAATAAATCCTGTAAAATGTCAGTAAAATGCTTAAGATGACACGGTACAATAAACTTCATTATGATGTTAAAATACATGAAATAACTTAAATGATATAAAATAGACAGACTCACTAAATGTGTTAACTGCCTAACAATTAAAGGTGTAGTCAGCGATGTGGGAGAAAACAAGTGGAGAGGTTGTTTATAAACAAATTTGGACCCGCCTCTCCCTTCATACCTCACCCCTGGCTCCACCCCGAAAGCTGATGGACGTGCATCGTCATGGAAACGGCCATAGAAACTGCGTAGATGACCAGCGTAGCTAAGGTAACCCCGACTCGTCAGACAACTCGACTGACAATATTGATAACATCACGACAACAGTACATTCTGGCAGATTAGACAATAAGATGAATGCCTGACGGCTGTTACTGTTAAGTGAAGCACCACAAAGCTAATGTTGTTACCTGTCCAGCAGAAAGACGGTGACATCCGCGTCCGTTTTCAGGTCTTTCAATTTGCGGAGTTCCCTCCACCGTCGGAAAGCAACACCAATGTTGACCCGGGTATTCGCTCTTTCATGGTCATAGCCCTTCTTTTTCACTTTTCACTCTGACCTTTTTCTTTTGGGCTGTTTTCAGCCATTGCTACTGCACATATTGTATCTCTCTCTTACGCTAACTGCGCACGCTACACAACCTACTACTCCCCCTCCCCCCTCTGTCTGATCTGCGCATGAGTATGATCGCCCCCTGGATGTGGGGGTGTGTACCCTGTTTTGGTAACTCGGCCTGAGCCACAGTATTTACCTGCTGAAATCCAAAGTCAAGGCTGTGTATTGAAACTGGACTTTTTTTTCAACATGCTGTCAGTGGGGACATCTTGTGGATGGAGAGGAGAAATACGGTGATTTTGACAAATACTGCATTGGATTAGAAGATTAGAAGATCGCTGACTACACCTTTAATAGCAGTCATATGATGGACTGAAAGGAAGAAGTTCAGTTGTGAAAAAGAGGGACTTAACTTTTTCCCAGGTAAAAGTTATTCCATCAGTAAAGACAAAAATCTGAGAGAACAGATACTTTTTTTTAAAGTTTGGATAATTGAAAATTTGTGTTTTGTGATCACTGTCTTGGACTCAATGTCTTCATGTATTTTAGGGGGAGATGGATAACTGAGGTCTTGTTTGTTTGGAAATCTTGGATATTCATCACAAAATGTATCTGTAAAAACTAAAATATAACATAAAACAATAAATACTTTATCTACAGCAGTAAATCATAGTTTCAATTGGCTTGAGTTCTACGTTTAGTTCATGTTATACTATAAAGTCTTAGTAAATTCATTTTAACTATGAATGTTAGTATAATTAAGAGAAAAACGTTTAGAAAAGCTCTGTTTCTTTTATTAAACTGAGTAAGTACATATGTTTAAACATTGTTTTGTGTAGCAATCATATACGGACTATTTTAACACAGCCAGTCCATTTTATTGCACCAGCTCCATCAACGTGACTCCCATGTGTAGACAAAGAAATAAACACCACACCACGCATATCTTACCTTTCAACTCAAGTAATTTTAGACTCTTGCTTTAGGTGTGTTTCACTTTACAAAGATGTTTAACTGTTGAGGTAATACATCTGATATATTACTGGACAGCGCAGCTTTTTTTTGTTGTCGTCCCTCCTACACACTGTATAATCACAAACACGGTCCACTGCACGCCCTCGCACTCTCAATCTTTCATCCCCAGATGCATTAATGTAAACAGTCCCATTATGTAACACTTCTGTGGGATTTAAAAGCCTCTAAATGGATTTAAACAGTTGTTTCAGTGTCCTGCTTGATATTGATGTTCATTGAATAGTTTCTAAAGTTTTCCCTACAAGTTGTCCCGTAAGTTTGGGGCTATATGCAAACTTAAATTAAAAGACATTAATGCTGGGTAAAAAATAGATCATATACTGTAAGTACTGAATGTATATGTTGATTGCTGACAAAAAGAACCAGATGGAAGATACAAGGTTTATGTTTATTCCTTTAAAAGTAACTCAGCAAAGTGGCTGCCTAAGAACTTCAGATTGTACGCAAACTAGAAGCAATGTTACACATGCATTTTGGGTAAGGCCTTTGAATAGTTTAGGCATTAATTCAAGCCACACTGATTTCAAGCTTGACATTAAGAATGTAACAAAACACTAAGCCCAGGTTTTGGTTTGGTTTTTGTACGGTTTTCAGTTTGTTTTCAAAGCCATGGCTGGTTAGTGTGATTTTCAAAAATATGTTTTTTTTTTATTTAATTGTGAGACATTTAAGGCTAATTTTCATTTAACAGCAATAACAACCATTATTTAGCAGAAAGTTATTCTTAGTCTCTAAACATTTTTTAATTTCTTCAGCATGCACGGAATACACAGTCAATGCTTTTCAACCCTAGCTCACATCTGTTAAATTTATTTTATAATGCTGTATAAACAAACATACATATAATCATCCCCATTTGCTAATTTGAGCTTATTAAGGCTGGTTGAGTTTGTTTCTAGCGTTTATCCAGCTGAGGTGAGCACCTCTAAAGGATTAAACTATGGGACTTTTGATTAAACCTGAGCGTACTTTTCACGGCTGTGTGAGCAGATGATACGGAGAATTTTTCCTGCTGTATTAGCCAGCATTTCAGGAATCTTGTAATGGAGTGGAAGGTTCATTTCCAAATGCTTGGTGAAAAGGTACAATGTGTAAATGTTTAATTTGATGCACTATGTTGATGTGCTTGGAGTTTATGATTTCCCTGCAAATCCTGATGAACTTTATCTTCACCCCTACTTACACCTCATATTATGAGGGAGTGCATATTACTACCTCACCTTTAGTGTGGTTTCTTTGCTTAACTTTAGTGCACTGCTGCCTGCTGTGAAAAGAGTTTCCTCAACCCTGGGAGCTAACTCACTGGCACAAGCACAGCTGTACGAATACAGAGAGAAATGGGCAGCAATAGATAAAAGCTTTTTGCACTCGAAACCTTAAACACTTAAATTTACATGAGCATATTGATCTGTGGATGCTGTACAGTAGAGATCAACATTGTTTAAGGAATTGTTGGATTCCTACTTGATGTGCATGATTTATTCCATCACAAAAAAAACATTCTACCAGTTAGTTGATGATGTACTCTGTAAGATCACTGGTTTATTTTCTCAGCTTTGCCTCGACCTGCTCACCAGCTCTTAAGCCAGGGGTACTCTAGAATTGTAACAGTAAGAAAGTGTTTTTACAACTAGAAAGCACTCAGAGAATACACACATCTGCCAAGGTATTTCACATATTGTGGTTACATCTGTAAGCAATAGTTCTACAATGAAGTTACCATCATAATATGATAAAAACCCTCACCTAGCTCTAGGAATCATGTTGATATCTTCATTAGTTAGACAGTTATTTAGAAAAAAAAATCATTGCTAATGGCAGTTATCTGGATCATACGGAAGAGGATTAGGGCCACCTGTGAGAAAAAAAAATGAGAGGGGGTAGAATTTTTTTTTCATCATGCACTCCGAGAAAAAAGTTGAAATGTCGAGAATAAAGTCGGAATATAATGGCGAGAATAAAGTTGAAATGTGTCGAGAATAAAGTCGACCTTTTGAGACGAACAACCAGCGCACTGCTTCTACAAAATGCCGTCCAGTCAGTTAGATGAATTAGTGAAATTATACTTCAGACTCAGCTTTAATAACAAAGAAATACTTTCTCTTTTAGCCTACAGACATACCGTAGTAAAAAGTATCAGGACTTTGAAGAGACTGTGCCCAAACTGCGACTGTTCAGAAGGATAAACCACACAAGCTTGGAAGAGGTGGCCTCATTCGGCATTTATGCTTAGAACAGGAATTCAAAAAATCTATTATAAAAGAATTTAAGAAGCCATATATTAAATCTGCCATACTCTTTACGTTACACTCCATGCTACAGCATGCATCTCTGTCTTTCTCCTCACTGAATTTATCGAAGTGAACTGGGACGGACCAAAGGAGACATCGACTTTATTCTCGACATTGTACGTTGATTTTTTTTCTCAACATTGCATGTCGACTTCATTCTCGACATCATATTTCGACTTTATTCTCGACATCATATTTCGACTTTATTCTCAACATTTCGACTTTATTCTCGGCACATTTAAACTTTATCCTCGACATTATATGTTGATTTTATTCTCAACATTTCAACTTTATTCTCAACATTTTTTTGACTTTTTTTCTCGAAGTGCATAATGAAAATTTTTTTTACCCCCTCTCATTTTTTTTTCTCACGGGTGGCCCTAATACTCTTCCGTGGGATAACCACCAGAATCTAATCATTTCAAGTTGGGCCATTGCTAACATCTAAAAATTTTAACAAAATCTGTCCAGTAGTTTATTGCAAACAACAAAGTTTCTCCTATTGATTTTGCCATTGATTTTCAGTTCTGTTCAGTTCAGTTCAGAGCTTTTATTGTCCCTCCAGGAGAAATTTTGTCTGCAGTGACAGCACGGCAATGACAACAACTACAAACAAATAATTAAAGAAACGTTAACACAACACAACATCACAGTGTACAGCAAACAACTCAGAGCAAGTACATAAAGTAGAGTCAAAGAGTTTAAAAGAGTATGAAAGAGGTGAGGACGCGGTCCGACCTCACGACAATATAACAGAAGGATTTAAATAGGCTTTGCCAACAAGGGCAGTGACATTTAAGAATTATGAAAGTAGGGCGACACTGAGAGTGGGGGAAAGGGGGGTGATCAGATCTAAAAAAGGGCCCAAGATACTTCAATTTCTTCTCAGAGAACTGGACATCCCATGAAATTGTTTTGCTTAATATCAAATTGGAGAAACAAAAACCTCTCCCTGAGCCACTCTTTGCTAACAGCTTCAAAATGGCACTTTTCTGGTTGAAAATGTAGTCCTGCAGAGCCAGCCCCTGACCTTTTGTCCACTTTTGCTTTTCATGCCACCGCCTGTTTCCTGACCTCCAGTTATGAAAGTACCTGACTTAAAAAAAAAGAAAGTATTTAATAACATCTCAAAATGCCAGATGTCACTTTGAGTTGTTTTGTTTCTGAGGCAGAAAGATGTTTGTACTCGACCGCGGCAGGAGGAGGTTCAGTGTTTGCTCTGCAGGTCAGGTTTTATTATGTAAGTTCTGCAAGACTTCATTTCTCGAGGTAAAGCCCCACCTCATGTGACCCTTAAGCCTCTTCATTAAAGCAGTGTGACACCATGAAATATTGAATTATTGAAATATTAAATTAGCACTGAGTTAATGTCTCATTATCCTACTCCTTTACCAAAATTGATGACCTTTTTTCCGCAAGGTAAATCAGATCATTTTGGCCCTTAATATCACTTTGTGCTCTTAGCACATTTACACAGTCACACTTCGTGCATCAGTCCTGTGGTCATTGTACCTGAAATGTAAGAGTATCTTAAATTGAGAGCATTAAAAGCAGCCAATGGTTACCACTCCAGTCATTATGAACTGATTATTATACAAGTCACACTCATGAGTCCTCAGGCTTGTCTGATTTATCCTTTTTACTCTTCAGTTTAACATTAGTTATCTATGCCAGAGAGTTGATGAGTCTCTTTGCGAATGAAAAGGAGCTTCTTTTGACAAGAACATAAGAGGAGAGTTGAGTAGATGGGGATGATGAATGTATTTCAAAGTCTAGAGAAGAGAGGATTTTCTGCAGAAGAGCATTTTAAAGGCTAAGCTGTCAGGTCATCGAGGCAACTCCTGACTCTTACATGCAGACTGGGTCAGGAGGTTTACTGAGTAAGAGGGGAAGGAGAGTGAAGCTGGATAATACAGCTGAATAAAGGTGGCAGTAATGGAAGTACTAGACAGTACGTGAACTAGCTGCAGTCAAATTGCACAGTGCTTTAGAACTCAACAAAACTGATGTATTCAACTGTATCTACTTGTGAATCTCTTTAAGCTTCCAGGTCACTCTGATCTGTTGTGGAAGCTTTGAAATAAACAAGTTTTCTCTGCTTGTTTTGTACATCAAAGACTGACTTCACTCCCAAGCACACTTATTCTAAATAGAGTGACGCTGGGGTCAGTTTAACCTGGTAAAAGTTAAAGTGAAGATAAAGGAGGTTAAGAAAAGTTAAAACATATGAAAAAGGGATTGGAAAACAAGTGAGTGGTTGTTTAAAACAATGAAAAGTAGTCAGTGAAAGAAAGATACACAAGAAATTAGTACAAAGAGCAAGGCAGCTGAGACGTTACTGATTCTGGAAGTCTCTCCTCAGTTAGGTTGTTCCAAGTTTGAGGATCTGGATAAGGAAGGAGAGAGCCTGAGGAGAGCCGTCCTCCCCTGGTTCAGGGATTCAGACCAGGGGAGGACGGCTGCATCCACCACCGAGGCTGAAGTCAATGGAGGAGAGGTACAAGGTCAAGAATCATTTAACAATGTGGTCATGCCTTTCTTGTGAGTATAAAGTTGCATAATAAGTCCAAAAACACAGGCATTAGTTAGCATTTAGCACTTCCTGGTCCTCAATCCTGAAACTAAATGGAATTTAGAATATTAGTTTGGGATAAATGCCTAAAATGAGATTCATGGTGAGCACATGTACATAAAACTTAAATGTTCAATTGTAAACAGTAAAATGCATCTGATGCTGTCTGCTTTAAATGTTGTGTGTTTAAAATGATGGTTGCTAACTAACTGCTAACAGCCAACAAAAATGGCTGAGCACCCAATGGCAAGCATTTCTGATCACTTTTAAAAATCTATTATTTTCAAGGTTGTTAGATTAAAGGTGCTATGAGGAGAATCTATGACTGGTGATATTAAGGCTCTGCTACCCATGAGCACGCGCGGCGACTGTCGGTTACATACCAGTAACCTCGGAAATGGGAGTGACATCATCTCCGACTTATCGGCGTTCCAATTGATGTCGGAAAAAGAACATGCCGATCTACCAGGCTATTGTTAGCTGTTGTTAGCACGCCCTGTGTTATTGTTCACAAATATCACATGAAGAATGTGATTATCACTATAGCAGCATTTTTGTAAATATAAGTCTAACAATACGATGTAGACAGCTGATCAAGAGCGACACACCCCAGTCAGAAGTGCAAATAAATGGATTATTACAGGAGCTAAATAACTGTTCACACTGGGGGCATCCATCTTCGATTGTCAACTCGGGGGTGGCGAGGTTTCACCGAGTTCCCAGTAGGAAATTCCGACTTCTGGGAATGTTCCAGTTGCAGTTTCCTACTCGGAACTCGGAAATTCCTACTTCTCACTACAACTGGGACTCACCAAAAGACGTGACCCAAGCCAAAGCGTGTGTTTGTTGTGATGCCAACAAATGTGGACCTTCCTCAGAACTCTGCATTGCTTTACAACTTCTTTTTTCAACAACTTACAGGATGCAAAGCGATCTGGTAATGTATCTCTTTCTAGTTACGTAGTGGTAGTTTTTGATGTGTAACAACAAGCTTTTGGAAAACTTAGTATCGTAGTTTTGTAGCCGGCTACATCGCTACTTACAGCCCGGTGCTCTAAGACGTGTCAGAATAATATAAATTTGCTTAGTTTTAATTGTCTTGTTCCCAAAGTTGAGTATCCAGGCCAGTCCAGTCCTGTCCGACCCGACTGCGAAGCTAAGGAATAGCATTTATGGATGACCTCATTTGATGCTATAAAACTCATCTTAAAGTGTGTATTTCGATCAGGCAAATATCTAAAAGTGAGACTTCTTTGTAATTACTTAAAAACTCCTCACAGTCCTTTTAAGAGGAACTTCTCAAAGAAGAGATTTTAGGAGTTTCACATTGAAAATATTGTACTTGCTTTCATGTCAAACTGCCATGCTGTATTTCATAGTAGCGTACTGATAGCTTTTCACTCTCGTCAATTACAAAAACAAAGACAATAAACAGTGTAAAGTAGACTTATTCGATTATCACTAGAACAGAACATAAACTCATCATATTTTTTTGTTTTCTACAGGGTTTATTATCAGCAATGATCAAAAACACAGTAAAAATCTCACAGGCTTTCAGTGGGCTTGCAGCTGAGGGAACCAGCTTGATGCTAACTTCCACGCTGGCCAGCAAAAATATGTCATCCCAGAACCCCACTGTCGTATCTCAGAAATACTTTTGAGGATTTCAAACTTTCAGAAATAACATGACCCAAAGGTGAAGTGATATTATTTCTTGAGGTCAAAGATCAAATTCATGGAGACACATGCTTACCTCTGCTTTTGACCAAGAGATCTCAAACTTCTCAGCATTCATGTTTGGCACAAACACTCCACGGCTCCTTCAGCTGTGTTACCAACTGCTGTAACCAGCAGCAGTGCCCCAGGAAGTCAGTTACATCACCCGAGCTACCAAACCAACTCCTGAGTACATTTCAACACGGGCTTGAAGTGGCCACCCTCTGGTCCACAGCCTAAGTCTGTAAGACTGAGCCACCCTGCCAACAAGATGACTGTTCATAATTTATAGATTTTTTTTTTACTTAAAAATATCTGCTGGCTGCGCAGGGTATAAATGTTATTAAAGGATTACATCTATAAGACAACACAACATAATATATCACCAGGGCAATTAAAGGAATGCTGGAGAAATATTGAAAGATATTATATTTATGACGTTTAAAGGATAGTAGAACAGTTCATGTTAGATATATGTAATGTTTTGTGATTATTTCGCTCTTGACCCAGTTTAACCCATCTGTTTTGTTACACATGCACATTTAAAGAGCATAAATACCAAAAATTGGGGATCACAGCCAGAATATTTAATACAGCAATAAAACAAAGTGTGACAGTAACACCACAGTTAACCTATTTCATAAAGCACTCTGCTGATATAACAGACATAATCATACTCATGTTATGTGTCTGGTCCAGATCTAAAATTGTTTTGATGACTGAGTTATACAGCTGATGACGATACATGAATATGTAACCTGAAAAAAACCTGAAGCTGTTATGTGGTTTTACATTTGATTAGTGTTGCACACAAATACATAAGTATTTTAAAGAAGTTGAAATAATAAAATCACCTGGAGTTTATCATGTTTTTTCTCCCCAGTGGTTTCAACAGTGTTGATAATGTGTTGCATTGTTCACTACTTACTGATGCACCCATGTCATACATATTAATTAAAGGTGCTGTCAGACCAAACAGTGTTTATGGAGAGCATTCATTAGTTACTTAATATGCTAATGAGGAGTTGGTAAATGCCTATCAGCAAAAAAACAAAACTTTTACAAAGGATCGGTGTCCCGCATTATGTCCCTTAAGGCAGTTATTGCCAAGGTTTAAGGCACTTGTAAATATATTTCACACTAAAGCACACAGCCAGTTTTGTTCTAGGTAAGCTGGGTATTGATGCTAGACAATACATGGTAGTCAATGGTGCCACCAAAGCCTCATAATTACCTCACTTTTAGGATTAAACCTCTAAAATGAAATGTGTTGGCTCGGCTCGATGCTGCAGTACTACAGAATGTTATTATGAGGATAGGTTGCTCTTGTATTGTCCCTTGTGCAAAAACAGGCCAAAGCAATGGCCAAAATTCAAATTTCACTACATTCTGTTGCTAGACGTGGGCCCTTGCCAACTTTGGCTTGTTTTTGATACAGGCATCAGGATTCCCCCTTTGGGAAAATAAAACATTATGTTTGCAGTGTTCATTTTTCTCTATTAGGACATAGACACAGAACAGCAGCTTTTAAATCTTACCAAAATTAAAGTGCTCTGCTGAAAGGACCAATAGAATCAATGTCACTGGACACCAATGGGTGGATTTGTGGACATGGGCTCACAGTTCATGCATCTGCACCTCCCATCCCTCTTTCTACCTGTGAATCCATTTGCAAAAGTTCTTCCCCTGTGTAATCCAATTCACAAAGATATCCTCTCATACCTAAAAGTAACTGCTATTATGTCAAAATTGTTCATTTTAGTATTGTTTTTGTGAATTTTGGGTTGTTTTTTCTAATCAACTCAAAGCTGATGGATACACAATCCAACAAAAGAAACTTAATTTGCAGTTGAAAAACAGGACTTTATGAACAGGACAATCTTAGACATTATCCAGTTAATTTCCTCATGCCCCACTAGTATTTTATACATCTAAAGTCCATGAGAGCCCTTTGGGGGAGAAAGGAGAGGGATGATGATATCAAGCCTGTGAAACCAGCATGCACAAAAAAAGGGAGACTTTACGGAATAGACAAACACAACTGCTGTTGAAAACTGATTGTAAAGCAATAGCTCTTCCTCAAATGCTTATCTGGACATTTGAAAATGCTATTTCCGCTGCACATCATCAAAGTTCTGTAGTACATTTGCTCTAAAAAAAACTCAGCATCCAAAGAGCAGTTCTTCACTGCTGGTGGATACAGAGCTAAAACTCTGCAGATTTCTGTCTACTTGTGGATGTAGTGATGCTGCTTGACATTTACTGCTGCAATGCACCTCTCAACTTTTTAATTGATGCTGTTGATGTTCTTTTAAACATGTAACACTGCAGTTAGGATATAAGCTGTTAAATTTCAGTTTGTCTTCTATCATATAATGAACACTGACTTTCACGTTTGCTGATGTTGTGTGCTGCCTATTGGTGACCCTCTACACAACTTCTTCTGGGTCCAGAAGGGAATACTTTATGGTGAGAGCAACAAGTATGAACAATCATGTCTGGGAATTACCTGGGTGTTATCCTGATAATATCGGGGTTGCATGCCTTTATAGGGCCATACAGCACCTCTTAATCACCTATTTGAAAGGTTAAATTCATATTCCGTATATAAGCTGCACTATGTGTAGCATTAGATAGAAACTCCATGGAAGGGTTGAGGATTTGAATGGGAGAATAAACAGGTGACTTTCTTTCCCCCTTTTATTTATTTATTGTCTTTCTTTCTATGTTCTGTGTTCACTTAATAATGTGTGGACAATTTCTTTAAAAATAAATAAACAAGAAAAGCTCTCGGAGAGCACAGACCTCCACCAGCACCACAGTCCTCACCGATATTGTGATTTTCACCATAAATATTGGTCCTACCTTTATTTCATCAAAATATTTAGATTCCTTGACCATGAAAACATACAAATATGCACAAATGCCAAAAATTGATCCTATCTTGCAATGTTCAAGAATCCTTTAAAAAACTCCTGGATCCAGACGGTGATCTGCATCACTCCCAAAATCTAATCATTTGTTCCTTGTCCCAATCCTGCCATTCCCTGAAGATTCATATAGGTCCATAACTTTTTGAGTTATGTTGCTAACAGAGAAACAAACAAACAAACAAACAGAAAAACAGACGCTGGCAACAACATAACCTCCTTGGTGAAGGTAATAAAATAATTAGTAGCCCTCACTGTTGTTCACACTGTTTGCGATAAAAAAGGAGTGAATATGTTTTTCTGGTTGCCATGTTTCTTGTTGCCACCTTACACAATATTTGAAACAAAAAAAGAAACAGAAAATAAAGGGCCGTACAAAAGTCTTAAACACAGGGGCTGTATTAAGGAAAAGTGAAAGACTAGAAAAAACTTACTGTTGCATCTGGTTGAGCCAGTGTTGTTTTTTTGTATTGGTTTATAGAAGTTGCTTAATGACAAGGCACTGACTGCTATATATCTCCTAGCATTGCAAGACAGTGTCTCTCCCGAGGGGCTAAGTTGCAATCCTTTTCTGAGAAACCAGAAAAAGATTGCATGTCCTTGGTCCTGCTCCACAACACACAATCTATCTCACGCACATCACACATTATGCAGGCAGCATATACAGTGTACAATACAGAGAGTGCACAAGGAGCACATGCATCCACACCCACTCACAATCTGGTAAATTAGCCATGACAAATCCTCGTACCTACCAGGCTACTAACAAGCACAGTTGTACAGTACAAACTTGTGCCAACACGTGCACACAAACACACACATGCTGGTGTTTGAACAGACCACATGCAGAGGGAACACCGCAGCACAGCTTTTATTGCAAAGCAGATTTTATGTAGCCACTGCTGCCGGCTTGTCTCTGCTTATCCAAAAGATAAAACGTGTGTCATTGTCTCAGTGTTTGTGTGTGAGCTGATATGCCAGTTCTCTCTCCATGGGGAGTCAATTCAGAAATACATATTTTTAATGCCTTTTATTCTTCCGAACATTCCTGTGATCAAGTCTTTACGTGAATATGAATCAACAACGAAGGAGTAAAGCAACAACCAGCAATTTATTTGATTATGCAATCAATAACATCAAAGCCTGTTTCATCGACCTAATGTCTCTAACTGAGTAATAGTAATGTTTCTATGGAAGGCATTTGCTACACGGCCGTAATTAATGTTATTAATGAGGGAATCATTCGACTGTGTACTTTGGTAATTGCCTGGAGAGCTGCCCAGGTCTGCCCCGATCAAGCATTACATAATTCAAACAGAGTTACCCGGCCCTGTCCAGTCTAATGGATGTAATATCAAAGTGATACTCCAGGCAAATTTCTCTGTTGTTGTGTGAACCTTGGCAATTAAATGGTTTCATTTGATATGAGCTGACAGAGATGACACAAACACACAAATAGAGCTAAATGCTTTTCAGGCTATGGTATAAAGTAAATTATACACAAGCAAATTCTCTCTTTTGTCACTCCTCTGACATTATGCCCTGTTTTTGAGGATCCCCGCTCCCAAGAGATTATATTTGTTGAAAGTATCCCCCTGTGTTTTTGTCTCTTTTATGAGACAAAAATGACATGCCCATACACAAAAGAGTATATTTCTGCAACCAAAAGGTCTATTTGAATATTTTTGGTGTCAAAATAAAACTAACACTTGTGAGATTTGCTCAGATGTGTAATTATCAGAATATATATCACTGGGACAGCGTAAATGAAGATAGAACAGAACAATTGGAAGATTTCATTCTCGCCAAATAAAAACACTTTTTTTACATGAATATCCCTTAGAAATGATGCAATAGCAGCTTAAACTCTAAAAATGAATAATAAAATATTAACATAATCTCTGCAAAGGATTATTCTTATACAGTGATGCAGAGACATTAGAATTGTTTTATAACATAAACTCTTTATAAAAGGATGTTTTTTGCTACATTTCTATTTGTAATATGTTCTGCTGAGACTTGGCTCTACAAAGTGGCTCATGTTCCATTATTCACACCGCCACAGCAGTGTCCGCCTGCTACATTATCTGATTGGTCTGTAATGAATGTGATTGTCAGAGCAATCGTCCAATCACCTGTTGGATATGCTTTGTAAGGTTCTGTCCATTCCAAATTACTTTCAATGAGCTCTTTCCCAGATGGACTACTAATATATATTGAACAGCCCATCTGTTGTGTCAGGTTAATGACATGGGATTTCATAAAACAAACCACTGATTAACAGGGCGAGAAAAATTTGGGGGAGTTGGAGATTGCAGAAGTAACCATGAATAAACTAATGCAGTGGTTCCCAAACTTTTCACAGTCTGTACCCCTTCAGGCCACGTACCCCTTACTCTCATGCACTTATAGCAACGAGAAATAGAAATGTTTAAACCTGCTGCACTCCCACCTCCCACATTTTACATGCATAACATACAAATTAAATTTTTTAAAGTGAATTATTTCTCAATAAATAGATTTTTTACCAGCAATGTCAGTGGGCAACACCAGTTTACTTTTGAAAAAGAAATGTACATTTCTGAAACATATTCATTAATGCACTTGAAGCTTTAATGAGAAGGCTGTCTGACTGAACTTATTGTATGTTATTTTAAGAATCTTAGATAATTCAGGACAGATTTCCTTCTCCAAGATGCCTCAGCCTCTCTGCCAACACTTCAGGCTTTTATCAAAGCTCACAATACAAACATTTACCAGTTTGAACTTGAACTACTGAAACAACTGTTTAGACCTGACAGTTTTTCACGTACCCCCTACGTCATTTTGCGTACCCCTGGGGGTACACGTACCCCAGTTTGGGAACCACTGAACTAATGCATGCATGAGGACGGACCGCATGGTGGCGCAGCAGGTAGTGCATGTGCCTCACAGCAAGAAGGTTCCCGATTTGATTCCCGGGTTGGACATGTGGCCCTGCCATCGCCTGGCAACTGGTCCAGGGTGTACCCCGCCTCAATCCCCAGCTGGGATAGGCCTGATTAATTATTCAAAGTTGGGGTGTACTCTGAACATGATTAAAATTCTCTTTTCAATTAAAAGCATTTCTTACATGTGCAGAATGCCAGGCACGTTCATTGCTTGTTTATAAAGTGTTGGTATTAATTAATAGAGATTTTACCACTAAAGCTGTTTGCGACTCTGTGCAGGTGGTCACTTCCTGCTGCCATCTTGCTTGCACCTCTTCCTGATCCAAATGATGCTTACTGGGCCATCCTGCTCACAATCACTGTAGATTGCAGCTTGGCAAGATGGATCTGACAGATGACAGATATTGAATTATGTGACCATCATCATTTATCATTTGATATTGTGTTGTTTCATATCATAGTATTTTCATCATTGTTTTTCATAAGTCTGATTACACCATGTTGTGCAGGATTATGTTGCTGCATGTAGTGCTGTTGCCTTACAGAAACTTGTCTGTGTGGAATTTACGTGCTCTAAACATACTGTATATATCATAATATATAATGGGTTTTCCATGGGTGTAAAACTGTTTCCCTTGAAATCCTCTAAAGGGAAAAAGAAAAACTCTGTTTGTTGCATAACTCATCTAAAACTATTGTTTTTATGTTGAACCCTGCACTTTAAGGTCTGCGGAAGTCCATTTGATAACACCTCACAATCTGCCTCTTTACATACAGCTTCAGTCCACAGGTTGACTCCCAGAGCCCTTTGGACAAACAGGTGGTTGCCTGATTTTCCTGAGTGACCGAAAGCAACATCTGCCACGGTGCCGAAAAAACAACTTGAACAAACATTTCCTGCTTTCACCAGTCTCAGTGTGCAGTCCATTAGAGGTCTCCAGCATCCCTCACCTTTCCTCCAATTTGTGACCAGCCTTTAACCAAACCATGGGCTTCACAGCTTTCAAACCACCGATTATTACAGTTGATTGTCCACACGAGGAGCAAGTGCACTGACCCCTGTTTTGCCGCTGTGAGAGAGCTGTTTTTGAGACGTGACTGGGAAAAAGCTGCACAACAGAGAGAGAGAGCAGGAGTTATTAAAAAATTAAGTCTGAGCTTGATGTGAAAAGCTGCACCCGAAACTAACACGTGTGTCTGCATGGAGCATGGCTTACTCAGATCCTGTTAAGGGGCCTTTATCCTCATTGGCCCTTTAGTATTTTCCCTTTTAATTAATAAAATGATGACTCTTTATTGTAATCTCCTCTGTATCATAGCTTATTCCATCATATCTTATTAAACATTTTTGCTATGATAAAGTCTTGCACAGTACCGTATCTTATGCATGGCATTACAAAACCCAATTGAATAATTACTAATGATACTAATCATAATACCTATTATAAAAAAATGGTATTATTAAATAAACAATAATTCATGTGCCGCCTTATGTTGTATCATAATATTTGATAGACCATGTTTTATTATTCCTATCATTACAGTATCATTTAGTTTATGTTTTATTACAAATAACATTGTATCTCATGGTGTTACTGCCTATCTGGTCTTATTTCCATACTTACGTCATATTGTGTGGGATTTCTCTTCACAATTCATCATGGCCGTTTGTGTTCAGAGAGCGGAGCCCAAAAAACTCACTTAAGTGTTCAGTAATTACATAATCATGCTAATGATGTATATGTAGGCAGAGTGCAAATTAGGATTCAAAAAGTTTGTGCAATTTTGCATACTGTAGGTTAAAGCCGGGTGTTTAATAAGTTAAATATGAATCACAAGTGAAATGAGGTAGCATGTGGGAATACAAATAAAAGTTTGGGAGTGAGATGGAAAAGTTTTTACAACAAACTGGTAACATATTTCCTTTTAAAGCCTGTTTTTGAGTTTTGATTTAACAACAAAATTATTTATCAATCTGAATAATTCAGACATCCTCCCTTTCCAAATGAGAGAAGTAAAGGTTATTTTTTAAACATCAACAAGGATTTTTTTTCCTCAATGCAAAATACCCACTTAGAGAGGGACCCTGAAACTGCATTAAATAAAATACAATTCAGCCATTTTGTGCCCTTTGCACTGTGAAACACCAAATATTTTATAGAACATAATGATTCTTGTGAAGAAATATCTCAGTATCCTTTTAAGGATTTGCTTTGCACAAAATATAAATACTCATAATCCAAGGGTCACAGGTCATACAACATGTCCATCCCTTTCATGTGAACAGAATATCTAAAGCACCCTTTGAGGAATTTCTTTTACCATCAAATTTATACTGATGAAATGCTGAGTAGGGTTATAGTCAGACTTTTACCACATATTCACATTTAAAGGGATAGTTCATTATTTTTGAAGTAGGGTTGTATGAGCTCCATATGGCCACTTAGTACATTATATGAAGAAGAAAGTTCTCTCCTCTCCCTCAGTAAGACACAGTCTGTAAGTGTCTGTGACGAAGAAATAGCTGCTAACAGGAAAGAACTGTACCAAGAACAAAGGGTATTTTCTCCGCCTACAAGAACTCAGATCTAAAAGTAATACCACAGTTTAAGAGTACGCTACATATGATTGTTTTTTTAAAGGATAAGTTCCTAAAACTGCATTAATCATCCAAAAACTTATTAGTTTCACCAATATTTCATCATGGTCCGCTCGGGCTACTCCTCCATTACAGTCTGTGTCGCTCCACCCATGTTTTTGTGGCTCTGCTAACCTCTGAACTGAAGAAGAAGAAGGTTTGCCTCCGCGCATGCGCAGTACGGCTCATTGTTTCAGGGGAAGACCGCCGGCTACACAACAACTTTCTTCTTCCAGTTTTGTGCAAAATGGACGAATATCTATCGGATGAAGATGTTGTGGAGGAGAACTTTGAATATGATGGGTGTCCTTACAGTTTCGAGCCAGAGTTTACAGATGAGGAGCTCATCGAAAGGAGGACATGGAGGCAAAGAGAAGAACAGCTCTCCAAAGAGTACTGCGCATGCACGGAGGCAAACGCTCTTCTTCTTCAGTTCAGAGGTCAGCACAGTCACAAAGACATGTCTGGAGTGACACAGACTGTAATGGAGGAGTAGCCCGCGCGGACCATGATGGAATATTGGTGATACTAATGAGTTTTTGGACGATTAATGCAGTTTTAGGATCAGCGCTATACATGCCCCGTGTGCTACCATGTCTGCCGCTCAATTTGAGTATATTGTTCTACTTCATTCTATAAACAATGTGAAAGCTGCAGAAACCCAACTTTTCCTTTAAGTGCATTAACATTTCTGATAGACTCTTAAGAATTTCTTTCAGACATCATCTAAAGGTGTTTTTTTTTTCAACTTAGCATTTTAGCCAACCCTAGCTTAAGGTTTAATTGATGGGAAATTAAAAGTCAAGTTCATAGTCTCTTATGATCATGTTTTGCCTTTGAGAGTAAAATCTTTAAAATACTTTGAGGGCAAACAGATCAACAATGACTCAAGTATGACCAGATTAGGTTTTGAAAGTTGTAGATCAAAGATAAAGGCTTCTGGGCCCTAATGTTCATCCCTTACATTTATATTCAGAGGGAAATTCCTCTTAAACAAATATCAGTCTTTTTTCATCATTATCTACTCTGGCTAAAGGATGTGCTGATAAGATTTGAGAGGTGATAGGTCAAAGGCAAGGTTCATCCCTGACTCATTTCTTTAAAGCTAGGGTCGCTAATTTTGGAAAACTAGCATAATGTTGAATGTAGCATCTCCTCAGGGCTCCGTCTAGCCCCTTCCACCCCTCCTCCAAAATGACCCCCCCACTCAGATGCATGCGCGCTGCTGATTCACAACCAGAAGATTGATTCAACTACAAACCAGCCAGGAAACGTTTATGTTTCACACTACATAAAGTCGCGTCTCAGTCAGTGGTAAGAAAACACCAAAACATTATCATAGTTCAGTCAAAAAAACAAACATGGAAAGTTAGTTAGTGCTCACAGCCCGATGTTGATCAGGGTATAGGTAGTTCCTCTGTCATTCTCCACATAGCTGTCAAGTCTCCCGTTTTGGCAATGAAACTACCAAAGTTAACGTATTTTATCCTCTTTCCCGCCTTAAATCTCCCGTGAGACAATGTAATAATAAAAACATTCCTCTGCCTCTCCAAACTGAACTCTGTCACTTGAATGAATGGGGCGGTAATGCTCCAAAATGATGGATGCCAACCGCCGTAAAACCAAAGAAGAAGAAAAAGCCTCGCGAGAACTGCCACCTGCAGTAGCCTGGGTGGCAGCTGTCATGAGGTAAGAGTCAACAGCGGAACAAACCAAGAAAAATAAAGTGTTTATTTTAGATTTCTTGAACATCTGTCTGGTGTTGGGGTTGGTTGGGGTTGTGGGATGGCTCATAGCAGGCTTCCCTTATTTTCAAAGCCAAAACTTGGCAGCTAAGCATTCTCCAGCGTACTGGTATCCCTCTTAGCTCGGCTACACTGAATCAGAGTATGTGCACACTGGCAAAATATACGCGCAGGAGGCGGGCAGAATGGCGACAGGATTTGATTGGTTTAAAAATTTGGGTTCTAAAGGTTTTATTGGTTGGTGTTTTCCCTGTTTTCCTCCTGCTGTAGATAGCGGATATTTTTCGCTCTATTTTAAGAACACATCATGAATTGATTGTCATCGGGTCATAAAGGACATTTTAACCAGTATTACAAGAAGTGTATCTAAATCAGATTACCAACCCTAGCTTTAAGGTTTTAAGGTTTTTGTCCGTAGCTTTACAAAAATGACAACTGTGACTCCAAAAGGAACTAATTTGAACATGGAGACCAAAGGTCAGGTCACAAGGCCCTGTGATCAATCCATGCTTGTAAAACACTTTAAAGAAAACTTTTGTACTGTCTTACTGAAAGATGAAGAAATTAGATACCGTTTTTGAAGGCCAAGCTCATGAAGCTTCAAAGATTTTGATGGATCACACCAACACAGAGAGCAAGCAACCACTTCAAAACCCAGCTGAGCTTCATTTGCAGTTTTATCTTTCAGTACATGTCAAAGTCCTTCACTATTCACTTAAATAAATCCATTTTAATGAACTTAATTTGTTTTTATGCAAAAGAAATCCTGAAGTTGATGGTTAATACAATCTTGTTGTCTCTAAGCCTGTATTGACTGTTTGTGGTGTCGCACTGATGTCTTTTAATAACAGTCCTAACAGGCTGGCACGTAAACGCCCTCAGAAGAGAAAGATATTAGTCAGTGTAGCTCAAACATCCCACATGTCTCTTGCTTTACAACACCCTCCTCCTGTGGATCACTCTGATTCCCTCTACTACGACCTGTTTAAACAGCTCGGCAGATAAACTGCCTGTGTTTGCTGTTACTGCAGAGGCTGCCAGGTTCATTCGTTCAGTCTCCACGGCTAAAGCAGACAGACTTATTATTATCACTGCCTGTGTCACACAAACATACACGTGCCTGTGGCTGCTTTACTCTTGAATCCTAATCGTAGATGCTGATGAGAAAAAGACAGATAAGGCGAATGTCTAAACAACCGTTTTCCGCTTGTGCCTCAGAGTGCATTTATCTTATCATTGCGACCATATGCCTGGATCCTGAACAAGTTATAAACGTAATTTCAGGACAGAAAACACTTGTTTGCCTTAATAGTAAGCCATATATTAGGTTACATTACACCTGTTCTTCCTGTGTGGGAGGTAATAAAACTAAGGCACACGACTTTGCCGCATGGCACATGTTTTCACACGTTTGTGTATCTTTCTATCTTCCTCTCTCTCACCATCTCAAACATGACTGCAGCACACTGTGCAAACAAAATTCAAATGTGCCTCGCAGCAAATTTGAGCCATTTTCCAAGGGCAGGACACTTGTTACTCTCTCAATATGCCATTAGCTTCCTCAAACAGACCCACCTGTGCTCCGGAGGTAAAAGCCGGAACAAAGGGGCTGATATGAAAAAACAAGTCAAGTGCAGCAGAAGAGTTACAGTGAAGAAACGTGACGCAGCCACAGGTGGATTTCACTCCTTTATTCCTCTTGTAAAAAATGTACATCAAAGACAATACCATACAAAATAAAAAAAATGGCACACAGTATACTCACAAGTTCAGACATTTTCTTCAACACAATAAGAGCTTTACAATACTGCTTTGGCATTTCAAAAAAAACACAGACTAAAGTGCAAGGTTTTCCATTCCTTTTCTCATTTTTAAGTACATTCACAGGTTTTTGTTTCATCTTTTTTTCACAGAAGTTTCTTGTTCACAGCATTTTCCCCCAACCCCAAAAAATCTCATCCTAGCTTGTGTTGAGACATTGGTAAAGTGCAGATACAGTATGCATGAGACACGTTTGTAGCATCACACCTTCAGTTGTAAGCAGATTGTCAATGGTCACAGGATGGTTTGTCTTTTTTTGCTCTTTTATACACATTCACGCCCTTTTGTTAGACCTCACTTGGTGATCTGGACCTGTAGGCTTTGTTCGCCTGAAAGCAGCCACAGAGGAGCATGTAAATGGAGCGCTGGATTTCTGCGTTCCTGTAGGCATAAATAATAGGGTTGATCATAGAGTTGTAGGTGGCTGGAAGGAGCGTAGCATAAGTGTACACTGAGGGATACTCCTTTTCTCCAACCAGACAGTAAATGGCGAATGGCAGCCAGCTGGCGCCAAATGTTCCCAAGATGATCGCCAAAGTGGAGACCCCTTTTTTAGTGGCTACATAATGTGATGTGGCAAAAAAGTGCTGCTGGAGGGCGATCTGGTGGGCATGGTGGCACACGATTTTACAAATTTTGAAGTAGAGGGTGAGCATGAGCATGAAAATGGCAAAGAAGGAGGTGGCAAGGAGCATAAGGTTGCTGCGGGTCAAAGGGCGGACGATGCTACAGGACGACGGCTCGTCCAAGCAGTTCCAGCCGAGCACCGGCAGCAAACCCAGGAATAGGGACACCCCCCAAGTCACGAGCAGCATCAGGTGTACATACTGCAGTGTCTTCTCTGAAAAGTACGTCAGGGCGTTATAGAGCGAGAAGTAACGGTCCACGGTGATGGCTAAAAGGCTGCTTATGGACGCCGTGAAGGACGCAACCAGGAAGCCTACGGTGATGAGGCTGATAGTCTCAGAGGAGATCACATACTGGAACACAAAGTTCAGGATTAATCCCATGCCGGCCAGCAGGTCTGCTGTGGCCAGGCTCCCAATCAGCACAAACATGGGAGTCCTCAGCGTAGGTGTGTAGAAGATGATTGCTACCACAATGGCGTTTTCACAGGCGATGACGGTGCCGGACATACACAGCATGATGTCCCAAGGGTTGATAGGGAAATCTAAGGGAGCAGTGGAGAACTCCAGGCGGCTGCCGTTGTTCTCTGGAGACTCTGCCTCGATCCATGGGAGAGCTTCTCCTAGCACGGGAGAAGCAGAGGAGTCGTTCACCACCAGCGACTCGTTCATATCTCCACACTGTCGTGCTTTTGTCCTGTGGGCAGAGGTAGAAACAAGGAGATTGTATTGTTAATGATAGTGTGGAGGCAAATTCCCTTTTTCATTACTCCAAATGAGCTGGTGAGGATGCATTGCCTTGTTTACTGCCTCTTAGTCTCTCTGTTTGTTTGTCTTGAAGATCTAAATGAGTTGATGAGGCTGTTAAACTAACAGAAAGAAACTAGAGTCCAGTGTGAAGAATAAGCATACAAAAAACTCAAATTAATAATCAATTCATACAAAATAAAGCAGAAAATGTTGGTTCAGGGACAAAATGCAAACACATGTGAATCAATGTCTGGGATTTTGAGATTCAGATTAGGGTATCCCCAGAGTTTTAGAAATCACTATTTGATGAGAAATCATGATCACCCATAACTGTTGCAATTGATTTTGCGAGTATGTGAACAATGAGATGAAAATGAAAGAACATCGGATTATGTGATATCTTCAGCATAATTAACATTAAATAGATCAAACAGAGATTTTTAAAAAGTTAGAGCCAGCCCATACAGCCCATAAGTTTACTGAATCAGAAAAAATATAAAGTGATAAAAACTTAATGCAGAATAAATGGACCTGAATATCATCAAACAACCATTTTCTCTCTTACAATTATAAATGATTTGGTGTTTGTTACTATTCTTAATAAACGAGGCACAGTTTGCCAGCAAATATTCAAAATGAAGACTTCAACTGACATCCTGTAGTTTAATGAACACAAAGAATAAAATAGCACCTTATTTAGATAATTACTGATAAAGGCACACAGCTGCATTTAGATGGGAATGAAAACAGAAATAAAGCATCAGCCAGGAGGACTCATATGCAAGATACACAAATGTCATCAAAGTCTACAAGATTCACATAGTGATAAATGCTATTGAATCTCTTGCTAAGTTTGATTTTGATTTGTATATATATATCGTCCAGCACGTAAAGACTGCAGTGACAAAGATAATGTACTCAAGTTAAAATGCAGTGCAGCCACGTGGATGAAAATTTTACTGAATTACACTGACTGTTACGCTCTATGAATTTACCTCAACGGACTTCACTGAAATGATCTCAAAGTACTGAATATACTGTTAATATTCACAATTCTGTATGATAAAATCAATAAGTTAACACAATAAGTATTAATAACAGAAACTTAATTACTAATGTTTTAATCTGACCAACCCTCAGGACATGCCAGGATTCATTAGTTATTGAACAGGTGTTGATTCCATTGTTAAGTATTGCTCCAGTGTTGAGTGCAGTGATAAAGTTAAAATTTTGGTATTGCTACAACATGACAATCTTTGGCCAAGTTTTCATTTCCATTTTATAGTTTTCACTCAGTGCTTAAAAACTAGTAAGTACATAACAAGCAAGTAAATGTGTTAGTTACTTTACAACCCTAGTATCAGGAAGTCAAACTTTCTTTTTTAGAGTAAAATTTTGACATTCCTATAACAATGGTTGAGCTAGTTGATGAACAGCCCCAATTGGTTCATCTGTTCTGTTTTTTTCTTTGAGCCAGTGCTTAGTTGCTATGAAAAAACTGAAAAACTTCCCAAATCAGTTACTCAAACCAAAGTAAAGGGAATTCAAGACATACACAAAAATAAAAAGGGCACAAATAACCTCTTAGTGCCAGTGATGAGAGTAAATGGTTGATGGTTGTGTTTGTAGACTTAAAACTACACCAGGTTTATTTGATGGGTAGCAGAAAAATAACTCCTCACTGTGCATTGTTTCAACACAAAACAGCCACAATAAGCAAAAAGGGTTTTTTCCCTATATATCCTGTACAGGGCTTGTCCCATTGAATAGTTTATGCAATACTTTTTTTTTTTTAGCTTTGATGATTTTGGGGAATTTTTTTTGACAATTCACATTAAATCAAATAGTTTGTACCAACTTCTTAATAGAAGCCATTGTAAACTTCTAGTGCAGCAGGAGCAGCAGGAGGCTGGTGCTGTCCATGGTGCTGAAATCAAAGCAGCTCAATCTATAGGAAGCCCACTGTCCAATAACAATAGTACAATCAATATTTTATATTTCTGGGTCTGATTCCCTTAAAAATGGTTCTAATGATTTCAATGATTTACTCCGTGAAAACTATAAAAGTGGTGGATTTTTCTGTCACTGACATTAACAATAAATGACAAGTGACACCAGGTAATGCCGTCTTGCAAGAAGAGTACCTTTACTACGCATCCAAAAGCTTTGGCACTCTAAGAATCAACTTTTAACGAGCCCTAACTATCACTAAGTCATATCTAGCATACTCTTACGGTAAGATATAAAATATATGAGAAGAAAAGTGTACGTACCTCCAGACAAAACGCTCAGAGCTGAAATTTTTGCTGAAGTCAGCCTCCTCGTCCAAAGTCAAAGTAAACAAAGATGCTCACACCGTCCTCCCTTTTTCTCCCTCGCTCCTGTGGACCCTCTCAAGTGAACCCCTCGATTTTGTTGTGCTTCCCACGCATGGGACACACAGCCAGGGCAGGGGTGATGTGAAGCATTGGCCGGTGTTCAGCTTGGTGAGGGAGAAGGCGCATGTGAGGAGGAGGAGAAGGAGGAGGAGAGGAGCAGAGAGGGGCCGCGAGGGGACACGCGAGGAGAGATTTAAACGCGCCTGACGTCACGACGTAACGCGAGAGAGAGTAAGAGAGGGAGACTGAGAGAGTTGCATCTGGCTTCATACACGCCCCTCTACCCAAATCTACAAGCACGACTTTAAAAGCATGGGACGAATTATTGTTCAGGCGACCTGCTGGACAAAAACTACACAGCAAAGGAGGGAGAGCTGAAATCTTGGTGTCTGCGAAATTTCAGCAAGTGCAGAATTAATTATAGGCTACTCCGGACGGAATTAAATCCCTGAAAATGAGCTCTCAGTTGAAAAGGTCTTTGTGTCGAAAGTGATGTTTCAGTAAAACAAATCCATAGGCGTCACTATAGGAGCTTTTATGCTGAACTTTTCACCCTGACCTCATCCTGCCCCCTCATTACTGGACAAGCAACAGATGCCACAAGCCTATTTCATGAAACTGCTTCTTTTCAAACATGGTACCATTTTCTCAGCTTCTTTTTCACTTTAATGTATGGTTGATTATAAAAATAATGTTTACACTTTGCAGTGTCGATATGGAGTTAACAGTGATGTGGTTAAAAAGATACTGAGAGAGTGCATTACTAACTGCATTTGATTAGATAGAACTTTATATATCCCTTCAGGAGACTCTCTCAGGGAAATTAAGATTACATAGAAGTGAGTGTCTCTAGTGAGTGTTACACAGTTTGAAATTTAAACTCCAAAAAGAGTCAAACACTTGATGAGGGCTAAAACATCAATTCTCCAAAAATAGTAAAAACATAACCATGTATTATGGACTCATAGAGACAATAATAAGGTGTTCATTCTAACTCTGATAGTGTTGATTTGACAGAGCAGATTTTGTCTACCATTTTCAATCAAATGCAGGTTGTAGATGCATCCTTTATTTTGGGGATGAAGTGATTTGTCTTTAGACTTTAAACTGATCCTAACACTACCAGCATCACCTGAATGAAGTGCTGCAGTAATGAATCCAGGAAGCAGATGCAACATTTTAGTTACATGAACAGCAAAAGCAAGATCAATGGTGAACACCTTCCTTCAATATTTAAACTTTTTAAATTAGATATCAGGAGTGTCCAGGTGTTTTCCCCACAGCCAACTATGGCCTGTGTTCCACTGTTAGTTGGTCCACAACATGTTCCAAAAACTGAAAGGAAATTTCAGCCTAATTACACCTTATCCTTACTGAAGGGTGCACCGGCAGCATCACACGCCTGCTGACCACTCTTCATCCACTAAGTATGTAATTCTATGCCTTGGATGCTCTTTGTAACAAATGACATCAACTGCTTTTATTGGATCGAAATCAGACATGAAGTGAATTGCAAAGTCGAGGTGTGGTCTCTTAGGCTCATGAATATAAAGTTTCTATGAGCTAAACAAAGGTTCCTCTCTCCTTGAAGTTGAAAGTAAATCATTTCACTGATCAAAATGGTGAATGCTTTTCTGTTCTCATCTCTGTCATATTAAACAGGTAAATGTGCTCTGCTGGGTGAGAAAAAGTCAAAGAAAACCAAAAAAATCCATCCTGCACCTTATTGAAACCCCTTGCTCCTGACTTCTTGTCTGCATTGATGTGCAAAAGTAAGGATGAGTATCAAGGCAAAATGCTGCATCGCACTGCATTGGCTGCTCACAGGCAGTTAGGACCCTCACACATGATTCAGTGTAATAGCCTGATTTTGTTGCAGGCACCTCAGGACACGTGTAAAAATTTGAAACTTTTTGCTTGACCAGGGAATGAAGGCAAACTGATCACAGCTTTTGAAAGCAGCATGACATGCAATCAGTTTCTTCACTATCTTCTCTTTTTCAAGGTCAGAGAATATTGGTATAACTGTTTCTTGTCATCTTAAAGAGACTGTGAGGAGTTTCTAAGTAATTACAAAAAAGTCTCACTTTTAGGTATATGCCTGATGGAAATACACAATTTAAGATGAGTTTTATAGCATCAAAATAGGTTATCTATAAATGCCATTCCTTAGCTTTGTGGTCGGTTTGGCAGGGCTGGACTGGCCTGGACACTCAACTTCGGGAACAAGACAATTAAGCTAGAGCAAATTTATATTATTTTATTATTTATATTACACGTCTGAGAGCGCCGGGCTGTAAGTAGCGATATATAGCCGGCTACAACTATGATAATAAGTCTTCCAAAAATTGCTTGTCGTCACACATCAAAAACTACCGCTACGTAACTAGAAAGAGATACATTACCTCGTCGCTTTGCATCCTGTAAGTTGTTGAAAAAAGAAGTTGTAAAGAAAATGCAGAGTTCTGATGAAGGTCCGAGCTGCATTTATCACAACAAACACATGCTTTGGCTTCAGTCACGTCTTTTGGTGCATTCCAGTTGTAGTCAGAAGTAGGAATTTCCGGGTTCCCAGTAGGAAACTGCAACTGGAACATCCCCCGAAGTCTGTATTTCTTACTGGGAACTCAGTGAAAACTCGCCACCCCCGAGTTGACAATCAAAGATGGATGCCCCCAGTGTGAACAGTTATTTAGCTCCTGTAATAATCCATTTATTTGCACTTCTGACTGGGGTGTGTCGCTCTAGATCAGCTGTATACATAGTATTGTTAGACTTATATTTGCAAAAATGCTGCCATAGTGATAATCACATTCTTCATGAGATATTTGTGAACAACAACGCAGGGCGTGCTAACAACAGCTAACAATAGCCTGGTAGATCGGTATGTTTTTTTTCTGACCTCAAGTCGGAGATGATGTCACTCTCATTTCCGAGGTTACTGGAACGCAGCATTATGACAGTTGCCATGAGTGCTCATGGGTAGCAGAGTCTTTATTTCGCCTGTAATAGATTCACCTCATAGCACCTTTAAGTAATAAACTAAGTGCATAACAATAAAAACATTGGAGTGTATCAACAATAAAACTTTACCTGAAAATCTGAATGCAACAGTCTGAAGGAGAGAATGTTTTGTGTTGTTTTAGGTGACCTGGTGTTCGTTACATTTATATTTTTTACTAGTTTGCACACTGTTTTTATTGCTTATATCATGTGTTTTAGCTTTCCTGTGAGGGACCACTGATGTAAAAAAGCTTTATAGCTAACTCTGGCTCAAGTGTTGTGTCAGTCATGGCCCTTGTCAAAATAATTAATAAACTCAACTTAATTTACTTTTGTGTAAGAGAGGGAAGCTAACTTAAATTAGCAGGTTTTGTTGTTGCTTCATTCGCTCACAGACTAAGTTCAAAGGTGCAGTGTGCAGAAATTAGCAATTTAGCAACATGTCGTTCAGATTTTTGAATGAGCCTCTCTATTACTGAAACATCACATCACTAAATGATGAGAGCAGGTGGAGACCCCCAAAAAAAGGATCGTGAACAGGGCATCATTTACAACAGTCACAAGGTGAGGGCTTTTTCATTCACATTTGTAACTACTATTTTGATAGATTATAGGTCAGTTAAGATGATGATTATAGGTTTTGCAAAGTTATGTAGACTCCTATTCAAAAATCACGTTTCGCTCTTTTTGTCCCCAAAACCCACCCGTAGACAACACGGCTGATTGTTATGTCAGCCTCCACAGACGGAGACCTGCAGTACATAGATATAAAAATCTTTTTCTAACTTAATAAAAATAAAAACAAAGTTTTATGAGGATGATGTACAGCTATTTTGAAGGAACTTATATTCAAATAGAAACATATCCTATATTCACCATTTTTGTTCAGGCGAAATGCGGCCAACTTCTACACACTACACCAAGGGCGTAGGTTTGATTTTGATATTAGTGGGGACATAATAGTACTCCAAGGCAGCATCCCTGAAAGTTGATGTATTTTACATTAATGACTGTTTTTTTTACGTCATGTAGAGATGATGAAACAAACAAGCAAACTATCATATATACAAAAAAACTTCTCTATATACTATCTGTCCCATGAAAAAATATTTTGGGACAATCTGGGATGAAACAATCAGACTTTTTGGTTTGGTTATAGTCTGAGGAAAAAACACAGTTTTACAATTATTACTAATAAGTGTAATTTATTCCCCAATTATTTGAATGTATAAAATCATGTTTGTAGTCCAATGTTTTATTGTGTTTTTTCCCCACAAACTTTAATTGTTGGTCTTAAATGTATGTTACCTTTCAATACACAAATTATACATGGATAATAAATAAAATAACCAAAACGTGTATCTCTTTGACATTAAATATAAGCATTTTTAGTCATAACGTTGTGTACTATGCTTGTTTTTGTGCTCGGGACCATGTGGTAGTGGCATAATATTGATAGGGACGTGCCCCTAGCGTCCCCAGCAATTCTACGCCCCTGCACTACACCTTTAAGTCTTGTAGTAACATCAGATCAGCAGTAACTTTTATTAATCCTTAACAAAGCCCACTGACAATTTGATATCTGATAGCTACATTAGAATTAAAGACCTCAAAAGATTTGTTTGTATGGCAATGCCTGCAAGCTCATGGTCAGATAGCATATCCCTGAATGAATTAATCTCACCGTTTTTGTATTATCATCAGTGCACTTAAATATTTTAAATTTATTCTGATTTGATGTGTCCTTTTGTGAAGCACTTTGTAACCTTTTTGAAAAAGTGCTATATAACTAAAGGTTGTTTTGCATATTATTATTATCTTACTATCTCTTTGAGCTTTATTTGCAAAATAGTAGGCTAGATCACAGTAGCTAGCCTCTTAGCTTTTAGCTAATTCATCTGTTAGCGGTTTAATTTCACATAGCAAATGAGTAAATGTGGATGGTCAAGAGATTCTTAAAAACATTAATTTGGTCATAAATATGGGTCTAATGGCCTGGTGAAATTGCTGTTTTGTAAATAAAGTAAAGTTTTAAGGGCTCTGGATAGCCTGAATCCTCATTTGGGACTTCTTTTGGTACAAAATAAATCACAAATTAAACATCCACCCGTCTGTTTGGTATCTGATTACCCAGCACAGATCTGAATACAACAAATGCAAAATGTTAACAGAGAAAATGTGACAGCAAACTTGGTTGTTTCTAGTTTGACAGGAGTTGGGATAACTGACCATTTCTGACCTTAAAAACATAGATTAAAGAAGTGTCAGGCTGCAGCTGTAATACACAAATACTGCAGTTTATTAGGTTGAATCATTCACAAACTTTCCTCAAAGCAGACATTATGATTCACTGGCAAACAAGTTACAGTTACTCAGGAGGGCAGCTTTGTAGTTTCAGAGGTGAAACTTGTATATACGTATAAATGTTTGTAACTCTATAGAGAGGCTTCATGTAGGTGTAACAGGGGGTCTGGTGCTAAAAGGATGGAGAGACTGCAAATGGTGAAGTGCTGTATCTTACTTGATATTCATACTAAAATACGTATTGCAGTGACTCATGTTAAAAGCTGTGGGGGAAAAGCACTGACAATCAGAATTAAAAAACTATATCTCACTTCAGGGATGTTGTGTCTCTGCCTGGTGAAACAGATCCTTCCGTTATATCAGTTTCTCGGCAATGTGTGTTCACCATGCCTGAAATTAGCTGCAGTATCTCTGTCACCCACAGCAGCACGGCACAATGAGCCACCCACAATACACTGTGTTCAGTAAGGAACAAACATGATGTTATACCTGTAAGTGCTCCTAATGCGTCTTTTACCGCGTATATCTTTGGAAATGTTTTGAATGTCCTGATCTTTTTGGTTTCTCATCTGTGAAGAAGGGACTCACTTTTGCTTTTATTTGTCAGATAATCCTCAAAGACATAAAATACAAGACTCCTCCTCTCTTTCTCCCCAACCTCGCCTGGAAAAATCATGAATCACCTTTACACTAAACGGTTTCATAGATACAACAGACCGTCCCTTATGAGACACACAAGACTCTGTTGTAGCTGTAAAGACATAAAACTTGAAACACGTTTGACCAACTTATTACATCTCTGTACCTGCAGCAGCCAAGGCCAGGAGACAATGGCAGTCATTTATCAAATGAATAGATGAGTGGACTGTTGTTTTTACTCACAGATAAGAATAATCAAGCTGAAGTGGATTTGAAAATGAATGAGCTCATGGATGCAATCTTGCTTTTAAGTGTATTGTTTTTTTAATGTCTAAATAAATCATGCGTCACTACTGTGTTCTGAGCTGGCCAGTCGGTTATCTGGACCACACGGGCCATCCTTTTTCCCCATGTGCCGCCCATAACTCTGTTACAGTTCACCGCCGTTCCTTCCTTGGACAATTTTAGAAAGATATTGACCACTGCAGTCTAGGAACGCCCCACAAGAGCTGCTGTTTTGGAGAGGTATTCCCCCAGTCATCCAGCCATCACAAGTTGATTTTGTCAAACCTGCTCAAATCT
Organism: Scarus forsteni; assembly: GCA_036419115.1. Taxonomy (NCBI): domain Eukaryota; kingdom Metazoa; phylum Chordata; class Actinopteri; order Labriformes; family Labridae; genus Scarus; species Scarus forsteni. The sequence continues at coordinate 13,571,906 of JAZDUH010000182.1, read as the reverse complement.
GAATGCTTCCTCATTTTTCCTGCTTTGAACACACCCACTCACAGGTGCCATGAGGACGACAAAATCAGTGTTATTCACTTCATCTCTCAGCAGGGTCATGTTATGCCTGATCAGTGTATCTTGGTAATTTTGTGTAATTTTTTACATTGTGAAAAACCTGTTTTTTTCTGCATCATCAACGCATATTACCAAAAGAAACAGAAAAGTTGACTTTGAATATTTTTTAATCATTGTGTTAATGTATAAGACATGACATAACACTGAACTGGACTCAATAGTATGCAAATTTGTTTTTTAAAGGATTGATTCGATAAAATTCACACTTACAGCCCTTTATTTTCAACTAATTGAGCTTCTTCATCCTCAGAACAATGATGCAATTAAAAACTATAGTTGAGCTCAGATTGAACTCATCTGAATATGAAATCTGAACAAATTACAGGACTTTTCCTTCAGTTATTACACACTTTACAGAATAAGAGGCTTAATGGGTGGACAGCGAGACAATTGCTGAAATAAAGCATGTAAGCTACAGGGTCTTTTAAATGCATGACTGTTATGTATAAACACAGGATAACAAATTTATCATTCCAACAATGATGCATCCTTGTATTAGTGTATTTTCTTTTTCATAAAATAATAGAAAATGAAGAAGAAGTAGCGGCTGGGCAGAAGAGGGAGATTTAAAGGAGCAAAAGCAGTGTGGTAACCCGTTTTGGTTTCCAGGCAACTGCTGTTTGTCCATCTTTGTCAGCGGACCGGGGGCTGGAGAAGGGGTTGTCTCTCTCATTCATAAGCTAAGCGGTCACATGAAGTGCCTGGTGACTCATGTCAAAGGCTGATACCAGACCACACAAAGCAACAAAATGTATCTCAAAATGCATTTATGTTCATTTTTGGTGGTGGATTGTAAGGAAACCAATTGAATCTTCACCAAAAAAAGAAGCAGAGTGACACTGCACCCAAACATTTCAGTAATACTGCTTTTGTGTGGACTACAAGACGGTGAATTTCCAAATATATCAGCGATTAGATGCATTTATTCATCCATATCCCATGCCGGCTGGGAAATTTCAAGTGTAATGAGACACCTGCCATTCGAACACAAAAACATGAGAGGAACAGGGCTTTTGCATAAAAGACCTTTTCTCCCTGTCAAAACAGACCCTTTCAGGAAACAGACCCCCATCCACCCACAGTCCCCACACAAACAGCAATGGTCTCCAATTAACTTGAAATAAGGCCATCAACGGTGCATTAGCGTCAAAGAAGGTTTCAGTAAAGGAGAAATGTGAGTGTACAGACTATGGCTGTAAAAGAGTGTAAAATACTGAAAGGTGAGATGAAGGTATCAGCAGCAACTGCAGATGAAACGTGGGAACCTGGAGGGCACATCCCATCAATTAATTTGCAGTCATCATATGACATCTGTTTCTGAAAATTTTCTCCTCCTTATTCTTGGTTGGCGAATAAGTAATGACATATTTCTCAGGGGTCCTCGCACAACTTAGCACTTGCACTTACACTCCCCTTACAAAACAAAGAGCTAATAAAAGGATTGGTTACATAATCTGATTAAAGCGGTGGGGTTCAAGCAACAAGAATCAAACATATATTTCTTAAAACAAAAACACCTGGTGAAAAACACTTTAAAAACAATAAGAGAATGAATCTTATTAAATCAAGATGCTACTAGAGCTCATCCAAATGCACGATGATGGAGAAAAGGTTGTTGTCTGCTGGTTTCCATCTTGGATATGCTAGCAGCTTGATACGCCAGATAGACAGTTCAATACATAAACTGGAAATATTTCCCCAGTCCATCTAAGCAACAGCCCAAAGAAAGTAATTAAGGAGGGCAAGGCCTTTCTAAACCATATCAGTAAGATCATTAGCCATTTATATTGTTAATTTGCATTCATTACATACTAATCAGATGTTGTAGTAGGCAGGTGCTACTGCTGCAGTACAAAGTCAAACACGTGGGCCAGTTTGGAAGCAAACTGCCCCCAAAACATGTCAGAGATGGAGCGAATATATCACTGAGAGAAAGGCTTTCAGTGTTATTTATCCTTCATTAGATGAAGAAATAATAAAACAAAACAATAAAAATGCTGTTGCAGCCAGAAGCATCTATGCTAATCTCTGCATGAGCAGTCTTACAGGCCTGCGGTCTCTTCTCGCTGTCAGCCTTCTCATAGCTTCGTCTTCCTTCTAAAAGGGAGCTGACTGGGCAGTGCCTTTGCAGCTCAAATGTTCCAGCTTGAGGATTGGCAAGATAGATCTGCCAGATCACAGACTTAGGCCCCATCCACACGGAGACAAACCGAGGTCTAAACGCAAACGTCTTTTCTAGAATCTGCGTATCATCCATACGAAGACGGCATTTTGGGTGGTCTGTAAACAACATTTTTGAAACCAGGTTCCAGAGTGGAAAGATTTTGAAACGCCGTATACGCAGCTCCATGATTACTGGCTCTCCGCAACTTTTCAGATATGCTTACGTCATAGTTTCATATCTTCATTGACACGCATGAGCCAAACAAGGCAACGACAACAGCTGATGAAGCTAGTGACCCTACTGTCCCTGTTGCAGCAAAATCTCCTTCTTCTCAATCACCACCAAGTTGAACAAACAATTATCGAGGACACATTACGGCACTTTATGATCACTTTATCACAATCTCTGTTTATGACTTTTGCCGCAAGTGCGCATGCCCACTGTTTTTTCGTCTGTTTCTGCTCGTTTCCGTTATATTGTTATAGGGCCCCTAGATGTCTGGCATGTGTTTTACAGCGTTTTAATGCGTATCGAGCGCATTCATGTAGATTTTTTGAGACGCCTTCATCTTTATGACGATCGTTTTTGAAACTGATAAGCATTTTGTCTTCGTGTGGATGGGGCCTGAGAATCTGGCGGATCCAGCTGCACTGCAAGATGAGTATACCAGTGCAAAATAGTAAAGCCCATTACTGATTCAAAGAACACAAAAGTTGATGTGGTTCTTGAGAAATGAAAGGAAGAAATCTTAAATGCAAGAAAGACAAAGCAAGAGCTGACATTTAGGCGACACTTTACCTCTTGACTTTTGACCTCGTATCACTCTGGTTTAAGAAAACCCCCCCACAAAGCATTCTTAGGAAATTCCACTCTAGTATTTTTATGTTTTTTTAACCTTTATTTAAGCAGGGAGGACCAATTGGGACCAGCGGTTCCCTTCAGAAAGAAAGAATAATACTATTGCAAACATTTCTCAGCTTGTTGTTCCCCTACACATCGGCAAAAGTTGCCCAAATCATCAGTGTGTGAATGCTGCTTAAGACCACATAAAGGCTAATGTTTTAGGTAACACAGATTCTAATAGTGTATCATATCACTACAAATATAATGCTTTAAAACATTACATGTGACCCTGCAAGCTCTCTTCTTAATTTTCAAAAATCTACTTACCTGTTAAATGATACATACAGCAGGTACCAGGGGTGATGAAAGTGAGGCATGAAGGCATCAGTGAAAACTTTGACACCTCACAGGTCAAAGCATAAAAAATGGGCCATTTTAAAATGTAAAGCACGTAAAAAAAAATTGTTCCAATGTTTGTGTGATTTATTTGCAAAACAAACATTTGAAATAAAAAATCTCTGTCTATTTCAAGCTTTGTGTTGGCAAGTTATGCTATTTGTGAATGTCCTTGGGGGCTACCAGGAGCACACGGGCGCTAGTTGGTCACCCCTGCTATGACCATGGAAACAATGTGACTGTTGTGCATGCATTGCAACTGCAATGCTAAAATAATACTCTGATCACCCTAAAGGTAGAAAAAAAGAGTTTGATGTTACGTTGAGCAAAGCATTTGTTTCTTACAGCCATGATGTGAAAATACTGAAAGGTCAAAGAAAAGAACTTGAGAGTTTAAAGAAAGTCAGTGCTGTACAAGACCATTATGTTCTTGAGAGTAACGTAGTGGAAGAAAAATTCAGGTATGTAAGCCTCCTCGAAACCCACTGTGAGGAATTAGAGCTGTAGCACATCTCATCCACGTAGCTGGAATACAAACCACCAAAATGAAAAACTGACCCGCATGAGGGGTGTTATCAATATTTGAATAAACTTGTGAGTTGGCAGAGGGGATTCAAATGAGGAGTGGGAAGAAGGAGCACAAATGAAGAAGAGACGATTTGTGTAAAGCGTTAAAGCCAGATAATTCTCCAGATATCTCGAGTGCACTCTAGACATCTGCACAACTCTACAATTATGGTGATTGTCTAGCAGGGCTTAAAAGCAAGACATCTGCATTTGTACATGACATATGCTCAGTTCTCCCCCTCACTTGATTAGTATAGGCTGAAATGCAAGTTATTTTACACTAATTGCGCTACTGTTCTCTCATCATATCACATGCTGAAGCACCCATCTCCCAGCCCCCTCCCACTCGTCTGCAGGCTCACGAGGCACAGACACAGAGAGCACTGGTCAATCTGACTGCTGACAGCACGTCGGTGTATTTAAAAAGACAGGCAGACTTTCACAGATTAGCATTTATGACACCTGTTGCCGAGAGCTGAATGCAATAGGAAGGAGAAGGGAGTGAGAGGGATGGACAGGGTGCACAATGGGCAACAAGGGAGGGAGAAGCAGGCAGCAGATGAGAGTGGGTGGGACAAAGAACAGTTTTAGAGGTCCAGAGAGAGAAACAATGTTCATTTTTTTCTACTTTAAAAGCCGAAGACAAAACACATGAGGAGAAGTTGGCTTTGCCGTACTGTGAAAAAGTGCACGAGGATAAAAATCAGTCAAGTCCTTTAGTTTTAACGCATAAATGTTTATTTAAACCTGCTGCCCACAAAGATCACATCAGAAACAATTATTATAAAAGAAAATGGATCTGAATGTAAACAAAGAAGGCATCTGTGATGAGTTTTAGACTCCCACAACTAAATAAAATTAAAAAAGAATTATAAAACAAAGATTTTCAGTTTACAGGGCATGTGAGACTGTCATTCAAAGATTCTCTATGATTTATCAGTAATAACATAAAAAGAATTTGGTCTTGAAAAATAATAATTATAATAAAAAACACTTCTGAGTCAAAAATTAAAACAAATCAGTCAATGGGTTTGCCATTGTCCATTATTTACAATATATAAGATTCATTATGTACAAAAGTAAAAAAAAGTGTAATCAAATGAAGATACTGTAAAATCTGAATAATAAACCCAATTTGTATATACATAGCTTGTATCTAGGAGTTTAAAAGGGAAAGTAACGGTCTTCCTGTGTAATGATTTTACTTTGTATTCAGTCAAGTCCACAAGGTGTAGCTTTTGTGTGACCTGGAAGCTCTTTAGTTTTCTATCATTTGTTTTTGCCATGTGGGCTCTGCCCTCTGCTTACTATAGTGCTGCAGATGAGTCTCTTGTGGTACTGACCTAACTCAGCCCAGCTTAAAGCTTCATTTTCCATACAGAGCATACTTTGATAATGCCTCAGCAACATAAGTGGGGTTGTTATTTTGCAGCTGTGCATAACAGTTTAAGAAGCCATATTGTAGACGTCTCACTGTCTGTGGCTTTTTGTTACAAAAAGGACGCAAGTTTAGTTTTAGAGACACATGCAAGCAGAAAACAACATAATCTATAAAGCAGAGTAGAATTGGGACTATCACTAAAGAGTAGGGATGGGAATTGATAAGATTTTCTAGAAACCAATGCCATTATCAATTCTGCTTATTGATCAAGTTCTTTAATGATTCCCTTATTGATTGATTTTCATAGGACAAAAGTTCATAAGCTTTCAGTGGCAATAATGACAAGCACGTAGCACTTCAAAAAGGTAATGCTGTACTGCACAGATGAATGCCTCTGCAAGCTTCTGGTGTTTCCGCTAGCTAACTGCTGTGCATTAAGAGTCCACTCCTGCTATTGAATCATCATAGACCTGCTATCATTCTGCAAACTTGCCTCTGATGGGAGCATGAGGTCCTCGATTTCCAAGGCATGCAGAAAAAGTGGGAGGTATTTATAAGAAAATTGTTAAGAAAAAAAGACTGATGATAGTGAGTAAGGGAGTTGTTATCGATTCTCAACTGGAATTGTATTTTGATTCCCATCCCAACTAAAGAACCAACAATGCAGTAGTTTGGCGTTGTTACTATGTCAAATATCCTGCTTTTGACACTAAGGCCATTCAGTTGTTTGCAATTCCTGAAAAAATGCATTAAGATTGGCATGGCTCGCTTGAATCCAAGAGGATCATATGTTGTAAAAAAAACATGCCATCCCAAGCAGAAAGGCAAGTGAGGCAACTCATTTAGTTTAAATACACCTTAAGGGTTGCACTGTCTTCCTCCACCTTGTTTTGATAACTTATTTTTTAATCGGTGTCATACATAATTAATTTATATCACAATAAAGCCGAATTTTATTTTAATCCAGAATCATAAAATGAATGAGGGAGAAAAGCTGCTAAAAAGTGGCACCTGTCCGCGGTAGCTCTGTCTTTATCACTATGTTCCCCAGCACATTTTGAGCAGTGAATAAGCTGCTTTCAATGAGTCACATGATAGTTGACAGCAGCTTTAAAAAGCATTAAGTGGTTTGTTTTGTTAAATTAATGTGACGTTACTTCGAGCCAACGACTGTGTAGGTCTCAGCACTTTATACTACTACATGGGTTTAACAGGTATGACAGCTACAGCTGATTTGTTGAATCTATAATAGGTCTGCTCTTTATTGATTTATTCACCTAATCTTACGTAAAGTTATTCACCTTTATTAAAATGTTAAAATTAAAATCTAATCAAGGAAAAAACACGGGTTAGTCCTTCTGATTAAATTAAAAAGGTGTTTTCACAGCATTATACAGAAAAAAATGAAAACAAATCATCCTGCATGGGTCAACTTAAAAAGCAATATTAAAAAACAAACACATAAAAAAAGGTTGTTCATTTCCTTCTGGACAAAATTAGATTTTTGATAAATGAATCTATCAATGCAGGGTGTTATCTTGCACTGTGTAATATCCTCCAACTAAAGTGCACACATAAAGTCTTGAAAACTCGACTTAGTGCAGTCTTCGAGCAGATCTTCTATATATAGTAACAGAGATCCAGTTGTTCGTTTTAGTCTCACATGTATCTGTTCTTGACGTATTCTCTGTACATCAACATATCCTCCCGGCACAGCACCCTCACTTGGCCATGACCTGTGGTCACGTGGCTCTCAAACTCATCTCTGCTGTCCCGGTCCACCTGTGGAGGAGTGACGCCGTAGATGCTGTCCTCAGGGAAGTGGGACACCGGCTCTCTAAGAATGGAGGAGCAAAGAAGAAGAAGAAGAAAAAGGGAAGAGACAAAAGAATGTTCAAGTAATGGTGGTATTAAAAACTTACTATTGACAAGTCACGTGGTTGCTATCTTTACTGGACAAAAGACGATGAAAAAAAAGCTGTATTGACCCGAGAAACGTTTTAATCCAATCAACGGACTCTCGTGAAAATCCAGCCGCAGAGGTCGGTGATTAAGAGGAGCGCTAATGGAAGCAACACGAGGATGGAAGGGATGGGGGCTTTTAGCTCAGAATTACTCATATTTTTCAAGGAAACAAGACCCTTCAGCATGTCTCATCATCTTAAGGGTGGATTATCATCGGTGAGCTTGTCAGGTCATCTACCCCCGTCAGCTGGTTGAACAGCAGCTGAGGCCTCGGTGAAAGGCTGGTTAGACACATGGCAGAGATGGAGAAACACCTCCTTCATTAGTGGTAATAGCAAAGACACTGAGGATTAATTAAAGGCTTGCGAAATATCACCAGGGAGTCAGCAACTAAGGTTTTAGAGGTAATTAAAAGCACAGTGGTGACAACTTGCATCCAAGTGCAAACTGAAGAAACCAGATGCAGAAGTTTTCCTTCAGGGCTGAAAAAATAATGAATCACGGTTTGTGTTTTTCAGGGCTGACTGTCTCCAGTTGGAGGGTTAATTATTAAGATGATGAGCTCATCGAACCAAAATCTGATTCACTGGAAAGCTCCACCAGTGATTTAAGCCCTTTGACCAGCTGGTCTCCAATTGGCTGTTGATTTTTTTCTATGTAACAAACTCAGGGCATGTGCTCAGCTGTCCTACACGCTCTTCCTACAAAGATTTCTAATCATAAAAATTAATTATATTGAAAATGTGCAATTTTACATCGAGGAATGGCCCCATCTCCTCTTTGGAGATAACTGGGGAGGATGAAATCCCTCTTGGCACACTTCACAGCAAAGGAAGATTTGGCCTTATAATCTCTTAGAACTTTACAATACTTCCTGCTGCACAACAAGTTTTAGTATGTATATTGAATATTTAGCGTTTTTCAAAAGTGGTGTTATGAAATGAAGCCTTAAGGTGCGTACACACCGGACGCTACTTGTACTACCTCGGCGATCACTCTACATGTAAAGTCAATGTACAGCCGCGATGGGGCTAACCCTCCCGCAATGTGATAGCCGCTTTTCACACTACCACATAGCGTGTCACACGATATGAAAGTAAAAAAAAGTTGATCAGCGGTGTGTGCACGTGTGATGGTACCCTAGACAGACGGTTAGGGTGGATCCGAATATTCCTTTCTAAGTCCTTTCCTATCCACTGTACCTTAACCCCGATAAAAAACGTCATAGGGTCAAGGGAAGGAGGGAAAAAGACGAGAGGAAAGGAGAACTGCGGCCAAAGAGGAATTCGACTGCACCTTCACTTTGATGTCATACTTATGTGACGACAATCACTTGTGACGTAGGTAAGCCACGACGAACTACAATCTTCCGAAACTGAACTACAATAAGCGCATTTGTCCTCTGCTTTATCTCACTGGGTAGTTTCGTGTCGTCACCAGTTAACATTAACAATCTATGATCAGAGGATTTACCTGTGATGGTGTTTTATCTTTGGTCATACAGAGTGTGTTTCCTGCTCACAGCTGTGAGGTTTGTGAGAGCATCTACAAATGTTGACGTCTTTGGCAGGCACTGACAATCTGAAGCCTGATAATACAGCAGACTGTCAGAAGTACTATTCCCGCTGTTTTATTCACATATATCATCATGAACATTGTTTGAATGTATTATAGTTGGAGTATTGTAAAAGTCCTCATTTGTCCTTCTTTTATGATTGTTTTTAAAAAAAGTTAGTAGGCCTCATCGTTCTATCCCTTCTCCATCGTAAGTTTCCGTAAACCTTCGGCAGGAGCTGTATTTATACACGTCACGTGCCACAAGGCATTATGGGGCGTTTTCTTCTCCTTTCCTTTTGAAAAGGATGGTCCAGTGCTTCCTAAGCTAAAGGAGATATTAAGGAAGCAACGACCCTCCTTTCCTTAACTTTTGGAGAGTTCGACCAGCACTTATCATGGCAAACGCTTAAATGCTTCCGAGTCATTTCATCAGTAAGGAAGTTCCTTATCAAAAAAAGGACTATTCGGAAGCACCCCTTTTCATCCAGGCTACAGAGTAACAATCCATATCCGTGTGGGAAACATTAGTCAGTGAGGACATTAGTTCCGCCTAGACGGACCGCGGGGAACTCACAGATGATGCTGCTGCAGGGCATCAGCTGCAGTGTTTTGTGGTTGATAAGTGAATGAAAAGGATACAGCTGGAATAATGTCCGCTTATGCATCCTATTATATGATATATGATCTGATCGCGGTCAAACTCGAGCGGACATGACGTCACCGAGCGACGGCCGACCAAAATGAGGTATTTATGGACGTGCGATGCTAGTGGGCGACGCGATTTTGGTAGCTGGGTCGCTTGTGGTGTGAACGCAGCATAACAGGGCAGGACATCAAGAACAGGATGTTCAGATCTAAATATTACTTATTCAAGATAGACAGAAAGTTACAATACTTAAACTTTTATTCTTCAAGCTTCTGATAGTGATGTCATTTTCTACCATGAATTCAAGTGAAATAAGTTTTTAAGGCAGAAAAACTGGGGATATTTATCTAAAAGAAGTGATTGCACAGTAAATGGTCATTTAACTATAAACTAGGCAGCACTCAAAGAGCACAAACCTCTGCCTCGGTAGCTTGCATATTGCTGATCCAACCTATAAGCAGTAGTTCTACAATAAAGCAAAAAACACTATCCCAAGCACGGGAGTCATGTTGATATTATTAGTCTGACTATTGATGAGCAAAAACAGTTATCTGAATCACCACCAAAATGTAAGTACTTTTAGGGAAGGCCATTACTGACCTCTTCTAAAAAATGTAGCAAAATTCTTCCAGTACTTTTTGTGTAATCTTGTAGACAAACAAACAGACTAATGCAGACAGAACATAACCTATTCCCAACCCTATCTGCAAAATTTGGCAGTGACTGAACAATTGTCTGAACATCTGTCACAGGACCAGCCAATCAGATGCCATAAAGGGCAGGCACTATAATCTTGGAGAGAAGTTCATGACCTAAACAAGTTCACCAACATTCTTACCTCTGCCAAGGAGGTTGTGTTTTTGCTGACATATGTTTACCTGTTTATTTGTTAGCAATATTATGCAAAACAAACTGGATGGATTTTGAGGAAATTTTCCATTTTCATGTTGGTAATGGCCCAACTGAAAAATGATTTGATTTGTTTGAACTAATAATGATATCAACATTACTTCAAATGCTAGGTGTAGGTTTTTGGGGTCAAGGAATCATATTACGATGCTAACTTTATCATGGAACTATTGCTTATAGATGTAACAACAATATGTGAGCTATCTTGGTGGAGGCTTGTGCTCTCCGATGCTTTCTAGTTTCAGTAATGTGATCCAAATGACACAAGAAGTGCAACATCAGTGACTGATAAAAAGTAGTAGTTACATAAAATTTTAGGATACTCTTGATACGATCCCTGAACTTTCTGGAAAAGTGAACCACTGAATACACAGTGAACCAAATAAGACATACAGAGAACTCTGCTGACAACACCTTTTTTCATTATTTGTCTTGTGATCCAAGGTAGCATTGAATGGCAGTCACCTTGTTTCTGCCCAGGTGAAAAATACAATCCTCTGAACAAATGTCTTTAATGTTGAGAAGATAAACAATGTAGCTTAAACTTAAAACATGGCACTGCATATGGGAGTGTGGTCTAATTGTTATCCATGTCTCTTTTATATGAACGTATGCTGCAGCCAACTTGTAAACTCTTTTTCTTTATTTGTCACCAACTCGGGATTGTATCCCTTAATACAACACTGGCTAGTTAGCAGGTATATACAGGACAAAACTTGAAGGTGCTTTGAGAAGAATCCATTTCTGGCGACATAAAGACTGCTACTGTTGTAAAGACGTGACTCAAGCCAAAGCGTGTGTTTGTTGTGATGCTAATGAATGCAGCTCGGACCTTCCTCAGAACTCTGCATTGCTTTACAACTTCTTTTTTCAACAATTTACAGCATTCGAAGCGACGAGGTAATGTATCTCTTTGTAGTTACATAGCGGTAGTTTTTGATGTGTGATAACTTAGTATTGCAGTTTTGTAGCCAGCTATATATGGCTACTTATAGCCTGGTGCTCTAAGACATGTCCGAATAATATAAATTTGCTTTAGTTTAATTGTCTTGTTCCCGAAGTTGAGTAACCAGGCCAGTCCAGTCCAGTCCAGCCCTGTCCTGTCCAACCCGACCAAGAAGCTAAGGAACAGCATTTATAGATAACCTATTTTGATGCTATAAAACTCATCTTAAAGTGTGTATTTTGATTAGGCATATACCTAAAAGTGAGACTTTTTTGTAATTACTTAGAAACTCCTCATCTTTAATCACGCCCTGTCCTCCTTAGCAGCTTGACTAGGTTAGGCAACATCTGTTGCTGTTGGCCTCTCTTCTATTTGAAACAACTGAAAATCATTGTTCTGCTTGGTAACTTTTATTCATATTGAATATATTTGATTCTTAATAAAAAAGTTTTCTGGTAAATTACTTTCACAATGTCACCTAACTTTGGATGTTAGTATCAACTTGCTTTAATATTTTTGCATAATATTTATTAAACATCTTATAATGTTGATATTAAAATGTTCTGTCTTCCTTTTGAGAGATTTTAAGTTTTCTATGTGATTTTCAATGTTTAATTAATAAAAATAAGAGAACAGTTTCACCACAAACTGGGTTCTCTGATCTGATTGGTTGGTCGGTGAACCCATTAAAGAACCAACAAAGGATTAATTGGTGCATTGATTGTCTGACAAAGAGCAAGTGTTTCAGCGTTAAGCTTTGCAAGATGAATCTGCCCAGTGACAGACAGGAAATCTGGCAATCCATTTGTTCTGCAAGGTTGAACATTAGCTGGCGGAAAAACAAAGAGAAACGTCACTGATGAATTCTCCAACAAGTTCCTGCTGTTTCCACTGTTGCACAAAACCACACAGACACTGGATCTTATGCAGTTCTTCTGACTACTTCTGCTTGAAGCGTGATGTCTTGCATGAAGAGCTTTGGCGGAATTGATGGGGGAATTGTTGAGCATTAACTTTAATTATATTGACTCCTTAAGTTAGCTGTTATTGCTTTTCCACTGGAAATAGTTTTCTCCCTAACTGTGAATAGACACCCTTGCAGTTGCACTTCTTCAGTAATACTTTATTAACAGATGGCATCTTTTCTTTGGTACTGATCTCATTACTGTTTTTTTGGGTTGCTCCATTTCTATCATTCAGTGTAGGGATGAAATTGGATCGAGCTTACCTCACTCTATTCTATTCTCATAACGTATTTTAAAGTAACACTGTGTGTGTCACTCTTAGTGAAATTAAGGCAAAATGACATCAGAATGAGAGATTGTCTCACTACAAAAGGACTTTTTCATTATGGATGTAAATGATACAATAAGAAATAAAAAAGGCTGTTGCCTTAAAATCATGAAAACTGGATGTTTTATCTCAGCAGGAGCATAAAAGCTAGAATGAGACATTATGAAAGTTACTGAGTGTTTGTCTTGAAACAGACGCTCATTAATCTGGATGTTTTTCTTAAGAGTTCATTAAAAAACTGAGGGAGGAAATGCATTGTTACACCTGAGTGACCATTATGCACGCGAATCTTCACATCCTGTATGTTTATCTCCCTCTGAGTCAGTCTTGTCTATGCCTGATGGGTCAAAAGATGAACTGCTCAGAGGGAGGTGGCAGACTTTCTAACAGAGGAAGACACGTTTTCTGGTGCTGTAACAGCCCCTCAGAATAGCCCTGTTGCACAACTCCTGACACACCTGCCGGACCCTGTGGACCTGCCATGAGGGCGACAACAATGGACAGGTGGATTAAAGAATGGCAAGGGTGAAAATGTGGTCGCTAAGAGTGGGGATGAAAACTGAAGGGGGATGAAAAGACGTTAGGCCCTCAGATAAAAGCAGATATCTGTATGCCTGACACCTTTGTGTGACGTGAAATCACTTTTCAGCTCTGCTGGATCAGCTTTCCTTTGAGCACGTGTTCTGAGAAAAGCAAAACAAGTCATGGACTCACACAACAGTTATTGACATACCCATTAAACTGAGTCTAAGACCGAACAATACTATGTGAACAATACTAACACTAGAGCTCTGGTACCAGTAGAATATAACTTCAAATGTTTATTACTGGTATCAGCAGACAGTAAACTATCTGTCATTGCAAAACCTACAAGAGCCAAAATTCTACACCTCCTAGAAAATGTCATAAGCAGTCATTTTGACATCCAGATACCAACCCCATTATCTCTGACCATTTATACTCAGTGCGAGAGCTAAGCATTTACTGACTTTTTAAAAATGATATAAAACCAAAATGTGAATTTAACTGAGTTTAATCAGAGATGGTATAAAGACCATTTAAATCACAGAGGATATGCTACACTTATTTTATACTAGAGCTGAAACGATTCCTTCAATAATCGTGATTATTCAATTACAAAGTATCCTAGAGGCAAATTGTGTGCCTCGAAGCCTCATTTAATATATAATTATACATATAAAATATATATCTGGACTACTATACAGTGCACGGTGTTTGACACAGACGGTCATTTCTGTGGCACAACATGCCTGCTACCTCCGCTGCTGCGCTGCTTGTAAAATTATGAAGGAAGAGAAAAGAGAGGGACGGAAAGGAGAGAGTGTCCCAAGTGTGTGGTCACTACAAGAAGGGACGAAAAGAAAACACAGTGCAGTGTGTCTGATGTCAAACAGAGTTAGCTTGGCACATAGCTTAGCATGATAGCATGTCGTCAATGCTGCAGCACGTCAACAGTAAACATCCGGTCTGTGCGTCCTCAGAGCGACACAACAGGATGACACTCATGATACATCAACAGAAGCAGCTAATGTGATCAATAACTGAGATATGGGCTAGTAAATAACCTACTTTGATTATGGCTCCGTGTAAAGGCTGGTTCAGAACGTAAATCAATGTGGAGGCTACTTGCCCAGAATCATGTGTATTTTGTTCACATACTTTTCACATCCAATAACTTTGCATTTAATTTAATTGCAGAGAGTAGAACAGGAAACACAGACAGTGAGTAGAGGAAGCAGGTGTAGGGAATGCTTTCATATGTTATAGAAATGTACATTAGCTAGTTAAATTATCTTAGTATCTAAGTATGATATTATTTGGTCCTAGAAATAAAGTAAACAAAATAAGATCATCAATTTGGTACAGTAGTAAAGGCAATAATTTAGCAAAAAGAGACAAGCATGAATACAAATAAAATAATGATAATAAAATAAATTCTGAAAAAGGCAAGATATGGCCCAGAGTAAAAATAAAAGTATAGATTTTGATTTTGAGATCCCATTTATGCTCAGAATGTTCAAAATAAGAAAAATAAGTTATTAATTCAAGTGACCTGGCTTTTCTGTTTTGTGTGTTACTAATAATAATAATGTGTAGTGATTCAATGTAAAAAAAAATAAGCAGTGAGCGCAATGTAACTGTGATCAGATTACTCGATTAATTGATAAAAATGTAATAGAGTAACCGATTACAAAAAGAATCGATAGCTAGAGCCCTATTTTATATACACTATGTTTTACAATAAGCAATTCCTCTGACATACACCCACCAGGCATACCAACATGACCTCTGAGAGGTGAAGTCAATGACACTGAGTATCTCTTCATCATGGTGCCTGTAAGTAAACGGGATATTTTGAGCATCATGGCAACATTTTGTCTTAGAAGTTGATGTGTGAAATGGTCAAGCGTAAGTATTTGTGTGAGTTTGACAAAGGCTAGATGTGATGACTGGATGACTAGGACAGAACATCTCTAAAACTGCAGCTCTTGTGGGGTGTTCCCGGTCTGCAGCAGTCAGTTTCTATTTGAAGCGGTCCAAGGAGGGAACGGTGATGAACTGGTGGCAGGATCATGAGTGGTCAAGTCTCACTGATGCACATAGGAAATGAAGGCGTAAAGAAGAAGTTGAGTAAAAAAAGATAAGTTCAAATTATCTCTATTTGCATGCTATCTACGGTGGAAAATATCCATAAGCAACTGGATAAACTGAATTAAAATTTTGAAAAAAGGACCAAAAGTTTTTCTCATTAATGTTTACATTTCATATTATTATTTCATAATTTGCACATGTATGACTGACACCAGTTGGGCTGGGTATTTCCAACAACCTCACGATACGATGCGTATCCCGATACTCATAAATGTGAACATTGACTACGCTTTTAAGAGAATTCCAGACCAATTTTGTTTGTATTACAAGAAGAAAAAGAATGAGTATGAGTTTTAAATGAATCTACAACTTAAAGCTGGGGTTGGCGATCTGATTTAGATACACTTTTTGTAATACTGGTTAAAATGGTCTTTATGACCCGATGGTAATCAACTCATAATGTGTTCTTAAAACAGAGCGAAAAATATCCGCTATCTACAGCAGGAGTAAAACAGGGAAAACACCAACCAATAATCATGCCGGGACACCTGTTTTTAAACCAATCAAATCCTGCTGTCATTCTGCCCGCCTACTGCGCGTGCATTTTCCCGGCATGCACAGACTCGGTGCGTGTAGCCGAGCAAGGGAACAGACTCCACAGGAGAATACTTACCTCTCAAGTTTTGCCTTAGAAAATAAGGGAAGCCCGCTGGAGATGCTACTTTCAAATTCATGCTAGTTTTCCAAAATCGCCAACCTCAGCTTTAAGAAACTTATATTCAGGTCCACAAAGATGTTAGACCTAAGTTTACATTTTAAAACTTGTGCTTCTATTTTGAACCGTGCCAGTGTTAATATTACCCAAAGTGTATTGCCAACAACTGTCAAATATTGAGGCAGTTGATACATGTATCCCCAAGGAGTGCATGATGATATTTTACTGTATCGATATTTTGAGCAAAGGCCTTCCAGTCTCTAAGAATGTTTTTTATTGCCAGCACCCGGTCCATCAATGGAGCAGTTTGCATAAGCGTAGTTAGCACTGAGGAGCCCTCTGGTGCTCAAAAAATACCAAATCTTTGTCAGGAGAGAAATACTTACATTTAATAAAAATTAATATATTGGATAGAAATGTAATCTTAATTGTTTAAAACAAGATTCATGAATACTAACCATCAATATAATTAAATAAACAGGAGAACGTTTGCATTGACAATTATGGAAATATGTTTAATTGTTTAGTCAATGATTAAATTCTACACATCAGTGCTCCACAGGGAAACAAGAGTCTGTCACTGCATTGAGGGCTAAATGTTGAAGAAAGGAAGAAACATGGACGAAAGGTTTTCAGATGATTTTTTTTTTAATTACCTTATAGGATACATTTACCGATACCAACTCAAACACAAATGAGGTGTATGGGTGCCAGCTCAGGCTCATGGCTTTCAGAATAGGCGGGTGTATGATCTGTTATGGCTGTCATTGCCTTGTTCCTCTTCCTAAATTTCTATCTTACTTAAACCAACACTATGTAGTTTTTCAAACATAATATAGTCCTTAGATATTCATCGCCATGGTCCACCACTTTACAATAAGTTGAATGACACCTCTGTCGCGTTCTGAAGTGGTCTGTATCGCTCTCACTGGCGCTATGTAACTTCGGGGTGGATGGTGGGAACCCTGCCACACTAAAAACTGCAAGTTTGGACTGCTTTATGGCATAGGCTACATCACTTCCCCCGATTCCCGATTTGTTTAAAACACGGAAGTGACAGCGAAAGCCAAACGCAGAGCTGTAGTCATGGCGGAGGTAGCAAAGAACGCAAGAAAAAGAAAAGTTTATTTTGAGGATACAAAACAAAGAAAGCGAGAGAAAAACAAGCTGAATGGTCGGACCAGAATACACATCGGTTCGGTTTATTTCACACTCGCTGGCGTGAAATAAAAGACGAGGAGGGAAGTCCGACCGATGCCGACTTGGCCCTGTTATTGCTGGACTTGTAAGTACTTGTTGATTGTTTACCATCCGTTTACAGTATTCGTGAGAACGTACCAGTTTGTAGTTTTGTTTAGACCTATTTCAAGTGTGTAATATCACCAGCTCGTCATTGTCTTTACTTTTATTTACTTTATCGCTTCAACAGGACGGGGGCGGGGGCGACTTCACGGTAATAAAACCAAGTTGAGCTTAAAGATTTTTAACATCGTCATTCAGTCAAAAATAAATACATCACCTCATCGCTATCCATCCTGCAAACAGCCGCTGAAGACAGAAGAATACTTTTGAGTGAAGTCCTGGCTTCTGTGATTTGCCTACAAAACAAATGCACGCGACCGGCAGATCTGTACCTTTACGGCAGTATGCACGCGCTAGCTCTCATGGGTAGTTGTGTTCTCGTTCCGGTCAAGTGAGAATCTTCCGTAGTGCTGCTTTAAATGGATCAATAGAAATTTTATGAAGAACCGAAAAAAATGTTCTCACAACAAGTGACCCAGTGAATTTTTTTTTTTTCTGGCCTTTATTGATTGAGGAGAGACAGTGGATAGACTCAGCTAGGGGAGAGAGAGTTAATTAAGGTAAGAAATGCATGGACTTTTACTTTGAAGGCACTACCAGGAAAATAACTGTTTTTTTTGTCAGTGACATATTCTACAGATGTGGATGAACAGTATATCATCTACTGAAATAAGGTAAATAGAGCTCCCTGTCATATTGGGCAGGATATGTGCACAGCTCTGTAAAAATAAGCAAGCCTCATTTCCTATTCCCGATTTTCAGGGCGAGACATGTGGCTCAAACTGGCAGTCTGAAAGCTCTGGCTTTATGAGATGAACACAAAAATGACAAAAATGAAAGCAAGAAAGCCATCACTGTGGTAAAATGCATCCAATAAAAACACTGTTAGAGGGATTAGTAGACTGTTGCTTCTGATATAAAGAGGTCCATCCAGAAATAAAATCTAACACTTGCTTATAAGCTCTCCTGCATTTATTAAGCATCCCTTTGAAAAATGTTAATTTAACTATCCATACAATGATGAAATGAAATAAAAAAAAACCTCTTTTGAGCATCAAATTTCTTTTTCAAACAAAACTCTGCATGAAAAACAACACATTTCTCCAAAGAGGAATCTGCCTTTAAACTATTTAAACGTCTAATATGAGACTTTAAATTTTAAAGCTGTCTTCTTCTTTGATGCCACAGGCTTTTTTCACTCAGATGCTCTTTCTGAGCTTGTGTCTTTGTACCACGGAGTTTGACGGAGAAAGACGATGAGGGAGAGCAATACAAAAAGGGAAAAAAAAACGCTTATGCGTCTGTATGGCTGCACATTGCCAACACACGTGTGGTTGAATTTCGAATCCAACTGCCGACGACAACACTCCATCTACGACCTGCTGGGTCAGGAGGGGAGGGCTGTGCTGACTGAGAAATAACAGGGGCGTTCTGAAAGAGTGTTTGGTTATAAAAGATGGAGATTAAGCAGCACACAGCTAGAAACCTCCTTGGAGACCACTTAGCGTGAGCAACTGTGCTCACTTTCTCCCAGGGCTACTGCAGATGTGGAGAAGCTGGGATTAAAGCTTCAGAATACTGCGATGTAATGCTTAAATTTATGTGGGAGTGAGGATTCCTGTTTTTTTTTCCTTTTGTCTCTGTGCATGTTTTCGGGGTTAATGTGTCACGTGTTTTACTCACAAGCAGATGATGTTTGCCAACTTTATGTGTTCTGTTCTTTCCACTCTGTGCTGGCTTTGGCCCAGATGTGCAAACCTGCAGAAAAAAACAAACACGAAATGATAAATATTTCCCAAAATTGATGTAACAAGCACATTTTTAGCTCATGCTGTCTTACATGTTCCTCCTTAATGGGAAGCACTATTAGTAAAAGGTTAAGCACTTTCAATGGAGTTACTCCCAAATGATGCTCCAAAATGTCAGCCTCATGATGTCTATTTTTCAACCCTGTTATGCAGAGATGGTACCAACATGTATGCTGAGATCGCCAATTTTCAAAGCATATTATCATCAAATCTTGAATTTCCCCGAGGATCATTTTTCCCCATCACAAAGACACAATAATATGCAACAGATGAGAGTTTCCCCCGGGCTCCTGCTTCTGATTTTTTAATATTAATGCACCGATTAGTGGAGCTCCTGCTGCTGCCAACATCTTTGGAGCCGTTCCAACTCATAGCCTCAATAATGAAGGCTGCTTTATTCTCTTGATGTGCAGCTACAGCAGGAGGATAACTGTTTTCCTCAATACGATTTAGATTATTCAACATTGATTATCTTGTCTTGATTGCACTTGAAAAAATAGGTCAGAGATGCATGCCTGAAATGAATTAATGGTGCACTTTGACATAAATTCCTTCATCAGATCACAATATAATCAATTCAACAGAAAATCAGAGAAATCAAAAGATGATGGAAAGCATTCATCCTGCTGCCTTTTGTGAATGCTTTCATTGTTGTTGTACTGGCTTAAACAACATTGTACTAATTTTCTGATTACCAAGAATCACAAATGCTCTACTTTTCATTTATATAAAATTATTACAATTATAGGGCTGATAAAGCACCAACATTTTAACTCAGCTTTTATTTTAATTTTGATGGTTAAGTTGTGATTAATTGCAGTTTCTTAGGGCCTGTGTCTGCAGTTGCAATTCACACCTATCAGGCATAACATCATGGCCACCTTCCACCCTGACTTGTGTGTGGCTATATAGCCCCATACGTAAAAAACTGTGATGCACTGTGTGTTCTGATGCCTTTCTGTCAGAACAAGCATTAACGTCTTAAAGGAATAGTTTGGTTTCTACAGCTTTCACATTGTTTATAGAATGAAGTAGAACAATATACTCACCCAGAAGGCTTTCCTGATCCAAACAGTGCTTCGGGAAATATTTAGATCCAAAATCAAGCAGCGGACATCTGTATATTGGGAGCACATAGGGCATACAGCGCCGCTCCTAAAACTGTATTAATCATCCAAAAACTCATTAGTTTCACCAATATTTCATCATGGTCCGCTCACGCTACTCCTCCATTACAGTCTGTGTCACCCCAGACATGTTTTTGTATCTGTGCCGACCTCTGAACTGAAGAAGAAGAACGCTTGCCTCCGTGCCTGCACAGTACTCTCTGGAGCGCTGCCTCCGCGTCCTCCTTTCGATGAGCTCCTCATCTGTAAACTCTGGCTCAAAACTGTAAGGACACCCATCATATTCAAAGTTCTCCTCCACAACATCTTCATCCGATAGATATTCGTCCATTTTGCACAAAACTGGAAGAAGAAAGTCGTTGTGTAGCCGGCTGTCTTCCGCTGAAACAATGAGCCGCACTGCGCAGGTGCGGAGCAAGCGTTCTTCTTCTTCTTCTTCAGTTCAGAGGTCAGTACAGTCACACAACATGTCTGGAGCGACACAGACTGTAATGGAGGAGTAGCCCGAGCAGACCATGATGGAATATTGGTGAAACTAATGAGTTTTTGGACGATTAATGCAGTTTTAGGAGCGGTGCTGTATGCCCTATGTGCTACTATTATACGGATGTCCGCCGCTCGATTTTGGATCTAAATATCTCCCGAAGTACTGTTTGCATCAGGAAAGCCTTCAGGGTGAGTCTATTGTTCAGCTTCATTCTATAAACAATGTGAAAGCTGCAGAAACTGAACTTATCCTTTAAGCATCAGTAGCTTGTCTGGCCCACATGAGCCAGTCGTTGATCTCTTCATGCAACATTGAGCCTTGGCCGCCCATGACCCTGTCACCGGTTCAGCACTGTTCCCTTCTTGAACCATATTAGATGGTGACCACTGCAGACCAGGAACACCGCTCAAGAGCTGCAGTTTTGGAGATGCTCTCATCCAGTCACCGTTACAGACTGGGCATTGTCAAACTCACTCTTATCCTTATGCTTGACCATTTTTTCTTCCTCTAACACAACAACTTTGAGGACAAAATGTTCACTTGGTTCCTGAAGTATCACACCCACTAGCGAGTGCCATGATGAAGAGTTAATCAGTGTTACCCACTTCACATGTACAGAAGTGGTCATAGTGTTAGGTCTGATAATTGTATGGGTGGCACAGTGTTGCAGCAAGGAGTGCCTGTGCCTCACAGCAATAAGGTTGCTGGTTCAAACCCTGCATCAGTAAGGGTCTTTCAAAAATGTTTTCATTGTGCACAGACTACTCATTCTGCACATTCTGTGCACACAAAGCTTTTTTAATTTTCTAAAATTTCTATTAAATGCTGTTGAAACGCAGTAATTTGCTTAAAAATGTGTCACATTGTACCTTTGTGTACTTGCACAAACTTTATGCAGTGCAGAATATTCGATATGTATCTCTGTCTATTTTTACACATTACTGCTGAATGTAAATTATGTCTGTGCACACAGTTTGATGTCTGCAACTCAAGTACTTAAACTCCTTTAACACATGCACACACATGCATGCATTCTTATTTATGTATAAAAATGATTATTTTCTAAAGTCTTGATCCAGGGACAACAAATCTTTGTTGTGATATGTACTGTTATAGTTTCATTGACAATAGGGGGAATATGACAGCACAGTTTGCATGATTAAGTGGACTTCAAATTACTGAGTGGTAAAAAGGAACAAGGAGGACAGGAATCAGTGGGAAAGAAGCAGAAAAAAAAATCATCTTTTCACTTGCAAAGTTCGGTTTTGAATTGTTATATTTGGACAGTGTTTGCTGTTGGCATTATAGATCACAGTTGGTGTTATAGAAATGTTTGGAGGTGCAATGTTAGATTAATAACAGAATGCAAAAATGATGTTACAGTATGGATTACATAAACTATCATTTCACTAAGCAAACACACATTAGAGCAGGGGTGTCCAAGCTATGGCGCACGGGTCAACTGCGGTCCACAGACTATTTCAGTTTGACCAAAACAAGTTCCAAAATTTGGTCTTCATTAGATCGTGAGGCTTGTGCTCGACTCAGGAATACAAAAAAACTGATTGAAGCTTTTCAGTTTCTCTCCTTTGCTTCTCTATCTGCTCTGTCTCATGGTCTGATTTACAAAGAACATCATGCTAATCAGATTAATTCACCAACATTCCAAGACAGACTGACAGTTTTTTCTTGTTTTGAGTCTGAAAGCAAAAGAAGCACTTAATGCCCTGAGGGTGATTCTCTTCTGGACTAAGGGCTCAGTCAGTGGTAGCCAGGGCCCCCTGAAATCGCAGCAGGCCATCCTAAAATGTTTTACAATAACTGGCTGTTCTCCTTGTCAACCCACTGATGTAGGTATTTTTTCTCAGAGTTTAGATAACCCTGCATTAGAGTAAGGTTGTCATGATACTGGTATTTTAACTTTGATACAATACAAGTAAAAAAATGACATTACCTGTTTCTCAAATCAAGGCAATAAATTTACAAACTAGATCTTGGAATGAGATGAATTTTCTCAATAGCCTGCATTTTTTTACATGATTTAATATAACACAAATTTTCAGTTCTCATTAAAACAGAAAGATTTGTTTAGTTTCAGAGACATGTTCTTCACTTATCTGTATGGCTGAGTGCAAATGGGGAGAAAGGACAGCATAAGAAGAAAAGGACAGAGAGGACAGCAAGCTGCAGGGTAAGAGCGGGAGGGATGGACGCAGATCAGTGAGGTTAGGAGTGTGATGCACACAGCGGGGCAGAGCTTACAATGTCCTTTTTGTAAAATGATCCATATCAGCCTGAGGGGGGTGGTGACACTGATTGTTCTTCCTCTCTGTCCAGTTTATTGAGTGCATAACAATAAAAGCAGTCATTTTCCTCTGGAGCTGTTTCATAGAAGGAGGAAGTCACAGTATTAGGCTTCTGTTCGTCCACCTGTGGGCTTTGTTCCATAATTATACATGAAAAACTGACTTCAGGTTAGTTTTTATCTTCTGTGAAGCACATTGAGCTTACACTAGTTTGAAATGTGCTATGCAAACAAAATTGAATTGAATTGAAAAAGTTCACCACAGCTGCTTGTTAGGGAACTCAAAGCCTCCTAACCTCAGCAAGGTACTGAGGCAGCACTTCTAACTGCTGCAGGTTAAGCCCCCCTCAGGAACCAAACAGCTGATGGCACTCAGACCTCCAATATTTCTAGTCTTTCGTTAAGGGCTGCAGACTTAGATATCGATATGCTTACCCCCAGCTCTAACTGTCCAGATAGGTTGCATTAACTTTGATAATTCAGGTAAATGCTTGAAATAACATAAACTTGTCTGCAATACATTGAATAGCCACTAGAGGCTGGTTTCAAAAGTGAGTCAATCTCCATCAGGCTCCATATAAAATGCTTATAAAATTAGGTGCAGAAATTAAAATCTTTTCAATCTAGAATAGTATTTTTTGGTCTCTCAAGATCAACTTTTTACACTTATATTTATTTAATGTAACTGAAATAACATATACTTTAAAGTCAGATACACTGGGGTTGTCATAATTTGATACAATGATCATTTCTTCAATACTATATGAAAAAAACAGTGCAATATCTGTAACTTTCACTGTCAATACTGAGCATGGGAACTGTTTTACATCAACTAGTCAGCAAGGTGCTGCTCTGATGGGAAGCTACCTGATGACTAATGCTGACATTTAGGTAGCATTTAAAAGAAACAAAAACAGAATTCTTGCAGTAACAAATGCAACATTTATTTCCATTTTTGACATAACTAATGTTAGGGGAAAATAGTTCCCATTCTTACTATGATACTGCCAAAAAAACAGGTTGCGGCAAAACCTCACCATACACATATGGTAGAACGACATTAAAAAGACACTTCTTTGAAATTATCTATCAAAATTGTACTTTTTGAGCAGATGAAATATGGCTATAAATATTACTGAAAGTGATGTAACATTGTGAATACATGTAATGTTACATGTCTTGAACACATTTTATTGTGCTTTTTTAAAAAACATCACATCACAGTAGCCTCTTACTGCTGACAGAATCAGATCCTTATAGAAACAACTTGTTTTAACAAAAAAATATATATGTGAATTGTGAATCATGAATCAGTTTAAATCAAAAACAAACTGAATTACAAACTACTTAAAGATCCATACCACTATTAACCAAACATGTTCCAAAACAAGAGCATCTTATCAAATCATATCAAAATAACATCTAATCTATGGAGAGCTAGCATTGTTATACCAGAGTAATAAGACAAATGAGGCCTAACCTCAAGAAAACAATGAAACAAAGTCCTTATCACCAAAGAAAATTAGGTCAGATATAATAAGATGCATATGAGGTCAAGTTCATTTCACCATGGATTTGTTTGGTTAAGTAACTTTACTTCCAGGCACAAATATCGCTAAACAGGCACCCCCCCTTTCATATCACAAACCCACAAGCTGAGAATCACCGGTTGATTAAACACTGAATTTATAATATGGTAAAAAGGGATGAAACTACGCTGAGATGGAAGCTCGCAGGAGAAAAAGAACACATAATTGTTGGTTGGATATCTGAAAGTGAGGTAAATGGGAGTCAGAGACATCATGTCTGCAAATGGATGCTGCAGATACATTTTTGTGATTTTAAATGAGAAAGATCAGAATGTCTTTGGCACAAATGAACACTTTGATGAACTTCAAACAATTACTCAGGAATATTAGCATTTTAACAGCCCTCCATGACCAACTTTTTTGGGAGCAGCTTATGGTTTAAGAGAAACAATAACCTCCCTGTGAATGGTGTGGTTTATATCAGAGGTTTACAATTCATAATAATATTCGGAGTGAAGACAGTTAGGCATGTGAAATTGTTAACTGTTAACAGGAAGAAACAACAGACTGCAATGTTGTTGACATGTTTGTTACAAAATTAAACTCAATTTTGCCTCCAAAAAATGCTAAAAAGTGCATTTGACAAACAGAGCATGTTGAATAGATTAAGAAACACGAACGCCAGGGTGCTGGTTTGGCGGAGTGGTTAGCAGCCAGGCATCCCATGTATTTGCTTCTGCCGGTCCAGGTTTGAATCCAGCCTGTGACCAGTTTGCAGAGTGTCTTCCCCTACTCTCTGTCCCCCTACCATAGCCTATCCACTGTCTCTCTCCTATCAATAAAGGCACAAAATGCTGAAAAAATACATTTAAAAAAATAAAAAATAAAATAAATAAGAAACACTAACGCCAGTTCCGTCAGATCTAGAATTTGATGATTTGGTGGCTGAGTGGAGATTTGTTGTGAAAAATGTATCCCCTCTAACTTTTCTGTCACATTACTACAATGTTTAGTGTTTCTCTGAAAATCTTCCACAACATTTCCTGCAGATAATATAGAGAATTTGTGGTGGATGGTAATATAACATACATTTTGGATGATGTTTCCAAAACCACAATTCAGCTCCTATCTGTGAAACTGTCAGTCCATAAGAGCAAGGGGCGCATGAAACAAAGACTCCTCTTCTTCACTGATAGATTTTATTCTTTGTAGTGTGAGGTTAAGATGAATGTAAATTTGTGTACACAAGCTCAGACCAGACATGGGATTTGATTGTATTCCCACAATCAAATCAGGTTGAGATTGATAAAAGCTGATCCACATCAACTTTTTGGTCAGGCACAGGTTTGATAAACAGGGGGCCTTTTGGTGAATGTGTCTTTCAGGCACCAATGGATCTAAATGATTTTGTTGTATTACAAATAGTGCACATGGGTGTGTTTCTTCAAGCTTTCTGTCAATCACCTTTCATAAATGTGCAGATCCTCCTCCGCAGGAAACTCTGATAGATTAAGTCCATATGGCTCCTTCACTGCCTGTTGCTGCTGTTGGAGCTCCTAAAGAGAAAAGAGAACAGACAGGTAATAAGGCGAAGGTGCATGTGACTGGAAGAAAAAGGTATGAAAGGGTTGAAACAAAGGTTTAACCATAACTTTGAAAGCTCATCATGTGAGTACAGAGAGGTACACGTGAGTGAATAAAGCTGCATGCTAACAGGCAGCTTCTCTACAGCAGCTAAAAATATATAATCATACAGGCGAGGTCGTCAGGTTGAGCTGCCTCACCACGTCTGATTCATTAATTAGGATGGTGTATGGGATGTAATTCAAGACAATATCAGAGTAATTTGATTGTTGCCGTCTGATGCGGTGCTTTCTTGTTCAGTGAAAATGCCCTCCTGGGGTGTCGACACTCAGCGTCCTTTCATTTTGCAAAGACAGAATAATTAGAAGAAAGCAGAGATGGCTCTTCAAAGTTCACACGGGTTCAGAGAAAAGAAATTTATCATGTAGAGATGAATTATAACAGGTTTGTGTTGAGCTTAGAAGACAAACACTATTACACAACATGTAAAATTGAAATTTGGTCAAAAGGGGGATTAATAAACAGAACTAATGTGGGCTAGAATTTAGTAAGGCAACAAAAGAAAAGGGAATAATCTAAGGTTACACAAGGCCATGAGATCAGCTATATCTAAGAAAGCCTTCATTTATTAGCATTAAAAGTTTGCTTTTTCAGGCTTAACTGATTTATGTAATGTTACCCTGGCTACAAGTTACAACATCACATTTTAGTTATTTCATTGGTTGAAGTGTTTCCTTTTAATAAAATTAATCAAGCTTAACAAACCAGCATGATAACCAGCACCACTGTGATGCGGTAATCCTTCCATCAAAAATAACTAAAAGATAAGTAACAACTCAGGATAAAAGCAGTGCAGAGAAAGATTTCATAAGGAATATTTCAGTGTAAAAATTGGAAAGGCACATGGTGTGGGATGTTACTGACATAATTTTGTCTCCTGTGTGGAAAATATGATTTACAGATGATAATGATAGTGAGTTAAAGTCAAGGGTGAAAACGTGGTTGCATTGTGATATTAGCTTTGGAAAAGATAACGAGCCAAATACAGAAATACGTTTTTTTTCTCTGGTTTTAGTACTCATCTGGGATACTTAAAGGAGACATATCATGCTGATGCGTGATTTAATACTTACATATAATATAATAAATTTGAAAACAAGACCTTACACCCCCTTAATTTTCAAAAAATGATATAGCCTATTGTTTACAAGATAATGCAAACAACATACTTATAATTTATTTGAAAAGATAATTAATGACATTGAGTGGCACAGTGGCAAAGCAGGCTGCCAAAAACAAAGAGATTGCTGGTTTGGCTAACTGTGTTGACCAGCATTTTCCTGTGACAAGTCTGGATGGTCTTCCTGTGCCTATAGTTGGGTTTCTCTGGACACTCTAGCTCCCTCACACAGACCAAAAACATCCTTGTTAGGTAGCTATAACAGCTTCAACTCTTCTGGGAAGGCTGTCCACAAGGTTTAGGAGTGTGTTTATGACCATTCTTCCAGAAGTGCATTTGTAAGGTCACACACTGATGTTGAACGAGAAGGCCTGGCTCTCAGTCTCCACTTTAATTCATCCGTAGGGTGTTCTATAGGGTTGAGATCAGGACTCTATGCAGGCCAGTCAAGTTCATCCACACCAGACTCAGTCATCCATGTCTTTATGGACCTGCTTTGTGCACTGGTGTACAGTCATGTTGGAAGAGGAAGAGGCCAGCTCCAAACTGTTCCCACAAAGTTGGGATCATGGAATTGTTCAAAATGTCTTGGTATGCTGGAGCATTCAGAGTTCCTTTCACTGGAACTAAGGGGCCAAGCCCAGCTCCTGAAAAACACCCCCACACCATAACCCCCCCTCAAACAAACTTTACACTTGGCACAATGCAGTGCCACAAGTAACGTTCTCCTGGAAACCGCCAAACTCAGACTCGTCCATCAGATTGCCAGATGAAACAGTGTGATGCATCACTCCAGAGAATGTATCTCCACTGCTCTAGAGTCCAGTGGCGGTGTGCTTTACACCACTGCATCCGACGCCTTGCATTGCACTTGGTCATATATGGCTTGGATGCAGCTGCTCGGTCATGGAAACCCATCCATGAAGCTCTCTGAACACTGTTGTGCTAATCTGAAGGCCACATGAAGTTTGGAGGTCTGTAGTGATTGACTCTGCAGAAAGTTGGTGACCTCTTTGCACTATGCGCCTCAGCATCCACTGACCCCACTCCTTCAGTTTACGTGGCCTACGACTTCGTGGCTGAGCTGCTGAAGTTCCCAAACACTTCTACATTCTTATAATCCAGCTGACAGTTGACTGTGGATATTTAGGAGCGAGAAAATTTCACAGCTGGATTTGTTGCACTTGTGGCATCCTATCACAGTCCCATGCTGGAATTCACTGAGCTCCTGAGAGCGACCCATTCTTTCACAAATGTTTGTAAAAACAGTCTGCATGCCTTAGGTGCTTGATTTTATACACCTGTGGTCATGGAAGTGATTGTAACCCCTGATTCTGATTATTTGGATAGGTGAGCAAATACTTTTGGCAATATAATGTACTTAAAACTACTGTAAATTTCATCATCCGACAACTCCCTGACTGCACGTGTTAAAAGATTATGATACATCTGTCAAAAAACCCCTGAACTGTCTCTTTTGGTCTTATTCCTTACCAAAGTGGAGGGAAGTTGGAAGTAGTGTTTCCAATCTGCTTAAAACACCCTATAGGAGCTCTAACATGAAGAGATTCCTCTTCTCTTATCATGGCTGACACTTTGATACTACTTGCCAGTTTCAGTCATTTTGGACACTTTGAAACAAAAAGAATAAGCTTTTCTACAGCCCAGAACTTTTTTCCTGCTGATGTCCACACACAGAAAACTCTATGAACCTTCCGTTTTCTTTCTCTTGTGACATATACATCCTTTACCCTTTTGTCTGGCCCTATGAAAAGCTACTGTTTAGAGCACAGACAGATTATGTGAACATGTGCTATAAAAGCAAGAAAGTGAGGAGTGAGAAAGCATTTTCCTGTATGAGTAATCACTGCACCTGTCTTCACATGCAGGCAACAGGACACGAGTTTCATGCAAACAGCATGAATCCATCATGCCTTGTGTCGTAGTGTGAGATTGCAGGGAAGGTGTTTTATTAGAGCTGAGGATTTTGCTGGCAGATGTCTTAGCAGTGGAGTGTGATCTCCATATCATGAAGAAACACAAGTGCCTGGGGAGAAGTCCTGTATTCTGAATCCCTGGTTTTAAATGGTAGAATGAAAGCAAACAAGTTCATGGCAATGTTAAAGCATTATTGGGAATCATTAATGGATGTGAATATGATTTTTAAATTTTTTACTGACTAAACAAATGTATTACCCTGACTCACCACATGGATCGTTCAATATATTTCACCAGTCCATCTCCAGAACCTTTCAAGAATAATTCAATCGATCACAATTATTGCGACCAATCAGATAATGTGGTAGGCAAGAACTAGTGCCGTAGTGTAAAGCAGAGAGTGTGTCGACCTTGTAATACAAACTCTTGCCAAAATACATCCGAAGTGGAGCAAAAATATCTGTTCTATGAAGAAGTTTAGAAGAAATATCTGACAAAACTGCCACTGAAGCTGTTAGCATCTATGCTAATATCTGGACAACGACTAGAAGACAAATAAATAAATAAAACTTTGGATCCAATCATGGTGAAAAACCTTCTAAAGGTCTAAATGAGGGACTGGCAACTTGTTTACCACGAGGTCACATTTTTGTTCTCATAGACAATAAGCTGCATGATCGCAACACTAGACACTTTCAACTTGACTATTTTTTTCTAAGAGTTTATAATAAGTAATTTTAACAATGTTTGCATATGTAAACTTGGTGCAACTGGTACTACATTTTTGAGCTAAACAGAAATCAACATTTAGAGCGCTTACAGATTAGTAAGTTATATTCTATTTAAACTTTGTCACTATAATTTTTCAAAAGACTCTTGAAGATCATTCAATTATTTTAAAAAGTAGTTACAGTTGTTGAAACCATGTTTTCTTGAAACTTTTTCAGTTTTTGATTTTTTTAAGGCAGATTTGTACTTTTTTTGTGCAACACATGTATATTTTTTGATATTTTGAATTGAGTGACTATATTTGGGGATTACACTAGCCATTCTTTGCTCCCAGCCACCAATTGCCCAATCCTGGTCTTAATCCATAGCACAGTCAAAGGCAGCTTTGTGTTTTTGTATGTGTACAGCAACTTTTTAAAGATAACTATGAATTTAGAAAAATAAAAGCATTTTACTAGAAAGAAAATAAAGGTAATTTTGCATTTTTTACTTTGTAGTTGTGGTTATTTAGTAAAAGATATTAAAGAACATGTTTTTTGTTTAACACAATGGTTTTTTAAGTAGTTCTGTTGTTATCAGTTCCATTATGGGGTGCACCATGGACTACTAGCCAATTACAGGACTGACACAGAGAGACTAACAACCATTTAGACACAAAAACACCAAAAGGCAATGTAAAACTTCATAACTAAACTAGCAAGCATGTTTTTGGGTCTGTGTGAGGAAAGTGGAGATAATGTGCAAACTTAGAAAAGTCTTGTCCATCCAGGACAGTCTAACTGGCAACCATTTTGCTGTGGGACAGCAGCACTACCTGCTGCACTACCATGCAGCCTTCTGCAATACAAACTCTGGTAACAAACCCATGGCCTTTCCAGGGATTAATTTAGTCAGACAAACTTGAAAACATGTTATATACAAAAATGGCAGAAAACACTCAAAAACTGTTAATAAAGAAGAAAGGGGGTTATGAATAAGAAGACAATTTCATTTCATTTCTCTGAATGTCTACACAAGAAGGTACAAAACTATGAAACTCTCTGAATCAGGAGCTGGTTAAATTGGAAGGGACTGTCCTTTGGCAAGTAAATATCAAAACTAAAATA
This sequence comes from Scarus forsteni, assembly GCA_036419115.1. Classification (NCBI taxonomy): domain Eukaryota; kingdom Metazoa; phylum Chordata; class Actinopteri; order Labriformes; family Labridae; genus Scarus; species Scarus forsteni. The sequence continues at coordinate 13,540,699 of JAZDUH010000182.1, read as the reverse complement.
TATGTAAGAAAAAAAATGTTTTGTATCAAGTCTTAAAGAAACAGATGTGTTTGTTTCTATTGAAGAGAAGAAGATGGGAGACTGGAAGCCTTCACTTGGGAAAGAGCGGAAGATGCATTTTGTAAACAACTGATTCCTTTTTGCTTTTCTCATATTTGACTTTATGCATTGTCCTTCAAATGCTGGTCTTTTTGATTACCCCTCCATGACAAAAGCACCCTCTCGGTGTTATTCCAGAAAGACACAAGTTAAAGTATGTAATAAATCTCTTGTGTTGCCAATGTGAGTATGGATCCTTGATCACTTCGATATGTATTCAACAATCCCTCAGTAACGGGCAAGGTCTGACCAATTGGTGTTGACATAGATTTTTACAAAACAAATAAGCTTTTTAAAGCTTAGAATGATTTTTAAAAAATCCCAAAATTATTTTCAGAGGAATTGATTCTTGAATAAAATGGGACTTCTAGGGGTTTGTTTAACTTTATTAATTAACTGACTGACTGTGTGGAGCTTGTTATGTAACAAGTGCACACATGATAGGCAGCCAGGCAATTTTCTTACAGACTTTTTTATGATATTGGAGTAATCTGCTCAAAATAATGTATTCAGTTGTTACTGTATTTGTATTGATCCATGCTGCACAGAAGGGAGAATAAATGAGGGGTTTCTGGGACTCAAGCCAAGAAACAGCAGCTGTGAATATAAAGACACACACGGATACAATCACAAAAACACACAGAGACAGAACATCCGAAAACACACCAGCTGCTACATTTGTGTGGTGTGTGAGAGCACAGCAAAGCATGTAAACATAAATACTTATTTACAGCCACGTACAATCCAAATCAGTCCATGTTCATGCAGGGACATGCTCTCTCACTTTGAGGAGAATATCAAATGAGAATGTGTAATTACATGGCAAACGTAGTAATGATCTGATGTTTAAATATTTCATCAGTTTTGTGTTCTGCTGCCTCTATGGCAATCCATCCTCAGAGACAGGCTCGGAGGCAGCCACACGAGACACACAAGAGAAAGAGAGAGAGAGAGTGTGCGCCCAACACGTGAGCAAGCTGTCCAGTCAGAAATATTCATGAAGGACTCTTTCCTCAAGGCTGTCCACAAGACATATCTGGGCAAACATACAGCAAATACATCATAAATCAGAAGTGTAGAGAGATGGATGGGAACAAAAGGAAAAGCCTTCGCCTCAACTCTGAAGATCAAAAATGCTTCTAATTGAATTTCTTCTGAATAATTTTATATGATTATTTTGTGACTTAAACCACTGGAACCATCTCCTGCTGATGAAAGATGCAATTTTCAAAATCAAGAGAATTTAGAAACAGTCATATAAAATCTGCCATTAATTTTATTTTGATATTAATAGTTTGATATACATATCCTTTAGTTCATTAAGTTTTTGCATATAAAAACCATATTTTTAAGTATAAGCTCAAAAACTAGGGTAGGCTTTCTGCCAGCAGACTGGTAAATCAGTGTTTGTAGTCAGGGGCATAGATGCCGAAGGATTGTTTTACTACATCATTAATTTTATTTTGATATTAATAGTTTGATAGGTAAGTCTTAAGATCAACGTAATGAAAATATGGTGAACCATTATATGAAAAGATTTGATCAGGTCCAACCATTAGTAACATTTTATACCTGCCTCTGTTTGTAGCTATTGAAATGGCAGATTAAGCCTAATTTTTACTTTCCCCATTAAAGTTACTTTGCACATTTAGTGTAGTTTACAGTGTAGGAGACTGAAGCCCCTTGTGTATGCATCTCTGCCGTAGTAAGTTTGTGGAACACACACTGTCTCGCTCTCTTATGTGCACCCAAAACCACATTGCAAAGTGTATTCACAGAAAAAAAACCATTCTTGCTGGATGAGTGATCAGCTCTAATGTATGATGATGCATAAGTGTACTATGAGAAGGGTTAAAGTCTGAGTGGTATAGGGCTGAACAATTAATTGCAAATTAGATTAAATCACAATATGACTTGTTGCAATTTTCAAATCGCAGACAAGTGCAATATTTGTAACCCAAAATGTGTTGAACATTTTGGCATTGTGATGTAGTTTCTTGCAATTTCATGCATATTTTAATCTTTTTTAACCCAGTTTTTACAACTTTATGCCTATCTTGCTCCCATTCATCTTTTTTTTTTTGGTCACTGTCAGACCATGTTTGAAATTTTTACATGGTTTTTGAAATTTAATCCCAATTTTGCTGCTGTAATCAATTTTCCTTAGTCACTTTTGAATTTTTTTGCCTTTTTTTCTGCAATTTCATACCTACATTTCTTTCTACTTTCGGACCTTTTTTTTTTTTTACAATTTCATACTTATTTTGCTTCTGTTCTTCACTTCTCCACTTTTTCTCAAATCTTTTATCCTTAGATTGATTTAATGTCATATTGGATTTACTATAAAACAATCTACTGCTTATGTTTGTTTAAGAATACATAAGATGAGGAACATTAAAACAATCGCAGAGTAAATCGCAATTGCAATATTGGGGAAAAATATCGCAAATAGATTTTTTTATAAAATCGTTCAGCCCTAGAGTGGTATCACACATTCGGTTACTACAGCCTTCTTCAAAATAGCAATTCAAAGTGGTGGTCAAATTCGTAACATGTTTCAAACTAACTAACAGATAACTTCTAACAACAGACAGAGAAGGAGAGGTGATTCAGGTCTTAAGCGTCCTAAAAAACAGCTTTGACATGTTGGGTTGCAGCTAGGGTTTGGTATTTTCAGCAACTTCCCCATACAGTGCATATCCTGATGCTGATGCCACATATCACAATATGTATACATTTTGGCCATTGACTATGCCTTCAAATGTAATACTGCTATTCTTTTAATTTTTTAGCAAATAAAAAAGGAACAAAGACAAAGTTTAAAGGATTCTACAACTGAAGACTCCTCAAATTCAGTTCCTCAAAGACCACAGGAGCAAGTTAAAATGTGGATCATGTGCTGCAACATATAGTTTGAATTCTACGGCCATCTTTTAGATAGCACCACTGATAACATTACCCTCGGTGTATTTAACAACTGTTTCAGCATTTGGTCCTGTATGGGTTTTGTAGAATATGTATAAAATACACATACCAGCAAGGGGAACATATGGTTATTTTGCCATATTGATTATTGAGCTTTAATTTGTATATACAATTTAAAACTCGAGATAGAACATGATAAAAAAAAAACTGCAACAAAAACGAATTATCCCTTTTCCACTGTTCACCTATAATGACTGGACTGTTATGAAAACTGTCGTATGAACCAGACTGTGAACATGTTTCTTTGTACTTAAAGAGGGTAATTTCAATAAAAGATGTGTGTGGCTAAGCACTCAAAGACATATAGTTTAAATACTGCCAAATAGCAGCATTGCCTGTATTGGAATGTTACACTTTAATACTGATATCTTGCTAATTAATTAATTTAGATCTAGACACTTTGTTTTGCATTGTGTGTAAGCTTGCAGCCTTGTGTTTGTAGTACACAGTCAACCATTTCAGCCAATTGAATTTCCCTTTGGAACCCTAAAGTAATTATCATTCTATCTATCTACCGATATACCTATCTACTGGTCCATCCATCTATCTGTAAGAGTTCTATCAATAGTTTACAAAATAGTTTTAAAGGGTATCTTAAATATTATAATACAGGTCACTGCTGATAATATATTTAAATGTTGTTATATATCGTCACCCTTGGACTGTTGCTAGTATTTTATCACCAGAATCTTGCCAACACACACCCTATTCTGTCAAATATTGACTTGACAACACCTAATCCACAAAGAACTCCAACAAACCTCCTAAAAAATTTCAAATTACAAAAGTCATCTAGAAACGGAAGACATTTAAAGCCTCTCATAGAGCAGCTCAAACAAAGGACCACAACCAAAAAACAACATGAGACTAAGACCCAAAACAGCCATTTTCAGAGCTGCTGTTTTTCAACCTGATGGTAAATCAGTCCATTACCTGAGTGTAATATATTACTAAGAAAAAGAAAAAGCGTACAAAGACAGAGTCACCCCACATGCTCAGATGTTCCAATGGCCTAAGGCAATACTTGTCACCTTAGTAACACTTTGCTGAAGCAATTCAACCAACCAACCAACCCAACCATAATTGGCTCCCCTCAAAACATCATTAAAGATGCATTTCTAAGAGGCTGTGATTTCCTGTTTTTGACTCATCCTTTTGACACACTGACCTACTACCTGCTCGAATAAATGAGTTAATCCCCAGAGCTGTGGTATGAAATCTGGGACAACAAGGATGTCAACATGTGGCCACTTCACCCCAGCCGTGAAATAGATAAAGGGTGATAGAGTACTGGAACTGTTGAAACCTGTCTTCTATTTCATCTGCTTACATGATACAGAATTTGAATTATTGTGAGGTAGGTTCAGGAAAGCTAAAATAAAGAAATCTGTTGTGATGTTTTCGGCTTTACCCAAAGGGGTCTAAATTTACCTGAACAAAAAAGAATGAATTCCTGACAAAAAACTTCAAAAAATCTGACGAACATTTGTCTGTCACCCAGTGGAGGGGTAGCAGAGGGGAAAAATACTAAGGGTGCAGCTGATAATTTTCAGGGTAACATTTGGGCAGAAAACCCTGCTGTTTGTATATAACATGTAGCTCAGAGGGTAAATTAAAAAATATTGCATGATTTTTTAAAGTGTAATACAAGGGAAACACTTTTTTAAAATCTATTCTGGCAAAAGATCCTGAAATTATTCTGAACTTGGTACTTTGAGGTACCGACTGAATTCCCATAGGTACCCGATTAATGTATGGTATCGTTTAGGTTCAAATGTGAAAGGTACCCATCCCCAGTTGAGCTGCATGAGTGAACCCAAATAGTAGTATGTCAACCAGACCTTGAAATGTACCCACTGCTCTCCAGATACCCTCCTCCATTGGTAGACAAGCAATGGGAAAGAAACCAGTGTGAACAAAAAGAAGCAAATTTTCTGGGTTGGAAACATCAGGGTTGCTCATGTGAATAGGGCTGTATAAAACATATCAGGAAAATTCAGGATAATGTCAGGGTTATTCCACAAGTTTGTTGTGTGGAAATCACTGTTTGAACCCCATTCACACTGGCAGAAAAACCTCAAAATAATCCTAAAAACACTCAGCTAGCATCTCCATCCCCAATCCCTCCATTGACAGACATGCAAAAAGCAAGAAAACAACTGCAATGTCGGGCCAAGTGTGAACAAGATGGCCAGAGAGTATTCCGACCTGCTTTTTATTTCTAAAGCTTCATTTAAATCCCAATCAGACTTACAAAAAGCCATGAAATGATCTTAATTTACACAGATGGGTCGCATGTGTGGACACAAATGGCAAGGTATTTCACCCAGACTTCTGGGTGAAATACTGAAACTTGGGGGTGGCAAGGTTTCACCTGTGCAATAAGTTTCCCATTTTGTTTGAGGCTCACGAGCATTGGTTGGAATTAAAGACAGCCTTTCCATTTGCTTGTCAAACTGCGTTATTGTACTTTATATATACCATAAAATGAACTTATTTGTCATAATGGCAGCAAAGAGCAAGAAAGTCATATAGGAATAATCAGAGGATATGAAAGCACTTTTGTATGTACATGTAAAGTGTGGATTTAGTCAGTTTGGTTCTTTCAAGAAGTATGTATGCAACCATATTTTTTTTTCCTTACAAGACAGTGCGTACTGAAAAAGATGATGTGTGAGAGATTTATAACCTCCAAAGAGCAGCAGAAATTTAAACTAAAGAAGCAAAAAAGATCGTTCAACTACATCAAGTACATTTTCTTCATTTTCTTTTTAACCAGTATAAACAGAATCCCCCACCATTGAGTGCCTCTGCTTAGGAAATCCTTGTCGTGGTGCTAAATGAGGAAACAGTGACTCTTCCCTCTGATGCAAAAAGAAACAATGACCCTCTTTGGGAAGAGGGGAAAAAATAAAATAATCAGGATGACACACTCAAATTAGACAATAAAATGCTTCTGTTACCCAAGATATGAGCAAGCTTTCATAATTCTTTAAACCCAATGTTACTTTCCTCTGGTCGTTAGAGGGGGTGACACAGTAGTGAGTCAGATTATGAGAAATTAGAATCTTTGTAATAACACAACAGGATAACAAAAGGGAAACATTTAGATATTTTTGTCACCTGGATGGAACTCCTCCATAATAATTTTCTCTGAAATGATGTGTTTAAAACAATAATGATTTGTGGTGCTGTACCTCTTGAGTCCGACTGCTGTCTCCAGACTCTGTGAGCAGTTTGATCGGTGTGGAGCGCTGAGACACAGATCCATCATCATCTCGGTCCTCCTCGGAGTCATCCTCTGAGGAGCTGCTGATGGCCTCCTCGCTCGGAGGAGGAGGTGCACTGGCTGCTGTCTTCCTCTGGATTAATGTCTCTTCCTTATTGCTCTTGTTGCTGCCAAAACAAACCACAAAATGACGATTTAATTTGAGCTTGTATAGCCCTTACTTAATCATGACTACTCACAGTGTTTTTACACTGCAGGTTACACTCATACATTCCCACCATATTCACACGCTTAGTGATGGCTAACGAATTAACTAATGATACTGTAGGCTTTCATTTTTGTTTATTCATTTTTTTTTATCACTGACACAGTAGAGATGTTTTTGGTTCAGGGTCTTGCCCAAGGACACAATGACATGTGACCACAAACACTGGGGTTCAAACCCCTAACCTTATGATGTTCATCATTACACAAAAACACTAATAGAGGGGTAGGCAAACATTGTAGAATGGGTAGTTTGGGATTGGTGATGTGGGGTTGCATGAGGTACAAAGCATAAGCCTGATCATTAGCCACAATGACAGAGATCAGCTCTGTATCTGTAAGAGAGAACCTGCATGGAAGTAGGGGCTATTTATTGCTGCTGATGGTGCCACCAACTCTGTCATTTAGGGAAACAGTACACTGAATTCAAAACAGTTAAACAACTTTCTTTGCCATTTGCAAGTTTCTTTGTTTTGGTACTACTTTATTGCTCAGCACCACCAATGTTTCCTTCCACCAGCAGCATCAGTCTGCATGTTTCACAAGAGGAAGCATATGTTATATGTTTATTAAGAATACTTTGGATATTTAAGGGTACTTGTATGCACTGTGTACAAACAGGAGCAACTTCTGTAGATGGAGAGTCAACAGGTCTGAATGAAAAATGGAGGAAGCTGCTTTTACTGAAGTGGAGGACCAGAGAACCCATGTTACTTATTGATATAGGTGTATAAATTCATGTAGTCAAACTGGAGGAAAAAAAGAGAGTGACAACAAAAAAATGACTTTGTGATGTTTCAGGAAGAGGGGATTGCAGCTGCATTTATATGTGCCTCAGCGGTCTGTAGCTCCCACTATGTAGAGCTTCCCTGCTGCCATCAACTTGTATGGATCAGATTCCCAATTTCATAAACTCAAACGAAAAAAACAGAGTCCAAAAAAAAGGTTAATTTCCAAAGTAGGGATTTGGCTTATACTAATTGATTATTTTGTAAAAACAGAAACCTTTCAGTGATAAGTTTTCTGTATGAAAACACATTGTCTGCTGGTTGTTACGGAGCTAAACTTAGCTAGAATAACACTGTCAAAGGTACTGTGCCTGGTCAGTAGGGCTGGGTATTTTCAGCAACCCCACGATACGATACGTATGCCAATACTGAGGCCACGATACGATACGATACGTATCCCGATACACATAAATTGTGAACACTGACTGCGCTTTTAACAGAATTCCCCAAAACTTCTGTTTTTATTACAAGAAGAAAAAGAACAAGCATGACTTTTAAATAATTATTCAACTTAAGAACTTTAAGTCAGGTCCCCAAAGATAGAAGACTTAAGTTGAAATTTGGAACAGGTGTTTCATGATGTAGCTTGGCTTCTACTTTGAACTGTGCCATTTTTAACATTACCCAAAGAGTATTTACAACAACTGTCCAAACATGAGGCCGTATCCATTCTGTAGAATCCGTATCGATACACGTATCCCCAAGAAGTGCATGACGATATTTTGCCGTATCGATATTTTGAGCACAGGCCTACTGGTCAGAAGGATAATCTTTAAATGTTTAGTTAAACAACCTTTATCTGAGATGTCATGATGTCTGTTGGTGAGCAATAAAGTTTTGAATATAGTGTGTAATCACCCTAAACTGTTTTTTGTGGCTTGTTTTCACGATAAAATCATTTAATGAAGCAGAGTCAGTGTAACAATCTGCAGCAACGTATAGCCCTGGCTTCTGTGCCAACTATTTCTGTACAGTAGTAGAGCTGTTCTCTGTGATTGTGGCTTATGTTAACTATAGTAGTGCCATTTACCTTATAAAAACCCACTTCAAAATCCAAAACTTTCCCTTTGAATGCACAGAATGTAAATTCTGCCTCCAGATGGCTTTCTATCAAAACATTGAAAAACTAGAAAAGCACTCAGAGAGCGCAGACCTCCGCCAGCGCCACAGTCCTCACCCATATTGTGATTTTCACCATAAATATTAGTCCTACCTTTATTTCATCGAAATATTTAGATTCCTTGACCATGAAAACATACCATTAGCAACTGGATTAATAATGATATCTATTTTAGTTCAGTATTTATTAACAAAAATCAAATTTTTCGTCATGGCCGCCAGATGCTGATCCGGATCAACACCAAAATTGAATCACTACTTCCTTTTCCCATGCTGAACATTCCATGAAATGAAAAATGTCATCAAAATCCATTTATTACTTTTTGAGTTATTTTGTTCACAGGCAGACGGATGGACAGATGGACAGACAGACAAACAAACAAACTCTCCCGAAAACATAACCTCCTTGGCGGAGGTAATTATGAGGTTTAGATCTGCAAATCTCAACTGCTGGTTTGCACGTCATTGAGTTTTTCAATGAGAAAAAAAATCTGCAAAGTATGGATAGAGCTCAGGATTGGAATTAAAACCAATTACAGTTGAATACCCATAACAGCTCTCACAAAGAATCAATATCATTTGTCTTTTTGTTTGACAATTCCTTTATCAATTCCTTCATCAGTTCCTTCCACCTTGCTCTGCATGCCTTGAGAATCAAGGATACGACATTAAATGTAGACAGCAAAAATGATCACAAAGAAGCCAAAAATGTAACCGTGTCATGCAGGGGCAGAAGTGATCACACCTGTGGCCTAATGTTTAGACACAATGTTATTTACTGCACAACATCTAGTAGGCTGAAACAGTTACAATTTGCCAATGCATTCATCTACTGAATATCATTGAGGGTCGGGTGTGACATGTTCGAAATTAGCGCCATTGAAAATCTAAGTAGGCCACCTTCTGCCAAAACAGAAAATCCACAGGAATTGGTAAATCGTTAAAGAATTGCTGACAAAGTATCGAGACTGTTAGTAATGGAAAACAGGGAGGCCCCTTTTTTATCTTTTGTGATAACAGTTTTATCAGTTAAATTGAAAACATTGTCAAAGTCCTCGATTGTTTTTAAGTAGGAGAAAAGTTTTGTGTTAGAAGGAGAATTTTGGTGACAAAATGAACAGCTAATCGCAGAGAATAACATTTGATGATAACAAGAAAGAAACACAAGACATAAATAGATTTGACAACTTCTAGGCTGGTCTAACATGAGCAGCACTTCTTGATATAATACCCAAGGTATCCACAGCCCCAATAACATACGTGTCTAGTCATGTCTCTGTCATGGCAGACATGATGACCTTCACAGCTAAATAGAAGAAAGATTTCTCTGGCTTTGAAAACTGTTGGAAATACTGTGTTAGATAATGCAAGTACTTAAAAATGGATACATATCACGAAATCAGTCTTTTCCTCATAAATCCAAACTTTTCAGTGCAAAAAGTCCTTTTTATGCCTTTAATGTGTATTTTTACATGATTTGTATTATTTTCTGTTTCAAACTGAGAGTCTGAAAGAGCAGTTTTCATAAAGATAAAAATGCTCTCTTTGCATCCACAGCTACTCTAAAGGAACCTGACTAATAGCAAACACACAAACAACAAACACAGAAGTGCCTCTCTCAGTCTTCAACCATTAATTTTTCTGCATTGGCCAAGAAAAGCCTGGCTGACTCACTGCCTTTTGAGAACATTTCTGAGATAAAATTATATTCCTGATCAGAGCAAATGTCTCTGTGCTCCACGTGCTAGCTTCTGAAAGTACAGCCAGAATGGGCCTCATTGTCCTTACAGAATGTATTTCAATGGACAGTTCTTAGAAGTGCATGCTTAAGAAATGAAAGCTGGATGCTCTCTTACTTGTACATCAGACATGTGGGAGCTTTAAATGTTCAGATAGAATCTTGTAGTGTAAAAGTAGGTGAATGTGAACAAAATTTTTGTAGTGTGTGATGATGCCCATGCTGTTCTGTGGTTTGTTATCTCCCCAAATTCTTTTAATTACATGGAGATTTTCAGCATGTGCATCTGTCCCGGAATTTCAGAAAGAAGTGAACTATGACACTGTGGCAAACGTTCAGGCTCGTGCCAAATAAAATGAAGAGCATGGTCTTAGTCTGCCATATTGTAAAGTGCCTTGAGATAACATTTGTTATGAATTTGTGCCATACAAAAAAATCTTTATTAAATTATTCATTTATTGATGGTACATGTTCTGCAATTTTTCACAGTCTTTAAACATTTTAGGTAACACCTTTTGTTATTACCAGAATTAAAAGATCAAGGGTATTATGAAGTTCATCTTTTGAACAAGCCTTCACTAAAATATTTTATTTTTTGAAAAAGTACTTCAAAAGTCATACCATATTCTAGCAGACTTAATGATACATTCTTGATATAAACTTGTTCATACCCGTAAAGTATTGCAGTATACACAAGTGGACAAAATTGTTGGTAACCTTACATTAAAGAATGAAAACCCCACAATGGTCATTGAAAAAAAGCTTGAAACTGACAAAAGTAATAGCAAATTGAAATTTACTGAAAATCAACAACTGAAAATCAGACATTACTTTTGAATTGTGGTTTAACGGAATCATTAAAAAAAACAAACTAATGAAAGTGGCCTGGACAAAAACTGATGGTACCCTTACTGAAAAATTTTGTTGCACAACCTTCTGAGGCAATCACTGCAAACATGCGATTTCTGCTCCAGCTGTCTCAGGTTTGAAGGGTGCCTTCTTCAGACCACCTGTTCAGCTCCTTTTACAAAGGTTAAATAGGATTTTGATTACTGTTCATAGAAGGCTACTTCAGAATAGTCCAATGTTTTGTTAGTAGACATTCTTGGGTGTTTGTAGCTTTGGGTCATTACCCTGTTGGAGGACCCATGACCTGAGACCAAGCTTTTTGGCATTGAGCAGCACATTTCACTCCAGAATGCCTTGATAGTCTTGAGATTTTGTTGTACCCTGCACAGACTCAAAACAGCCTGTGCCAGATACAGCAAAGCAGCCCCAGAACATAACTGAGCCACCTCCATTTTTCACAGTAGGTACAGTGTTCTTTTCTTTGTATGCTTCATGTTTGCGTCTGTGAACATGGAGCTGATGTGACCTGCCAAAAAGCTCCAGTTTTGTCTCATCTGTCCAAAAGACATTCTTCTCCACTTTGGCTCAAACAAAGACGAATGGTGCGATATGATACTGATGTACCTTAACGTTGGAGTTCACTTCTAATCTCTTTGGAAGTTGTTCTGGGCTCTTTGGTTACCATTCGCATCATCCGTCTCTTCAATTTGTCATCAATTTGCCTCTTGTGGGAGGTTGGCTACAGTCCTGTGGACCTTAAACTTCTGAATAATATGTGCAACTGTAGTCACAGGAACATCAAGCTGCTTGGAGATGGTCTTATGTTCAGTGTGGTACATACCACGATACCAAACAGCACAGTGACTACTTTTCAGTGTTTAAATAGGGAGAATGACTGACTACAAGCTTGGAGACACCTGTGATGCTAATTACAAGACACACCTTAGTTTAACATGTCACTATGGTTAAATCATTCTAAATCTTTTCCTGTGGTATCATCACTTTTGTCCTGGATAGTATCATTAGTTTTTTTTAATAATTATGTTGGACCACAATTCAACAATGTCTGATTTTCATCAATCAATTTTTATTAACTTTTGTATTTATTATTACTTTTGTCAGTTTCAAGTTATTTCAGTGACTACTGTGGGTTTTTCTTTCCTTAACGGAAGGGTATCAACAATTTTTTCCGCATGTGTTTGTCAAAAGGGGGTACTTTGCCTAATGTTTAATGTGGTGGCCTCCATTTAACGGTATGATATTCGGTGTGCCTTGAGGAAAAATAACCTACAGACTTGCAAAAGCTCATCTCTTTGTGGTGAAAAGAGTTTCTGGTAATCATCTGGCTATGCTACAATGCTGGTAGATGTCTAATCTTCTTTTCACTGATGTCAAACAGAAACACACTGGATGAAATCTGAAGTGCCTGCAGTTTATTTGCTCAAACACAAGTCCCCTTCAAACCTGTGATCTTTAAGTGTGAATCCAAAACACTTCACTTTGATTTTTTTTTTCTTACAGCCACCTACAAAAATTTCAGGATGAATTTGAATATGATTTAGGTACTGATGTTCAGGAACAAACTGCCATCATCATTTCTGACTCTAATATTTTGTACATATCTGACAAGGAAAGCTTTCCTCTGTGAGGCCCATATGTGGACAGACTGCAGCCTGTCCTGAAATTTACTGGAAATTTCAAAGGAGCACATGCTTGTAAAAGGACTTCAGAGATCTGGAGGAACCTGCTGATCCTTCCAAAGGAGCTCTGAGACATTGACAGAAAGAATACTTTGACTTTCTCCACTCACCATGTAACTATTGTGACCCGACAATGGTGGGTGAATCAGAGGGCGAATGAATAGATGTACTGAAATTACAGAGAAAGGGGATGTGGTGTGTGTCTTTCTGTGTAAGCATGAGTGTACACGTGCTGTTGTTATATATTTATATTCCTCTGACGTTGTTCTGTCACACCTGAAGCAGCGTGCTGCCATTCAACAAAGTGTGGCTTGGAAACATCTAGAAAAACACCCATTTTGAACCCAAATGAGCTGGGAGATTATCTCTTTATTGTTCTTTGTTCTTTCGGAAGTAATGTGTGTGAGATGCATAAAGAATTATCATGCTTTACTGTGGAGACTAAATTAAAACCTTGTACTCAGTTACTCATACACAATGTTCCTCGGCAAAAAACACTGCACTTGTGCCAGAGCCTGAGTTAATGTATATTTTGATCATTCATGTATAAATTGTTAGAGCTGAAATAAAAGAAAATGGAGCTTTATGTTGCAATATAAAATATTTGTATGTTTTTCATATTCATTTTTATGTATTCCCATTTTTGTTTATATCCATCTTTTTTGTATCTCTTTCTATTTTCTGAAGCTGCTACTGGGAATTCTAATTTTCCCGAGGGAGTTCCCCAAAGGGATTAAGAAAGTTCCAACTTATCTAACCTAATTTAATCTAATTACAGGGGAAATATTAATGTCAGAATGATGATTATGAATTTACCTGGGCCAGTTTAGTGCCAGACACAGACAAAGCAACTGTGAGCCTAAATCTTTACAATGAGATTAATCAGAGGATTTTTTCAAAAAATCCAAATTGATAGAACAAGACCAAGAATGAATCTGTGAGTTGGTAGAGTAAGACTGTGATGTCAAAGATTTCAGGGCATTTGTAGCACTGAAAGGCACATAGCAGGCACAGTGCTTGAGGATATTGTTTTGATTCAGTTATTTGCAGATCTTAAACTTTTCCAGAGGTACTTTGATGCCAACATGATGGTAACATTTCATACATGAATTCTCTGTAATGATACTAAACAAGAGAGTAGGGATGTAACAATATGAAAATCTTGTATCACGGTAATTGTGACCAAAATTATCACGGTTATCATTATCATGGTAATGTTGCAGTGTGCTTTTACACACAATTGAAATCATTTAACCCCTTTCACATTATAATCACAACAGTTCTTTTGTCTTTTCTGTCAATAAATGTGTCAAGAAATGCCCCTTGAGTACATTTTTTACCCTCCTTTCAAGGGAAGAAAAGTAAACAAGTCTAGCAAGTATTTGTCATTATTATGTCATAAATGCTTGAACAGTGTGTGATTACAAGAAAAGACAAAAAGATTTGAACTCTAAACAGGATTCTCTTCATAAACAATTGTAAATGAACATGTTCAAAGGTTTGAAATGAAAAAAAAAAATCTTAACCTATTTTACAAACACTAACACATTTTAGTTTGCCTTCAGCATTAGTGTCCATGCTACAGTTCGTTATATTAGACCATGTCTAGGCATTTTTTTTTTCTTTACTGACGATAGTCCCTGAAGCAGTTAGCACCCTTCATGATTCTCCTTTGGTTTTCCCTCTCTCTGGCAGATCTCCTCGACATGTCCTCTAATATTTCCAAATCGCAATAGATGAAATCCATAAAACACAAACTATGAAAAAAAGAGACTATCTACTATGAAATACGGCAAATATAAGGCAAAAGAATGGCAAATGACACACTCCAGAATAATACTAATGACATTATTTACTAGATTTATACATTATTTAGACAGAAAATACCGATAAACCGCCTATAATTCACTCAGGTATGGCTCACTGAATCTTCTCTCCCTCTCTCTATTTCATTTACTGGAGGAGTTACAGCCGTTTCAATCGAGCACGTCTTTTTCTTTCGCCGCAGCTTGGTGTTTTAGACAGGGTGGCTATCTTCTATCAGTTTCCCCTCGACATCCTTGTAAAATCCAAAATTCAACCAGACTTCAGAGTCTGTTTCGAGAGAAAAAAAATCCCTGCTGTGTCTCTAACTTTCGCTCTCAGACTCAGAGGCCAAACAATGCAAACTGCGCAATGCACACTCTTGTGAGGTTGCTTAATCAAGGAACAGACACATAGTTCAGGCTTTTCCAGTCAAAGTGTGGTAATCAAACACGGTTTAACAGTTATTTTAAAAGGACACGGTAATGATTACCGTGGGATATTTTACTGTGGTTTACCATTTTACTGGTAACCATTACATCCCTACAAGAGAGCAAGGCTAAGGCTAAGATTGCAGGAATATGGTGTGTGATTTCTGAGTTAAACCTACTGGACAGTTATCACCAGTGTGATTCATACCTCCAGGTACATTTAACTTCAGTTTAGAAAACTACTCAGTATTGACAATGAAAAATTCATTTTTTGATATTCAGCCAATCTTAGTCTCATAGTTTTGATCACATTAAAGTCATGTACTTTGTTATGCAAACATAGCCTTCGATGGCTGTAAATGCACCTGGTTGTCCTGCCTCAGTATCATCTATAACTGGAAAACCCTGACTACTTTGTTATGTTACTATTAATCTCTTAAAGTATATTTCCATGACAGTATTTAAAAAAAATCACAGGAATATTTTGAGTTAGAATCCAAAAGCCTCTGAAAACATATGGGGCAGCATGGGACAACACATTGATTCCATGAATTGTAATGAATACATGTTTTGAGTTGTGTATTGTCTTCACATTAAGATACCAAATTGTGACTGTTGGGCACAAACCTCTTATCTTCAAAACTGCAATGTTTTATGTTTACAAACCTCATTAACCTACACGGAGGGAGATCAATAGCTATTAATATATATATTAATAGCATTTGTTATGAAAAAAATAAAATAAGAAAAGGAGATTGGAGGTATGTGTCCTACAGTGACGATATGCTCCTTGAAATCCCCGAGTGGAAGAAAGTTGATTTGACTTTGGAAGGAACACAAATATTGATCAGATTTCTTCTCAACATATTGAATGACAACTTTAATCAATAGATTCTAATTCTAAAGTGAGCTTCAACACTCCCTTTTCAGAATTAGTTCAGATCCTCAAAGTTAGAAATATGGCCTCTGTATGTCCTCTATTGCTGAACTAAAACTGTATTAACTTCAACTGTGGATTGATTGTGGCATGCAGAAGTCTTTGTTGATCTGTATAAGGAATACATTTTATTACCTGAAGGAATATGATAAAAGCAGCACTGAACATTAGAGTGGTCATGCATAGAGTAACAGTGGTCATGCTGTGCCTCAGTCATGAGGAAACCATTAGAAGCCATCAGCACATTAGGTTTTTAACCAAGGGGAAGCTGTGCATTAAGCACTTTAATGTGTGTGTGCAAGAAGGATTGTATGAACACACACACACAAACAGTTCATAAAAGGTAAGAACCCTGCTGTGTGTTCCTCACTAAAATAAGAGAGAGGAACAGGAGCTTGTTTTGGTAGAAAGAAGGTACAGTGTCAACTGGGGCTGTGTGCATGAGGGCACGGTGACACTGGCTTTATTACAAACAGAGAACATTACGGACATGTAAAAAGCCTTGGACAGACTTACCCAAGCACAGATTTTCCTGTCTCCTCTGGTTTGCGAACTGTAAATGGGCTTGGATCCACTCCGACAGTCTTGGGCATAAATTCTCTTTTTGGAAATAAAAGAGAGGGACAACCGTCAATGAAGAGCCTGCAGTGATTCAATTAAAGTGGTTCATTAAAATCGCCAAGTTTATTACTGAAAAGGGAACAAAAGAAAATAACGAATGACAGAAAAACACCAAACATTGAGTCAGAATTCACTAATCTATACAGTGTAATATGGAAAAGTATCCTATCTCGCACGGTTAACAAATCTTTGAAAAAAGATCCTGTATCCAGATGTAGACTTGGATCAGCAACAACATCTAATCACTTGTTCCTTTTGATGTGACCAACATTCTCTGAAAATGTCACGAAAACCTGTTGAAAACAGATTGAGTTCTTCGCAAAAATGTGGAAAACAGCCCATTCTTGCGATGTTAACAAATCCCTAAAAAATGTCTGACCCCACATCAGGGTTTGTGTCACCACCAAAATATTCTTCCTATTGCCATGAGCAAAACCCTCTGAAAATTTCATCGAAAAATCGATCAAAACTTTCTGAGTTATTTTGTTTGCAAACTGCTAGCATAAATATAACCTCCTTGAGGCCGAAGTAGTAAAAAAACAGAATGGCATGCCATGAAATTAAATGACAAGGGTAAAACACATCAACCGATTAAAACCCACAACAACAAATATTTAATATATGATTTTTAGCACTGCTCACAGTTTTTAGATCTGGTAAATGTCCCTGTGCTGTGTGGAGCCCACCAGGGGCACACAGCCCACACTTTTTGAGGCAGACAGTCTGGTTTTGTAAAAAGCCTATCCGACCCCCAGGACAAACTTCCCTTTAGTGTTTGTGTACTCACCTTGCAGAGTTGGTCATGTCGATGCAGAATGTGTCATCAAAAGAGGTGAGCTCATATGGTTTGAAGAACTCAGTGTAAATGTCGATACTCTCATCGAAGCGGTTCACTCTCTTCACTTTGAGCTTCTTCATGTTTTCTTCACATGCAACTGCAGCCACGCAGAAGGACACACATTAGTTCACATGAAACACAAAAATGAAAGAGACATTACTACCATCTAAATGGCACAAGAGCAGAAACTTTTTGTTTCAGGATTTTTTTTTAATGTATTTTCATAGACAGTAAAGATGTAAAGTTACAACAGAGAACCAAACACAAGTTTGTTACAAAATAAGCCCCCAGATCTGCTTCCTCAGTGTGAAGTGTGATATAAATCTACTATCATTTTGTATGGCAAACTGAAAACCCTCGATAAACAGAATAGTTAAAACCAACACTGTTTTTTATGGCTTTATCTACAAGACAGTTTGTATTAATGGGCTATCACTCAATCAATGTATTCCGTTCATTTGGAATCACATGAAGCCTCCCTGAATCAAACAATGGCACATAAAAACAACTCAGCTCTTCCCATGGGACACCTTTGTCTCACCCCAAATCAAACAGGCAAAAATGAACCTTTATGTAATATTCCATTATATTCCCAGTTGAGGACTGTCTAGACTTATTGCACGAGTGCACCTGCTGCACACTTGTGGTCAGGAATACAGATATACCTGTCTGGGGTATAATACATTTATATGGTATTGTAATCACTGGTTTGGCTTCTTTTGTCTAGGAACAGAACTCAGATTGATGTGCATACACTGTTAAAAAACATTTGAAACACCAGAATAATGATACCCAATTATCTTCAGCTGTATTATGCGTTCATTGTTGATAGACAGACATGAGCAGGTTTAACAAGCTAAAATGACCACTGTCTACAGCATTACTGAAGCCACCCACTCCCAGATATCCTATCTTCTGTGGATACCTTCATCATAAGCCACGGGAAGATTGGACAGGACTCCATCAGACCACCAAAAAGTGTAACTGGAAACAGAGAGGAAACACAAACACAAATGTTCAAGTCTTTGAGGCATGTCTTACTGACGGTTTCACATTCTGCAGCCTCAACTGGGACTCAACATAACCCAGATATGAAAATGGTTCAGTCAGACCACCTACTGTAAACGTCCTGAATACATCAGCCTTTCATTCAATATAACCAATTTCAGTGAATGCACTGATTGTTATTTAGCGTGCCATGCACTGCTAAGGTGACTTTTAAAGCAGAAAACGCAGTGTGTGGCTTTTCAATTGAATACAATTCCCTTCATGCTAATTTCTTTGGAATAATGGCTGACCTACCTTTGCTTATTGTGGTGGTGTAAACTAGTGGCATGTAGCAGAAAACTAGGTCTTCTTTATGTAAGTGGGAGGACAAAAAGAGCAAAAACTTGTAAAAGGAGTCTACTCCCATGCACACCCACCTGAATGTGCAGACATACAAAACAATGGTGAAAAAAATGAAACACAAACGTCAGAATTATGATGATGTAGCCACATAAAACTTCCTCATTTTCCCTGATAGGGTCACGGTTGGTCCATGGCAGATTTATGACGGGACCTGTATGCCATGACAGACACAAACGGTGCATTTTAGGCCATGTTTGTTTGAATTTGAGTGGTCAAGTCTTAACCAGGGAAGAGGTTGAGGTGACATGTTCTTGTGAGGTAAGCATAATTGTAGCTCAATTTAAGCACACCCCAGAGAGCTGGAGGGGACTTCTAGTGGCTGGGAGTTGGAATGCAGCTGATTAGGAGGGACACTTGATCAGGCTAGATCTGTACACTAAATAAGTAGCAAAGCTTATAAAAACAAAGACTGGAAGAGAACACACACTCAATAACACCCTAGATACAGTACAGCAGGGGTGTCCAAACTTTTTGCCATGAAGGCCAGATTTGGTAAGGTGAAAATGTCCGGGAGCCGACCATTCAGCTTTTGACTCTAATTGTCTCTTAACATCTAATGAAATGTCTTCAGCTCTCCGTACCACAGTGTTACGAGCCAGACAGACATTGGCAAAATCTTGCTTCCTCTCAGTCTTTAATAAATTCACCCTCAGTGAAAGGTTTGCAGTGCTTGGCAATCAGCATTGCCACCTCGTAGCTAGCCCTTGTGGCATTTTCATTTGACTCATGGGCTCTTGTGTAAAAGCGTTTATGTGCCGTTAAAAAAAGCTTCCAGTTGTTTCAATTTTTCGCCGCGTTCGGCCCCAGTTAGCTTGTCGTAGTTAGCATGTTTTGTCTGATAGTGCCGCTTGACATTGAATTCTTTAAAAACAGCTACAGTCTCGTGGCAAATTAGGCAGACACAGTTGTCAACTTTTCTTTTTTAGCTACAGTGGCCATGTTTGAAATGGGATGGGCTGAAATGCTGACAAAAGGTCAGGTGTCAAGTGCCACAAGGATGTGGCCACAGTGCTACTGCCACCTTCTGTTGAAATGTAAAATAGGTTTTTTGTACATGAGTATTTTATATAGCAGTCAACGGTGTAAGAGGGCCGCATGTAATTGATTTTATAGCAGAGACTGCGGGCCAGTGAAAATTTGAACACGGGCCGCAATTGGCCCCCGGGCCTGACTTTGGACAAGCCTGCAGTACATTAAGGTGACAGGCTATATTAAACATGAATATCACTTCAGTGAAACCACCTGTTGGCTTTGGCGAGTAATTTTGAAACTCATTGAGTTCAGGTACCATAAAAGCCATCATTTCACAGATGCCACCGTTAACAGTCTCAGAAATCTCCAACTGGTTTCTTGAGCATGACAATGATTTCACTGTACTCCAGTGGCCTTCACAGCCAACAATCCAACAGAGCGTCTTTGGGATGTGGCAGCACTGAAAGCATAATGGATAAGCTGCCAATAAATCCTGCAGCAACTGCATCAAACTGTCAACAATGTGGACCAAAATCTGTCACGAATGTCTTCAAAACCTTGTTGATTCTTAGCTACAAAAAATAACAGCAGCTTAGAAAGCAAAATGTGTTCCATCCTGGCACTTGCCATGTGTACCTCATGAAGTGGCAAGTTAGTGTATATGCTTGATGTTTCCCTTAGAGAGGACATGATTTCATCCACATGCCCGTGAAACTCCCTATTGATCTGCTTAAAACAAAAAGAGAAGTAAATATAATTCAAAAGATAATTTCTTTGCTCCACCAACTTAACTTATTTGCAAGTTTGAGCTTATTATGCAACCAGGGAAACTGCAGTCTGTTATGTAATTGAAGGCAAAACAGCATTGATAATTCAAGCAAAATACATAATGATTTACAGATTATCATATTATTTAAAAAACCTGGTATAGTGATTCAACTTTCTGGAATGATGAGCCTTTGCACCCTATGTACTCAAGCAACAGTGAATAAACTACCCTTCTTTGAATGTGGACCCTGGTTCATGTTTGTAAGGCTATCTTTTTGTCTAAGTACAAATCAGATAAATTCTGTTGTCTAGTTTGAATCTGCAGGAAATAAGTACCAGGATGCATTAGGCCAGGACGGCTGCAGTGGATGCATTACTTTGTGTTGCTGAGCTCTAAGTGATTATGTATAAACTTCATTCATTAGAATGTAAAAGATGCTCCACTGTGGCAAAATCTCTAAATACTGTCTTGATTGGCATTGAGACTCTGATTATTATACACAATAACATACTGCATGTACAACATTTGAATCCCATTAATCTAACTTGCAAACACTCCTGACATGAGAATTTTGAAGACTTGAACAGAACATGTTTGAAGACTTTGAAAACCATGTTATCAAATAGAGACATGTAAATAAATATCAGGATTAGGGCTGGGTATTGATTCAGATTTTCTTGATCGATTCGATTCGATATTACAAGGTCTCAAATTCGATTCATGATTCAATTCGATATTTATTTAGTCTGGGATATCTTAGCTAAAATAATGCTGTAAATTTAAAAAGTGACTTTTTGACCTGGTATATCATTAAAAATGGTCTTAACATAAAGAACTAAACCCAAAGCAGTTACATTAATCATATTCTAATGATATGCATTAATGCATATTCCGCATATTAATTGTTTTTTGTCCAACTCGTATTTTCCTTTAGTACTTGTTAAATCTAAAATACTGTACATCCAAACATCACCCTGTAAACTTGCCAGTGGTGCCCATATAGTGTTTCCACCATGTTTGTTTGCAGTAACATCTCATGAGATCTTGTTCAGTAGAAAGCACGCTAAACGCTGATCACACGAGACTAGCAGGGTTGATACCACAGGCTGCTTCTCTGCACGTCCAAAGAAGAAAAAACTACGCAAGTTAAAAGATTGGTCTTTAGGGGCGGACGCTCTACCAACTGAGCTAATGTCCGCCCCTAAAGACCAATCAGTGGCTGCTGGTTCGAATCCCGGCCACAGCCCTTTGCTGCATATTGTCCCCCCTCTCTCAAACCGCTTTCCTGTCTCTCTCAGCCGTCCTATCAAATAAAGGCCATAAAAAAAGCCCCAAAAAATAACTTAAAAAAAAAAAAATTGATCTTTAGATTTTATGGATCGATTATGAACCATTTAAAGGAAAATTGATTTAAATTGATTAAATCGATATTTTTAACCCAGCCCTAATCAGAGTATTTATGAACAATGTTAAACATGACTAACTTTAACTACCACCAGGACATTTCTTCTGTCTCTGCAAGGTGCACAAGTGACAGATAGAGAAAGAACAGTGGGCACCAAGCAAAAGAGTTAAGGTGTTAATTGTTGTGGTTGTTCGGGCTGGAAATCACATGGTAGCTCCCAAAACAATGATAATTATTATTATAAATAGTCTGGGACATACATAACATCATGATTCAGCAAGAACAAAAAAATGCATGCAGACTGAGTGACAATTTATCTTGATATGTGACAAACAGTGGAATATAAAATGGCTATAATACAGTAAAGTGTTAAACAAATATATATTTACTTCACAATGTAAACTTCAGCTGTGTCACATGAGTTCTGTGACCCTTTTGAGGTAAAACTGAGGTTTAATAGAAACCATTTGGCCAGAGAGCCAACTGCAGAAAGAACACCTGGTAACCTCAGCACCTGGTGGTGATGTGTACATCCTGAGCTAAAAAAAAGAAACTTCTCTTCAGAAGCAGCAGTGCGACAGCTAATCTGTAAGAGCAGCCTCCAACTGAGCCATTCAATCAACAGAAAAACGAGCACACACAAACACTCAATCATCTAGGGCGTTCAAAGAGGTACTGAATGTGAGCATGTTTTTATTTTAAAAAAACAACAGAACGTTGTTATATCTGTGATTCCAGATGCAGGCATAATTGTGTGCGCATTTACCTGCGTCTGTGTTGTGGGAGGGCCATGGTGTTCCTCTGGTGCAGGTAGAAGTCTGTGGGCAGCTCCCACAGGTGCGGCTTTGTCTCAGATGGCTGGTAGACCTGGAGGAAGAGGTTGATGGCATCCTGTCTGTCAGCATCTGAAGGAGCAGTGGAGAAAATGACATCTGATTATAAAAACGTGTAATAAGGGAGATAAATAAAATCAAAGTAGAAATTTAGAAAAGGGTTTGTCCATAAGTCATGTGTTTGAGATCCAGAAAAAAATAAAGGACAGAAAATAATAATGTTTGGGTCCTAACTGACTAAATAAATGACAACAGTGACTGTGAATGGAAATTGACATTCAAATTGACTGCACTGCTGCGGTGAAGCATCTTTTGCTTAAACTTAATTTAAGCCACCAAATTTTGCCATGTACAATCATTCAACCAAAAAGAGTTACTCTTGCCATGCTTTTCTTCAGTTTATTTCTCTATTTTAGCTTCAGTATTTCTGCTGTATTGAGTTTAGGTCAAGATGAAACGCTGTTCAATATGTATAATGCCTGATAATTTTCCCTTCTGGGTAAGAACTTATGCTGTGGAAAACATCCTGCCTCGTTCCAGTGCCTAAAAAACCACAACCTGCTGAACCAAATGACTACAGACCAGTTGCCCTGACATCTCACATCATGAAAGTCCTGGAGAGACTCCTACTGGCTCACCTCAACAAGCAGGTGAACACCTTTCAAGACCCATTACAGTTTGCATATCGTAATGGGCTTGGGGTTGAAGACGCCATCATCTACCTGCTTCAGAGAGCCTACTCTCACCTGGACCAGTCAGGCAGCACTTTGAGGGTCATGTTCTTTGACTTCTCAAGTGCCTTTAATACAATTTAGCCAGCTCTGCTTTGTGAGAAGCTCCATGGATTCAAGGTGGATACCTCCATAACCACCTAGATTTATGACTACCTCACAAACAGACCACAGTTTGTGAGACTGAACAGTTGTGTGTCTGAGAAGGTGGTCAGCAGCACTGGAACACCACAAGGAACTGTACTTTCACCATTCCTCTTCACGTTGTACACCTCAGACTTCCAGTACAACTCTGAGTCATGTCATCTGCAGAAATACTCTGATGACTCCGCAGTTATTGAGTGTATCAGTGATGGACAGGAAGCAGAGTACAGAGAACTGATTGGTCAGTTTGTAAAATGGCGCAGTAACAATCATCTCATCTTGAATACCAACAAAACAAAAGAGACGACTGTTGACTTCAAGAGAAACAAGAATACACATAGATGTGTTTCCATCCCGGGAAAGGAGGTGGAGGTTGTGGAGGAATACAAGTACCTTGGAGTTCAGCTGGACAATAGACTTGAGTGGAAATGCAACTCTGAGTACATCTACAAGAAAGATCTGAGCAGACTCTACTTCATAAGGAAGCTGAGATCTTTCAACGTCTGTACCAAAATGTTGCACATCTTCTATAAGTCTGTTGTTGAAAGTGCAATCAGCTTCACAGCGATCTGCTGGGGCAGCAGCATCAGAACCAGAGACTTGAAGAGAATCAACAAACTGATCAAGAAAGCTGCTTCTGTGCTTGGAGTAACTCTGGAGCCGCTGGAGCTGATTGTTCAAAAAAGAATAGTGCACAAGCTGATGAAGATAATGGAGGACTCTTCACACCCTCTCCACAACACGGTGATGAGACAGAAGAGTGTGTTCAGTGAGAGGCTTCTTCAGGTCTGATGTAAGACTGAGAGGTACAGAAGATCATTCCTGCCAGCAGCCATCAGCCTCATGAACAGAGTCCAGAATTAATTATTATTATTATTATTGTTATTATCGTTATTATTATTATTATTGAACATAATCTGAACTACTACAATCCTGAATTTCCCTTTGGGATAAATAAAGTATTTTTCATTTCATTTTCATTTCAAGAGAGCTCTAACAGTATGTCTCAGCCAGAAGGAAAATACAAGTATGTCAAGGCAATCTACATTCCTAGATGTTTTTGAACAAATGAAATTGTTAACTTAGTCTAGCAGTCATCAGAAATGAATATATGAACTGGTTAAGTCAAAATATGAGCTCTTTAGTTTCTATAGTGGTTGGTGTGTATAACTATATTTTAAATATATATTACATAGTTTTACCTGTTCAATACAATAAACACAGTTAAGTTGGGCTGTTAGGGCAAAAACACCCTTTTCAGCCAAAAGAGCACTGAAATTCATCATCCCTGCTTTGTGTCACAGCAAAAACTAAACAATATAACTCTTTAAACTAAACTTCATTCCACAGAAAGCAAAATACAAAAGTCCAAGAGATTTCACGTAGGTGTGAACCCTCTGATAAGAACAATAAAACCCTGCTCTGCTTTGCAGTCTCAGTTCTCTTTCCCTAAACCATAGAGTGAAGAGGACACAGGTCCTCTCTCTCAGCTAAGCTCTCTCTCAGCCTATAGTAGAGACACCGAACCTCTCCAGTCTCCTCAGAACAACTCAAGACTTCTTCATCAGTTCTGCTTAGACTGTAGCATCATAGGCGACACAAGAGCCTGCTTAAGGAATAGGAGTTCCTGATCCGAAACAAGAAACAGCACGACAGAGTTAGCATCAAGGACAAAGGAGCAACCAGTGGACTTCAGAACCAGGAGCTGGAGGGACAGACCGGCCTGGGACACACTGAGAAACCACCAAACCTGCAGCACTGGACTTTGCAGAGCAGAACCTAAAAGGACACCTTTTCTTCATGCGCTATTACCGTCCGGTAATAGCGCATGTGACGAGAAGTGACGACAACAAACATTAGCACCAACTACCTTACCTCCAAAAAGCTGAATGATTGAGTCGAATGAGGTCGAAATTGAGGACGCTCCGTCTGGATACAAGTCATCTGTCTGGCAGTATTTTGGCTTTCTCATTAAAAAGACAAAGACGGCGAAAAGGAGCTGACCGCTCGTTAGCATACACTCTCTCTAACCTCTCCAGGGTTAGAGAGAGTGTTATTGTTTGTGTTTGTCCTGTAAGGCCTTGTGTTTTCCTGTGTGCAACTCAAACAAAAACAAATAAGTTGTAATTACACAGTAATATTTTTTCTATTTTACTTTTTTGATATTGTATCGTAACTTATCGTATCATGACCCGGGCATATTGAGGTGCAGCGTATTGTGAGATTAAGTGTATCCTCCCATCCCTAGGCCTTACAGAGTTTAGCATAGCATGGCTAAGCACAGGAGTATTCAGTTTTACAATCACGGTATTGCTTTATTGTTAAGACACCCTTGTGAGGCAGCCATCTTGCCTTTGTCTGTTACACACACACACACACACTCACACACACTTAGACATAGGAGTTTGTTAGCGTAGGTATTGAATGTTTCCATGTTTGTTTGACAATAAATGATTTCTAATACAAAGTTAGTGGCTGGTCTGTAATTGTTGTATAAGAATGAACCTTGCCAACCTCTTCTCTGCAGAACTCCCAAATCCTTCAACTTTGACTGACAATTCATTTGGTAACTTTGGTTGTTTTTACTAAGTTAATTATAAATCGTGGCTCCAAATTAAGAGTTAGTAACCTTAATGAGACTAACTTAATAAATTAACAATAATTTCCCTTTTCGGGTGGTTCCTCGATGTTTTATGTAAATTAAATACAATTACTTAATTAACATAATTATTTCTGATAGCCAATATTACCGTGACTCTGTACGGCTGCTATTTTGGCCAGGTCTCTCTTGTAAAAGAGATTTTTTAATCTCAATGGGACTTCCTGGTTAAATAAAGGTTAAATAAAATAAATTAAAAAAATTAAGTAAAACAGTGAATAGCTGTCCACTGATCATAAAGCACAACGTTAGCTATAATTACACTTAAATGGAAACTTAAAGGAATGTAAGAATTATCAGTTAAGTTGCTTATCTACAATGTAAGATAACGAGCATTATTATTAATTTATATCCATCCATCTGTAGAATCTTACATCACTGTTATTTTGAAATAATTTTTACAAAATTTGTAAATATCATTAGAAAGTCAGAACACTCCATTTAGAGGTATCTTATCTGCTACTAAATGGAAAGTGCTCGCAACAAGATAATTTATTTGACCTACTAAAAATTATCAAGAAAGGGAGTTCCTGACAAAAAAGCACATATTTCAAAGTATTTGCAAAGCCATGCAACTTAATTTCAGATTAGAACAACAAATTCTTAGACACATCTGCCTTTAATACTTGAATACTGAGATCTAAACACTGATGGGACAAAAGTGATATGACTCAACACTTGCATGATAATTAAAATGTCAATAATATATTTCCTTTTAGTACAGTAAGTGAAGCTTTGCCTCTGACAGACGACATCTCCCTCAACCACTTCAATCCATAAAACAAGGCTGAGTCACTGCATTACAGTGACTGACGCTAAAGGACTCTTGAGTACTCGCGGGTATCTTATCTGTAAGTGTGCCTTGGGATATATTGACCATCTTTTACTTGACACATCAGACAATCTGCTCCTTTATCAGCATCACTCAGCAGCTACCCGGTGACCTGCTTTTTCACAACAAATTGAGGGAAAAGAGTCTACTGCAAAAGCACACAGAGATGTGGATTTAGTAGGTCAAGAGGCACAGCACTATTACTCTTGATTTAATACACAGAATAACTATCATCTCTCCATCTCTGTGACAAGAAATACCACCCTGTGATGTGGCAAATGCACCTGTATGTTTCTGAACACTTATTTGTTTCAATGCATGGATCATAAATGCCAACAACAAAAATATGACAAAGGGTATAAATGCAATGCCTCTGTTTATTCAAACCAAAAGCAATGTTAGTGGCAGATTTTGATCTGTAATGTCCAATTACTTTTATACTGGTATCAAACACATCAAACTAGTAATTCAGAAAAACATTTTTACGGGGCAGAGCGAGAGACCTGTTGGAAAAACTCTGATCTGGATTCATACTCAAACATTAGATAAACTGCTGGCTTTATAATTTGGTACAAATAAAAAATACAGCTTGAGTCTGGGTAAGAATAAACTGATGCAGTTTAACTTGACCTCTTTTTGAACATTTGAGTTAAAGAAGGCAAATATGTAGTTGGCATTCATTTTACAGACCTGAGAAAGCATTGCTGTAGTAGCGGGACAATGTCTGCATGATGTCCTTTGAGTGTTGTGTCCAAGGAGCAATCTTGCGGTAGGTTTTGACCCTGTGGACCAGCTGGGAGCCGCCATACTGCAGTGACAGCGTGTCGCCATGGTCCTCATAGAGCTCCTCGAACAGCCTGGGTCACCCACACAAACAAACATTCACACAGAGTAAAAAAAATAGCCCTTACGTTTGGGTTTTATTCATTTTTGTGTTTGTTGTTTTTCTGTACCTCACACAGTCAGTGTCAAACTGGAGTTTGGGCTTGTCAATCATTCCCAGAGCGTAGAGCTGATAGGCTAGTGCACACTTTCCCACCATGAACTGGGCCGTGTTGGTCCGATCAAGACAGTCAACGCAGTTCGTCCGCAGTACACCCGTCTGCAACAGCAAGAAGCCTCTTTGACATCACTTAGTTCACAAAAGAAAGTTAGATCACCATTTCAGTGGGGATACAACCTGCATGAAAAGGCTATTGGTGTCATTACTACAGCTATTTACTGCTTGCAAGTGGTGGCAATGTAAACAGCTCAGATGGTTCTAAAGAGATGGATGTTTGAATGCTCAAGGCTTCTGAGAAAACTCTGAAAAACCTCAGCTGAATGCTAAGCTCTGCAGCTACAGTAATGAATGAAAGACATAGACACAAGCTGTCCCCTTGTCCTATTAGTCCAGCAGCAATTATTCAGTCAAAGTTGGGTTTATTGTCCCTAAATACCTTCAGAAACATTCTATTCATTTTAATCATAAGTATTCTTTTTCTCTTTTAATATGTAAAAAAGCAAAACCTAACCTGTTGCCTGTTTGGCTTACCTGCACGTGTCCACTGTCCTTAATGTGTCCACCTAAATCCCCCCACCTGTGGAAAAAAAAATACATCTGACTGAGATTTTATAGCAAGAAGAAAACATGAGGAACAGAATAATGCCTTAAAGTGCACGTGGTAAAATGCTCTTCTTCAGCTTTTACTCTTGTTTTTCCTGCTGCTGGAGGTGTGATGACTGTTATGTTTTGCTTTTCAAGGTTGGGTTTAATGGCCTGGACACAAACACACAGTGCAGAGGCCTGAACACAGTGAGGCCCATTACAGCCACAGTAACATAGAAGTACATCAGTATAGCATTTCATGACCAAGTAGAGGAAAAGTAAATCACAAGATAGAGGCCATTTAACACATCTTACTCCATAATAAAATATTAATTTTACATATTTGGAAATAGCAAACAGCTTCAAATGGTAGCTTGTAGCCTAGCTTAGCATAAGAACGAAGTAGAACCAACAACAGAAAGGAAAGTCAATAAAATGAACAAAGTTTTAAACAAATAAAGTACAGTAGTTATGCTTAATTTTACTCTATTTACTCTAGAACATGAAACATAATGAAAAATAAGAAAACACAACAACAAATCCCAATAGCATTTCAGAAACAAAAAAATGCAATGCCAAATCAGGAAACACAAAAACGTATAAAAACAAAAGAAAAAATAAACCAAAACAACAGAAACAACATAAATGAGAGGAGCTGTGACAGCACAAACTTCTGGCAAAGCATTTTCTTTTTTTTTTTTTAAATGTATTATTTGGGAATTTTGTGCCTTTATTGATAGGAGAGAGACGGTGGATAGGCTTGTGCAAGGGGGTGAGAGAGTAGGGGAAGACACTCTGCAAACTGGTCACAGGCTGGATTCGATTCCAGACTGGTAGAAGCATGTACATGGGACGCGTATGGTTGCGAACCATTCCGCAAACCAGCACCCCAGGCAAGGCATTTTCAACAGTGTTGGGTGGAAAATTGTCCTATCCCTTACCTCAGACATGACAGTTTGAGGACATTCCCATAAATCCAAAATTTAAACTACAAGCAGATCATATTCAGCAATAAATTCAACAAAAGTTAATAAATATAAAACATTGATGTCTGTATCATGACAATAAAAAAACAAATGTTTGGGTTTTAGATCGGACAGGTGACCTGTCTTCCTGCAGGGAGCTTGAAGCCAGTGTGGTCTTCATTAGGAACTGTGCTTAGACTGCGTGAAATATTCTTTCAATTTATTTCTTAAGGTTAATTTGTAGAAGGGCACACAGCAGTCTGTCAGCATCCGAGGTAACAGTTTTCCCTTTAGTGCTTACCAGACGGGACTTTTTTGAGTGTTCCCTTAAAACTGATGGTACAGGTCATGCACAGTGTCTATCTTTAGGTTTTGTCGTAATCATTTTAGCCCCCATTTTATGCTAATACTCCCACTAACCACCTCTTCAGTACAGCTTTAAAATGCAAATCCATTTGAAAAAAGAAAATTGATGTGCATTGATGATAAGACTGGCTTTAAAAAGCATACATGCTCTAAAAGACTTCATCTACCTTAGGAATGTGCTAAACTGTCAGATAAAATGTCCAATTTAAACTAAAAAGGTGAGATTGATATGAAAACTAAAGACAGGGTTTAGGGTTACTGTTATACTGTTATTATAAACAAGAACACATGTGCTTGATATTATGGAAATCAGCTGTTTTAAAGCTATGGTCTACGATTTGGAAGCTTTGTACATATTAATAACACCGTTTATAAGGCTGTTATGGTCCTATGGTCCTATCTACACAATATAAAGACCAAAAAGAATGAAAAAAATCCATTCAGTATATCCGCTGAAAAGCTGCATACTAGCTGACCAATCAAGCCTAAGAACCTGCAACTATTAATTGGTCCGTGAGTTAGTCCATGAGTCCATGCAATCCTCGCCTCCCTCACTCACACGCAGCATCTTGCCCATGGTCCCGCCTCCTCCCCTCTACCTCCGGTGAGCAGCTAGCAGCGTTAGCTACTGAACTATCATGGAGCCGGAAAAGCCTAGCGCCGAACCCGGGAATCCGCCTCCCTCTCCCAAGACAGTCTGGCTGCAGACCACCCTTCTCCTCTCCCCTCTCCCTCGTCTCCCTCACTACGCAGCGTCATGCCCATGGTCCCGCCTCCTCCCCTCTACCTCCGGTGAGCAGCTAGCAGCGTTAGCTACTGAACTATCATGGAGCCGGAAAGCCTAGCGCCAACTCCGAATCCGCCTCCCTCTCCCGCGCCCAACGGAGCTCTGCCCGCGGGTGGAGGCCTGTTAGCGGGCTAACGGCTAACGAATAGCCTCAGCCGGCCGTCAGACCTTCAGCATCGGCCGTTTTGCCCCTGGTTGATCAGGTAATGGCTTTGTTTACTACAGTGGGAGATGTCTGCTGAATAACTCTGGTTAGTTTGTGCCTGTACGGGCTAATAACTTGTAGGGGAGCGGGTTAGTCTGTTAGCCGCTAATCGTTAGCACTGTAAGCTGAGCTGGGGAGGACAGGCTGAGAAAGATAAATCCTCCCCACACTCGGCTCCGCTCTGGCGGCGCCTAAACCCGCATTGCCGCCCGGTCCAGTTGAAATGGCTACTGCTGTGTGTTATAAGGAGATGTCTGTCGTGTTTGATACTTTCAGTTGAGCTGAGCTGTTTTTGATTGAGTTTGCTGTGCATTGATGATAAGACTGGCTTTTAAAAAGCATACATGCTCTAAAAGACTTGACATTCACTAGAATGTGCCCAAACTGTCAGGATAAAATGTCCAATTTAAACTAAAAAGGTGAGATTGATATGAAAACTAAAGACAGGGTTTAGGGTTACTGTTATACTGTTATTATAAACAAGAACACATGTGCTTGATATTATGGAAATCAGCTGTTTTAATACTAAAGTGCATTTTCAGGACATCAAGCTCACTTGGACTCTTGTTCTGTGTGCCTTTGAGAGCACATGTGCCTGAGTGTGAAGTGAGAGTGAAGAAGAAAGAATGTACCGGCTGGCACATACTGAGGGTAATAAATACTGGCCATGGTGTGGCTGTTGGGTTATGTAACTGAAACGTAATGTTGGGTGAGAGAGATTAAAACATGCCGACGATTGAAGAGCCATGCTTTAAGTACATGGACGGCAATCTTCTCAGCTCGTTAGTGGGAAACTATTGGAAACGTGGCGGCCAACGGGCATAATTTCCATTAAGTATTCATATAGGGAGGGTTTCAAAATTAACTTTTGTCGATAAATGTACAATTCTGAATATGTATGAAAAGAAAAATGGATAATGGAGATTCTTAAAGGAGACACAGGTCTGATATGCAAATGCAGAAGAGACACTGGCACCGTTAGACACATAGTTTGTTTTTACTTGCCTTTTTTCCTTCCATCATTGATACATAACCTTTTTTGACCTCTTATGTAAAAAAGGTCTACTCTTTTTTAAATAAATGCCACTCTTAATCTGTTACAATGGATTTTGCATTATATTGTAATTGAATGTAATAAAAACGTATTAACTGTTTGTTTACACAAAGCCTTCAGCTGAAAAAATATTGACCATTGGTCCAAAGTGTGTGTGCTTAAGACAAATAAGGCTCACCTGTCATCTGGTCTGAGCGTGTGACAGTAGAAGTCTGGCCGATTGATAAAGAAACCGGTCCGCTTTACAACGTTCTCTGCTATCATGCTTAGACGGTCCAGGACATTGCACAGTTTACTACAAGACAGAAAACACAAATGGTCATAGTAAAACTAAAATAAAACTTCAGCTGGGTCAGAGTGATGTTTACTGCAAAAACCTGTGCGATTTGTAATCTGCTTTTCAACATCATGTTTCTCAAGGCAAACTGAGACAGCAAGTTATGATTCAAGGGCTATTTGTCTTCACAGAGCTTTAACACAAACAGAAAGTCTTTTCGCAGAGCTAGACTGAAGCCAATGATCAGAGCAACTGCACTCTTGTGGGTCGCTGCCAATGTTTTTCTGTTCAGTTTGACTGTCTGATTCAAAGTATAATGATACTGTATCTTGAGATAATGTATAAGGATGCTGATATTGACTGGAGGTGGATGACTTAAATAATAAAAGGTTTCCCACAACATACTCTATTTTCTGTCTCAGTTGTAAGAGATGTTTCATTTCAGTCTTTTCAAATTTTGTGAAAATGACACTAAATTGTTGATTCTGCAAACCAGAATCAGCGGTACCTCTTGGTGTAGCGGGCCATGTCCCAGGCAATATAGTCGATGCAGTTTTCTGGAGGTAGAAACTGATTCAGGTTGATGACGGCTGGGTAAAGCTCCTCACTTAGAATCTTCTCATGTTTCCTTTTTTCTCGTTTCTGAGAGCAAAAAAGAAACGCTTGATCATGAAGTAGCAAAACCATATTCATAAGTCAATTAATATAATTGACTGTGCCGTGAGAGAGGAATATACATTGGCTTATAGGTTTCCACACTATAATAGTCAATTTGGACAAAAGTTTGCAGCACTTTTTTGAATATATGTCATGAAGAATTAAAGCTAGGGTTGGTAATCTGATTTAGATACACTTTTTTTGTAATACTGGTTAAAATGATCTTTATGACCCAATGGCAATTAATTCATAATGTGTTCTTAAAATAGAAAATATCTGATTTCTACAGCAGGAGTAAAACATGGAAAACACCAACCAATAAAAATTTTGGAAACTCAAATTTTTAAACCAATCATATCCTGTTGCCGTTCTGCCTGCCTCCTGCACGAACATTTCACTGGCGGGCGCAGACTCCATTTCAGAGCGTGTAGCCGGGCTGAGAGGGATCCAAGTCCGCTGGAGAATGCTTACCTGTCAAGTTTTGGCTCTGAAAATAAAGGAAGCCCATTACGAGCCATCCCGTAACCCCAACAAAGCTCCAGTATCCCTCACAAGAACTCTAAAATACACACTTTGTTTTTCTTGGTTTGTTCCGCTGTTGGCTCTGATCTTGCGACAGCTGCCACCCAGGCTACTGCAGGTGGCAGTTCTCGGGAGGCTTTTTCTTCTTCTTTGGTTTTACAGCGGTTGGCATCCATCATTTTGGAGCATTACCACCCCATTCAGGCTAGTGACAGAGTTCAGTTTGTAGAGGCAGAGGAAATTTTTTTATTTTTATATTGTTTCATGGGAGATTTACGGTGGGAAAGAGGATAAAATACATAAAATACGATAGTTTCATGGCCAAAACGGGAGACTTGACAGCTATGTGGAGAATGGCAAATTTACCTATACCCCGATCAACATCGGGTTGTGAGTACTAACTAACTTTCCATGTTTGTTTTTTAACTTTACTATGATAATGTTTGTGTTTTCTTACTGCTGACTGAGACATGACTTGGTGTAGTGTAAAAAATAAACGTTTTCTGGGGGGTGCTTTGGAGTTGAATTAGTCTTCTGGTTATGAATCAGCAGTGCGCATGCATGTGAGTGGGGGGGGGGGGTGTTTGAGAAGGGGTGGGAGCCCTGAGGAGATGCTACATTAAACTTCATGCTACTTTTCCAAAATTACCGACCCTAGCTTTATGTCAGCTTTGAGGGCAAAAGAGGATCCAGCCTGGCAGAGGGCAGATGTGCAAAAGTTAAGTGGCTGGTGAGTGTATGTGAGTATACTCCAAACTGGCATTGACTGGAATGCATTGATAATGGCAGGATTTCAGTTTGATGCATCCCAATTTGATGTAGATGTAAATATCTGTGGCCTGTAATCCATCATGTCATGTGTGAATACACTCCTCCGTTCATTGTGCCTTTTTGACTGATCACCCACAGTGATAATAACCACCTTGGACGCATCATTGAGCGGTTCACATCAGCATCCACCGATCCAGCAGAGCAGCACAGCATCAAATTACCAACACATTTCCTTCAACATACAAGTGGAGCGTGTCCAATAGTGCGGCACATGCACTGCATACACAGACAGCAACACTTTCTACGTGCACACAAGGGACGACAAAAACACTTCTTTGGAAAAAAGTACACACGGTCGTTTTCACAGGTTCATTGTAGGGGTGATAATAACTGTCATTGTACTGAGGTGCTGTAGCAGATCACGGTTTATAACATGAATCCAAACAGTTGCACATGTAACAACACGAGGTGGCTGCTGTTGTACATCTTAACGGAGGGAATGAGCTATAATTACTCAAATGGGTGGGCTTGTTCAGTAAAAGGGTGTGATTGATTAATGCACTCTCTTTTTTTCATTCCCCAAAAACTCTTTCTTTGTTTGCATTTGTGCTTTTGTTAGTTGCTGCAGGCATTTTGAACAGGATTCCCCTGCTGAAAAGATATTATCATACTGAGTGCATTTTAAAAATTATATGTTTGCGGGGAGATCGAGTCATTTACATAGACTGGACTCTAATTAGCTGGCTGGAAAAAGTGATGCACACATTTTGCCATGTGTGCTTGTACTCATCCTCTCTGTACATAAACACTTAGGGAAAAGCAGCTACCCATGACAAAACAATGCACCCATCCAATGCCACAGCCGACCCCTGCCGCCACCACGCAGACCTGGACTGTCATGATTTCATGCCTAATTGCCGATTCCTTCCTCTTTCTGCCTCTCTGGGGTAAGTGAAAGGGTGCATAGCGTATGAACAGGCCGTCCCCTCCCTTTGCTCCCTGCCGTCTGCACATAGCACATGGCTGCGGCTTGTGCGGACCTTCAAGGTCTGCTATTGGTCCCTCGCATCACGTCCCCCCTTGGGAGTGACAACGTGAGCCTGGAAACTGAAGCCACAGAGAGTATGGATGCGTACCCGAGTGTGTCCGTGTGTGTGAGCAAAAATGCAAAGCGAAAAAAAAAAAATTCTACTCCTGGAGCTCCGGCCTCGAACAGTAATGTGTACCAACTGTTGCACTTAGGGAGGAAGAGGAAAAATATGTTTGAAGGCAGTCATGCAACCTTTCGGAGACAATTTTGTGTGAATATTTAAGATTTGAACACATCTATTCTTGTCTTTTTAAAGCTTACTTATCATTATTTCTTCTTATTCAACTTTAATTACATTAACAAGAACGCTGCATGGATTAGAAGTCACTGAGCCTTACTTTGCGTGTGTTTTGGAGGACTTCACAGAAAGATCAATATACATCAGTAAGCATGTCAACTGCTAGCAATTACAAGTGAA
Source organism: Scarus forsteni (assembly GCA_036419115.1). Classification (NCBI taxonomy): domain Eukaryota; kingdom Metazoa; phylum Chordata; class Actinopteri; order Labriformes; family Labridae; genus Scarus; species Scarus forsteni. The sequence goes on along the minus strand of JAZDUH010000182.1, from coordinate 13,504,843 downwards.
CCAAAAACTCTCCTGTGATTGCCAATGTCTCCACAGCAACATTAAATCTCCAATACCTTTCCAATCTCTCACCGATTACACAACTGCAACCCACAGTCTTAAATAACAACTTGTTGACTGACTCTGCAAACTGGGTGATTTTCTCAAACAACTACACCTGAGGCTTATGTAACTCTTGCACAGGTCCAGTGAATACAACTGTCCATCTCTCCACACTGTATATAAACCTAAAGGTGAGAAGTTATTTCGAACTAATCTCATAAACTTTAGAACTTAAGGTTGGTAACGTGGCCTTAAAGTTAAATCATTGTTTGTTAATGAAATGTGCAATAATGATAGAGAAAAAAACTCAAATAGATAAACATATTTATCTGTTATAATTTATGTTTAATGCAGCATCCCAATTTCATTGGAATTGAGGTTTATACATGTCATGAATCGACCTTGGGGGCTCATTAAAGTGTTGTCTAAGAGTGTGAAACACAGTCAAAATCAAACAAAACCTCATGATAGATTTTATCATTTCTTCCACTTCATACAGTTTGTAAAATAAAGTAAAATACTCTTTTGACTCATTTGAACCTTTTAAGAGGTAACACTTAAGAAGTTGTCCAGCTCCCATTAGAAGCCTATTGTTCTTTGAATTCAAGAATTACCAGGAATTTTAAAGAATTTAAAACAAAGACAGAGAGGAATCTTTGGTAACATTATTGAAGAGGACAACAGGAATAGGAATAATATTGGGTGCTCTTTGATTTTAGATAGATAAGGTTTTATGGCAAATGTTTACGACTGCCCCAAACTGCTGTTACAGTTTCCCTCTTTATTTTACTATATTAAAATAATTAAACAGTCTCATCCTAATTAAATGAAATACAGGAACAGCTTTTGTGCTAATGTAGGTGTTTCTAAAACCAAAAGTTGTGGATAAAATTACCTCTAAGTTATGAGAGAGAATGTGAGACAGTGCTTTAACTGTCCCTGGTATTCCCTATGAGCAGTTCTGCCAGTATTTTCAACTCACTTATAGGGATGTAACGGTTACCGGTATAATGGTAAACCACGGTAAAATTTCCCACGGTAATCATTACCGTGTCCTTTTAAAATTATTGTTATACCGTGTTTGATCACCACACTGTGTCAATAACTCACGGTGATGCTGAAAAAGGCGAAACTATGTGCGTCTGCCCCTCGATGAAGCAGCCGTGTGTCGCAAACAGAGGCGTGCATACGTAGCTTGTTGTACAAATGAAGTACAAATTCGTTTTTTTTCTATTCTTGTAATTACACAGAGTTTAAGCATTTATCACATAATAATGACAAATGCTTACAAGAATTGTTTACTTTTATTTCTAATGATTTTTTTTTAACAAATTTACTTATTGGACATTTCCTGACACAATTGTTGACAAAAAAGACAAAATGACTGTTAAAATTCTAATATTAAGGCGGTAAAATGATTTCAAGACTGTTTAAAAGAACTTTTTTCAACATTTTGAGCACACTGCAACAACACCGCAATAATAATGATAACCGTGATAATTTTGGTCACAATAACCGTGATATGAAATTTTCATACCGTTACATCCCTACTCACTTATAATCTCCCTGTCAGTAGATGCTGCAGATTAACCAGTTTTTTATATTGTGATATTTTTATCAACCTTTATATTGTGATATTTTTTTCAACTGTGCATGATTTTCTGCAAGGGCGACTCACGCAGCTTACCATTTAAAATGTCACGCACAAACAAAAATCCAAAATATGTCCCATGGTCATAGGCCTTTTCTCTGTTAATGATCTAACCTTGGGGTATTTTTTCCAAATATTGTGGATTACTTGATGCGGCAGAGGCTTCTTGAAATGTTGGTCCAATCCGTTAGCTGAGCTTCATTTGCACGCAGCTATCATCATGTAACATCATATAACCTCTCTGTCTCATTTGAAGGGCCTTGGCAAAGCTAATGTTTAAAAAGTCATCTTTAGAATTTGCTTAGGCATCGTGGACACTGCAGTCCTTAGTGCAAAGTGATGCTGCGTTTACACAGTGCCGAAAACGGTCAAATGCGATACGTTTTCATTGCGTTTTGGCCTTGGGTTTACATGGAAACGTGTTGTGTTTTTTCCAAAAATGATAAATTTTGAAAACAGAAATGGAAAACACAAAGGAAAAATCTTTGCGTTTCAAGTCAGGAGTGTCCGTGTAAACGTAGCATGAATACACTTACCGCTCTCTCCCTCACTCTGTGGAGCCACAGCAACCCCACGATACGATACGTATTCCGATACTGAGGCCACGATACGATATCTATCCCGATACACATAAATTGTGACATTGACTGCGCTTTTAACAGAATTCCCAGCAACTTTTGTTTTTATTACAAGAGGAAAAAGAACAAGCATGAGTTTTAAAATAATTCTTCAACTTAAGAACTTTAATTCAGGTCCCCAAAGATGGTAGACCCAAGTTTAAGTTTAATCATGTAGCTTGGCTTCTACTTTGAACTGTGCCATTGTTAACATTACCCGAAATGTATTTACAACAACTGTCCAAACATTGAGGCCGTATCGATTCTGTAGAATCCGTATCGATACACGTATCCCCAAGAAGTGAATGACGATATTTTGCCGTATCGATATTTTGAGCACAGGCCTCCTGTAGTGTGCTTGCCAGTTCAGTAAATGGCGGTATAGGTCTGCAAGAGGCAGCGCTGCTACAATACACATACGAAAAGAAGATCTTCTCACAAACATCAATGGCGAGTAGACACACAGATATGCAGGAGTTTCTTTACTGGACAACAAATCATTCTGGATAGTTTTGTCTGGATAACAAACCGAGCACAGTAAGCAGTTCTTAGTTACTCGGCAGATAGCCGAAGCTGTTGTTGTTCCTGGTATGCGCGCGCAGCCTTCATGTGAAAGAGTACTGCGCATGCGGTGACGTCAGCATTTCACCCTGAAACGCTCTGATTCAGGTTTACACGGCGCTGCATGGAGGAGCATATTGAAAACTCTCCACTCTGGAGCCCATTTTCAAAAGTTACCGTTTTTGGACTAAACGCAAAGAGCTTCCATGTAGACGCAAGGCCAAAACAAAATGAAAACATATCAGATCTGAACGTATTCGGCCCTGTGTAAATGTAGCCTTAGTCTGATCCAACAAAAACAGGCCTGTGGACCAAGTTCAGGTCAGAACCCAAACTTTGGGACAGATTGCTCAACAGTAATCTGGCACACCAGATGTACTGTTCCATATATTTCCCTTGTCCATCCTGGACACAGCCACTAGGAAGCGTTTGGAGAGGGCAGATCCTTTTAAAAGCATATCTGGCAGTTGATTGGACAAGTGTTCCATCAGTCAACATTTATTACAGGCTAATCAAATTATGTGGTACGTGGGAGCAACTGTGCTGCAGAAGGAGAGCCGCTTTGTAAAACAAACTCCTGTTTTTTAAATGACAGAAGTGGAGCAAAAATGAAGATACACAAGAGAAGTTTAGAGTTGTTTTTCCATTTAATAAAGAAATGGGCTCCAGGTCTGAATAAACTGCGACTAAAGCTGTTAGCATCTATTCTAATGGCCGTATGAGCATTCACTTCCTGCTGTCATTTTGCTCCTAGCTCGTGAATTTGGGCTGCTTAAAATGGTTGTAGCTTGGAGCTTGACTGTCTGATTACATCAATGAAACAGGCAGGTCCAACTGCTGTGCAAGTTTAGCTCTACAAGGACAACATTTTTTTGTTTTTATGACTTAAATCCTTGCTTAAAAGACACCAAGTCATGATGTAAAAAGCAGAACTCACCATGACATGAGACCTTTAACATGGGTTGTGTGTGAGTGTGTGTGTTTACCTTAACCAGGTTGAGAATGATAATTGGAGAGCCAAAGCGCTGCAGCATCTGATCAAAATGGAGAGCTGCAACATGGGCGTATGGGTCAGCTTGGTCCACTGAAAGACAAGTTTAAGGTAATTATTTGCGTCATCAAAATATTTCAAATCAAAGCTTTGATGAGGCGGGGCCAGTTTGTTTCAGCCACACATCGGCAAACAAAGACCCCTACCCCCATGCTGTCCTGCTCACTGTTCCCTTTCTCTCCTATTCACCTCCAATTTCTTTCTCTTCCTCTATTCATTCATTCTTTATTCTAAAGTCATATTGAGTGCCTCCATATCCCTCTCCTGCAGGGCCACACACCTGCAGCCTGCTATTAAGATTGACTCAGTGAAGCAGCCAAGAGAGAGATTGATGAAAGAAAATGGGTCACATCACACCTCAAAACCTTATGATACAAGCACGAACTCAAGCACGTTCACTCAAAAACTGTTTTATTATCACTGACGACAGGCCTGGGGACAGTTAAGGCAACATGAAGACGTAACAGCCAATAAAATTCTTACCACAGAGAGGGTACTGTTAGTAATGACAATGATGGTGAGACAGGGGATAAGCCATTAAGGTCATCTCCCTCCCAACAGAGACATTTGTGCTCATCAGGTCAACCATAAACACACATTTATTCACTTATGTAATAACTAGTCTGTATGGTGGTGATCGGGATGTGCTAATGGTTCAGATAGTGAACTGTACTATGAAGTCACAGACACTGAGCTCAAACTGTCCCTGACCTAGATCTGTTTAATAAGTGTCATCCTATGCAGCCCACATCACAGTCAAATAACAAATACAACTGCACTGAATGAGAGTTTATGTCACTTTCACAACACTCAAAATGCCTGCAATGACTGCAAACGAAAAATCTGTGCCGGAAGAATGTGTTTTACTTGTGTTTTTTGTCTTTAGAAATATTTTCATTTGTTTCTCTGTTAACTTGCTTCTAGTGTTTACTTCCATGCTTTTCAGCAGTGCACAAGTGAAGGGCATGGACATAAATACTGAGAATTTTTTCAGAATGGACTTAAATTGAGCCTGTTAACATCACCTAGCTTTTAACAAATTCATCGTGAATATAACAAATTCCAACAACAAACAGAAAATGGCAGCTGGGGATTCATTTAAGTGAAAAACTTTTGATACATTTCATCATAAAATGCAAAACAATAATTGGAATAGTATGGGAAAAGGCAGACATATGGAACAAAAAATACTTCTACCTGGGGCCAATGATGTAAATCTCAGTCTAAAAACACTGTTGATAACAAAGTGATGGAGCAAGAATCAGGCAACATTTGTGAAGTGTCAGATGAGGACTGTCTTTAAGGATCAAAACTGGAGCTGCATGATGAGGTGAATGGATCCACAGAGGGATCTTCAGGACACACAAAGAGTGTCTATCTCAAACCAGAAAAATGCCATTTGAGGATGAATGAAAGGGCAGACTGTGGTGAGGAGGGATTTGGATTTAATATAAGCATTATGCACATGCATGCACAATGCTTGTGTGTATATAGACACACACCAGTCCTCAATGTCATCAGTCTGAGGAACCTGATCACCTTCCTCTGGCTTGGGTTTTATGTTTTTATCCCACTAATAACAACGAGAATTGATACAGTGATGAGAAGCAAGGCAGGTGGTGTCCCCCATTCAGCTTATTTACTTATTCATTTTCTGTACCAGTGAAATAAGAATATCTCCAGGCAAAAGCTAATATCTTCTTTCACAGCTATTGTTCCATAACATTCTTCTTAAACACCTACTAACAGGACTGCATTCAGTATTATATCAATAAATAGATAATATAACACTGTATGGCCAACCATTCTATGGGGGTACAATATGAGACTCCTTTATTTTCACGTTGATTATATGTAGGAGAACAGTAACCCGACACCAGATGGACTGTTCAATCTATTACACTAGTCCATCTGGAAAGAGCTCATAGAAAGTGTTTGGGAATGGGCAGAACCTTTTAAAAGCATATCGGGCAGGTGACTGAATGATTAATCACAATTATTACAGGCCAATGTAGTAGGCAGGTGCTACTGCTGCGGTGTACAATACAAAATGTGAGGCGCTGTGAAGAACAAACTATCATCAGGTCAGAAGTGGAGCAAACTACACTTTCGAGAAGGAAATGCCTTTGGTGTTGTTGTGAGGTCTGATAGAGATGCTGCTGACTCTTTTATCATCTATGCTAATTTCAGTACGAGCAGGCATTTCCTGCTGTCAAAGCACTCCTAGCTCCCACCTCTTCCTGCTCTAAAGGATGCTGATTGGGCCGTGCCGCTTTGGACCTCACATAGTGATTATAGATTGGACAATTAAAAAATCCTACTGCTGCAGAAAGTTACAGGAACAGCACACATGACAAAGATATTCTATCAGAATTTAGTAAATACTGAAACAATCACATCACATCATTGATTACAATATTGTATATTGTTAAATATTGTTAATATTGCTGAAAGGTTCATGCTCTTTCATTCATTTTCATTGAGTTGTATTTATGCTATTTTTCTATTTTATTCGAATTACTTGTAGTTTCATTCGTAAATCTTTCTGATGTTTGTCTTGTATCCTGCTGCTGCTGTAAATCTGGAATTTCCCCCTGTGGGACTAATAAAGGTATATCTTATCTTATCTTATCTTAATAGTGAGGTGCAGGAATGGAAAACATTTTTGTCCCAAATTCTAAAGTTAGCAGCAACAAGTTTTATCAACGACAAGCCTGTTGTTCTTTGTTTCAGTGGGTTTATAGATAATTACTGAAAATAAGATCTGTGGCAAAGAAGGAGTTCAAACATCTACACATTTTTTTAAATAATCTGTGTTAATGGGTACTACTGTTGTAATTCACAGAGCATATCTGCTATCAGCAAAAGTAAAAAAGTAAATGCTTTGCTATAAAGGAACTTCGTAACTGTTCATTAAATTTATTGTCACCATCACTAAGCTTCCAACTATCAGCCTGCACGAGTCATGCAGTAATCTGGTTGCAAGTTCGAGCCCAGCTCCAGCTGTTACATGGTGATGTGTCCTTGGGCAAGAGGCTTAACCCCAAGTTGCCCCCACAGCTGCATCAGAAGAATGTCATGTGAGCGTGTTAGCTGATACTGACGAACAACTGACATAGTAACTACAACCGTCATTGAGTAAACGTGAGAGCAAATGAATGTGAATGGGACTCAATGCAGCACCACACTATGTTTTATACCTCAGAGTAATTATTCAAGCAGTAAAGACAGAAAGACTTCTTACATCGTATTGGGGGTTTGGGCATCATGGTGGAGATGTCCTGGGACCAGTAGAGAGGGACTGAACCTCTCACCTGGACATATGATGAGTAACTTCCTGCTGTGAAAGACATGACTGAGGCATCATGGACAATCTGCTCTGTCTCTACCTCATTCGCCACATCCCCCTAGTTAAAAAAAAAGAGAAGCACAAACAAGATTAAGAGCATGATCTCATCAAAGGTACTCAGTTTTTAAGGTCACTGATGATTGTATTTGCAAATGGATAGAAATTCAGTTGTTAAAACTTCAAACAGTTTTGACTCTGAAGACCTTCAGGGTTACACTCAACTGGTCTTGATTTCATCAGAAATAATGAGGCTACTTATCGACACATTTGATATGACTAAAATCTCCAAAGCCGTGATTATTTATCAAACCTTTTATGTAAGCCTCAATGAAATTTGAGTTTCTCTTAATAGTAACAATGCCTGGGTGCAAGTGAAGACACCATCAACATCTCCATTATCAGCCCTCAAATGCATGCTCTTGCTAAAGAACCAAAGAGCACAGGGAGCATAGGGTGTCACAATTCTCTAGGGTCCTCCAGGGTGACCTCTTGCGTGTATTAAACATAAAATTAAGTCAGAACTTAGCTAACGCCAACTATGCACCTGTGTTTATTGGCTATGCCGAAAAATTTTAAATTTTGCATAAAAAATTGAGGTGCCCTTTTGGGGATAGCAGTCTTTCGTCCTCAAGGCATGGTGTCAGAAAACTGAGACCAGCTGCAGCTGCAGCTACACATGGCATATACGTCTATTTTATACGGCGATTGGTGAGTGTCACCATATGTTTCTACGCTGGGCCAAAGTCTCCCTGAGGTGAGCACACCACCCATGCATTACATCAACACCGGGAAACATTAAAAATTCTTTCAGAATTAGTCGAGGAGCTGCCAGTAAACATCATACTCCACCCTCACATTTTGCTCAAGGCTCTTCGAAGCACACCTGCCAATGGGGTGGGGGGGGGGGGGGGGTCTGTTGTCCCGGGCCCAGGGTAGAGGGAGGAACAGAACTGGTCAGTGAAGCGGGAGGGGCCCACTGCCCCGGAGCAAAGGGACAGAGCCAGGCTAGTGGTGAAAAAGTCACAGAGAAGCAAGAGGGGGCCCTAATTTAGCCATCCTGCATTATGGCCAACAAAAATTACCGTCTCTGACAGAATTGAGGGGGGACAGCAAAGCCAGGGAACAGAAGAGCAACAGTGGAGGAAGAGATGAGAAGAGAGGAGGAGAGAAGAAGGGCAGAGGAACAAAGAGAGGAAGAGAGGTGAGGAGAGAAGGAGAGAGGGAAAAGGAGAAATCCGGCAGGAATGTGGGGGAATCTCAAAGTATCTTGTCCTGGGTCCAGTGAAGACTGTCAGCTGGCTCACTTAGAAGTATTGGGATGTTTTAACCAGTTAGGATCGTTTAATCAATCAGGACACAGAATAACTGTTGCCATGGAGATTTGGCAGACCACAAAGCTGAAAACAGCGGTGAAGAATGGGATGGTAACTTCTTTAGTAGCAATGAAAATTATTCCCAATACATATAAATACATCAATGCACAACATAAAAAAGCAGATTTTGTTTTTTTTTTTTTTGCTCTGACCTTCACACAGGGACCAATAAGACAACAAGATTATCAAGTTCAGGATAGAAAAGGAGTGTTTATCCACAGGGAACTGAAATGCCTCAACCAGGGATATGAGAAAGTTGATGGGCAAAACTACAGCAGGCAAATTGGCATCTTTTTGAGCAGCTCTTTATTACAAAGTGATCAAATGGGTGAATGAGTCTTTCAGTGTAATTATCAAATTACGGCGCTGACGGGGGAGAAAGGGAAACTCTGGTTTCCATATCAAACACATAGTTGACCTTTGCCACTGAAAGAGTTGTTTGATACGAGCTCAAACGGTCTGAACACTTGAACTGTGAACAACTTAAATTACTTCTTTCCGTCTTCTGTCTGGAGAAACAAAGTCTGCTGTGACAAAAGCCAAGAATAAAACATTACTCAGTATTGTTCTGTAATGTAATGCTGTTTTACTGCATTTGCTGCATAATAGCAGGAAACCATTAAATCTGTTTTCAGCCTAATCTCAGGATAGCAGTACAAAAAAAGAGAGGAAATCAATATTTGTTCATCCTCCCACCTCACTCCCACACACACACATACACTGCTCATGCATACTCAAGGAAGAGGCAGCGGGTCAAATTAACCCCCTGTGATCAACCCTGAGTCATCTCAATCATCATGATGCCCCCTCAGCCCTGCCTGCTCTATCCGTTTTTCAGTGTTGCCCCAGCAACTGCTGTACCTCACAGTTGGCTCCCCTTTTGAGGAAGCGAGTCCCGGCAAATTTGCTAGAGCGCCTGGCGATGAGGGTGATGTGAACCGGGCGGCCATAGATCAGAAGCTCTGTGGTTGGCAGGTAAAGGAAGAATAATCACAGAAAAAAAAAAAACAAAGGCAGAAAAAATCTACTGTTCATGAGCACAGGCATTCACATAAATCTTCAGTCATGATAAATGTGCCTTTCTACACTCTCCATCCCGACCTTGTTCTTCCTTCATCAGGCTTCTTTTTGAAATCATCTAACAAAAGTGATTCAGTGCGATGGATAAGAGACACCGCATGCTCAGAGTCTGAAGGTCTCCTGCATAAATGTTCAGGGGGAACGTAACATTGCGGCGGTCATGGTAAATGGACTTGAGCTTATAAAGCACTTTTCTAGTCTTTTGACTACTCAAAGCTGCTTTACACCGCAGGTCACACCTACCCATTCATACCCATTCACACCCATTCGCACTCACATTCACTCACTGATGGTTCTGTGTTTCTATGTTAGCAAGTATCTCTAACACATTCACGCCCTTTCATGCCCATTTACACGCCACTGACGCAGCAGTGGGAGCAGCTTGGGGTTAAGTGTCTTGCCCAAGGACACATCGCCATGTGTCGCCCGGAGCTGGGCTTGAACCTGCAACCTCCCGATCACTGACCAAGCGCACTATCCAACTGCGCCACCGATGCCCCGGACATGGACACATCGACAGGAAAAAAGCAGACGCTTTGTTCCGTGAGGCAAATCTTCACTGAGTTTTTGTCTAGTCACAGCAGAAACTTATCCTACAGCAGCTAATTGATATAGAATTCTGCTGCCATAGTGCTAACTAAGACAAGAAAGAGAGCACATATTACTTCTAATTCAAGCCTTTACACTGGTTACTTGTTTCTTTTTCTTAATTCATAAAGCACTACATGGTCTGACACCAGACTTCCTCTCAAAGATGACGTTGGTTGACGAACAAGGACAGCACCTCAGATCATCTGATTCTTCTCTTTTGGCTGTCCTACAGAGCAGAACACAAACTTTGGAGATGCTACTTTCCGTTACTTTTCACAGTGCAACAAACTTCCAGAGAATCTGAGACAAGCTGAGCATACAGGGATTGTTAAATGCAATATAAAAACTAATTTTATTCAGCCTTGCATTCAGGTAGAACTTTGTCTTTTATATTACTTCTCTTGATAACCATCACTTTTTACCTTGATTTTTTTTTTTGTGGCGCAGCAGGTAGTGCGCATGCCTCACAGCAAGAAGGTTGCTGGTTCAATCTCAGGGTCGGGCTTTCTGTTTGGAGTTTGTATGCTCTTCCTGTGCATGCAAGGGTTCTCTCCAAGCACTTTTGATTTCTTCCACAGACCAAAAACATGCACTTAAGGTTAAGTGGTGACTCCAAATACCTTAAGGCCTAAATGTGAGTGTAAATGGTTGCCCGTCTCCCTATGCAGCCCTGTGGTTGGCTGGTGGTTGGTTCAGGGTGTTCTCTGCCTCAGCATCGGCATGCTCCAGCCCTCCATAACACCAAAGGGATAAGTGGCATAGATAACGGAAAGATGGATGTCTGATATGAAAATTGCAGTTTAAAGTATATATTTGTATTTTTTTCCATGATCATAAAGTTAATCATTTCAGATCAATTTCAATAAATCTCTTAAACATGTTTTTTTAATGAATTTTTTGCTTTTATTGTCCCTTGTCAGTAGATTTCTGGTTTTGCTTTCTTAAGCCCCATTAAATATCGGAGATTAATAATTTAAAAAAAATCTAAATACATGTCAGCTGTGAATCAATATGATATTGCCAAGACAATATATTGTAATACTATAGGGTATCTTTTTTCCCCCACACCAAAGGGTGCAATGATGAAAGCAAAATCTAAAAATTACTAAAAGTAAAATAGAAAAATGTACTCCCTGGATTGAAAATATAAATAAAAAATGACTAGCATATATGGCATGTAGTGTATTTGTTTGATAATAAAAAAATCAATATCACAAAAGAACAAACAGGTTTACATCAGTTGTTTCTCCATTTACAAGCTCAGAAAAACCCAGAAACAAATTAAAGGGCTTGTCAGCTTTTGTAGGAAGTCTCGGGGCGACAGTTTAAGGATTTTTCTCTTACTGCACGTATTCTTCCTCTCATGTGCTCAGAAAAACTAAATAAAACAGCACTGAAGGCCAAACACTTTCCTGGAACTGCCTCACCTCAACAGTTTAACGGTATTACCAGCAACACTGACTGCAGAGTGTCCCTCAGCTTCACAACCAGCTGCCAAACCAAAACACTAGAGTTGGCAGAAAAGTAGCCATTAATTACAGTTAAATACTGATTAAAAATAAACAAGTGGCACAGCTTAATGATGTGTATGCAAATGGGACTGCTGGTAAATGACTGAAACTTAAAATCTGAGCCTAAGGCAGACTTCCCTGATTATAAATCAGAATGTTTACTCAGCTCTGGTTGAGCCCAAAGCCCCTCTCCAGCAGTGAATCATGCATCACTGACGTCTCCTAATAGAATTATTCACATAGCACCTAAAACAAACCTCTAGTATGCAGCCAGTGTCTCGTCAAGGATTCAAGAAAAAAAATCTACTGTTCAAACGAGAGCTGCATTCAGTCCAAACTGTACAAATGTGCAATTTATCTGATTTCTTTCTGCACAATGTGGCAGCTTTTCTTCCTGCAGATAACAGATGGAGAGATTATGGGAGTGGTAGTGTTTATATACCTGATAACCTGTGTTTAGCATCCGTAATGTCTGTTTCACCCAAGGCTTTACATCAAACACAAACTGTTTCAGTACTTTGGTGGTTAATCACACTATCTGGCTCACAGTGCAATCCACGTGCTCTGCTGGAGGCGGCGCACATTTCAACAAGTGCTGCTGAGGCTGAGAGATGAGGGGGAGTGCTAACAAAGGATGCCACTGTGAGAGATGAAGTTGTGTCTTGAGTCGTGCTTGCGATGCATGTTACCGTCTGGCAAGATGGCATATAGTTTATATAGCCCACATAATATTTAGCTCTTTCTGGCAGGGGCAAGATTGGAGGAGATACTTTTGGGACTTTTCTTCCCTTGGACATCAACCTGGTCATTGTTTTGTCCAGTTACTGCAAAGGTCTACTCCCAAGAATGATTTGAGGAATTTTATTCCAACTTTGCTTCTCATGAAGCCTCATGCTCAACCCTTGCTCAAAAATCCCATGACTGTGAGGCAGATGCACAACCTGCTGCGCCACCATGCTGCCCTCCATTGAGCTTCATATCCAAGCTTGATGGTGAACATAAATCTCGATAACTCTTGTTCATTATTGAGGCATCAGATAGTGCACTTGATTAGTGATCAAGAGGTTGCAGGTTCAAGCCCAGCTCCGGGCCACACATGGCCTTGTGTCCTTGCGTAAGACACTTAACCCCAAGTTGCTCCTACTGCTGCGTCAGTGGTGTGTAAATGGGCATGAATGGGCTTGAATGTGTTACAGATAATGATAGATAACTAACATAGAAACTCTGTGCCATCACTGAGTGAATGTGAGAGCGAATGGGTATAAATGGGTAAGTGTGACATGCAGTGTAAAGCAGCTTTGAGTAGTCAAAAGACTAGAAAAATGCTATATAAGCTCAAGTCCATTATTTTAAAAATGTCCATTCTGACCAACAGGAGAACTGATTTGATGTTGCAGTTAGTAAAACTATCATTGCGATGGAGCCTCATGTCCATCCCCTGCTTTCAAAAGTGATCGAGATGAACTGATATGATTGATGAGGTAAAGGGTCAAGTTCATAGAGCTTCACATTTACGCACTGCTTCTGAGCTCAATTGCTGAAATTCTTTAAGAGAATATCTTTGAGCTTTGCACAGATATTCACTCTGAATCAAAAATAAACTGATCAGAGTTTGGAGGCCACTGTTTAAAAGCCACCGGGCCTCATGTTACTCTGTTGCATGTGCAAATAATATCTCAAGAATGCTTTATGTTACTTTATTTTCAAATTAACAAATATGTCCTTTCTTATTTAAACTGGATCAGTTACATATTTTGGTTTCTTAGGGCAATGGTCAAGTTCATTTTGCCCAATGTTCATCCCTGTCTTGTGACCCAATTTTCCAACAACACTTGGAGGTTTCTCATTAAACGTTGCAATGTCCACTTTGACTCAAGGATAACCTGATGGGATTTTAGATTTCTTCATGCTCATTCTTGATTGTCAATGCATTATCTCAAGGCTGCTCTGAAGTTTCTTGTTAATCTTTGCACCAGTGTTCATGTTTAGCCAAACATGAACAGGTTAGATTTTGGAGGCAGTCGGTCAAATGACTGGGGCTTAAATATACAGGGTGCCCATAACGTATCTTTACAATCTAAAAAAATTATCACAAAGGTAGTTGATGAGATATCTTAACCAGATTTTTTTTTATCATTTTAACCAGTGTTTATTAAAGTTTATTCAAATTAAAATTTTGTGTTTCAGATATTCTGTTAATGGAAGGAAAACTGTTAAATGAACCTCTATAAAATGGCTACTCCTAAGAGATCCACCATCGTGTCCTTCAGTTCCTGCATGGCGCAACAAATTTGTAGAGACAACGACAGTGATGGATAAAGGGAGGAGTGGTCAACAGAAAAAGTCAGAGGAAAACATCAATCGTGTAAGACAAGCCTTTCCTTCCATTAACAGAATATCTGAAACACAGAATTTTTTATTTAGGTTTTTTTTTTTACTTTAATGTGAATAAAAACTTTCATAAACACTGATTAAAATAAAACAAATCTGGTCAAGATATCTCATCAACTGCCTTTGTAATACATTTCCTACAAACTCTGGAACTCTCTCCCCCCGGACCTCAGAAACATTGACTCCCTTCCCCACTTCAAATAAAAACTCAAAACCCATCTGTTCCAAACTGCATATTCTCTTTAATCTTCCACCCTCATTTAACTGTGTCACTCTTGTATGTTGTTTTTATTTATTTTAATTGTGATTTTAATAAAGTGTGTTTTTATTATGTATTTTGCAAAGTGTCCTTGGGTGCTAAGAAAGGCGCTTTCAAATAAAATGTATTATTATTATTATTTCTTAAATTGAAAAGAGACTTTGAGGACACCCTGTATAACTGGCTTGTTGATGAAAAATTTCCACTCTGACTTAGAAATATGATGATTAAATTTTGAAGTATAAAAGTCTGGGGCCTTAAATTCATCCTTTTTTTGTATGCATGAGAACTACACCAGACTTTAATTTTTTTTTTTTTTTTTTTTACTGCACATCAAACGTCTAGTCTGGTCTAAAGGATGAACTAATATAGTGTGGACTTTTAGAGTTGAGCCCATAATGTCTGATATTCATCCTTTATCTTTCAATGTGATATTTTAACATTGCTTTGAGGGATTGCTGTCAATCTTTGGGAATATTTTCTTCACAATTCCAAAAGAAGTTGATATGATTTTTAAAAACCATGGGCGTCCTGAGTCACCGGGACTCACAGTCATCACTGATTTATGAATAAGATATCTGCAGATTCTTTAAGGGATTTCCTTCACAGTTTGTGCCAAAGTCAACTTTGACTTCAGGATTTACTGATCAAATTTCGGATGTCCCAGGGCAAAGTCATTGTGCATCATGATTATCACTTGAGTATGATATCTCAAGTGCAATTGAGGAATTCCTCATTTGTTTGTATAAACTACCTCCAGACTCAGTAATGACCAGCTAAGTTTTTTTAATTTAAAGGTGCTATGAGGAGAATCTATTTCCGGCGAAATAAAGACTCTGCTACCCATGAGCACGCGAGCCGACTGTCGTAATGCTGCGTTCCAGTAACCTCGGAAATGGGAGTGACATAATCTCTGACTTATGAAACATGACAAAAAACATGCCGATCTACCAGGCTATAGTTAGCTGTTGTTAGCACGCCCTGCGTTGTTGTTCACAAATATCCCATGAAGAATGTGATTATCACTATGGCAGCATTTTTGTCAATATAAGTCTAACAATACGATGTATACAGCTGATCTAGAGCGACACACCCCAGTCAGAAGTGTAAATAAATTAATTATTACAGGAGCTAAATAACTGTTCACACTGGAGGCATCCATCTTCAATTGTCAACTCGGGGGTGGCGAGGTTTCACCGAGTTCCCAGTAGGAAATTCAGACTTCGGGGGACGTTCCAGTTGTAGTTACCTACTCAGAACCCGGAAATTCCTACTTCTGACTACAACTGGAACTCACCAAAGACGTGGCTGAAGCCAAAGTGTGCGTTCGTTGTGATAAATGCTGCTCAGATCTTCCTCAGAACTCTGTTTTGCTTTACAACTTGTTTTTTCAACAACTTACAGGATGCAAAGCGACGAGGTAATGTATCTCTTTCTAGTTACGTAGCGGTAGTTTTTGATGTGTGACAACAAGCAATTTTGGAAAACTTATGATCGTAGTTCTGTAGCCGGCTATATATCTCTACTTACAGCCAGGTGCTCTAAGACGTGTCCGAATAATATAAATTTGCTCTTGTTTTAATTGTCTTGTTCCTGAAATTGAGTATCCAGGCCAGTCCAGCCCTGTCCGACCCGACCGAGAAGCTAAGGAATAGCATTTATAGATAACCTATTTTGATGCTATAAAACTCATCTTAAAGTGTGTGTTTCGATCAGGCATATATCTGTAAGTGAGACTTTTTTTTATAATTACTTAGAAACTCCTCACAGTCTCTTTAAGAAGGCAAGGACTTTGGGTCCCTCTCTGTGCATATTATGTGAGTATGTTTTCAACTATGAACCATGGTTGTGGGAATATGCCACTGAGTTTGTGTGTATAACCCTGGGTATTAAATTACATACACTGCACTTACACACTCAAGTCAAGGAGAGTTCTGCTTTAGCATGCAAAAGTAAACAACATGATACTTTCTATTCAGTCTTTTCTATTCTACTCTGTTTGATACATTTAACATCAGAAAAATATCCAACAAGGGCATTGATAAAACCAACAGCAACACAATCTGTTACACACTAACCAAACTCATGTGAAAATGCTTAAAGGATACTGGACTGGCCACAAAAGCCATGGATTATATACATGAGCCAGTCATGATGCACCGTGTCCTTGACTCTTTCCAGCAGCTTACCGTTCCACACGTACTTGTAGTACGGCTCGTTCTGGAGGCCATGAACCACTGGCAGAAAGGAAGGAACACATAAACCTTAGGATTATGTCAGTGTGTCAGATCAAATTGTCAGTGAGAAAAAAATGGAAAAGTGCTTAATGATGCAGGCAGTGTGGAACAAGACAGGATAAGAAGTATCTGAATATAGCATCTGCAGGGATACTCCAATATAAATCCTAAATTTCAACACAAAGTCATGTGTTATTTTTCAGTGTATGGTCAAGACTTTAACAGTGTAACAAAACATGATTAGCAGCAGATGGTTGAGTTTTCTGTTGGTGATACATATTTGCTGGACTTTTGTATTTCAAGCACAATAACATTAACACTGAACAGTTATTTCTGCACAGAAGAACATGAACAGTATGTGCTCTACTGGTAATATAGAACTAACAATATTTAAATGCTGGTATACTTTGGTTAAGTAAAGCGTACCAACATCAGAGAATGGATTTATATTTTCTGTTGAAAAAATCTTTGAGCAAATACAAAATACATTTGATGCAAATATTAGTCGTATTTCTTTTTGTAAGGCCAACAGTACCAACACAATCAAGCTCCAGATATGAATACGTTTGAGGAAATGCTTGATGTAAGGTTAGTATTGATCTTGGGGTTGGATAAGCAGCAAAGACTGATACAAAAACAGCTTTGTCCCTGCTGCTGAAACTGAGCTGAAAAAGCTGTAGTGATATACGCACACTTACTTATCATTCAAGTCTTAATTTGTTTTCACTCTGGTTTTATTCATGGAGCTGTCAACTTGATTTTTTAAAAATAATTTTGTGAGTTAATTTATCTCCTCCTCTTTCACCCTGATTTTTTAGACATTTTATCTTTTTTTAATTGGAGTAAGTATATCTAACATTTTCCTCTGTTATGCTATTCTGTGACATTTATTTAATAGCTTTTGTTATGATGGATGTTTCTTGATCTCTGGCTTCAAAACAAATTTACCCATAGGTAAAAATAAAGCAAACTGAACCTTAACTTGAATCTGTTGGAGAAGGGGCAGGGTTAAATAAGTGTGTACTTCTTCCTACTCCTTTCTCGTCATGTAAAGCAAACAATGAAAAATAATCTTGTGATTATATGGTGCTTGGAATTTTGCATATCCTCTTATGCTATATCATTTTTTCTCAGTAGCATTTTATTTCTTAAGTTTCCAAAATCAGACATTTCCCTATCTCCTCAAGCTATCTTAATATTTGTGGTTTGTGAACATATATAAAATAAGGGAAGCACGATGATGGATTTTTTCCTATATGCTGATATTCACAATCTCATCATCACTGATACTGATATTGACAGTGATACTTTTTGTTAAGATCATTAAGTCCCCCTCCAAATACTGACTTGTTCCTTTCATGTTGACAGTCTATTTTTTGTTAGAAATAAATGTGAAGCAAGAAAAACAATATTCTAGTTTTTACTAAATGTAACTTTTGATTTATAAATGTGTTTATTAAGCAATTATGAGGTGAACGATTATGGTACATTTGCACAATCTGCCAATACAACAGCCAATACATACAATATAAATATGTATGGCGAGTTAATTAAGTAAGAGAACTGTTAAGCTAACAGTCTAATGATTTTGATTCCTTGAGGGAGCTGCTATTAATTTTCTACTACAATTGGTTTTGATTTCCAACCCTAGACATACAGCATGTCAGTCTAGGATCTACAACTTGACGTCTATCAAAATGAGAAACAAGACTTTCTGATCACACTGTAAATTTAATACTTACATTTAAGATTTACAGACATTTTATGTATCCACAGATCCTCCGGTCTTTAGAATTCTATCTCATCTTTAACTGTTGTTATAGTAGCATTTTAAGGCAATCTAAAAGCTGCACAACTGGTGCAAAATCCACCCCAAAAGCCATGTTCATGTTCATGTCTACTTTTTAGTTATTCTTGGAGGCAGCTACCACAACCACTGCTCCACCTCTCTTCTCCTCATGCTCACCTTGTGTGGGCAAACCCTCATCTTCAAAGATGTCAAAGCTGTCCTGCTTGCTCTGTGTGTGCACCTCCTCCTCCTCCTCAGCGGAGGAAGCTGGTGATGTCCACAGTTCATAAGGCCTCTGAAGCAGAGTCAGGTTGTACTGCAGCGAGTGGCTCAGGTCGTAGCTGTAGCTGCAGGGTACAAAAGAGGGATCATTTGAAAGGAGCACAGCCTGTACTTTCCCATGATGCAATTTAAAAATGGCTTTGGCCATAACAATGGAATTAAAACCCTTTATCACATGCTGTAAAGTTGAACATTTCAAGAGTGTATCATTCAGGTATGACAGAGGGTTGAGACAGAGAAAGGGGCTAGCTTTTCATAGACGAACTATACCCTACTTCAAATGCTGTAGGACTGATAAAAAGACATGACAGCATGCATCATCTCTAAACGCCTTTTAATTTTAATTTATTTACTCCAATTCACGAAAGACAAATGCCATTCCCAAAACATTTCCTTTATCTTGAAATGAAATATTCAGATATTTTGTATGCATGAGATAAAGTTTTGATCTTACCTAAAATAGAAGTTGCTAGACAGGTCCACATTCTGAAAGATTCGCACATATCTAAAGAAGCAAAAACAAAGAAATAATTTATATGTGACCATCAGTGAGTTGCCAGAAACTCACAATAACAACCTAACTACTACATAGTTAAACCAGTAAACTGTTAAGACAGGTAGCACCCAGCTGCAGCTCTGATATGGGAGAGTATCTACAGTGCTTCTTGGACAAAAAATATCCCCCATTTGGTAGAATAAAAAAACAAAACATACAATTGAATGTAAGACCTTGAACTTGCTGTTATTAATGCATTAACATCATTTCAATGAATGTGTATTAACGACATTTTTCAGTGTTTATTTTACTGACTTCAGGTAAATATTTTTCTTGTATGTCACATTACAGGGAAGCCCCACAGAGAGGGTCTGAGACACTAATCATCAACTAGCACACCAGGCCCCCAGCAGCCTTCCATGTGTCCCCCAAGAAGTTCTACCAAAAATTCTGAAAATGTGAGCTGATTTTTTTGCTTGTTTTCTGTTTTTTTAATAATGGCATCATATAGAGGTTTTGTTCCCTACAAGTATTTACACAACCCTGAAATACAATTGACATTAAAAAATTGAAATAGGAATGGATTCAAGTTGGATGTGATTTTAGAAACTCATCTATCTGCCAATATTAGCAAATATTCAACAAGGACTTTGTGTAAAGCCTGTGATGGTAAAAATGTCAGCCCCAGACAGACATATCCATTATATCTCAATGGGCCTTATGTGGCAGGAATCTATGTGGGGGATAGGGACTGATTGAGTTGTGAGGCCTAAGATTCATTCAATTTGTGGGAAAAACATAAATATGTTTATTTGACATTAAAAAAATCAATTTATTTTAAAATCCACCATTTAAGAAAAAAAAGTCCTTGCATATATGTGGTTGGTAACCCTTGGTTCAAGAGAACAGGAAAGCTGCAGTCTTGCAGGTTTGTGTTGCACTTAAGCTTTTCAAGACCTTTTTGGGACCCATAAAAAAGTTGAGGAGAGTTTAGGAAGTCATGTAGGATAATGGAACCTACAAATGTGTCCAAATTCTGAATACATCTACAAGGTGATGCACTTCTGTACACTTTGACAATTAATTGGTTACTTAATTTACACTGCTTTTTTTCAGTTTTGCTTTCCCGTGGAAAAAAAAACTCTTTAATAACTCTGAATGAGTTTCTGCATTTTGTTTCATTTTTATCAAAAGCAGTACACCAGGCAGTTAGGCTGAGGTAAGTGTGGAATAGTTAGAAATCACGTGGCTTTGTGCTGTCAAATTTTAAGAAAGGGTACAAAATCATCAATCTAAACTATCACTACCTACTACCCTGATCTTTAGTTTGGGGTTTTTGGTCAAGATTGGTTCTGACAGCCGGAGTCACAAAAGGACTTATTTTGGGGTTCCTTTTCGATGTAATAGTGAGTTTTGTACAGCAGGCTAATTACTAAGGAAATTAAACTATAATTTGTAACTTTAACCATTTTACATATTTAGGTATTAAAATTACCCCCAAAATAGATAACTTAGTATCTTCAAATCACATGCCAGTTGTCGAGTCTATATCAGAATCAATTAGTAGATGGTCAATGCTACCAATTTCTATGGTAGGACGTATTAATAATCTTAAAATCAATGTTCTCCCGAAATTCCTTTATCTTTTTCAGACAATCCCTCTTGAACCCCCTTCCAATTTCTTGCAAAAATGAAAACTATGTTCTGTAATTATTATGTTGAAATGCTGACGCAGCATTTCAACATATTGTTCTTCCTAAAATTTGTTCTTCTTTTTTTTTTTCTTCTTCTTCTTCTTATTCCTTCAGATTTTGGCACCTTTCACAGGCTTCAAATTTGCACAGATTTTCACAGGAAAAAATGGACATATGCAGCATGTTCAGGAGAAGTGCGGTTGTGTTTTTCACAGGTTCAACAGTCATACTTTTTACAGTAAAAAATAATTTCTGCATGTATTTTTACATTGAAATCAATGGGACATTTCCGCAGGTCTGCTTAAAACTTCAGCAACTTTGAAGCTCCACAGATTGGGCATGCTTCCACCTACAGACTTCATTCATGCTTTAAAAGCTACACTGACTTCTCAACTATTTTTACATATCTTCAGCTTTTTGCTGGCTTCTACACTTTTTTAAATATGATTTTTTAAGCAACACCAACTTTTGAGGAAATCTGTGTGTGTTCAGCGTGTCACGTGACTTCAGACCGAAGCCCCGGACAGACGAGTGCTGCAGTTTGAAGCGCATTTTTAACTCGTCACTGTGTTAACATTTTGAACAGTACAGATATGAGATTTATATTACACGTTTTAGCATGTTCTTGGGATGCTCACGGTGAAATCCTTTTCCTGATATCTATTCTGGTTTAGACATAGCGAGCGTTCGTTTACCCGGAAGTACCGAGCGTCATTAGAATGCTCTATGAGACAAAGAGGAGAAATACCGTGCTTTCCATGACTCAGCAATTTAGCCCTGTGGTTGAAAGACTAGAGCAGCAGGCTATGCAACGAGAGACCCGAGTTCAAATCCATGCTGAGGCAGATGTACTTTTCTTTCCATCTAGTACAGATTCTTCATTACAATAGCGTAATCATGCTTGTCTTTACACTCTCAACCTTACTTTGGACGTATTACACTGACTGGCCATTTTATTAGGTACATCTACAAATATCAACACATTTAACCATGTTACAAAACAGTCATTCATTTTCTGCTTTCTTTCACAACTGCAAACAGTTTTTAGTGCACTTTTCACTATCTGCTACAGTTTCTGAGATATGACTGTTGAACTGTTGAATGTGCATCAACTTTTGCATATTTCTTTGAAGTTAGAGTATGGTCACGTGACCTGTGGACCTGAGCTCCAGTATCTATAATTTTCTGCAAACATTTTTATTGCACATTTCACACATTTGCAGCCCTGATTTACTGCTTACAACTATTCATGTCACATTTTCAACTTTCTTTGCATTACTTTTAGCAATTTCATTTCACAGTTTCAGCAGTCACACTCAGCATTTCAACGAATTTCCTGCATGGAAATGCAAATTCTCTAGTTTCACTAGAAGCACCAAAGTCCTGGATAAGCATTAAAAGGTATAATACATCTCTTCCACTCTATTATTACCTATACTCTGCTAATTTCCAAGGATTAAAAAAATTCACCAAAAATCCTTTTGTTAAAAAATACAATAAAGGCATGGTTTGAGGTACATAAACAGAGAGGCGAAACACTGGTTTTATCACAGTTTTCCACAATATAGGGCAACAGCAACTTCACACATGGCAAGAGAGACATGGGCTTCAAGATTTGGGTGGATAAAGGCCTTTGAAAAATCACAGACCTATTCAACAATGGTATTTTCATGTCGTTTGCAGAGTTGAAACAGAAATATGACATCCATCCAAAACATTTTTTTAAATATCTACAAAATAGAACCCTTACATCAGAGTTACAAAAATCATTATCCTTACCCTCCCTCTCCTCTGTAGAAGAAATAATAGTAAAACATCACTACACAAGGGGCCTGATTTCCCGCTTCTACAAAATAATCATAGACGGCTCCAAGGTCTCTTCCAACATTAAAAGACTTGCATAATGTGAGGATCTAAACAGCGAAATCTCAGCTGAGGACTGGCAGACCGTCTGCTTAGAAGCCCAGACATGTACCATAAATACCCATTTAAATTACTCCAATATAAGTGGATAATGAGATTGTGTATAACTTTAACCGTGTTAAATGAATTTAACCCTGATACTCCAGATGTATGTCGTAAAAGTGGAATGATGGGAACATTATTTCATTGCCTATGGAACTGTCCAATTATCCAAGCCTTCTGGATCAAGGTGCTCGAGGTCACTCAGGTTACAGGTGTCACATTACTCTTATGCCCCAAAATGTGTATCCTTGGAATCTTTCCTGTAAATTATCTTCTCAGCAAGGCAGACAAGAAAATGTCCATGTACTGTTTGTTACAAGCAAAACACACAATTGCCAAATTTTGGAAATCTGTTACTAGACCTAGTCTACAAGCCTGGCTTGTTGGATTGTCACACTCTCTTGCCCTTGAAAAACTCACATTTACGATCAAGGGTAAATATTCCACCTAGGATAAATAATGGGGATGTTTCATGTCATTTCTAGAAGGGGAGAAGATTACACCTTGTTTTGATTTTTGACTAAGGTTTATGCGGGGGGCTATTCCAGAGCCTACTTTTTACTTTGAGCCTTTCAGAGGCACCTAATGTGAAGTCCTACTGCAGGAAATGCAACATTACAGAAATTTACAGTTGTATAATGAGATGATGTCTTACTGTGTTTGTTTTGTATTGTACCTTGTCTGCTGTTGCTGTTGCTGTTCTGTTGTATTATTTGAAATACACAAAAAGCAATAAACATCCATGTTTAAAAAAAACAAAACAACTTTAACCCTTTATTATACTTATAACAAATGATAAATGGATCTGGAAAAAAATGACAAGAAACACCGGGAGCATAAAACTGATAAATGCATGATATAATACTGGACAAACAAACAAATTTTCTCTTCAAACAAGTGTAATTACTCAAATTTATGATCAGAAACTGATTCATCTTTTCTTGGAATTACATTTTGATATATTTATTTATGTCATGTTGACACTTTATTTATTCACCAAACAGTTATTTTCTGAGTTGACTTTGAATGCATCATAACTACCATATATCAGCTCATGTGATTTTTAATCTAATGTTAATCTTGCTGATTTCAAAGTGGACTGGATTAACATTGGAGTAATACTTTAAACAAATGGGACTTAAAAACAAAGTTGAGATGTAATTTCCCCTGACAATTTAAACAGCAATGCATATATTTGTTAAAGCTTGAGGCTCTTCTCCAATATCCTTGTCTGAGTACACTATATTCTGACCATCTACACTGCACATACCAAATTATTTTCAGACTCATTTCTGAAAGTAATTGAAAGAAACAAAAACACTACCTTGCTTCATCAGGGTGTGTAACCCTGACTGAGTCATTGGGGATGTAGATCATGGTTGTATCTTCAATTTTGTAGATGGACCGGCCCCCGATGTCAGCCACCTTTCTACGCTTTGTGATCAGCACGATGTAGTAACCTTCCAGGAAGCGAACAAACCCTGTCAAGTAAAAAGGAAAATTTACCTTTCAGCATAGACTAATAACAACCAAGCCTTCATTCAATAAGCATTATTTCCCATATCATGCATCACATAACACTGGTAAAAGATTTAAATTAGTAGGTCAGTCTTAATGGTTCTTGAATATCGGCTCCGTGATGATAATTCAAACAGCTCAGGAACATGGTATGAGTGTTAGTGTGTCATCCTGTATATTATCTATAAATTCTCACCCATTTATGCTTGCATATTCACAAACTGACCCAGAAACATTTTGAAGAGCAGTCAATTATTAGGGCTCTTGACGAGACACATTGCCATCTGTGACTATGACATCTAGTGCATAACAGACTATTGCATGATGTCTGCATGCTTTTAATGGTCTGACTATAATGAGTCATTACTGTCTGGTCAAGGACAGTAGCTTATGTGACTGAGCTATCGATGTAAACATGCTTTCAATTTGAGTTTGTACAAAGAAATTGTGCCAGGGCTGCATTTTTTCCAACTAAATATGATTCCATCTTCATTTCAATCATCCACCTTGCAACTGCTGTGCTGTAATCGGACACCTGAGGGTGTTTTTTTTTCTCAAAGTTGTTCTGTTTCACAAATTGCAGAAGAGAAAGTTGCACATGCTCAGAATTCACAGCATATGCATGGATTTAACAATTTTAAGCATCATGACTGACAGGACAATTTGCCAAGGAGGTTTTCGATGAAGGTGACAAAACTGACCCAAAGTGTGGCTTAATTTTCCTCAAATTGAGGCCATCAAAGAGAAATGGAAAATTGCGTTGTTGTATATTAAAGCTGATCAACTCCCATTTTTATGTAACCTTGCAGTGCAGCTGAATTGCCCTGATTTTATTTTTTTCATTTTTAAATCCATTCTTCAGAGCATTTATTTTGGACCTCTCCAGACAGGTTTTGGCAGAAGGTTGTTTATGAATTGTGTACTTAACTTTGCAGCAGTAGCTCCTGCCTACTACAGTATCTGATGGGCCTGTAATAGATGTGATTGACAGAATGATTGTCCGATCACCTTCACCGTGCTTTAAAAGTTTCTGCCCTACCAAAACACTTTGTATAATCTGTGCTCTATGTCGTTATCAGAGAGAATTGTACTAATTGGGTTAAGGCTAAAAGGGTTAAAACATGTTTTTTAAGTCATATCTACAGACTATTGTTAGCCATTGTGTTAACTAGCACACCCTGCGTTGTAGTTCACAAATACCACATGAAGAATGTAAATGACACTATGGTAGCATTTCTATGAATATAAGTCGAACAATACGATGTATACGGCTGACTTAGTGCGACACACACTAGTCAGAAGTGCTAAATAAACAGATTATTACAGGAGCTTAATAACTGTTTAGGGGTAGCCATCTTTGATTGTCAGCTCAGGGGTGGAGAAGATCCCTCAAGTTCCAAGTAAATTCTGGCTTTGGGGTGCATTCATGTTGAAATTTACGACACAGAATCCCAACCCCCCATCAGTGTGTTATTGACAGCATTAAGAGATGTAACTACACAACACTCTAACACTAGCCTTGCAGAGCAGACAGACCTGCCTGATTCTGAAATCCTGCAGGTCCGTCTCGCCAGCCTCTGTTGTCCAACGAATTCCCTCGGCTGTATTCTTAACAGCAGGGAAGAGAGGCGGGAGCTGCAGAATGTGGACGTGACGACAACCAGAAGTTGAGAACCGGAAGTTGATAACGGACATGCCGATTAGCCTATAGTCCTCATTGCTACTCAGTGAAACTTGGTGAAATCTGCCCTCCTCAGAAGTTTACTTGTAGGGATTGTCTTTGACGAGGTTCATGTCACATATAAGTGTTAAATGAATCATCTGTGTGGTACAATTTAGTGTGAGACGATAGTACAAGGCCACTAACGGTCATTAACTGTTGTCAGCTGCTAGCGGCTAAGTTAGCCGCTATGGCTAACATCCATGAACTGTTTTTAACTGTTATTAGCCATAAGCCACTACATTAGTCGCTTTGTATGCTAGGGATGGGCATTTTATCTGATTCGCAATCAGTGCATCGATGCGAGGGTCTATGGTAAATTGCATCGGTTGGAGTGGTGTGCATCGGATTAGAAACTGGGCTGAAACCAGAATGCATCGCATCGTAAAAGCTTTGCATCGGTAAAATCCGATTTCATGTTATTATATATATATATTTTAAAATTTAAAATTATTATTTTCAGTGTGCTGAAAGTGCTGTTTTTTTCAAAGTGCTGTTTATATGCTTAGTCTAAATTGTTAATGACTGCTTTGAAGGCTGAGCTCCACTACTGTTAGGCCTATGTCCCTGTTTGTGAAATAGGCCTACTTTTTTATGTTGACAAACACACCTCCTGACTGCTTAAGTAGCCTACTGTAAGTGGTCTGAAGTGGTCTTGAAGGAGCAATAAAGTTGAGTTGAATTTGCACAGATTTGCATCGTGATTGCATCCTGATTGCATCATGGTAGGAAGATAAATCGTATCATCCTGAATTGGTAGATGCTTCATGTGAATGGTTAGTGTATCGTACCGTAGCCTACATATCAAGATGCATATCGTATCGTCTTGGGGATGGAGATTTCCATCCCTATTGTATGCTACATTATAGGAGGCAACCCTGCTTGATGTGGATTGGTCTGTGATGAATGTGACGAGCCAAACGATTGTCCAATCACAAGCTTGTGGTTTTTTTTTTTTAACATTCTGCCCCTGAAAACAAATTTAAAGGGCTCCTACCCAGATGGACTACTGAAATATTTCTGTGGCAGGTATATGGAGCTGTCCATCTGGCTTGTCAGTAGGGCTGGGTATTTCCAGCAACGATACGATACGTATCCCGATACTGAGGCCACGATACGATACTTACGCAGATACACATAAATTGTGAATATTGACTGCACTTTTAACAGAATTCCCAGCAACTTTGTTTTCTATTACAAGAAAAAAAGAACAAGGTTGAGTTTTAAATGGCTCTACATCTTCAGAATTTTAATTCAGGTCCCCAAAGATGGTAGACATCTAAGTTTAAATTTGAAACTGTGTTTCATGATGTAGCTTAGCTTCTACTTTGAACTGTACATTGCTAATATCACCCAAAGATTATTTACAACAACTGTCGAAACATTAAGGTCGTATCGATTTTGTAGATCGTATCAATACACGTATCCCTAACGTGTGCATGACGATATTTTGTTGTATCGATATTTTGAGCACAGGCCTACTTTTCAGGTTACTCTAACACCACCAAGAGATTCAAAGAACCTGGAGTACTGTCTACATGTATAAGAAATTGCTAAAAACCAACAATGAATGCCTATGACCTTCAATTCTTCAGACAGCACTGAGTAAAAACTTTCATTGTTTTGTTTTTCTCCTCCCACAGGAGACTCCTATGCCAATGTTTTTGGAGCATAATGCAGGCATTATTCAAAGTATGGGCATCTCTTTTTTCTTAATCAACATGGACTTATTATTTTTTATACAAACAACACTGTCTTGCTCTTAAACTCATTTGAAACCATACAAACCTGAAATATTTCCCATCTCCAATATGACAGAATAAGAAAGTTTGCACTGCAACAAGGAGGCATAGAGTTTGAAAGACGTGGGTGCTAATCAATGTGAGAGTGTGTAACACTGCTCTCACATCACATTAAATGGATGGCAGAGACAGGATATCAATCTTCAAACTAAATTGCCGGAGCACTGTTTCACATTTTAAATTATTTTGATGTTTTGCAAGCCTACAGAAATAAATGAAAGCATAAATCTTATCTGGTATACTTTATATATTTAACTATCTTACAGCATTTATTGCATTATCATTTTGTGCATTTAACGTATTTAAAATGCACTTTGAAATTTGGCTTATCTTTTGAGAAGAAGCCCTGTATAACTATACATCAACAGGTCCCAGTTAATGCTGCTCCACTCCTCCTTTTTTTCTGTTAGTTTGTTGTCTTTCTCCAGCCAGCTATGGGTCCTCTCAGTAAGTTGCTCATGTAATATTATATAATCAACTTAAAAGTACAGTCTTTATTCATCAGCATCAAGAGCTTAAGTACCAGGAACAGATGCATTCAGGATACACTGTACTCCTCATGTTTGCCTCACTTATCCTTCTGTATGACACAGCTACTCTGGCAAAAAGCTGCTTGAGAATAAAACTAGAGCATGCACACAGAAGGAAAAAGTGTGTCACTTATGTAAGTAGATGTGAAAGTCAGAGCCTGTTCATGTCACCGTGACCGACCTAACAACAAACTTAAGAATGACAGTTTGGCTTGCTGTGATAATTCTACGGGGGGTGGGTGGGTTATACCTGATAGTGTACTGGCAGAATGGATATCTCAGTCAGTATGTCAGTTGGTCAGATGGTCAGTCAGACAGACTGAAGTTGAACAAATACATTGATTACAGCTGTTCTACTGATATACAGTTCCTGAGGAAGAAACCCGCCAAATACGACAAGGTTAAAATTCTAGCCAGGTTGTTGGATACTAAGTTGACAGCACTGCTATGTATTTGCATTCCCACTTTGCAATGACACCAAGCTGCTACTGGAACTCACTATACGCTAACTAGCATAGTGTATTATGGAGTGTGTTTCAGCGTTTGTTCTTGATGCATATTTTTTTGACAAATAAGGAACAACTATGATGTCAGTGAATTACCCCAGCAGGCTGCCCGTACATAATCCTGATAATATAAGGGTTGCATGCGTGATGGGCCAATGATAGGTAATATAGTTAGCCAGACTTTTTAACTATCCCCTAGACCCGAGTTTCTGCTCAAGACTCACATAAGACAAGATCAAATCCCTCGGCAAAAAATATCATCATAGCTATATTACATAGCTTTCAAATCATTACTATATAAGTCTGACCTTGTCTATTTCTATCTACAGTGTTTTAAAACTTACAAGACAAACACCTAATGCAAGGTTTATGTCACGTCTGCCCTATATTAACAGCATTGGTAAATGTCAAAATCACTTTTAATGTTTCTGAGATGGTTAACACACCAGTATGTAGAAGCTTTTTAACTGGCATAAGTTAAATGCTAAAATATAATTATTATTGTAATCCACGAGCAAGAAAAACTAGACAAACACATTATCATGTCTTAATTAAGATGTCAGATTGTAGTTATTGACTTCCATTGCTGAGCAGAAAAAATGTTTTAATGGTTGAATGCTATGGTTGATTAAGTTTTGATTTCTTGGAGAAGCCCAGTGAGCTGGCTCAACTTTGGTTAAAAGGGTGAATCAGATTGAAAATCCTCATTCCTGTTTAAAATGTATGTCCAATTACAATAACACATTCATTTTTGAACAAGTTTTTGAAATATTTCTAAAATATTTATGTTTTTCTTTGTAATGACAGGTGGTCTGATAAATTTCTTCAGCACTGTATGGCTACCATTTGACACCTGTATTATTATCTTGTTCATGAATAGTTGATTTAAACCTTTATCTAATCTCATGAATCCAGCAACATATATTTAAACCTGACAGGTTACATTATAAATAAAGCAAACTAATAAAATGGTAGTAGTACAGACATAAAAAACATCCTCTACCATGGGGATATTAATGTCAAAACCCTTTAAGTTAAATAAAATAATTTGCAGCTTTGTATGTAAATTAGTCCACACAATTGAATGATGCTGAATTCTAACATTTTTATTTTTTATCCATATAGTTGTTATTATGGTCATAAAAATTCCCAGGGGTCATATCCAGGTACCAGGTCCCCCCTATGATAGCGCATTAGCTAGCTAGTAATTCTTTTCACCATACACCGCTATGATTGTCAATGTCTAATTAAAGTTTCTCTCTACAACCCTGTCAGCTTAATAGTTGATATCCCGTCTATACTGCTTAAAAATAGTTAAGTTGGGAGTTACATTTTCCCAACACACCAAGTATAACAGTCAGATAGAAAGATAATTTAATATCTTAATCTTCTTCATAAATGTATCAGACAAAAACAGAAACTCAAATAATAAATCAATACATTCATGAAATGGTTAAATTTCATGGCATCATTAGAGGTCGTCGTAACATGTAAAGAACATTATAAATGAAAAAGTATATTCTAAGCAGGAATCAGTACACCATGGATCAATCATCTGAAACCAATAGACAGATCGATTTTACAGGGTAAAGATAATATCACAAGAAAATACTGAAGTGTCAATGAGAGCAGGTCCATGTTATATCATCCAGAGAGCAGGACAAATCAAACCCTCTTCTTTTCTGTTTGCAAGAATGTGAATAACAGAAATGTAGGTCAGGACTAGATAGTTGGTCAAGCAGTACATGTCTGAAACTCATGCAGTCACATCAATTTCAGGACCTGGTGTGAATACTGAGGCGAGGGATGTTTAAGAGTCAGCCTTGCGTGATCAGTTACACAAACTTGTCACGTAACAGCTTTTATATATGAAGTGAATAGATGGAACAAGTCGCCCTCGGAAATGATGGGGAGTTTTGGTTCATGCCTGACAGTTAAATAAAGATCAACAAAGGACTTCAGTTGAAATCAGGTCTGCATGCAACTGCATGATGCTATCAAGTCAATACAGATCAAAATCTTTAAGGAATAATGCCAGCACCTTATAGAATCTATGTCACACAGAATTATCACAGTTTTGAAGGTGTACCCAATAAAGTGGACAGTGAGTTTATATAAATGAAAAAATATATATGTCTTGATGCAGTTCTCATACTTGAACTGTTATTAAGTGGGCACTTAAAGTACAAATACAGTGCTTGCATTTGTACTTAACTGTAATACTGAACAATCAAAAACAAAGCACTTTGTTTTTAATGCCTACTGATTAAACTTTTTTTTACTTTCACATCAAAACAAGTTGTTTATGTTTTACCAGTTCCATGTTTAACTTAAAAAATGAAATAAAGACCTATCATTTTGATAAATTGTATAAGAAATTCAAGATTGGACTCAAAACACAGAATCCTATATTCCTGGTTTCATCTTTGAATTTTACCAAAGCATTTTATGTCCCATACATTTAGAAACATTTTATATGATGAAGTCCTTGGTTATACTGACAAATTCTGGTTCATGAAATAAATGATGCATCCAACTTTTATTGCCCATAAAACATGACTTCCTGTTAAATTCATATTGATTATTAAGTTCAACAAACCCCTTTACAGATCACCATAAAGTGATTTCTATCTTATAAACTCCTTCCTTTTCACAATGAAAAGGAATTAATGACATTATTGGGTAAGCATCATTCACCTTTTACAGCGAGAGAGCAGCACACTGCACTGTTTCTTTATAAGTTTGTGTCAACAGAAAGAACTATTAGTTCCATGAAGAAGTCTTTATAAACCTGATAAGCACAAAATCTCCTGATTTGATTGGTCATAATTTGACATAACAGCATGTAATCATAGTGTTCAAACATTTTAAGGGGAAACTTTATATCAGGTAATATACTCTTCAGTTACCAAATTATTATCAATTAGCATATGAGCAGGAAAGGCTATTATCTTGTATTATCTTGCCATTATTTTGAGTGGGCCAGCTGCACAGGTGGGTGGGCCCAGGCATTTAAGGCCCAATCATACAGCTTTACCTCATGGCTTAAGATCCTACCACTCCATCTCTAACATGTATAACAATATCACTAACATTTAGAACAAAATCACTGCTTAGCCAACAACAATTGTTGGCTAAGCAGTGAAGAGGAAATTAAGAACATGTACTCACCAACAATGCCACAGGCTGACACAGCTCTGGACAGGCCTGAGGGTCCCTTTTGGCCAATCTTTGACCGGTTGCCCTGGTCCAGACGGCCAAGTAACTCCCTGACCTCTTGTTGGTTATAAACATGCTAAAGAAAAAAATTAGCAGACACATTGATGACTCAAAAACTGCGTGAGCTGGAAGCATTTCAGTTCAGTTCAATTATTGGTGACCATAGTTCACATCTGTTTTTCTTCACCAGAAATAGCCGGGGCACGTTAAGAGAAATGGCAATAGCCCCTTTTGGTATCTAAATGGCTATAAAAGAAGCCACCTGATAATCTTTCACTTGCAACTCTTGACATGTTTGCAGAGGGCTGTTGAAAGTTTTCTATGAACGTAAATTAAGAACAAAGCTTGATTACTTGTCTTTTTAAATACGATACTTTATCTTCATTGCAGTTGGAGAGAGGTAAACAAAGGATAAAGTCACAAAGTGGGCAAGAGAGAGAGGGAAGAAATGCAACAAAAGGTACAGACCTAGATATGAACTCTTATTCCCCGTAGAGTTTCGTGCAGGCAGACCTATCTGTTATCAGTGCCCAAAGGCTTTGTTGGACATTTCAGTGATGACACTGGACGCACATCTTCAATTAAAGTTCTTTAAAAACTAGCCAAAATGTTGACATATTGCCACTTGGTTGTTTTTTTCCTTTTTTGCTTCAGTGCCATTTGGGGGTCTTATGCCTTTATGATAAGGACAGTGGATGGAGATAGAAACTGGAGAAGGATTTAATAATGCCCTGAAAAGAGACAAAAGAGACCCAACCTGGTCACAAGACCAGCAGCTGTTCAAGTACAAACTTTTTCATGGAACAGATCAGCCGTCATGAACCAGGTTTAACTCACATTACAGCTGTGACAGAGAGAGGGGGGCACTGTGTCAGGATGACTGCCAAGCCATATTTTCAGAATAAAACATCATGCAATCTGTCAATGAAACAAGGGGAAGTATTTCTAACATGTTTGACTATATGATCCCTGGTGTCTGTGGTCCAGTGGCTGAGGGCCTCTCCCCCATTGTTTAAGTGTGAGTATACTTTGCATTAAATAGTCAGAGCAAATTTG
The DNA here is from genome assembly GCA_036419115.1 of Scarus forsteni. Classification (NCBI taxonomy): domain Eukaryota; kingdom Metazoa; phylum Chordata; class Actinopteri; order Labriformes; family Labridae; genus Scarus; species Scarus forsteni. The sequence continues at coordinate 13,471,553 of JAZDUH010000182.1, read as the reverse complement.
AGTTAGTACTGATATGAAGGGTATATTAAAGATATCCATTACTGTTAAAACCATCTAAATCTTCTAAAGCTGATTAAGTGCCAAAATTTGAACATCTGAACATACCCCTGAACAACAGAGTAATAGGAAGTGATATTTTTAATGTTTTATGAAAAGCTGCAGGTTACAGCGCTTTTCTTGATACACAGTTTAATTCACAGAAAAATATTTATTTTATTTTCAATTCTAAAAAGGGACAAGCAGGAGTAATCAATAGTTTCTAATTAACCAACAAAGGCGTAAATATTACCCTGAGTGAGGCAAATACGGAAATTGCTCTCCAAATATCTTTTGCAATCTTGAAATCAGTCAACTGCTTTTATTGTTCAGTGTTTGGGGAGATCTATTTGGGTTTGTGTCGTCAAGTGGGGGATTCCCAAACATATAAGCCACAAAAATAACAGTGCCAGAGACTTTGGACCCCCACTGTCCCTGGAGCTCAAGAATAAAATTTTGGAAACAGCCACACATACACAAGAGTAGGCTTTTTAAAGAATTTCTCCATGTTAGTTAGTATGAACCACCATCTCAGTCTTTCATGACCCTACGGAGTCTCAGCCTCTCTTTCGAGACCCACTGTTTTTACTGTAGGTCTCATTGTTCATCTTTAAAAAGAAGCGTAAGAGTTGTCAGTAACTAATGCATGTTGTGGGTGTGGTGTTTGACCAAACAATTTTAACATGCTTCACCTGTGGTTCACCAAAGGGCGGAGGTTTTGTTGATTTTTCCTCAAGTTATCATGAACACCACGAACCTAGAGGGTGCTGGCTGAAGACGACCGCTGCTGCAGGTCCATACCTGAGCAAGCTGGTTGCTACGAAGATGAGGATCCATGGTGATGAGATAGCACACAGAAACCTCCAACAGACTGGGCAGCTTCAAACTGATTTAGGAGAGCTAAGGTCACATCTCCATATTAAATGTATATCCTAATGCTAAGACTTTGTCCAAATGTAGACAGGTATTTGAAAAAATCCCCCAATGTCGGTTGGGATGAGCTCCAGCCTCCAGACCATGAAAGGTATAAGCGGTATAGGAAATGGATGGATAATTTTGTTGTCTAATGGCACCAATATGATCATTTCCTCTCGGTCTTTATCAAATTCTTTGCAAAGTCACTAAATTGCTGCATAATGACATTGATCCCAAAATTAAACTTCCTAGGGTCATTCTATATTCATCTGATTATTAGATATAGTTTTAACCTTACATCAGTTATAGCAGTTCTACTGTATTATGGTATTTTTGATATCACAGGTCATGTATCGCAGATATATCACATTGCGAGCTCCACTATAATCCCCAGGCCAAATGTTATTTGGTGTGTTAGTTTCTCTTCAGTGTGTCGTTTATACTTCTGTTTGAGTGGTTCAGTGATAATCTTTACTAAACTTCTGATGACCTTCCTAAACATTATTAAAAAAAGATCCAGTGTGACCGTGTCTGATGATGACTTTTATCTGCCTGTGCTGGTGCTATAAAGTTATTTAAAATGGCTGGAGTATTCAAAAATTATGCTTTTATCCATCACAGTATGAGCAACGGCTAACCTGCTGCGTCTCACATTAAAACCTGTCAAAAAACATCCCTCTAAAAAAATTCACATGGTCCCAAAAAAAGCGTTGACACTGGGGGACCTTAAGGTTGGTGGAATAATTCTGAAAATAACCCTTTTTATTTTTGCATGTCAGGAGCATTGTTACTTGCTACAGTCTGCACTTTACAGAGCATTTGTGTTTATGCATTTTTTTTGTTGACAAAGATGCTCTTGAACATTTCATGCGTGGACAGGATTATATCCACCTTTGTGAGCACAAGGTCTTATAGAGCTCAAAATTCTTCCCTCCAGATGCAGGAGAATATTATGTAAGGATGTATTATAATTTTAAAAGTGTTATTGTATAAAATGACTCTAGTGCGGAATAAAAGCCATGATCCCGTAGAACTCAATAAATCAGCAGGACTAAAATAGCCAATTATTCGGCTCCTTCAATTCACTTGAAAAATGGATATTAATCTCAGAAATAGAAAGAGGTGCAAGGGGCTACTATCAACGCCATGAGAGCAAGAACTCTCTTTGTATGAGCTGGGAGAAAATGAAAGATGGCTTCTTTATTTCTATGTTGAAATCTGCCCAGCTGTACTGTGTTGCCACATTCATGAACATGCAACCCCTTGTTTATAAAATACTGTACCATACCAATCAGGTGGAAGACGGACACAATGTCCCAGGGTTGGTGTAATATCAGCAGAAACCAAAGCACATAGGGATAAATATTTAGTCATGGGTGCTTCATAATAACAAAAACATCATCATAATAATAATCACCCACATCACCAACAAACAAATCAACTCCCAGCTCATAGATCCTAGTAATGAGCAAGAGGAGAAAAAAAGGGAGGTGCACTCGGCAGCACTCATCAGCTAAGCCGTCACCCACAACACACTTGGGACAGGCTGAGTGATCGTACAATTTCCCCGCCAGTGGATTGAACTGTGTTACATAAGCATATACTACACTTGCACTGCATCAACTCTGGTCAGAACTCAACACTTGCCTTATCGTCGATTATCACCAGGTCTTTGGGTTCTGTGCGGTCAATCTTCAGGACCCTGTGTTTGGTCTGCGCTTGATTGGTTCCCACTAAGAAATACCTCTGGAAGGAAAAAATACAAGCATACATTACTTGTGCAAGGTGTTACTCAAAGCTGCTTCTGGAAAATGAGCAAACAGAGCACAATAAAAGTCATTTTACCTGTGCTGTTGCATAATGTTCTGCTGATGCATGTTTTACACAATGTCTAGAAGGAGATGTTCTGTCATTTCAAAGGCTATTGATGTTCTTTGTAAATACAAATCAAACCTAAAACTACATTCCTTTTCTTAGGAGCTTTATTTCCTTTTATGTGCAAACAATTTCCTTTGCACAACCACCATGATGACATAAAGAAGAAAAGGAAAACTATATATAAGTAGAACACAGCAAATATATGTGTAACAATGTAAGAGAATGAGTGTTGTCAAAAAAAAGTGTTGTTGTTTAAACTACCGATCAATGTGAATCAGATACAACATAATCACATCGTACCATAACATTTTGAAAGACAAAACTGTATCAATATTAATACTTTATTTTATTGGATGATCAGTTGTATAAAAAAATTCATGACATTTAATTTGTATAAAGTGGTTGTGTCGTCCAATACAGAAGTTAGTACTGCACTGGTTCCCCCAACTGAAAGCCCACTAAAGCCTATGGGCGTTTTCCTTTTGTGAACATTTTTTTATTATTTTTATTATGAGCCTATGTGTTTTTTTTTTTACTGTGTTTTGGGTCATGGCTGACAATAAGCTCTGTGGAGGATAAAAAATGAAACTTTCATGTTCTGTTCTTTTTTAAACTTTCATAAACAACCCACTTTTAATGTTTTTATGTCAAGCTTAACTTTAACTGTGAGAATAAAAAGCCATTCAGCTACTATGGCTCTACAACATGGCAATTTGACTTTGAAGCAAATTCAATCTTTCCAATGTATAGCATCTAGCTGTGACCTCTCGTTTGGAAGTTTGCTAAGAACTGAGTGTCCTGATCAAGCAGATCGTCAGGGCTGTGACAATAATGTATTAATATTTGACTATTAAAGAAAACAACTAGAAAAGCTTTCATCAGGTCCTCAGTCATTTTTTTCGTCCTTGTTAGCAGTTAGAAAACTATCATTTTAAACTAGAGCTGCAACTATCAAGTATTTTTGGAATCGAGTACTCTGTCAATTATTTCTTCGAGTACTCGAGTACTCTAACAAAATATACTTTTTTGTTTTTAAACAAATAAATCAATTGTATACAATGCAACATGTTAGGGCTTTCAAAATGAGCAACCAAATGCCGTTTATTCCTCAGAAAAGGGTTTTTATTTTAACAACTTTTAAAGTTTAAACCAGTACTGGCTTAAAACAAAGCCAATACAATATTGATTTACAAAGCAGCAATATAATTCTGCAATTATATTTGTGAAGTGTGTTCTGGAGGGCATTGTGTAGTTTGGATTGAAATCCTTGATCATGTTCTTAAATCCTGTGTCCTCCGCCATGGAAAGAGGACGCATGTCTGTGATGAGCATATTTAAAATGCTGTAATAGTAATAGTTGCAGCCCTAACGACGTGCTATCATGCTAAGCTATGTGCTAGGCTCACTCAGTTTGACATCAGACACACAGCACTGTGTTTTCTTTTCGTCCCTTCTTGTAGTGACCACACACTTGGGACACTCTCTCCATTTCTTCTGTGGACTCTCTCCTTTCTGTCCCTCTCTTTTCTCTTCCTTCATGATTTTACAAGCAGCACAGCAGCAGAGGTAGCAGGCGCGTTGTGCCACAGAAATGACCGTCCGTGTCAAACACCGTGCACTGTATAGTAGTCCAGATATATATTTATATGTATAATTATATATTAAACGAGGCTTCAAGACACAAAATTTAATTCGAGGATATTTTGTAATCGAGTACTCGCAAATATTCGAGGAATCGTTTCAGCCCTATTTTAAACACAAAACTGTGGTTTAAGATTGAAAATCAGGCATTTAAAATCTCACGTGCATGTGTTCACCCATCACCACAAACCTTTTTCATCGAAAAAATGGTATTCTAAATGTCATTTACTTTGGGGGTTGGGAACCAGTAAGTTCCAAATGCTAAAGCAACCTGGTATTGAGATACTGTGGGGTATTACATATATATCATCATCACCCTGTATTGTGATACTCATCATTTTGCCAGATTCCTGCATATACACACCCTTAGCTTACGAGCCATTCTCCAATGAAAAGGATTGAAATATAATAGTTATGTTACTGTACTTTTTAAAATAATGTCTATGCAAACATTTAATCATAATGTTACATTGAATGAATTAGATTTGTTTTCATTTCTTTAATTTGAACAGCATTTGAACAGTACCTATATGCACTAGTAGCTTAAACTTTCCAACTATTATAATTACATTTAATCATTTCATTAAAGGATTAAATATTTTCTTTAAGCACCTCATGTTAATGTAAAAGAACATGATCCTTGCATAGTTATTCATACAGTTTGGAATATTACATACACATAAACATACATCTATTTCAAAGTAGCAGTTTGATCCACAACTAATCCCCAAGGGCGGTGTGTTTGAAAGTTGGCCCATTGATTACTGAGGCTGTACAGATACAGTTTACTGTGTTGCACAAACAAATGGCTCAGGGAATGTCTTCCATCTGCAGGTGGAGGCATATCAATTAATGACATCATTAGGGGGAATTTTAAAACAGATTATTTAAGTACCTTTCTGAAACATGAGTTAAGCTAAAGGAAGTGAAGGATTTTTCTAATTTTGAGAGGTGAGCGGTTGTTAAAAAAGGCCCTAAACCATTTTTTGCATAATGATAATAATAATAATAATAATAATAATAATAATAATAATAATAATAATAATAATAATAGGCCCCTTTTGAAATTCAAACCGAAAATGTCACAAAATTGGGTGATCATTACTGTATCATTAAAGTCAGTAACCTCTTCATAAAATGGGTGCAGAGAATAACTGAAAGCAGGTCATCACTGTGTCTTCCTTTGAGACTCTCTTTTCCCCAAAAGTTATTATTTTTCCACTCTTCAGGTTTGTGAAATGGTCAAAGGGTTTCTGTCCCCTCAAGATGATCAAACTGGAACACCGTGTAACTGTACAGTTCACAACCATTACAGAAATTTTGTCCTGTTCCACACTTCTCAGTATTGAAAGGGCCATCTTTACCCACAGTGATGACAGTAAGTTTATCCATTGACAGAGCTTTAATAAGAAATAATGATGAAAACAGTGTTCCTTCCTCACTACATTGATATTTGTGACAGCTAGTGATGGACCTGCTTTGAAACTGAGTATCAGCCACAGGGAAAATCAATGGTTATTTGTGGTATGAGTGGTATAGACAGATGTACACAGATTTGACAGAACAACAACGTATGATATATGTAATATTTAACAACTAGTGATTTTCAGTATAATCTGCCCATTAAAATGTGCCTGATATAAACAATGAAAAATCTCAGGATGGAAGTCATGACATAATGAACTGGACTGAGGTTTGGCTTCAGTTAAAAGTCACCACAAGAACACCTTTGCTGCCATCTAGTGTTAATTTGCTGGTCAATTTACTCTCAAAGAGGCGCTCTGTCTATATTCTTACCTATGTCTCGAAGGATGTCATGTTACCAGACATCGACCTTTGGATGACACTAATAAAAACCAAATGGTAAGGGTATATCCTACAAACTCTTCAAATCATCAGTCTAGCATGTCAAATATGCGGTAAACTCTCATTTTTTGTTATTTAATATTGTAAGTTAACTTTTGCAAATTATCAAAATGCACTAAAACACTAGCAACTTGTCCAAATCAAATGTTGTAATAAAGGATATTTCTCAACTTCAACCTTCTGTCTGTTAGAAACATACATGCAACTGCCACACTTTGCTAAATGTAAAAATGACTTGAATGAGGCTGGTGGAAATATATATTTTTGATCCCAGAGGAAATTCAGTTTTAGCTGTTCTAGAAAATGACATGGTGATGGAATTAATAAAAACATAAGAACAAATGTTTCAAACTCAGCTTATCTAAAATGCTGCACAACTGATGAAGAATAAGAAAAGTCTGATTCATCTGATTTGGTTTTGCAAGAGAAATACTGCAAAAGCTATGGTTGAAGTGGATTCTTTACAATTGTTAATAAGACTTCAAGTATTAATTGTCTATGTCAATAAAACAAACTGAAAAATATTTGCAATTATTTATTTTTTTCATTTTATAATGCATACTCTAGACTGAGAAGATGAGAATATTTCACTTTTCCAGCATTGTTAAGCCTTTGTTTCTTTTTGTGCAATTTTGGTATTATAGCAACGTTAACTTGAGCAGGCTGGTTTCTGTTCGTAATTTATTCATTATTCTCCCTCTTAAACAACTGCTGTTATGCATTGCTTCAAAATTAAATACATTCTATTAGATTAAGTTGGATGTTCCCTTTTTTTAAAGGTAAAATTATCCTACACTATGCTCCCTCTCCATATTTAGGCATTATATCATTCTTTAATGACTCAATATTCTAACTTCCTATCTCATGAGTCTCAGTCATGGGCCTGCAATTAAGGGGTTCCTCTAGAGTAGTGATCATCTATGCGTGGTCTAAGGGTCACATTATGTCCCTTAATTGCCTCTCATGTAGACACAGAATATTATTGAATGTGGAGAAATATGAGGGGGAATTTTTGTGTTATTATAATGGTGACTTTTGTTAATGTTATACTTACAACTATTGAACTAACCCCAGAAACAAATGGGATGTCATGTTTTGATCCATATAACAGAAATCCATCAGTCAGCCATGATCAGCCAACATTAAACCAGGAGACCAGGCATATTTAAGCCAAACCCTGTGATGAAAAGCACGATGGCCCCAAGAAATAAGGAGCAGAGGAATTGTAACTACCACATGTGCATGTGCATGGCAGTAGTTTGGAATACAAGACCTGGTGTCACTGGTGAAAGTTGTGAAACAAACATAGAAATCAAACTACTAATATTTACCAGAACAGTTTATTTACAGTATAATTTCTATTCATTTTCAAAATACAGGCCCTATGGCTTATGTCAAGAATTAAAACACTGACCCTTGCACAAATGTAGCTGACGAGCCCTGCAGTACATAAAAGTATGACATCAACAAAAAGTATGCATAATTCAAGATATTTAGGTAACTTAAAAGTTACAAAAAAAATGTAGAATTTGTATTTATCTATTTACATATTTCTGCTATTCACAGAAGAACTGTCCATGTGAGGTCAAAACAAGATGTGATGACGACCAACATCTGACAAATGTGACATCAGTATAACACGGTCAGTGATACAGAAACAAAGTTCATGGCAGACTTACAGCTCTGGTTTCATACAGAACCATCTTCTGGATCCCACTGATGAGGGCTGCTGCCTGGGGCATGTTTGTTCCTCTGATGTTCTTCTCACAACTGACACAATCCAGGAAGACAACAGGAGAGCTGCAGTGACAAAGAAGTAACATGGCATTTTAACCACAACCCTGCACCTTCAAAGGGTGACAAGACACGATCAATGTTTTTAGCATTGATGCTACCCGCAGAAAGAAGTACATTTACTGTGAGAGTAAAGAGAATCACGTTACTCACCATTGATTTTAGCTAGCTAGCTTAGTCAACAACAAATTCCCCGCAGAACTGACACGGTACATCTCATCTTTCACTATAACTAAATATTTTGATAAAAATAAAATATACCCACTGGCTGTCCAACCACTTAAAGGTAACATAAAAATACTGCAACCTTATTCTGTTTTAGTCATGTGACTGTCTTGTACCGCTTCTGGTCTCGCGTCAACTGATACGGTGGCTCGAAGAGTCAAAAAAGGTCGACAAAAAGGCGATTCAAAATAGACAAAATTCAGCTGCTTTATTGATCTTTTCACTCAAAAAACACTAAAAGAACGTGTGAGCTGTTTTTCCACACGTTGTTACTGTTTATACTTTTAATTGAAAATTATAAGAGACTTTATTTGAATAGTGGTAAGCAAACTCCGCCGTCCTGTCTTAAGTTTGCAGGTTGCTATAGTTACCATAGGAACCTCCGTTAGTAAGGCAGCGCACACCGGTTAAAGCTAGAAAACAAACGATGCTTTAAGTTTTACAAACGCGGTAAAAGGGTAAAAAAAATATGCCTGAGCACGAATGTAAGTCAATTGCTATGTGACATGTTACACGCAACGTATAGTTCATTAGGTTTTTTGTTTTTGTTTTTCATTCTCACCCTGCTAAATTCTCTCCACAGACCCACTGGTTGATAACCTTAATGAAGATGAAGTTGAGAGGGAGACTCTTCTGTCGAAACCCACCTGCTTTATCGTCATTGGAAGACCGGTAATTTCTGTCTACATGCACAATAATAACACATCACGAAAAAGACAGCTCCAAAATTCTCTGGCAAGCTTCGCTTTGTAATTTATAATCAGCCCAAAATAATCAAACTCACTATGCTGAGTTATTATGCCATAGCCACCAATGGACATACTTCTACAGTATATGTTCTTTTAATATTCTATGTTCTTGAATATTTAGAATAGTGTTTTCAAACTTTATATGCTCACATCTAAAGCGAGGACAAAATCTCAAGGCCAATAGAATAATGTGCAAATTACCCTGAATAAGTCTAGAATTTTTGCCAGTTTATAAGCTTGACAAAAAATTGCTCAACTTAATGTACTTTAACAAAGTCATTGAATAACTAAACTTTTCAAATGTCATTAACCTGACTGGTCTCAGTTTTTAGAAGTAAGATTATATATTTAAACAGGGGAGATTACAATGGAGAATACAGTTTGAAAGGAGCATCTCCTTTAAAAATGCTCAGTGTACAAACAAGTAGAAAATGTTTATGGATACCTATCAGTGGAGTCAAACTGTACCAGCTTACTTACAGGTCCCAAGCAATGTCTAAACATGAAGTAGTTTAGAAATCAATTTAGGGCGCTAATTTCACAAGAAACAGTGAACAGGACCATCAAAAGGTATCTGCAGGGATAAACTCCTGTGTCTTCATTTTAATGTTTAAAATCTTCACCTACCATTTTGATTTTTCTGATAGAAATATATGCCGATCAATGTATTAATATCTATAAGGCTATGCATTTATGAATATGTATGCCCATAGCTTTTTTATACTGTTGGTAGCATGTACTGAGTGTATTTTGCCAATTATAACCCTTTTTTTATACATTAATGTACATTATCTGATCAAACTGATGTATTGTCCAAGTATCACACGTATATATGTCATCTTTTTATGCCGTGATGAAAAAATGCCTATTATTAGGGTACAAGTATTGATTATTTCTATAATATGTTGACAGGGTGTTGGGAAATCCACCTTGGCCAAAAAACTTGCAGAGTCTTGGAAGTGTATCCTGATTGATGGTTCGTAAAACTTGAGCATTTCTGACCATTTGATTAAAAAAAGACCTTTTTTTACCAGCTTTTGTTATGTTTTAGACACAGATGTACTCAACATGCACATCAAAAATGAAACAGAGTCAGGCCAAGAGGTAAGCATACACATATATTCCTCAAATAAGTTTGGAAACATTATTTCAGTCATTTATTTATCCCCCTTTATTAAAACCAATCGGTATTACATATTGTTGGAAAGTCTAATCAGTCACCTTCACAACTAGAAAGCACTCGGAGAGCGCAGACCTCCGCCAGTGCCACAGTCCTCAGCCATATTGTCATTTTGACCATAAATATTACTCCTACCTTTATTTCATGTCAATATTTAGATTCCTTGACCATGAAAACATACCACTAGCAACTGGATTCATAATGATATCTATTTTAGTTCAGTAGTTATTCACCAAAAACACATTTTTCGTCATGGCGGCCAGACGCTGCTCCGGATCAACACCAAAATCGAATCAGGTCTTCCTTTTCTTCCTGGATTACCCATGTGACAGACTACCTTGCCTTAACCAGTCTCATGGAACTTGGTCCTGAGTTTTATCATGCTGCCACTCTGCATACTGGAAAACCGGTTTGGCACTAGCTTTGGGTTGCTACACATAAATTTAGTTCATATCATGAATGCACAATCCTTACAAGCTGTAAGTTGTTATAGAGGTGACTAATCAGGCTTCCCAGTGATATCAAGTACAATACTAAATATTGAATTGTCTGAATTGTATTGATACATTATGTTTACATTTCTATCACTCTAGCTGTTAAACATCTTGTCTGAGGGTAAAAGCATACCAGGGGATCAGGTGCTCCAGCTTGTTCTTGCCAGGCTTAACTCATCAGATGTTGAACATTACGGTAAATCCCAAACGGCTCAGAGATGGTGTTTTCAAACTGTACCACAGCTAAAGTGGCATAAAATGATACAAGTTTTGTGTTACAGGTTATGTTCTGAGCTGCCTGCCATTATTGTCCGAGGAGTGCATGAGCATTCCTGAGCAGATTGAGTTGATCAAAAACCTCAAACTACCACCTGATTTCATCATCAACATCAAGGTTACTTCTGTTTACTTCCAGAGTTACACATTTATGAAGCAAAATTTCTTTGAACAAACCTATATTAGTAGCCATTGTTTCTTGACGACAACTTGAAAGTGTAAGACTGATTTGATTGTCATACAATTACTTCTGTGATCCATCAGTGTCCAGACAAGGACCTGGTGAACAGACTGTCAGGTCTGAGGCAGCACCCAGAGACAGGACAGCTGTACAACAGAGAACAGCTGCAGCAAGAAGATGTGTTAAACCTGAAGAAAGACAAGGATGAGGAAGAAGAGGAAGAGGAGCTGGTAATGCTCAACAACATGGTTTCTCTTTGTTCGCTACTTTATGTTGCAGCAGTAGCACCCACCTACAACATTATCTGATTGGCCTATTATGACAGTTGTCCAATCACCTGCTGGATACACTCTTAAAAGGTTCTACCCATTTTCAAACACTGTTTGGAAAATGGGTAGGTGAAAGGCACAGTGGGCTATTTAACTTGTATTATTTTTTCACACAACGTGAGAACCTATGCAACCAACAAACTAAAGAGCCTTCCTTCTTGACCCACAAATGTGTTTTCAACTTCAAGCTATTGTAGCTACCACAGAGGTATATTACTGCTGAGCTCTTGTTCTAGTTTTGTCATGATCTTTGAAAGACTCCCCCTGCTGTTTTCTACATACCTGTTTCGTCCATTGCATTACTTAGACATCATTTCTGCAGTCCCAGGACTTTAAGTCTTTGGTTGTACTATTTTACCAACAGTCAATCATCAAAATGACCCTTCTTTCCCTGCTTCCAGATTGAGAAATATCCACAGAAGGATCCTATAAGCCAGTTGGTGTGGATACCTGAGAACTTGCCAAGAAATGCCTTCCCTCGAATCAAGATGTACAGCGACACAATGCTCAGACCACTAGAGGTACATTTCAAAGAGTTTTAGGGCCCTAATTTCATGGTGCAGCACAGGGTGCGCAGAGCCTGGCGCACCCTGCGCAGTGTTAATTTTGTCCGGGGCACCACTGTGCATAGGCGATTTGACAGTTTGGTAGACGGTCTGTGCAGAGATGGGTGTGACGGTGCACCAGGGAGAGGTGCCGACAGATTCAGGTTGGTGCAGTGACAATATCGAGCCAAAAAACTGACAGTGACTGTGGTGGCGGGGATCAGTCAGACCAATCAGTCTCATTTGATTGGTGAAGATAACTCTCTGGCACTTGCGCAGAGGGGCAGGGACGGAGGCGTGGATTAGAGCCCATAGTGTTCTTGCAAACAAGTCTTCTCCCAACAGAATGTGTGTTTTTAGTTGGGTTTATATTTTTAAAAAGTCATACATTTCTTACGATAGATAAATTAGATATTCCTTCAGGAACAGATGCAGTCACTTATAAAGACAGTTGTGATAAGCCAAAAAGAACCAGCCTCATGAGCCAGAGTGCAGAGCAGAACTGATTTGTTGTTAAGATTTTGCTGCTGTGCTCAGGCTTGACCCTTACTTAATAAAACACATGCAAGTCTGAACAGTCGAAGACACTAAAATTGTACATGTTTTATGATCAAATAGATAAGCAGACTGACTTAAACTTAAATATTTAGGGCAAAAAAGATCATCCATAGCACATAATTTGTTAGGTAAATTTCCTTAAGAAAATAAATATATTTATTTTTCTTTAGCAGTGTGTTTTTACCTCAACCTCTGTTTGCTACAGGACTACATGACAAACCACAATCCACTCTACCTGTTGGAGCTCGATGGAAATATGACACCTGAGGAGCTGCATTCGGTAAAAATATAACGAAACGTACCCCACAGAATGTGCTACTTTAAATAATTAAATAAATTAAATATCATAAAAATCAGGATTACTTCCCATATTAAGCTTTTGCAAGCTTAAATGTGCAAGAGCACCATGTTTGTGCATAAATATGCATGTTTTTTTAGTTCTGTGGGATGAGCTTAACATGTTTATGTTTTTTGCCTTCAGTCTGTAATGTCTCGTCTGGGATCCATGGCAATAAAGCGTGTCTCAGTTCCAGTCCTTCTGCAAACAGAGGAAATCCCTGAGGAAACTGAAGAGGTCTGCCACATGACATTTTACTTTGAACCAGTATTTCAAAGTACCACATACCTAATAATATTACAGATGTCAATCACTGTAATGAACACCCTGGTTTAGCAAATTGAAAGTAATTAATCCTTTTTTACATGTCTTTTTTCAGGGGGATTTGTTCAGACCTATGTTTTCCTGCAGAACCGTGGCCCCTGGCTTCAGATGGAGGAGGAGCCGCTGGGGCCAGAAGTGCCCTGTTGCTCTTAAGGAGGGCAAACTAATTCCTGGACGGCCTGAAATCTCAGTAGGGTGAGTGATCTTAGAAATCATGTTAAATGTAAGAATGTATTTTACAGAAATTGACCAGGTAAAAACGTCTGATTTCAACCTCGTGCAGCTTCCAGGACAAGCTATACGCCCTGTCATCTCAGGAGGCCTACCAGAAGTTTGTCACAAACCCTCGACAGTACCTCCTCCCTCCAATGCCGAGGCCTCTTTGTAGAGTTGCCATCATTGGACCGCCAAAGGCAGGGAAGAGCACTCTTTGCAAGCTTTTAGCTCAGCATTACAAAGCACAGTTGTTTGATATGGAGGAGCTGGTGAAGCCACTCCTGGAAAAGGTTGAGCAACAAAGGTTTAACCAAATCAAGGAGGGGACAACAAAGGCTGCAATTGAAAAAGTCAAGGTGAAGATGCAGCAAGATTTGGGTGAGCCTTTTGATAGTATTTTTCATTATTTCAGCCATTACAGAAACCTGTTTTGTATCTTTGACACTAATGTCTTGTAATGTCACTTAAACTTGTGATGTTTCATTTCAGATGAAGACAGTTCTGTTGAAGGTAGGCTCTTCAAATATTCCTGCAACATGTCCAATTGATCTCCAAGATGAACATTGTGAATCAAATTTAAATCATAAACTTACCTGTTCTGTGTTTATGGCTGAATGGTTATGTTATGCTTGTATAGTAAATGTTGTAATGCTAAAGTCAATGTTTTTTTCCGCTCTCAGTTGCTGAGGATCATCCAGATGTTCAAGCATTAGTGCTGACTGCGTGGGAAGAAGTCAAACACATAAGCACAGATCCCAAGGACCTGTATGCAGAGGCACTGGAGAATCGAATCAAAGAGGTTTGTAAAATAAATTAAAGGTGTTTCACCTGAATTTGTGCAAGCTTTTTATCCTAAATTAACCTGCATATGGGTTATGGATATAAAAGTAAAAATTGAACCACTATTTGGCCTTCCCATTCTTTTATTTCTTCTGTTTTGTTCAACCAAAACATAAGCTGCCCAAACTTTTCAATAAATTGTTTGATTTAGATTAGGGCTATGTTGATCTTAAATCATATTTATTTAACAATATTTATTTAAATGTAGAAACAAGGTGAATGAATATATATATATTTTTTTTTTCTCTAAGGGTTGTGTCAGTACCAGAGAACTAAACATTGATATAACTCTTGTAAAAATCACATGATACTGGAGCCTGTTTGAGACTGAAGCAAAAAGGCTTAGATACCTAATATTGTGTAATTCATAATTTTGAATCATACAAAATTGCCATCAAACTCTTACGCAATAAATTAAACAAAAACCATGCGAGTGGACGGCACAGTGGCGCAGCAGGTAGTGCACGTGCCTCACAGCAAGAAGGTTCCCAGTATGAATCCCAGGCAGGGGAAGTGTGAAAGGAAGTTTGAACTGTGTGAAGTTTGCATGTTCTTCCCGTGCATGCGTGGGCTCTCTCCAAGCACTCCAGCTTCCTCCCACAGACCAAAAACATGCTCATTAGGTTAACTGGTGACTGTAAATTGACCCTAGGTATGAGTGCAAGTGTGAATGGTTGTCTGTCTCTCTATGTGGCCCTGCGATCGACTGGCAACCGGTTCAGGGTGTACCCAGCCTCTCGCCCAATGACAGCTGGGATAGGCTCCAGCCACCCCCGACCCCAAAAAAGGGATAAAGGGGTATAGAAAATGAATGAATGAAAAGCCATGCGAGTGTCTCTGTATTATGAAGTTGTTAACATTTTACACTTGGTGCTGAAATATTGCCATAAAAACTGTCATTAAAGTTATTTTAATGATTGTTAGATAAAATATTATTGAAACATTAATATTCATTATAATTTTTTTTTATTCAAAAAACAGTGAGCTCAGCTCACTAATTCGGAAGAAACAATGTATTTATACAATTGTTACAGTGTGCAAGAGTTTTTGTTAAGTTTTTGATGGTTAGAATTAAGAAATGTGTCAGTTTGGATGTTTAGGGCTTATCTGTTTTTGTTAGTTTACACAGTAGGCTATTTATCTAACTTGTTTTAGTGATAATAAATTATATAGTAAAGTATAACTGATTAATACCCCTTAATTAGATAATTTAAAATGAGTGTCTTCTAGTTATCTGCAAAAGGCATTCATGGTTGTTGCTTTATATGTGATTACTTCTAATGTACTTATATATAATTCTTTTATCTCTCAAACAACTTTAATATCCTTACTGCCAACCTGTCTTCCTGTCGAAAAGTGTTTTCATATTTATTCCATATAGTATATACTGTTATTAACACTGTCAATTCTCTGTCCTTTGTTTTATAGCCTCGCTTTTACTAAGTTTATGCATTCTTTTTAAATGTTTCCGATTCTGATTTTTATAAGCAATCATTTTTACTGAGCTTACAATATGTGAAAAAAAATACATCAACACCAGATGTAATATTAGTTTCTATTTTATTTGAAAACATTGTGACTGTATTGAAACTTCAAAACATTGGCCAACCCTATTTGAGGTTATTGTTGTTGATGTTACAGATTGAGGAGGCAGACGCTCAGGCAGAAACAAAAACCGGCTGGGTGCTCGACAATTTTCCCAAGAACAATACCCAACTGAATGACTTACAGAAACTTCAAACCCTGCCTGACACTATCATCTGTCTCAGGGACAATGGTGGAGATCAAAGTATGACACACAGACACAATCAATGACACAAGTTACCTCTTTTGGTCTATCACTAAACTTCAATGTGTTGATCAGTTTTGAAGAGGTTGTATGAGAAGAATGAGGACAGCGTGGATGAAGAGATAACTGACATTCAACTTCAGCTGCAGCAGTTCGTGTCTAAATGGGAGCAAATGGAGCCCTATTTAACTATGGATCACTTGGTCCTTAATATTGATGACCAAAGCCCTGAGGAGCTGCTTCAAAAGGTCATCCTTTATATGGAGAGTAAGTGTTATTCATGGGCAACATCAGAATCTCCAATATTTCGTTTTTCAAGCAATGGCTGTTTATTTGTTACACCTTAAAGAAAGACGTGATTCTGAATGAACTGTCAAATAAAGGGCTGTTAGTGTTTGTGCATCAGTAAAAGAACATTTCAGGAAATTAACAATTATTAAGGGGGGCATCAATGCAATGGAGCAACTTTTTCCAGACTTTGATGACGTTTTGCCCTAAAATGAGAGAATTCTATAAAACTCAAATGTTTTCAAGCATAAATTTCGCTTTGTTGCCATTTTTAGCATGAGAACTTCTAACCTTTGTGGTTTACATGCTTGATCTTCAGAACCCTTCCAATATTTGTCCTGGGAGCATTCAGAAGTGGACCTGAATGAAGAAGCAGAGGATTTTGAGGCCTTAGCAGAGCTGGACAGAACTGAGGAAGGCAGCAGTGCGAATTATGAAGCAGAAGAGGAAGAAGTCAGTAAACAATGAAGCCTTTGAATCTTAAGTTCCTTGTCTGTATTTTTTCCAGTTAAAAACTAAACTTAAGGTGTACAGTCATGGTTTTAAAATGAAATACTGAGAAGAAATGATTGAGGGGGATTTGACGAGCCAATGTTAATGCAACAGTATCTCATTTCTTCCCTTAGAACCAGGAACCTTCAACAGCTGGAAGACTGCTAGGTGACACCCATCATTTCTGCCCTGTTGCCTTGAATAACAACAATGTCCTGATACCCTGCAAAGAGGAATTTGCAGTAAAGTACCGTGAGAGAACCTTCTATCTCTCCAGTCTGGAAGCAAGGGACTCTTTCTTAGAAAATCCTGTTCAGTTTGTTGCACAGACAGAACCTCTTAAGGTAAAAACAGCCATGAAAATGAAGTGTCAAATTGAGAAAAGTACAAATCAGTTACATGCTCCTTTTACTCTACTCCTCAAGCCTCCTGCCCTTCGGATATGTTTACTCGGCACTCGAGGGTCGGGTAAGACCACTCAAGGTGAGTGGTTGGCAAAGCAGCTCGGCATCTTCCATATTCAGTATAGAGAGCTCCTCCAAATGATCATCACGGCCAAGTTGAAGAGAAGGGTTCCTTATTCCGATGAGGTGGAGCCCACAGAAACACTCGCTCAGGATTTGGAGGCTCTGATAAAGGCAGCCAGAAACGAAAAGGAGACTGAGATGGAGGATCCTGACAGCATGCATGACGAGGTCAACTTTGTCAGACTCGCTCTGTGGCAAGATCTGAATCATTATAGCAAATAAAATAAGGTAAATCAATGTATTTTTTTATTTGTGAATTTGCATATGATTGCAGGAAGCAGTGCTGACACACGAGGAAAAGGTCATCAAAGCCTTTCTATCTGATGGAGATCCTTTGCCCTCAGGGATCCTGGATGATGTTATTGCTCCATTCTGGAAGCAGGAACCATACAGGTAGCTTTGCACATACAAAAAAAACATATATTTCTCATCTTTTACATATCTACAAGGAACAGATTACCGCTTTGGATAGCCATCTTAATATAAATCGTTGTGTGTTGAGGAGACTGAGGTCAGCCTGCTGCCTGTACATACAGAATCAGGTTTTACTTGTAGGTTGTGACAGGAAAAGGGTTATAGGAGAAGGGGCTGTGGGAGTCATGATAACAAAATCAAACATTAGATTAAGAGTAAGCAGGTATGGTTGATGTGGGAAAGACAGAGTTACAGTCCTTTATTGGAGGCCCTATGGTTTTTGAATTAAAGCAGTGGATCCTTTTGGCATATACCAATCAGTCAATAAAGCAACCGACTTTATTTGTAAAGCACCAAATTTTAACAGATATGACCTAAAGACACTTTACAGAAGAGTAGGTCAATGCTGTTCCATTTTTCAAAGCAACAGGTGAACTGTTGCTTTGAAACTGGCTAAATACTGTAGGTTACAGGGATTCTTTAAAAAAAAAAAAGATAACTTAAAAATAATATTAAAACCATCATAAACTGTCATATTACTGGGATTTCGTGTGGGGGTGGGATGGGTTTAAAGGGAAAAAGTAGATAAAGATAAAGGTCAACTTTCCTCTCAATTTGTATTCCTTAGCTTTGTGTTCACAATGGGGGACCAGCACTTCCTATAGCATGTTTATTTTTTATCCAGAGCTTTAAACATCCCTTGGGTATCTATTTTAATCAAACCTCTGATCACTGATGGTGACAGCACAGGGGAGATGTGTTTACACATAATGATTGAGTTTTGTTACAAGAGTACAGAGGAAGTAAAACCGAAAGATTGACAGTCAACCAAATCAGCTTTATGCCACATACTGCCACTCAAAAACTTAAACATGAGTGGCACTTCCATCCCAGTCCTTGTCTTGCAGACACTTGCTGGGGAAACAGGGTTGAAAGCTTCGAAAAATGGGGAGACAGAAGGGGAAGGGGAGCTGAGGGATGATAAGATGCACTTTACTTTGTCTGAAAAGGATTTCTTAAAGTTTTAGAGTAAGTCAAAGTGTAAAGCATTAGATTCATGTTTCAGCTGAGCTCAGTCGGCTGTAGAGGGTGATTTGTATATTCCATACAGACTTATGACAGGAGTCAAGTTTTTAATATTGCTCACAGCAAAATGTAAATAAGAATATGCAAAAATATTGATGTTACCTTAATGAATCATTGTAATACATATATTCATTCATTTTCTATACCCTTTTATCCCTTTTGGAGTCGGGGGGGTCGCCAGTCGATTGTAATATATATTGTACCACATTTAATATTTTGCTCACTTTGTGTCTCTATACTACTATACTATCCTAAAACCCCAGGCTCACACACAGACATGTACACACTAATATTGTACTGACTTTGTTTTTTGTTTTTGTCTTAGTTTTACTATTTTTCTTCTTTGCATCCTTTTTAACAGGCACTGCCCCAGTGTACTTGAAGCTATTTTTGCATAACCCTGTTGGTGCTGATAATTCTGATTTTCTCCTTTTAGGTCAACAGGTTTTATACTGGAGGGCTTTCCTCAAAACTGTGAGGAGGTGCAGTACATGCATGAGAAACTGCTCTATCCTGATGTTTACGTTGTGATGACAGTGGAATTATTGGATGTTCAGAGGCATCTGTTGCCAACATACTTGGAGAAATGGCGTGAACACCGCTGCAGGTATGAGAAGCAGCTGAACCTCCTTCACATTCTACAAGCAAAGGCTAGGGTAAGTAAAACCTGGGTGATGTATTTTTTTGCCATTTACTTTTAAGTAGTTCTGCAGGCCGTAATTCAGACTGGTTGTGTTTTTGGAAATGTCTTTTCTTGTCCTCTGTAGGAGAAGACAATAGCACAGAGGAAGGCTGAACTCATGGTAGAGCTTGGTGGTAATGCAGAAAAAACAATGGTAAAAGAAATGTGTTAAAACCAAAGGCATGCTCTTCTAATCACTGCTTGACTCACTGTCGCTCCTTTTTTAATCTCATCAGTCTAGACATGGGAGCGAAGGAGAGGAGGAGGAGGATGAAGCTGCAGGTAACATAGAGAATGAGATTGTGGCCATGCTGGAGGAGGAGTTTCCTGTAGAAGAAGATAGCGAGGAGACAGAGATTGAAACTGACGGGGCAGCAACTCAGAGGCTGGAGATGGAGATAGCTGACCGTTTTGTGACTGATGAAAATGGCCTTTTTACTGTGACGGTATGGCCACACAAAGCCCTGTTGTTTCATTGTACTTGCAGCTCTTATAAGGAGTTTTTAAACTGTTATTAAACAGATTTATTTTGATTTCAAAGTTTCCATGAGGAGTAAAAAGAAAGTAAGACCATTAAAGATTATTTAATATTTCACCAAAGTTAATCTTAGTGTTGAGTGGGGTAGGTGTTGGTGATTTTTCTCTTATTTTCCATGGCAAACTCTCACATTGCCTGATTTGTTCGTCTGTTTGAAGATGGTTTAATAATTTTGATAAAGGACATTATTTACACATGTTGTAAGGGGTCAGACACGTTGATTTGTCTATGGCTTCACATGCTCAAGTTCTAATTTTTACCATTTCATTACCAGGGGCTACTCAGTAAACGAAACATACCCAAGATATCTGTATGTGGATCCAGCACAATCCAAAATGTGCACCGCCAGCTTTTCCGGAAAATCCAACCCTTGGTGGCTAACAGGGAGTCGCTCTTTATGAAATGTCAACCAATCTCTTACATCCTGGCACAAAAGCTGCTGCTCTCCTCCTTCAAGCTTCACAGTGCCTTTGGCTGCTTGGACCCCGTCAAGGCAGGAAGAATTGATATCACCAGTGTTTTATTTCAGCAAGTTTTGGATAATTTTTTCTAGAAATGCTACTTGAGATGTGATAGTAAATTCTTACATACCTCTAACTGTAATGTTGCTTCTCAGAACTCCTATTAGATAGCTTTTTTAACCATGTCTCTGCTGCCTCTACAGCAATACAATAAACCACACTTGATCCAGCCTCTGCAGTGGCCGCTCAGTACCTCGTATCCCGTAATCCTCCAGCAGTTTATCTACTTCTTTTCAACTAAGGAAAACCGAAAGCTATTTATGCTGAACCCTCTGAAATACCTTAGGCAGCCAAAGCCCATGGCATCCCTCCCTGTTAAAATAGCTGTCCTTGGACCACCCAAATCTGGGAAAACAACTGGTAAAAGAAAGCTTTGATTTTTTTTTTCACATTTTTAATAGACTGTCTTTTCCCTGACATTGTGTTACCTTCACAGTGGCAAAGTTGTTTGCAAAGAAATACGGTTTGGCAGAGCTGTCCATTGGCGGTGTTATGCGTACGGTACTTGACACTCAGGAACACACTGATCTGGCAGTCCAAATGAAAAAGTATCTCTCACAGGGTCTTGTTGTGCCTGATGAACTTGCCATTCAATGCCTGGAGGTAGCGCTCATGAGCACTGTCTGCAACACCAGAGGGTAAACTGGGAGAATGTTGGTTCATAATTTTGAAAATATTTCCGCAATTGCAAGCAGTGTTCTTTGTTGACTAATTATTTCATTATAGCTTTCATCAACAACTTTTTTCCCCTGGGCAAAACTAGACTACAACTAAAAAAAACAAATGCACATGGACTAAAACTAAATTAACAGACACTTTCATCAACAGATAAAAATTAAAATTACTAAAATGTTTGACAGAGACTTAATCCAATCAAACCTTATTTCATCATGTAGAAAGTAGTGACAAGTTGGGAATGACAGCTACTTTGGTTGTGTGGAAAGGTTGGATGAGTTCAGAGAGACATCCACTCACAACTGCCTTGGCTTCGTGGTGGTGGGATCCAAGTGTAGAACATGACTTCAGAAATTCAAGAGAAAATGAAAAATGCCTTACACTTTACACTTCATATTTTAGTCAACAATATTTACAGATTTTGTAGACTAAAATGTGAATTTCCATCAACTAAAACTAGACTAAAATTAAAGCAAATAGATGACTTAAACTAAAATATATTTCAGGAAAAAGACTATAAAATTAAGTCGTGCTGTCATAATTAACACTGATTGCAAATGCTGTTTGTGTCTCAAATAAAAGATTGCCGTTTTATTTTTTGCACAGAATCTGCACATGCCTATGCCGTTTTGCTTCTTAATATCATGTTTGCAATTTTGTGATTCCAGATATATGTTAGATGGTTTTCCAAAGACATTAAATCAGGCAGAGTTGATGAGGTCAAGAGGCATCATCCCCATGATTGCTGTTGAGCTAGAGCTGGATACAGTTGAGGTGCTAAAGAGAGGCCTCTTGGACAAAATGAAGCCCAACAAGTCAGTGAGCACACATTATCACCCACATAAATGTTTGATCTTTCTGTGTGAAAAAAGTTTGTCATTTTCATTAATAAGTTGAATAAATGATGTCCTCTCTCTGCCAACTGCAGGCCTCATGTCATGCATGACAGCTCTGACATCCTCCACAGTAGATACTTGTGTTACAAGCAGGAGATGGAGAAGGTGAGGCAGCACTTCCAGCAACAATATCAGAACTGGATCCTGCTAGATGGACAAAAGAGCCTGTGGTGGCTCATGAACAAGATCTTAAAGGAGATCAGTGCCAGCGTGAGATATATACACAACTTCCTGGAAAGAATGCAAAATGGTGAGTAGCCTTTATGCTTATTGAAAAAATCATAATACATTTTTGAATAACTCCTCAATAGCAATGTTATTTCTATACACTTTTAGTCGTTTCACAAGTTTCACTATGTTAGCATCTAATTCAAAAGGTTTTCTCTGATTTTTTCTGGATGGATGCATCTAATCTTTATGAAATTATTGACTCATATCCTTCAAGTAGTTTTCAAAAATTGCAAAAGAAAAACCAGTAACATTAAAGAGAAAAGAAAGGCCTCTAACATTTTAAAGAATTGGTGTATTACTTAAAATATGGATTAAATAATGATCTGGTTTATAGATAAAGTAAATCATAATCCTTCTTGCGTTCATCCTCTTTGTAAATTGTCATTTTTCAGGAAAGGCAGCCTGCATTAACAGACTTTGCATCACACCTGAGGAGCTGCAGAGTCGTCTTGGACAGTTTGGACAGTTCTGCCCTGTCTGCCTGGCTCTACATTGCCACCTAATGGACTGTTCAGAAGTTGCGGCCTTAACTTATGCAGCTCAGTACAGAGATAACTACTACAGGATGTGTGGGACAGAGCATTTAGAGGTCAGTGTGTTCAGGATCTGTGTTTGAATTGAGAGTTTCAGAGGCTTTTTTAACACATTAATTATTCTTGCAGCATTTATGTTATCCAATAGGATCTCATACTTAATCCCTTTAGATTACAAGTGTTTAATAAATTATGCCATTCCCTAATTTCACAGATTTTCCTAACCAATCCAGACCAGTTTCTGACTCCAGGCTGCGCACAAGCTCTCCAGCAATCCCACCTGCTGCCACATAAGCTAACAGAGACTCAGGTGAAGAACAAGTTTCCACAGCAAGTTGAGATGAAGGGCTTCTGTCCAGTCACTTACCTGGATGGAAAGCAAAGGTGCATTTTCATTTCTATTGACTTTCATATTGTCTTTTAAGTAAAATGCTGCATGATGTCTTCCATGTCTGACAAACAGCTCTATAGTGAATTTTATGCTCATATGCTCACTGCTTTGTGTCAGACCAAAAACAATGACACAAAGAGTTTCAGCAGAGATGTTGTTCTGCAGTGAAACTATGTACTCTGATCTGAACAAACATTAAATTGTTTTAAAATATTGTGGAGACATATGGAACAATACACATAAATTCAACAGAAAAACTAGTCCCAACTGCTGCTTTCATGAGCAGTGTTGTGCAAGTACTTGTTATAAGTGAATATTTACCCATTACTCATTTAAAAAAAATTACATGTAACTATTTTATCAAAATTAATTTACTTTAAATTTACTGATTTTCCCTTATGAAAAAAAGAAAGAACAGCTTTAAAATAAAGTTTTAAAAAAGACAACAAATGCCCTTTACACGGATCATGGACGGCAACATTTAAGATAAGAAGATTTAAGAAAGGTAATACGTAATTACATTTTTAAAGTACAGCTCACTGTTCCCCTTTTATCCTCCATACTGATTTTTTTTAACCCTATTACTACATAGTAACGGCTCACTAGGGACAATTGGTAACTTTCTAACCAAACATTACTGATTACTTAATGTAATTTACTTCCCTTACAAATCAAATTCCTTACTTTACTTTTTACTATAAACGTAACATTCTTTCGACAATATATGACAAGTTTCTAGTTATTGCCAAATTGTAGTTCTTTTCCAGACCCTTCACAAAAAAGTGCAGCAATATATTTACACCAGAAACATTCCTTTGTTCTGCAAGGCCACAATATCACAGCTTGGATGAATGCAACACTGTGTGTACCTCCACATACAGAGATGGTCAGAGTCGGTCACTCTCAGTGCTCCTGTCTCCTGCCGAGTCTGCGTGCCTCATTTTCTCCAATAATACACCTCTTTTCCTACCTCTTAGAGACAGGACAAAGAGAGGGTCAACTCGATCCCCCTCATTTTGTGTCCACAATATTCACATTTGGGGTGAAACGTAGCAGAGGGGTGAATATTACAGCTTGAAACAGAAGCATGAACTGAGCTATTGTTGCTGAGTAATGGCTTTTTAAGAGAAGACTGCACTTAAGCTCTCTCTGGGTTTGTTCTCAGAAACAACACTTGTTTTAGCTTGTCTTCATACATTGCTGTGTTTGTTCCATACAAACATCCATATATACTGCTTGTCCTTTCTGGTGACACAGGGGTCTGAAGAATATCTCAACTGACATTGGGGGAGAGGTGGGCACACCTGGACTGGTCAAAAGTCAGTTGTAGTCACAGGAACATGCATTTTTACTTAAATTAAGCCCTCCCTCTCCGATTGCTAGCCCTGTCATGACCCAGCCTGGAGAAACAGAGCACTGAATAATCAAGGTTTGCCCATGAAACCTTTAGTTTCGGTCTGAGACTTGCCTTAAATGTGGCACCCACTAAACAATAACTCTGTTTATTTCATTTTATATTGATATAGTGTTGTTTTAATATATATATTCATAAAGTATATCGCTAAAACATCATTCAGCTTAATCATCTTAGTCAGTTCACTACACATAGCTCAAGCAGAATCCTATGTTTTAGTACAATTTTCACTGGCACTTGGAAAAAATATCATTAAGACAAAAGTACAGTGTAAAAAACATCAGTAATTAGTAATGAATCAGTAATTAACCCAAAGATTTACATCCTACCTGCCAGCACAAATGCAGCAAAGATGTCAGATGTTTTCATTTTCCCTTTAGGTATGAAGCTTTAGTTCCAGGTAAGATGGAGTTTGCCGTGGAGTACAAGGAACGGATCTACCTGTTTGAAACAAAGCAAAAACAGGACAAGTTCTTAAGGTAAATAATTTTTTTTTTTAAGTTCAGGTGTGATGCTTGGAGTTATGATTAGGATAATACTTCTAACATTCAGCATTATTGGCTGTCATCTTTCACAAGGACTCCTGAAACTTACTGGGACCAGAAGCTGAAGGCTAAAGTCCCTCCTCTATGTAAGCCTGTGCCCCTCACTTCTCTCCCCACACTGGGCTACCTGGAGCAGGTCGGCAACATGAACACACAACACGTTCATTTAGTTAAAATGCTGCATGGTCAACTTAGAGGTCTGAAAGGTTGTTTTATTTTTCAGGGTGTCGCAGTTCCAGTCATAAAGGCTATGACAGCTGTCGGGCTTCTAAAACCAAAGTATCCTTTCCTCAGAATACAAAGATCAGCCGTCCAATATGTGGCCTTTTACCTGAAAGGTTGGCAAGACAATATTTTAGACTAAGCTATCAAGTCGAGTTATAATTGTTGGGATGGTGGGGCTACTTCATTCATCTATATTTTCATGTTAACAGTTATATCTCATATTTTTGCAGCGTTCAATGACAAGAGCACAGACATCTTCCGCCAGGAGTACAAAAAGAAGCTGGCGTTGTTTGAGGAGAACTGTGCACTCCTTCCATACCTTATCTCAACAATGAAGGGGAACTACAAGCCTGTCAGTGAGCGTCCCATTGACTTTAAGTTCAAACTGAAGCGCTTCCTGGCTTTAGGTGAATTCAGGGAACGACAGTGTGCTGTTGTTGATTCTGCCACTTGACTGTTATAATTTTGTGTGAAGAACAGTCTTATAAACAGGAAACTTGAAAGTAATGCAGCGTGAGTTTGTTTAATAAAGTATATTTCAGTCTGTCTTAGGTCATTACTGATGTGTTTGTGTTGCATGACGTATAGTTGACAATAAATGTTTTTTGTGAACCATAAAGTTGAAAAGGCCTGTTGTCTGAGTACAGATCACAGAGAAAAACATTAGAAGAGCTGAATTTTGGCTAGGATGAGTGCCTGTTAGTGGGATTATTGGTGAAGTTAAATGGGACTGGCTTCCTAGGTAAAGGGCAGTGAGTTATTAATTTATTTTTATTTCTATGCTGATTGAAAATAATTCATGAAGTTGTTTAAATTAAGAAAAGATTCAAACATCAGGACACAAAGCAGTCTGTCCTCCATATAGAAGATTTTTGAAGATTTTTTATGACAGTTTATTTCCCATAAAAAAAACTAATACTATTAATTTCATTTACTAGTTACTGTAATTTGTATCTACTTGCAACGTTTGTAGTTTCTAAACAGCTATTTTACTTTTACTTAGGTGTGCTCTTTTCAGAAGTTACATTTGTGTAGTGCAAATCAGTGAAATGAAAGGTTAAGCCAATCAATGTTTTTCATCAGCCAGGGTTAGCGAAGCCATCTTAAGGGAAAAAAAGGAAACTTTCTGATGCCCAACCTCATAAGGGGGCCCATAAAGATTTAAAAATGGTCTATCCCTTATTCAAGCAATTATAACCACACTTGACAGTTAACTATGATACTAAATTTCCAACCAAAGAAGTAAAAATTCACACATAAATATGGGCACTTCATAGATGCAACCTATTTCAATAAATAAGCCACTTCTTTAGTAAGTGTTACTGGCCTTTTATCCATAATTTATTTTACTTTGAGTCCCTGTGTTTTAATTCTGTTTGAAGGCCGAAACAAAAGTTGGGATGGTAGGAAATACACAAAAATTAAAAGGGCTATCAGATTAAGGATAATTAGTTTGTAGCCAGGTCAAGGAGGTGAATGTCGGACAGCAGTTGGCACTGCTGTTTCTGATCCAGCACATGAGTTAAAATGACTAAATCACATCTGGAAATTCTCGTAGCCTACTGTGTATTTCAGGGCAAGCAATTTCTTTGTGCAGTCACGAGTGTCACAATACCAAACATCAAACGATACCTATCAGTATCATGATATTCAATGCTGAAGCAATTCATAAAACTGTTACTTACTACATATTTGTCTGTGAAAAGTCAAATATATAGAATAATATCAAGTACATTATTGGAAAATGTTCAGCAGTCCACAACAATAAGTAAAAATTAAAAAAATGAATAAAATAAGGTTAAAAATCGATCCATATAATGGAGGGATTGTGGGAAATATTTCTTCATAAAATAGTAATGCCCACTTTTTTAATTGGTGTAAAGTTTTAGAGTTTCTATATGTTTATTGAATCCAATGATGCCAACAGAGAAGTTTGAGAAGGACTTGGAGAACTGTGCTTAATGAATTTGAATTTCCCATCAATAAAAAGATTTTCATATAGCTACTTAACTTTTCCTTATAGATTCACAAAAAGTGAAAATCTTATTAGATGTTATATTTATAGAATGCTTCGTTTTGTCATCAATCACTTTCTCTATGTCATCCCAACATTTTGCAGTTAGAAATGTCTCCAAAAAAAGTAGTCAAGTCTCAACTCCAAGGAGCAAAATGCGCATATTATCTGTCTATAAACTTAGAAATTTGTACATTATATTACTTTATTATATCTGATTTAATAAACAGATTTTAAATGGACATAACCAAGGGTTTCACCATTTTTAGCAGGTATGACATGTTTTTGTTGGCTAACACAGATGGAACTACAACATGGCGGTTTGACTCAGAAGCAACTACAATATTTCCAAGGTATAACATCTATTGTAACCCGAGTTTTCTCATAATCGACTGACCAGGTCAATTTAGTCCTTATGGCTATGTCAATAGTGCATGAATAATTGATTTTTAAAAAACAATCAGATATGCATGCAATCAGGCTCCCGCCATATTTGTAGTCCCTTTAGAAATTAGTTGGCAACCGTCGTTTTAAACATACAATACGGCGTTAATATTCAGAGCAGGCAACACCAGACACATTATAATATTTCCCATTACACATTAAAACTATAATTTGCGCGTGTTCAACTCGGAAGTACTCTATCTTGCTACTGGGCGTTTGGGAGCCAGGACGCTTTGTTTGTGTGGAGCATGTGGAGATGTGAGTCACTGGAACGCTGGATGAAAATGGGAAGTGACTCAGTGGCAGCCGCATGATCACGCGAGATTTCAGGGAGGGCGCGAATTCGACAAGTGGTCCAGCGGTGGTCCTCCTCATTAGTGTAGAAGAGCGAGTGATCGCAAGCTTTTAGAGGTGTGCTGTCAAACTTCTAGCTGTCGAGACCTTCATGAAAACCCGGGCACCACCGCCCAGCCCGAAGAAGCGTCATCAGCACCTGCACGGCGGGGAAGTTGTTAACCTTTGAGTTAGCAGTTAGCGACCGTTAGCCGAATAGCTGGTTTTGGCTAGCTTGATGTAAGTTGCCAACATTACTTTTCCCTTTGTTTACACTCATCTTGTGCTCGATAACCCTTAGCGGCAGTATTTAGCTAAGTATACGGCTTTGTAAAACTGAAGCTCTGGATTTGTCGTAACTTAAATATACTTCGTAAACTTCGGTTGCTGGATTCGCTCGAAGCTTTGACACACGCTGTTTCCTCAGTTTCCTGTGGTTCGTGGTGGTGCATATGCAAAAATGTCCAAAAGGAAGAGCAGCTCTGTGATCGACAAACCTCACAAACGGGTGAGACCCCAGGATGAGGAGGAAGAGCCGATGGAAGAAGCAAATGGACATCAGAGCGACGAGGAAGATGAGCTCCTGAGTAGAGAGGTTTGTTTACAGCCTGAGCTGGATGCTCCCGCTGCCCAGTCTCTCACTTATGTTGATCTGTCAGTGATTCCCAACCAGGGGTACCAAAGGGGTACGCGAGAACATTGCAGGGGGTACATGGAAAAATCTAATTTATTTCCAGTTTCAAAGCACTGAGTTAAGCCTGTCAATAGAATTGGATGTGTTTGCCACAACTGTTTTTTTTCAAGGGAACAATAACCTAAAATGTTCCAGATTTTTAAAGTTTAAATGCCTGTTTAAACATTTAAATACAATAAAGATAGGTTGATTATTTTGATTTTGTATCTATCATTTAGACTACATTTTCAAGGCAATATATTTATTATTATGATGAATTTGAGTTAAAAAGAAGAACATTTCTGAGAACTAAATGTTCAAATTAAGGAGATATAATGAAATATTTTCATTTATCAACCAATTGTGTGATGTTCTACTTTAGAAGAATCATCAACACATATGAGTGAGGGGGTACTTACAGTATGACAAAAAGTCTCAGGGGGTACACAAGACAAAAAAAGGGTTGGGAACCACTGTGTTAAGTTATCAAAACACTGGGAGCAAAACTAACCCATTTTTAGAAGAAGGCCCTCATTTGTGCTGTAGAAGAGATGTGATCAAAATACTTGTGTGCAGATGCTGAGAGCCGGTGAGGTGGTGAGTGACGCGGGGATCGTGGAGAGCATCACCCTGAAGAACTTCATGTGCCATTCTCATCTCGGTCCTTTCACCTTTGGGCCAAACGTCAACTTCGTTGTTGGCAACAATGGAAGTAAGTGTTGACAAATCCGTTATGTAAACACTTTCCTATTATAGAAATGATATGATGTATCACTAATGTAGCCCATACCTCAAGTTACTCTCAAGGGTATTGTAAAAAGTCTATGGATTCAAATTGACTACCAGTATTAGCCGATACTGAAACTTTCGATATTTACAGCTGATTTTTTGGCCTTAGATTTCCCCATTATTGGCTGTCATATTGATAAAATACACACATGTACCATAGGTAGGGTTGCTCTACAATATAATAATAATAATATTAATAATAATAATAATAATAATAGTAATATTAATAATTAGTGCTGTCAGACGATTAAAAAAATTAATCTAATTAATTACCGGATTTACAATTAATTAATCTAATTAATCGCATTTTAATCTCATATCTGCTTAAAGTACCCAAATAAAGAATTTGAATTCTAGGATATTATAAAATTGTAGTGCATGACTAATCAAATGAATACACTAAGAAGTGAAGATTTGTAAATTCACATTTTTATTGGTGACTAAATAAAACCAAAGTCAGGGCAACTTGTCCAGAAAATTCTAAGCTCAATCAGGCAACTCAAATTACACTTTAAGTGTGTTTCATAAATCAAATTCAAAATAAGAAAAAGGTCGAGGACATCCAGCAAAACAATTAGGCCTGATGCATTATTAGAGAATGTAGTTAAAATATAGATAAATAAATTCAAAAATAGAATAAGACTAAGTCTTAAATATGCCATTCCTGTTGTCACCTGGGCTTTGTTTGGTTTGACTAGAGACGCATGTGTGAAGTGACGTGCCACTGCCATGTACGGGTCCTTCAGCTGGCCAATATTAAAATGTTTGTGTTCTAGGGTTAATCTTGCGATTAATTTTTATAACGCATTAATTTGCGGTGTAATTAATTAATCTAATTAATGCACTAAAGTGACAGCCCTAGTAATAATAATAAACTTTATTTGTATAGCACTTTTAAAAACATTGGTTTACAAAGTGCTTTGATAGCAGGCTGTAACGTAAGACAACAAAGCACAAGGGTTTAACCACAAAGGAAAAAAGAACAACTGAAAAAGGTTATGGCATGGCATAATTGTAATCAAGATTATTTTAATAAATATTTAAACCATGATCATGAAACACAATTGCCCACTGATTCTTAAATGAAGTACGAAACACTTTAACTAGGCATTAACCAAATGCTTTGCCACTGCCAATTTGAACATTAAACAACCCGATATACATATATTGTAAAATAAGAAAAAAATAACGTCATGTGGCAAAGCAATAGGGAGGAGAATTGATAAGATTTGATCAATACCAATGCTGTTAACGATCCTGCTAATCGACCCAATTCTTTAACGATTTCCTTATCGATTCCAGCAAATTTTGCATGTGGGCAAATGGTCTGATTTTCAGTGGTAACAATGCCAAACATACATCACAGTATAGATAACTGCTTCTGCAAGTTGCTGGTGTTTCCACTCACTTAAGGTTGTGCAGTAGGTGTAATGAAAATTAGGCCCCAATTCTGACGCTTCTGAACCCTGTCAATTAAATGGAATTGATAAGGGAATTGATTAGCAACAAGATTAATGATATCGATTCTTTGATGGAGCTGTTAACGATTCTCAACTAGAATTGGTTTTCGATTCCCATCCCTACAAAGCGATTTCATTTATTTATTTAACCTTTATTTAACCAGGTAAAAAAAAACATTGAGATCATGATCTCTTTCACAAGGGTGATCTTTTAATCTCAGTTACTCAACTTTCATAATAAGGCAGCAGATTGTGTTCTGTAAATCCATTTATACTTCACACTACAGCTTTTAAGGTGACTGTTAAAATCCATGTAGAATCACCTTTTAATTTAATAGCTAAGCAACCTTGAGCAAATTAAGTAAATATACATGCAAAACTGTTTTAAGTAGATTTTTTAAAGAAATGGATGGTAAAACAGAGATAATACATGAACTGAAAATAAATAACAAATCATTTCTGTTTAAATTTGTGCATGTTTGATTTGGACAGTTCACTAAACTCTTTAGTTAATCAACCATCTATGATAACTTACCAGCTGATGCCGTTTTTTTATCTGAAGTTTTTAATTGAAGGTTAACCTGTCTGTTGACTTGCCTGAATATTTTCTTCCGCAAAATGCTTCTGTGACAGGTGGAAAGAGTGCTGTTCTGACAGCTCTCATAGTTGCTCTCGGTGGGAATGCTCAGGCCACTAACAGAGGATTATCCCTCAAAGGTTTTGTGAAACAAGGCGAAAGGTAAGTCTTAAGCACACAGTACAAACTCTTATACTTATTAGACAAGATGCAGTTTGCTTTAACAGTACTTCAGGCTCAGAGATACCTCCCATATTAAACTCTGCACTTTCTCAGTTTTACAAGTCAAAGCTCATTAAGTGAAAAAGTCAGTTCAGCATCATTACGTCATTGAATTTTGTCCTTGCTGCTTACATCTTTGTTAGTATGATCACTTACACTTACAACACAAGAGGACAGAAAGCTTCACAGAGGGCCTTAGTGAGGGTTTCACCAAAGCTATATCTGTGTATAATTGACATGGTATTTTTAAAGACATTTAAACTTTTTAACTCCTCTTGTAACACTAAAACCGCAGATGTGTTATGATAAAAGTCAGCTGTTACGTCACTATGTGGTATGTTGGTCTTTAGTCTACAAACAGATCTGACAAACTAGTATGCTCCAACAAGTCTGGACTCCTCCGCCTTTGTTATAACATCATCCCTGGGCTATCTCCAAAGTCCACAAAGTTGTACATCCACTGTAACTTTGTTTGCGAAGTTTAATGTTTGATGCACAGAGCTGATAAAGTATACAGCAAAAAAAGAAGAAGGACTTGACTCCTCCACTGCTGCCATTCTGTCAAAGTTGTTGAAATTGTTCCACGGGTTCAGAGCTCAGCGACCGTAATGTACACAAGCTAACTTTCTGCTGCTGGATAGGCTCTCTAAAAACTGTCATCACTGCGTACAAACAAAGAAAATGTTTTATTCAGTCGAAGTGAAGGGAACAACTTAAATGGCCTTTCACCAAAAAAGCAATAGCAGATCATTTTCTCAATGTTACAAGCATTTAAATATGAAATTGTGCAGCAGATCATTTTCTCAATGTTGCATTTAAATATGAAATTGTGTGCAAACAGTGCTTCAGGAGATATTTAGATCCAAAATCGAGTGGCAGACATCCGTATAATGGTAGCACACGGGGCATGTATAGCGCCGCTCCTAAAGCTGCATTAATCGTCCAAAAACTCATTAGTTTCACCAATATTTCATCATGGTCCGCTCGGGCTACTCCTTCAAGACAGTCTGGGGTTGCTCCACCCATGTTTTTGTGGCTGTGCTGACCTCTGAACTGAAGACTGCTCCCTGGAGAGCTGTTCTTCTCTTTGCCTCCATGTCCTCCTTTTGATGAGCTCCTCATCTGTAAACTCTGGCTCGAAACTGTAAGGACACCCATCATATTCAAAGTTCTCGTCCACAACATCTTCATCCGATAGATATTCGTCCATTTTGCACAAAACTGGAAGAAGAAAGATGTTAAGTAGGCGGCGGTCGCCCCTGAAACAATGAGCTGTACTGCACATATGCGGCAGCCGTAAAGAAAGTTTTCAGTTCAGAGGTCAGCACAGTCACAAAAACATGGGTGGAGTGACACTGGACTGTCGTGGAGGAGTAGCCTGAGTGGACCATGATGAAATATTGGTGAAACTAATGAGTTTTTGGACGATTAATGCAGTTTTAGGAGCGGCGCTATACATGCCCCGTGCGCTACCATTATACGGATGTCTGCCACTCGATTTTGGATCTAAATATCTCCTGAAGCACTGTTTGGATCAGGAAAGCCTTCTGGGTGAGTATATTGTTCTACTTCATTCTACAAACAATGTGAAAGCTGTAGAAACCGAACTTATCCTTTAATGAGTTTCAGTTAATGATTCACTGTGCACTCCTCTGTTTCCTCAGCTCTGCAGATGTGTCCATCACTCTGCGTAACAAAGGAAAGGACGCGTACAAACCTGAGGTGTACGGTCCAGCCATCATCGTGGACCTGAGGATAACACGAGAGGGACTGAGAACGTACAAACTTAAATCCAAATCAGGTGAGATCGATTATTCTACATCAGTATACAATTTATTAATTTACAGTTGTTTCAAGAAGAAAACACTGTTTATTTTGATATTGTAATGGCAAGTTTGTAAATCTTCCCACATGAATGGAGTAAGATGAAAAATGAAAGATCTTGAACCAAATGCTGCCTTTGTGAGTTTTTCTGACAAGAGGAAAATACAGGCTGGCAAATCTGGAGACAGTCAAAGAAACAGAGATGTGCAGTCCATCATGTGCCGATATTTTATTTCGAACTGTACATGCAGACATCTCTGCACTGCTCAGCTCATCTTTGCGTATGTTATTTATCTCATCTATGTGTGTGACTGTGCTTCTGTAAGGTAGACGTCATAAAATAACAAACCATTCAGATGCTGATGAAGTTAAGTGAGGCCATGTGAGATGGGCTCATGGGTGTGCAGTGAGACAGAAATGTTAAGTCCAACTCAAATGTGAAGAGTAAGCATGCATCAGAATAAAGTTTCCACAACACTGTGTAGATGTCTCAATCCATATTTTGTTTTGTTAGCAACTAGGGCTAAAATATATATTGTTATTGTATGTATACATTCAAGATAATAATATCGAAAAGCAACGATATAAACAATATAGATTTCCCCTGCGCTTGCCCTGCTCTGCACATACAGCTCTGGAAGTCACAACAAATGTCATTTTCACGATTGCCCTTGAATGCACCGCTTGGTTTTCGCCGAACCCGTAGTCCTACTGTACTGATATTGAGATATCTGGCATGAATATTGAGATATGAATTTTTTTCCATATCGTTCAGCCCTATTAACAAATCTAACTATTAAAAAAGGTATGGTTTTTTATAGTCAATTAAAATATAAGCATGCTAGAATTTTGATTTGAGCTAATAAAACAAATATCTGCAAGCTTTTCTGAAAAGGAATATTTCAAATTATTTAGTAACTTTTCCTATCAAAATGAGGCCTTAATTGAAGAACATATCATTTTAGAATTGACTTTGTATCGTACTAAACCTAATAAGTTTGGTTTCTGTGCACAAGCAACCCTGTATACTCAACAAAAATATAAGCGTACAGACTCAAAAGGTTTAGTGAAAATAACCTTTCCTTTAAAATATTGTTTGTGTACAGATTGCTTTGCTCAAATCAAATCCCCCAGCTTCAGTCGATCGCTCCCAGTGAGTACAATCCATGTGATAGTGTGCTGGTCAGTCAGCACAACCAGTACACTGTCACTCCTTATAGTTGGCACAACAAAAGCCCCCCCTCCCCAAAAGGTGGATTTTTCTCACTTGTCAATGTGCCACAGATGACGCAAAACATGTGGGAGTGTGCCATTGGCAAGATAAGTGCAGGCATGTCAGTTACGGCACACGGTTTCGTGCATTTATATTTTTGTTGAGTGTATATTCAGGGTTCCCACTCGTACTGGAAAACCTGGAAAATGATTGCCCAATTTTCCAGTCATGGAAAACATATGGAAAATGAGGAAAAAAGTGAAATGTCCTGGAAAAGCTTAAATTGTCCTGGAAAATTATTTGTCTTCCTTCTAGCTTGAAACATAGGAAATGAAGTAAAAATGTACTTAGTAACTAATGTACATGTAGCCAGAAAATGTGAGTAGGTAAAATAATGCAAGTTAAAGCATAGAATATAAAAACTCAAAACAATGGGGACAAAAAGAAATAAAAAATGACAAAATAAAATTTAGGCTAAATTAACTAAATCTATTCATAACAATGCAGACTAAATAAATATTAAAAACCATGTATACGTATCGTGCTGGAGAGTTAGCAACAAAGAAATTCTAAGATCAATATGATCAATAGCTAGAGATATTGTTCATCAACCTCTAATCTTGTTTTTTAGAAGGCTAACTAGAATTGAAAACTGCCCACAGCAACAATGTGACTTCAGTTGGTTATGTGACACTGGAAAATGTCCTGGAAAAGTCCTGGAAAATGATTTCTAGAAAAGAGTGGGAACCCTGATATTGCACTTGGCTTAAACTCAACCCTGATAAAAAAAAGGTCATTTATAGAACAAATGATGAGTGTAACCCTCTCATGCATGTGTCCACTACAGTAAACGGATATTTGGGGTTAATTTTACAGCCTTTACATTGCAGCACCATCTCCATATACCAGTTGGTGAACTCAAACCCTTGTCTTGAGCTTCATATAAATATTATCTTATCTTTGCACTTACTTTACAATATTGAAATATTGTAGAGACAAATTTGGTATTTAGATTTCACATAATTTTGTATTTTTTATGTAAAATTTTGGTGTAATCCACAAGTTAATTGTATGATTCAACAACCATAACATGTGTATGCTTTAAATGTTGCTTTTTCTTTTATTTACTCTTATTTTCATGATTTTTGGTCAAAGACGTGTTTGTGGATATTCATTAAGTTCCAATACATTCCTATGTTGGTGCACAGTGAAGTGGACAGGTGTGAAACTACTTCAAAATGCAATGTTGAAAAAAAATGACCATGATATTTAACTTGTTTGAAAGTAAAAAGAAGCAGTGAAGAAGGATTGCTTTGTGATTTAGTAACTCCTGCATGAAAGGGTTAAAAGAACATCAAAGTTATGTCTCAGTAATTATAAAGTAACATTCCTGTTTTCTTTTTCATGTATCAATTAAAATGAGCCCTAAAAGTTGGACACTTCTGGGTGGGTAGATTCATTATGTCTTATTTCCTTTCAGGTCAACTTGTGACAAACAAAAAAGAGGAGCTCTTGTCCATCCTGGACAATTTTAATATACAGGTATGAGCTACACTTGAACTTTACTTGTAAAATGTTGGGAAGCTCTTGCGTCACTGTGTTAGTGGGACAGAGTCATGATTAACTGTTTCCCTCTGAAGGTCAACAACCCGGTGTCAGTTCTCACCCAAGAGATGAGCAAGTACTTTCTGCACTCCAAAGGAGAGGGTGATAAATATAAGGTAATGAGCAAAACTGTCTTCATGTTTCAAAAGAAATCATTTCTTTGTTTTCTTTATATTTTGAATTGTATTCATTTTGTCCATTTTACATTATTTACACACTTTCTTTTTTCTTCATGCAGTTTTTTATGAAAGCCACGCAACTGGAGCAGATGCGAGAGGACTATATGTACATTAAAACCACCAAGAATGTGACTGAGGAGAAAGTTCAGCAGCACAGTGAAGTAAGAACTAAGTTTGACTGATGTAGTGTAACGTCTGTTTTAGTAAAGCATTCTTTTAAATGTGGTGTTTTCAGTACCATTTCAGAGCTAAGGGCATTTTCACACCAACCATATTTAGTGCGCACTAAAGAAGTTTTGGCTCAGGGTTTGGTATGTTAGTATCAGTGTGAATGCAACCACCGCACTTTGGTGCGCACCAAATCAGCCGGTCTGAGACCTCCATGAAGGGGTGGTCTCGATCCGCTCCATCTCCCTACATTTGGTGCGGTTTCACTGGTGTGTAACAAAGCGGTCCGAACCGATCTACTTTTGATGCATTACTTCCTGTTAACCCCGCGGTTGAATCTTTTGCTTACTCAATTTGTCGATTTGTTTATTCTGGTTGAGGATTACGATGATTTACGAGGGTCCAGAAGGTCGCTGATGCCGTCTCAAACACGATAAACACATATGCAGAAATAAATAAAAACACACTTGAAGGAAAATGTAGAAGAGAGCGAAACGTAAACATTGGTTGTTTGGTGTAGGAAATGGTTACCATGGTAGCCTCTTCTTTTTTCTTCTCCGTAGCAGGTTTGGTAACCAGTTACGTGCATATCGCCCCCTGCTGTTTCAAACTGAGTAAATACACAAGTGGGTCTGGGCATGGTTCAATATTGCCAGTGTGAATGCAAGCCGGAGGGGGAGGGGGGGTGAACCGCGCCGCAGTACGGTTCGAAACAAGTGGACCTAATGTGAAAACACCCTAAGTCAGTCATCTCAACCAGATGCACTCTCCACCTTAACCATGAAAGACTTTTGTGTATGTTTTTATAGCTAAAGTGTCTTTTGAAAGTTTAAATTAGTGCCTCACATCAGCCAGAGGCAGCTATTCTTCATATAAAGAACAAACATGCACAGAACTTGAGACTATAACTAACGGTCTGCTCTATGTAGTAGGGCTAGAAAACATTTAGTTTAATATCACAGTTTCAGTGTAGGCATGTGCAGTAGATGCAGCCTTCTTTTACTCATAATATATTTTTGTAATTTAACTTATGGAGAAAGGTTTAGCAACACTCTTCTCTTCTGTGTGTGTATGTGTGACCATCACAGTTGCTACAGTGTGCACAAAAGAATCGATTGTGAAAGCAAAAAAAAAAAAAAAATCTCAAAACAAGCTAGAGGAAGTAAATTGCAAAGTCTCTTTTTTGCATTACCTTGTGTTTTGTACAGTATGTGCGGGGAGAATGATTTCCTGGAAGGATCTTGCTGTAGTTGGAGGTAGCATGAGCATTAACATGAGAATGCCACAGTTTGGCGTCGGTGACTTTTGTTTGTGTTGCTGTGGTATTAAACAAATATCAGTATTGTTCGAATTTCATCAAGACTCTGGCAGGGTTGATAGTCTGGATACACCAGTGTATTGCAATATTTGGTGGTGTTTTGTATCATGTGTCATAGTGAAATATTGAAACATTATTGGCTGATAAATTATAAAAATCTGTTATATTTATTTGGATTGTAGTTGAGCCACCTGCCCCTAGTTGGCCACAAACCGTTGGATGATTTTGACCTCAATTACTCTGATTTTTCTTACCATATATCGCATCTGTTTGTTGGTTTGTTTTGAGCACAAAAACTCTCAATAGATTTTGATAAAGAAGCAGTTTAATTGTGGTGGTTCTTCAAGCTTTATACAAATAACTCTGATAGGTGCTGTGTTTTTATGTATATTGTTATTGGGATTTCTTTGTACTATGATTTAATTAAAAAAAAGCGATTGAATTTTAAGACACTTGGTGAGAATTGTGATACATCATATCGTCACTTCCACATCAGAATATGTATCATATTGCCAGATTCTTGCCAGTACACACCTACAGCCACATATTTCTGAATTGAAAAAGGACATCCAGATGATCTTGTTTACCTCTGTGCATTTATAAAATGTTGCTCTCTGATTTCTGTTTTGTATCGATGAGCCTTACTGTTACCCATTATTGTCCAGGCTAATCCGTGTCACAGTCTTTAGGGAAGCAAGGTACATTAAAATGAGGGCAAAGCTATCCCAACTGCAGTCATCAGACTAACAGTAAAGGGCAATCTAATGAACCCGATCAATGTACTTTTCAGTGCCTGAAAGATTTGAAGAGGAAGTTCCTGGAGAAAGAAGAACGGTACAAGAGTTTGGCATCCCTCGATGAAATGCAAACCAAGCTGGAAGAGCTGCAGAAGCAAATGGCATGGGCTTTGGTAAGGCCTCTTTCCTCTGAATTTGTTTATGAGCACTTTTTTTTCCAATGCAACTGGAGTTGTACAGCAATCAGGGATAACAGATACTTCATCTAACAATCAACTTTTAAAACTATTAAAATTTCAGGTTGCTGAGTTGGAGAAGGAATCAATGCCTCTAAAAGAGAAGCTGCAATCAGACAGGCGTGATACTGAGAAATATGATCAGAAAGTGGAAGAATGGAAGGTGAGATACATCTGGAATATGTGCATAATTTTTTACTCGCTTTAATTTAAAGAATAACACCCGGTGAAGTATCAAGTCAAGGTAAAATTGAACTTAAGACTATCACTTTAATGTATTTCATTGACTTTTTCATGTTGATCAAGTTAGATGAATTTATCTTCACTTTTTATCTCTTCACGTCGTTGCGTGTGTTTATGCTTAACCTTCTTTACCTTCAAACCCTGCACTCTCCTGTTATAATGCAGAAAAAGGTTGAAGAAGCTGAGGAGAGGCACAAGCAGATCCAAGAGCGTTTGGAGGGAATCACTCAGCAAGTCCAGGAGCTTCAGCCCAAAAGTGCCGAGCTGAAGACCGAAGTCCAGCGGCAAAACAGTCGCCTGAAATCCAGCGAGGTCAGAATTCAGACCGTGGCTTCTTTGCAGTCATGTTATCACAATGATGTGTTAGTGTCAGAAAGGGTATTGGAAATCAGTAAATACGTTTGGGAATTGATAAGGATAGAAGGCAGAGATTTGTATAAATCTGCCTGCATTGTTCCTGCATCAATTGTGCAGCAAATGTAAAGAAAAATACAAGTGTCTAACTGCATATTGATGATTTTGGGCTTTGTTATGGTCCTTTTGCAAGTATGAGCTGTGAAAAGTGCCACTGACAATTTTTTTTGTCTGTTTTTTGTGCTAGCTCACTGTCCACAAATATAGAGCTAACCTGAGAGACCTGGAAAAGGACAGGGTCCAACTTTCCTCCCGATTAAATGATCTCAAGATAAGGTAAGAAGGTCTCATCTGAATGGAACATCCTGTGTCACCCATCAATTTTACACTGCTTTTAGAACCTCTTAGTTTATATGTCCTTCTTTTTAAACCCTGCAGCATCAGTCAGACAACCGGAGCAGAGAGCCAGGCCAGGATGGAGCGTATGAAGGAGATACAGGCTGAGCTGGAGAACCAGAGACACCACATCTCCACCCTGGGCCAACAGATCGACCAGTATCAAATTGCCTGCGACAGGACAAAGGAGGAACAAGGAAAGATGAGGTAGGCCAGTCCCTAGTCACTTGCTGCCACCCCTCGAACAGTATAGGCTTGTCTTTTCTTTAAGAAGAATAATTAGTTTAAGCAAAATCAGAACTCAACGTAATAAAAGCCAGCCACATATCCTCTACAGGAGAGAACAGAGTGTGCTCCAGAAGTCCATCGAGACCTGCAAAAGGAACCTGCAAACTCTGGAGAGCAGTCGATCTAATCGCCTGCGTCGTTTTGGAGAACACATGCCTGCTCTCCTCAATGCCATCGAAGAAGCTCACAAAAGGGGCAAGTTCAAGCAGAAACCCAGAGGACCTTTAGGTAAGACTTGATGTCCAGCTATGCAACCGTGAAAATGTTCTTAAAACAGAAGTTAAAGGCTGTGCTTCATACTGTTAATGTCGTACCTCGTGTTTTCTCCCAGGTTACCTGATCAGCCTGAGGGACCCCGAGCTGGCCCTGGCTGTAGAAGTGTGTCTGAAAGGACAGCTGCAGGCCTTCACATGTGA
Organism: Scarus forsteni; assembly: GCA_036419115.1. Lineage (NCBI taxonomy): Eukaryota > Metazoa > Chordata > Actinopteri > Labriformes > Labridae > Scarus > Scarus forsteni. The sequence continues at coordinate 13,430,433 of JAZDUH010000182.1, read as the reverse complement.
CAACTACGAGGATGAGAGGGTGCTGCAGGGCCTCATGGCCAAAATGTTCCCAGCTGGTCGCAGACCTTCCATCATCACCAGCGCTTTTCTCTATCAAGTCCATGACACGAGAAGAAGGTGGGAAATCAGCATTATTTATCTAATTTGAACAGCACTTTTCCTGTTGTTGGTTTTTGAATCAATTGTTTCTTTGTTCATCTGATCTTTGTGTCAGGGCTGTGAATCACCCTGATTACCCCTCCGTGCTTCAAGCTTTAGAAATTGAGGACCCAGTGGTGGCAAACTGCCTGATTGATCAGAAGGGGATAGAGAGTATTCTTCTCATTAAGGTAAAAAAATCAGTAAAGCAAGACACGTTACCTTTTTTAAAACTAATGTGTGCTATCTAAGATGACTCGTACAGTTTTAAAAAGTACTGTCTAGTATATTTCTTTTGTTTCTGAACTTTAAGTATACATAATAGTTGGTTCTGGACTGTTTAAGCATTGAAGTGGTAGTTTCAAATCTGAAAAGTATATCAACTTTGAACAAGGAGAAAGCCCCAGTCACCTTCCTTTAGCAACCACATAAATCTGATGAGGAGAATCAAGACTTCACAGCACCATGCTGCACACCAGCCCTCAGCTAAAAAGAAGCCATTTCACTCATTTCTTTGCTGAGGCTAAAAGATGGAGGAGGAAGTTGACAGACGAAGCTAATGAAAAATGAAAGGGATGACTGTAAAAACCCAAGCAATGCATGAGAACAGAGGAGATGCCATATTGTCTCTGAAAACGTATAATCTTATGCTGCGTTCACACCGCAAGCGACCCAGCTACCAAAATCAGTTTGGTCACTGTTGCCGTCGGCCATCGCTCGTTGACGTCACATCTGCCCGAGTTTCACCGCGATCAGATCATATCATATATCATACAATAGGATGTATAAGTGGACATTATTCCAGCTGTATTCTTTTCATTCACTTATCAAACAGAAAACACTGCGGCTGATGCCCCGCAGCAGCATCATCTGTGAGTTTCCCGCGGTCCGTCGAGGCGGAACTAATGTCCTCACTGAGTGTTTCCCACACAGCCATAAATTGTTCCTCTGTAGTCCGGATGAATAACTCTGTCCAGGGTACCGTCACATGCACACACCTCTGATTGGCTGTTGCCGCACAGCCACACACGACATCGCCTGAAAAGATAAACTTTTTTTTTTACTTTGACATCGCACGACAAGCTATGTGGTAGTGTGGGAAGCGGCTGTCTCATCGCGGGAGGGTTAGCCCCGCCCCATCGTGGTTGTACATTGACTTTGCATGGAGAGTGATCGTAGAGGTAGTACAAGTAGCGTCCGGTGTGAACGCAGCATAAGGGTGAACAGTATGATTATGCTGCTTTAAATTTTAACAATTATAATTTTTATAATTAAGCGTCCTGCAATCCTAAAAATCAGACGTCTGGCATTAGCCGTATTCTGTGCTGTGCTTATTCTGTTGGTTAATGAGGCACTGACTTCATCACACAGCACAACTCACCTCTCTTGCAAGGTTGAGCATAGAAAAGCTAAATAAGCTCTCTCACATGATGGTGAATGATGATTGATTTGTTCAGTTTTCTACTCTCAAACTAATTAGAAGGGAGTTCAATTTACACCGGTTTACGCTTTGAGAGTCACACTCATTGCAGCTGGGAGCATGCCTCCTGCTTGTCAGTTAATCTGACCCTTTAAAGGGATTTTTATGTGGGATTGTGTGGGTTATGTCAGGGATAAAAGCACTAGCCACAGTGACAGGTTTGGGATATATACTGCTGCAGATGGGTCTGAAAACTCCAAATAGATCAAGAGTTTACAATGAAAGGCCATTAAAAGGGTGATAGCAGGCTGCATTTAGCTTCACCTTTCCAACAACTTACTTATGCTGTAGATAGCTGTATTGTTTTGGCATTTTTGAAAACAACGTTTTGATCGCCACTACTTGGTGTATTTCCTTGTTTCCATATGCAGAATCGCACCGAGGCCCGCATGGTGATGCAGGGCAGAAACCCTCCTCAGAACTGCAACCAGGCCTTTTCTAAGGATGGAGATCAGATCTTCAATAACCGCAGCTACGCTTCTGAGCAGACCAGAGCAAACTTCTTGTCTGGAGATGTGGAGGAGGAGATCAGGTGCGTTAGTGAGTCTGTAGGTGTGTGTGGATGTGTGGAGAGAATTTTTGGCATGGCAAGACGTTTTAGACGTTGGTTGTGATTTAGGATTTGCTTGACTAATTACATTTAGAAAGATTTATATGCCAAATGTTTCTGGGTTCAACTGAAGGTTGTGCTTTCGCCCACTGTCTTTATAAAGTATTACTTTTTCTCCTGCAGGCACTTGCAGAGGGAGATGGAGAACCAAAATGGTCAAGCAAACCGCTTCCAGCAGCAAATGAGAAGATTAGATGAAGATATCAGACAGAATGAAGGTCTGCGCAGAAGAGCCCTTGTTGAGCAGAAGACTGCCAAGGTAACACTAAAACTCTAGGAACCTGTTACCCATGTGTCTGACCATGTCTTTTTTAAATTATTATTGAAACAAGAAAGCAGTGATACTGCAAGACCAAAATTGTTCTTTTCCAAATTCAGGACAAGGCCACAAAGTTACAGCTGGAGCTGACAGACCTGCAAAATGCGGAAGAGCCTCAGTCAGAGGACCTCAAGCCCCTGGTTTGTACAAATACACATCAATTCTGTTTTTAAATTCAACAGAGTAAAAAGTCTGAAAGAAAATGTTGGAATGTCCAAGGATGTCTTTACAGTTTCTAGAAAATTCACATTAGATTTGTGTATCATTTTTGCGATCTTTGTGCTCATTGTGACATACCGCGATCACAACTTTACAGGAGGAGGAGCTTCAGGAAATCATTTCAAAGATCTCGTCAAAGCGCCTTGAGTACGACGAGGCGAGGGCTCAGATGTCTGAGATCAAATTGTCCTATGAGAAAGCTGAGCAGGAGTACAAGCAGCACAAAGAGCAGATCAACGTAGTCGCTGAGGAGGCCGATTCAATAAAGGTAATATTTTTTATCATTCTTTCAGATTTTTTGACATAAGGAACAGAAGCATGTTGATGGTGACCAATTCCCAGTTTTTGGAGACCCTAGAATTTCAAAAATGAAAGGGCTGGGAGGGGGAAGGGAAAAAGACACATCCACTCACACTCCTGCATGCCTTCTCTATCAACAACCCACCCTAAAGTCTATGCTGCCTTTATTTGATTATTGGCTGAAAGATCATAACCGAGAAAAGGTAGAAGTACGGGATACCTGGCTGTAGGGATGTAACGGTTACCTGTAAAATGGTAAACCGTGATAAAATTTGCCACGGTAATTATTACTGTGTCCTGTTAAAATTACCGTTATATCGTGTTTGATTACCACACTGTTTCAACAACTCACGGTGATGCTGCTCTTTACCTGGAAAAGTCTGAACTATATGTGTCTGTTCCTCGGTGAAGCAGCCGTCTCTCACAGACAGAGGAGCAGTTTGCATTGTTTGGCCTCTGAAAGTCCAGCACCTGGAGCCTCGCTCAGACTCTTACAAGTTTTCACACCCCCCAACTAAAATGTGGGAGTGTTTGTAAAACAGGTTAAATTTTTTTTGGCCATCTCAAAACTTTGAACATGTTCATTTACAATTGTTTATAACGGGGAAGCCTGTTTAAAGCACAAATCTGTTTTTTTTTTCTTGTAATTACACACAGTTTAAGCATTTATAACATAATAATGACAAATACTTGCCAGAACTTTTTTTTCTAATAAAAAAAAGTTTTAAAAAATTTACTTATAGGACATTTCCTGACAGTTATAGACAAAAAAGACAAAAGAACTGTTAAAATTAGAATATTAAAGGGGTTAAATGATTTCAAGACTGTGTAAAGTACTTTTTGAACATTCTGAGGGCACTGCAACGATATCATGATAATAATGATAACCGTGATAATTTTGGTCACAATAACCGTGGTATGAAATTTTCATACCGTTACATCCCTACCTGGCTGTAAAACAATGGCTCCTGTGAAAGACACGTTTGTATTTATTCTATGAAATATTTGCTTTTATCATAATCTGAACTAATCGTCCCACAATCACCAAGTGTCAGAGCAACGTCTGTGATTGATTGAAATCATCATAAGACGGATATTTTGAAGTGAGCTTCTTCTACTGAACATAACATTTTGAAAATATTTACTTCAGAAAAGCTTCTGAAGTAAATATCCTTATACCCCAAGGAGACAAAGACACATATTCTGTTATGGTAGTTTGACTGATGATGTTGCTTTTTTCTGTAGTACACTGCTTCTAATAACTTCTTTAATTTGTTTATTACTGAGGAATAAATTGGACAGTATTAGCAGAGGACAGAAGTGAATATGTTATTAACATTGTTTCTCGACTTGGAGCCAGCACTGCACTCCTCATAATCCTAGAGTGTTGCTGCTGAGCTCTTTGAAGATGATGATTGTCACAACACATCAGTCTAATGAGATCCTCCACCACTAACAGTGTTTTACAGTTTCCAAAAACCAATACTTCAAAAATGTTTCTACAATATTAATATTGCTACAACAGGTTTATCAAGTTTAGTACCTCTACGTCAGTAGTGAACTTGGTTCAGCTCTACAGGATCACATGAAGGTGCAGAGGTTGACATTAAAATGAAGATTTGTTTTAATTGGCGTAGACTTTTTTGTCACAAGGTTGCTTAAGAGGCTCCAATATTGTGTTTTTTTATTATTATGGCAATCCTTTTGAATAGCTTTGCAAAGGCACACTAAAGAAAACATTTATGCATTTTTATCTCTTCAAATCTATTTGTTTGCTCTCAGTTTGTTTGTAAAAGTCTAGTGTAACAACGCTTCACCAATATCAGATTACTGTTCTGGACTTTGAGGAAATTATTCAATTCCTTACAATAAACTTAGTCCAGCAAAAAAAATGAATCTGCCCTAGTAGATCTTCCCAAAAGTTGCTTCACTGACCACTGAGTGATCATCATCATGGTATTTTTTAACTCTTAACCACAGGACGACCTGAATAAGACAGATCATGAGGTGATGAAATGCAAGCATCACAAGAAACATTACGATGAGAAACGCAGTGTTCATCTCCGCAACATCCAGGCCCTGGAGGCCACCCTGCAGAACAAGGAGCAGGAACTTCAGGTATGTGGCAAAGATACTAGAGAGGGGAGTTTATTTAAAGCAGCACTAAGTAGTTTTTCCACCTTAGTATAATATTTCTAGAGTCACTGTGATGGTACATCACCATACAACAGGTTGAAAGACACCTCTGTCATGGTCTGAGGGGGTCGAAATTGCCTTCACTGGCACTATGTAACTTCGAGGTGGATGGTAGGAACACTTCCACACTAACAAACTACACATTTTTACTGCTTCGACTGCTTTACGGCATATGTCATTTCCACCTCCTTCCTGATTTGTTTAAAGTACATAAGTCTAAATGTATAGGCTGAATAATCAGCACTAAAGTCATGTGGAGGGCAGTAATACGCCTTAGCTGTGTCTAGTGAAACAGAAATTGAAAGAAGGAAAAGAAGAAAGCGAAGCGTAGAGTTGTTTATCATGGCGGAAGCAGCAAAAAACTGGAAGAACATAAAAGTTTTGTCGGCGCAGGCGAAAAATAAAGAAAGCGGGAGAGTAACAAGCTAAATGCCCGGACAAGGACAAAGACCTGGCGTTCACTTGCTAGCGTGGGCTGCAAAACAAGGAGGGATGTTCAACTGATGCTGGTTTTGCTCAGTTATGTTGGATGTGTAAGTCTAACTTAATAAGTAAGTCTTGCTAACAACTGACAGCTGATGCTTGAAAAGCGATTTATTCTAAAAGAAACCTGATCAGACTGTACCTTATCAGTCCACATCGATTATTTATCTCTTGAGACATCCTGTCAGCTCGCTTCTCCTCCCTTTGTATGTCAACAAATGCACGTTGGTGTGAGGCGCTCTTATTTGAGACAGTGCAGTTACACTATGTCCATAGAGGTCACTAGAGAGCTTAAAGCTAGAATCTTACATCATGCAGCTTTAGTGGATGGAGTCCATGGCTTATGCCAAACCAACAGCTCTTTTTCACGTTTCTGTGTTATAGCTTTGGAGCTCTTAGATCTGCAGTGTACATTTTTTTTTTTTTAGATGAAAACATTTTTTTTTTGTGATTTAGACATCTACTACCAAAGCCACAGAAATCTGTCAAGAGCGTCTGGATGTTCGACGGACACCAAAGAGTTTGGACAGTGAGATCAACCGGCTCAAGGCCAAGATAGCCACGCAGCAGGAACAGCAGGGGGACAGAGAGGAGGTTGTGAGGTACGAGACCCTTTAAATGTAATAAGAATTCTGTTTTGATCTATATTATGTGTTGCCTTATTTATGTTCCATCTGTGTAAATAAACTTTAAGCACAAATCTGTTCACTATATTACTTCCTTCTGACCAAATCTGCTTTTCCACATCCAGGCAGTACAAAGAGGCTCTGGAGAACTACAACAAGATGGCTCAGCAAATGAAATACCTCAACAGCTTCATCAAAAGTCTGGACAATGTGATGAGTCACAGACTCCAGGTTTACTCTGACCTTAGGAGGTTAGTTTAAGAGGGAACTTTTGCCTTTACTTTGCATTTTATACAGAAAACGATTATTCAGTTACAGGTTTTCCAGCTCATGCTGCTTATCAGTCTACGTAGTGTGGCTAGAGGGCCGGTTAGAGGACGTGTAGAGGCATTGTCACTACCTGATTCTTGCATGTACAGAGCCTGGATCAGTTGTAGTAGGTAATGCTGTGGCAAGGAACTGCCATGTGGTAGATTTTGCAGCACTTTTGAAACGTATGTGGCTACTAGAGGAGTCGGGTCTATTTACTAAGCACTTATCCCTTCACTAAGACACAAACCTTGTTTCTTTCATAGAGCCACAGTCAAAGACGATGTGAAATTTCGCTCTACCTGAACTCCACTTTTCAGTCCTTCCAGGATTTTGTGGCAGTTTTTTGTAATTGTTGTGGCAAAAGTTGCGATTTTTTAAGTTATTAAATAAAACAACCCTTCAGGATTTCGTGGAACCCTGTTTGCATTAGTTGCATTGTTGTCTTTAGTCAGGAGCTGGGCCACCCCCACCGGAAAAGTTACGTTCCCCACTGCTCAGTCAAATAGATGTCCATGCAGGCTTGTTTCTCAGCCGCAGAACAGAGGTTTACTGACAGCCAGAGACCGTAAAATGTAAACAGGGAGTCATGTTTAACTGAGATATGACAGTATGTTCCTGATTTTTCTTTCCTGAATCAGTCTCATTCACAGAGGCTGGCGCTGCTCTAGTCACTGTCTGATTTCATGAGTACACTAGACACACACCTGTAAAACCATCTCAAATTCTCTTATCACCGTATTTGGTGGCGCGCTCACCTTTGTGAACATGTGCGCCCGCACAAGCCTGCAGACCACTTTGCGTATTTTAAGACAGAAGGGAGATTATAAAGTGATGAACGTTGCTCATGTTGTACCACATCTACATGTAACTTAGGGCACTTTCACATTAGATCCACTTGTTTCGAACCGTACTGCGGCGCGGTTCGCCCCACTCCCCGCTGGCTTGCATTCACACTTGCAACATTGAACCATGCCCGGGCCCACTTGTGTATTTACTCAGTTTGAAACAGCAGGGGGCGATATGCACTTAACTGGTTGCTAAACCTGCTACGGAGAACAAAGAAGAGGCTACCATGGTAACCAATTCCTACACCAAACAACCAATGTTTACATTTCGCTCTCTTCTACATTTTCCTTCAAGTGTGTTTTTTTAATCATGTTTGAGATGGCATCAGCGACCTTCTAGACCCACGTAAATCCTCCTAATCTTCAACCAGAATAAACAAATCGACAAATTGAGTAAGCAAAAGATTCAACCGCGGGATTAACAGGAAGTAATGCATCAAAAGTAGATCGGTTCGGACCACTATGTTTCACACCAGTGAAACCGCACCAAATGTAGGGAGATGGAGCGGATCGAGACCACCCCTTCATGGAGGTCTCGGACCGGCTGATTTGGTGTGCACCAAGGTGCGGTGGTTGCATTCACATTGACACTAACGTACCAAACCCTGGGCCAAAACTTCTTTAGTGCACACTAAATATGGTTGGCGTGAAAACACCCTTAAAATGTGTACCCCTGTTGGCATATAAGGCGGGTTTTGAAGACCTCTGGCACGGTGCTGGAAATCTGGCGTATGAATATTTTGGTGATTTATTTTTTTTTCATTTTATGTGTAACCAGTCGCTTAAAGTGGTAGTTCCATCTACCAATGGTACTCAAGGTAACCAAGGCCAAAGCCAGTCAGGGGCAGAGTAGGGCGGGCCTTAAGTCTTCAACATTTGGACATTGACAGGATTTTTTCCTGCTACAAGCCCTGATAAGACCTCCGTTAGCTGCTTTTCAGACATTAGGGGTGATTTCAGTGGTTAGCCGTTTGTGCTGCACATCCTCTCATCCAAAAACGAGCAATTATGATCTGGAAGAGAAGACGAGAGCTGTGATGACTGGCCAAATCTGCAGTTAAGTTGAAGTGATATGTCAAAGTTGCGAGGCCCCTAGAAATTTGCGAGTGTTGTGAATTTGTGTAGATTATTGTGATCTCAAAACCTCAGTTTCCTGGAGGGACTGACTCATTTGTATTGTTTCATCCAACTGATTCCCCTTCGTTGTGTTTCTTTTCTTCAGGTTCCTCTCTGCCCGCTGTAAATACTACTTTGACAGCACGCTGCTCCAGAGAGGCTTTACTGGAAGTATGACGTTTGACCATAAGAATGAAACCCTCGCCATCTCGGTAAGAAGGATGTAGAGAATCTTCAAGAATTATCCCGCTGGTTTAAAAGTAAAGATTAGTCATACCAAATATTAAATTGGTAAAGGCTGTTCTTCCGGTCACTTATTTTTTAAATTGATTTTTTTTTTTTTTAATCTAGGTATATACTTTAAGCACTCACAGTTCACTGATTGTTTTCACATTGGTCTAGAAATTTATCACAGTAAAGCATATGAGTAAATAGTTAGATTCCAAATTCGAAGATTTTGTTTCAAATGTTGATTTTTTTCCTTCCTCTGCAGGTTCACCCTGGTCAGGGAAGCAAAGCCGAGTTGAGCGACATGCGCACTTTGTCAGGAGGCGAGCGTTCCTTCTCCACGGTCTGCTTCGTCCTCTCCCTGTGGGCCATCACAGAGGCACCTTTCCGCTGCCTCGATGAGTTTGATGTTTACATGGTAAGAACATGATATTGACGCAGAGTGGATATCAGTTTATTTTATCGGTTACTTTGTAATGACTGACTGTGTGAACAAATACTGAAGATACTAAATACAAAGCAACTTCTATTCATAAAGCACCTGTCATACATACAGCAATGCAAACAGAGTACAAAACTAAGATGTTGTGACATTAAGATCATTAAAAACATAAAATTAGCAAAGGGGAACAGTACACAAATATGATTGGAGAACTGCGTGGTTAAAAAGTGAAACATACAATAGAAAATGTTAGGGGTGGGGGGAAAATCGATTCACATAAGTGTCGAGATTTTTTGTTTGATGATTTTTTAATTAATTTTTTTGTTCAAAATTTTTTTTTTTTTTTTTTCCAAATTTGAATGCTTCATTTAAGTCTGTGTTAATAAGCCAATTTTAAATGCAGTCCAGGCTTTTGAAGAGGGAGTATAAACAGCTGGTTAAAATATATTGCTGAATAAATCCTAAAAACAGACTCACATGTGATGTTTTTTTTCCTGATATAGTCTGAAGGCATCGTCATTGTTCATCTTTTTCACTATTGTTGAAAAAGTTAACTAAAGATTGCAAAAATTGACAATATCGTAGAACCGCAATTTTAATCGAATCGGCACCTAAAACATTGTAAAATATCAAATCGGGAGAAAAGCGTATCATCCCAGCCCTAGAAAATAAATATACTTTATATTTAAAAAATCTAAAAAGAGAATAAACTAGAAAAGCACTCAGAGAGCGCAGACCTCCGCCAGCACCACAGTCCTCTCCCATATTGTGATTTTTACCATAAATATTTGTCTACCTTTATTTCATCTCAATATTTAGATTCCTTGACCATGAAAACATACCATTAGCAGTTGGTTTCGTAATGATATCTATTTTAGTTCAGTAGTTATTCACAAAAATCTCATTTTTCGTCATGGCGGATCCAGACGGTGGTCCGGATCAACACCAAAATTGAATCAGTTCTTCCTTTTCCCATGCTGAACATTTCCTGAAAATTTCATCAAAATCCATCCATAAGTTTTTGAGTTATTTTGTTCACAGACAGACAGACAGACAGACAGACAGAGACAGACAAACTCTCCCGAAAACATCACCTCCTTGGTGGAGGTACAAATAAGAGGTTGCTGAAATTCTCTGTGGCAGCTTGTAGATAGAAATGTTTTTAAAAAGTTTAAAAATGTCTAAGTCTCAGGCTTCCTGGTAGTTTTTCTATAGATGAGGAGCATAGAATTTTAGAACCTACAGGACTCTTTAGATGTAAATTTAGTTCCACAATCTTTTGGTGCGGGCTTTTCTTGTCTATTTTAAAGTGTAAAACACAGATAAAGAAGACATTTTTGCAAAAGCCTACGAAACTCACTTTGTTTGGAAATACTTTCCAAAGATAACATTTATGTTTTGTTTGATTAGGACATGGTGAACAGAAGGATATCGATGGATATGCTGTTGAAGGTGGCTGCTGGTCAGCGTTACAGACAGTTCATTTTCCTCACACCGCAGAGCATGGGGTAAGCACTGATTCATCTCCTATAGTTTGTTTTTTCCAGAGAGGTTAGACCACCCAGATGTGTCTAAATTGAAGGTTCTGTATATTTTTTCAGTAGATGAGCTATGATGAAGATTTATTAAGGAGCTTTGTGAGTTCAGTATGCTGCCCAGTTTTCCTGGGAACATTTTTAAAAGCTCCCATAAACAGTCATGTTTTAACTTTGTCACTTTTCACCTTTGTTTTTCTCCAAGATCCCTTCCAGTGAGTAAAATCATCCGCATCCTTCGTCTCAAAGATCCCGATCGGGGGAATAACAATGCAGAGAACGGTCAAGAAGGCTAATTCAACCTCAGGTGGGGTAGAAAAAAAAAAAAAAAAAGACCCCACAGACACCAGTACAGCCTTAATAAAAGCAGCGTAAATGGTGTTTATACCTTATTTTTGGAAACTGTTGTAAAAGAGTTGCTGCCATATCTTTCCTGGGTCTCTGTGGATTTGAGCTTTGAGAAGGATTTGTCTGTCAGTTTAAAGTTTGTATGTGTTTTGTAACACCAAGTTCAAGCACAACAAGTTTGTAAAAACACTGTTATATTTAAGGAGAGTTTAATTTTATATGTACTTTGAAATACATTTTATATAGAAATAATGGTGGTGCAAATGCAATATTCAATGTTCATTAAATCAAAATAAAAGTAATGTGCCTGGGTGGTCTTTGTGTGACATGAAGTGTTCAGGATTGTTTTGGAGAGTTTTCTATGTGGTTGTTGATTCTTACTTTTTAACCCACACATACACATAACAAGGGAGTTACAAAATATAGATACATCACACAATACCATCTATGTCCTGACTGGTGTGACACAATACCTCACTTTACAGCCATATATTTTTACTGTTTTTAACGTACATCACAGAAAATTGGTTTTCCCGCCTATTTGCTTCACTTTGTTAAATCATCTCAATTATCAATTACAATCAATCAATTTTCTCCAAGGAGGATCTTTTGAGATGTGTGTTAACTTCAGCAGTGGTTCTTTAGAAGCTGACAGTGGGAAAAAGTAGTCATTGGACAAAGCATGGGAGATGTAAACCTGATATTACATTTAGAAAAATGTAGTACAAAATGATGTACAGTCAAGAACACGAGCAGATGCGTGCATAGGGTTACAAAATAAAATATGAAACCCATCCCACCCCGTGGTCCAAATTCAACACACAAGCACTCGTGCACACACATGAACACCAAGTGAGGACTCTTCAAACCTATACAGATGACCTTGGAAATGCTATCTTGAATTAAAAATGATGAAACATAGGACCTAAGACTAAACCAATAAAACCATGATAAAACATAATAAAGGTGACAACGTGTTAAAAGTTAATTAAAAGAAGACAGTCTTAAAACCAAATAGTAAAGAAAATAAGCACAAAAGGTAATTAAAACACAAAATGGGAATTCTAAGTACTGTAAAAAAAGGAAAAATGCATATAAAGAGAATAAAACAAAAGTCAGCTAAGAGCCAGAAGTTAAAGGTGGGTCTTGAGGTTGCTTTTAAAATATGATGAACATAAGGTGTTCTCAGGTTTTCAGGTAGACTGTTCCACAGACAGGGGCCATAATGTTGGAAAGACCATGTGTTTTAGATCTAACTTTGTGAACTATTAAAAGAAAGACCTGAGGGCTCTCCTGGGCTCATATGGTAAAAGCAAATCAGATAAATAGGATGGGCCATGACCATTTAGGGATTTAAAAACCAATGAAAGAACCTAAAAATGTATTCTCAAGATACGGGCTGTCAGTGCACAGACTCTAAAAGCAGGGTGATGTGGGCTCTCTTTCTGGTCTTTGTTTTGTAGGAGCTAAAGCTGTGAGATGATCTTTTTAGGAGACCAGAGGAGGACATTCCAGTAATCAATTCTGCAGGTAACAAAAGCGTGAATAAGAGTCTCTGCATTGAGAAACTGGAGATATATGATTTGAAGTCATTACCTGTCAATATCAAAATTTCAGTCCACACCAATTCAGACTCTGGTATTACAATAGTCGAGTGAAAGCAGTTATATACTGGTTTGATACGCAGTAGGGCTGAACAATTAATTGCAAATTAGACTAAATCGCAATATGGCTTGTTTCAATTTTCAAATTGCAGAAGGTTCAATATTTTTAGTCCAAAATGTATTGAACATTTTGCCACTGTGATGTAGTTTTTTGCAATTTCATGCCTATTTTTTTTTTTTTACCTCTATTCATACACTTTTTTCCCAATTTTGGACCACTTTTACCTTTTTTTATCTCAGCTTTTACAACTTTGTGCCTATTTTGCCCCCATTCATTAATTTGTGGCCACTGTCAGAACCATTTTTGGAATTTTTTACATGGTTTTTAAAAATTTAATTTCAAATTTAATTCCCAATTTTGCTGCCATAATCAATTTTCCTAAGCCACTTTTGGATTTTTTTTGCCAATTTTTCCCAATTTTTTTTTTTGCCATTTCATACCTATTTTGGACCTATTAACATTTTTCCGCTTTCATACCATTTTTACCCAGTTTTTACAATTTCATCCCTATTTTGCTTCTGTTCTTCACTTCTCCACTTTTTTCTCAAATCTTTTATCCTTAGATTAATTTAATGTCATATTGGTTTACTATAAAAATATCTACTGCTTATGTTTGTTTAAGAATACATAAGATGAGGAACATTAAAATAATTGCAGACTATTTTCTCAAATCGTTAAGCCCTAATACGCAGTTCTTACGGATCAGAAACAGTAAGTCCACATTGTTCACATTTTGGGAATGACAATCAACTAAAACACTCGGAGAGCTAAAACCTTCACTGAGGTAGCTCACATATTGCTGTTACATCTATAAGCAATAGTTCCCTGATAAAGTTACCATCATAATGACCCTGAAAACACACACCTAGCACTCAGAATCGCATTAATATCATTATTAGACAGTTATTGAGCAAAGACAATTGTTTGGTAATGGTGGTTGTCTTGAACACCAAAAATAAAATAAGTTAGGCATTTCCTAACACCTCCTGAAAATGTCATCAGAATCTGTCCAGTGTGTAATCTTGCTAACAAACAGACAAATATATGCCTGCAAAAACATAAACCTCTTTGGCAGAGATCACAACATGAGTGTAAAATGAGTATTTACTGTTAAATTTGATTGAAGTGGCCGAGTTCAAGCCTAATTTTGTCACAGTGCATGTGCCTGACTATAAGTTTTTGTTGAAAAAAAATATATATCTTTCTGCATCTGAAAAGACTGAAGGAAAATAGTAAAAGGCTTCACATTCCTCCTGCTTGGGCCCTCACTTCTATGTTTTACTCATGTTAGCTCATTATTAAAGATAAAAGTTTAAATCTGCTCCTGAATCGTTTAACCTGACGCCCTGAGACATATCGGGGTCAGTCTTGTGACGATTTTCCCCTTTAAGGGCTCTGTGCCAAATCCTGCTGCACACAAGGCGGTCTACAGGAATTTACTTCAGCCGCTCATGCACAAAACGCCTGCTGACAACAGAGCTGACCTCAAGAGGAAACTTCACTTCAAACATCTCTGAGAGCCTCGGCAGGTACAGAGAAACATGAAGCCCAAATCTCTGCCGCTGAGGCTGTTTGAGATAAACTCAGCAGACACTCTGAACTCAAGAGCCACTAAATATGAGCGGCATGTGGACTGTGTGGACCCCAGTGACAGCCAGCCTGTGGAGGAGAGCAGCAGATGCCAGGAGAAATGTCACAGAGAAGTCCATTTTGCTTTTCTGTCAGAGAAATATGAGGCGCTGATAGACGACGAGGCGCAGGCCAAGGCCAAGGAAGAGAAGAAGAAAAAGAAGAAAGAAAAATACAAAAAGGTCAAGAAGGTGAGAGGCATTTTGTGTTTATGTATTTAAAATGTTCTTAACTTTTAAAACTAAACTACACTGAGCATGACTTAATGCAATGTCAAAACTGTCTGCAGAATTTAAGTCAGATATGAAACAGACTGAAATTACTGTGATTTCCTTTAGACCAAGCAAAGCATGAAGACCACCAGAGACAACGTCCATTTCTTTTATGGTCATATTTGATTTAATGATGCAAACTAGAAAATTAGTATCATGCTGTAGTAACATTCACAAGTAATTCTGACTTTGTGGAAAATGTTAGCATGTCAGAGTTTATGAAAACACAATAAAATCTTTGAAAATATGTTTATAGAAAACTAACCCGTCAGAGTGGTTTGGTAAATGATGACATGCTGTCAAAGCATATTTTCAGGGGCACTTTGCCTATACTTTAGAAAAGTTCTACTACAGTGTGCATTTATATTTAATACGTATGCAGTACATTCACACTGATGTCATACAGTGTTTTTAACACACCAACTGACAGGTGTACTCTCCTAGATTATGCTTTAATGTAATGCATTCTCTAAAGGCATACTTTTAAATGCACTTAAAATTAGTTTTTCTTTATCATAAGATTAATTAAATATTACTTTTCCTTCATAATCAAAAATGTAACTATCGAAATGTGCATGTTAACACACTAACAGATGAATAAAATTATTTAAAATGTGCTATAAGGGCATTTTTATTACACGTTTTAATGGCACACGCAAAATGTTAAATACCTTCAAAATAGTGTTTGATTAGTCAACATAAATGTATAGTTATTTTATTATTTTATTTAAAAAGCATACAGAAGCACACTTTTTGTAATTTTACTCATAAAAGTAAGACAAAGAGTGTTGCCCTTGATTACATGTAGTCTTTGTGCACACTGAAGAGGGGAAAAATAGCTGTCTTTATGCAGAACAGATTTTGGCATTAAGGGAGAAAGAAAGCTGCTTTATTTTAGAAAGGCATCATATTTTACCCTCAAGGCGAGGGCATTATATAGTAAAAGAGTATTTAGACTACACATGGGTCAGGCTATATTAATTCAAGCCAGAAGTGGTTTTCTGCTCACACTAAATGCTGCCAGGCTGAAGTCAGAGATTACTCTCATTAAAGAGCTTTATGTCTCGCCTCAGTGGCCTCTGTCTGCTGCTATAGAGTGAGAAGATCGACATTAGACCAAACAAACGCAAATCAGGTCAGATTATGCTGTTGAGAGGTCTAGTCTACATCCTGCGAGGTCAGGGAATCAAAGTATAGTTTAAAGCTGGACCACATTTGATTAAAAACAAAAAGCAGAAGCAGGCTGTGTTCTCATTTTACAGACACATTTTTGTTTGTTTTTGTCTTTTTCAAGTTATTTTGGGACTTTCATGTTTTTTTGGGTAGAGGATAAAGTTAAAACATTTGTAGAAAAGATATTGGGTTATGTTCGATATGTGCACAAACAGAACTCACAAGGCTATTGGCACCCCTGTTCTCCTATTTTTGGTTTAAAAACTTTGTCACAGTAGCAGTTGTATTATCAACTAATGACCATTAATTATAAATAGAATTTATGTATGTATTAGGGCTGGGTATTTCCAGCAACCCCACAATACGATACATACCCCGATACACATAAATTGTGACACTGACTACGCTTTTAACAGAATTCCCAGCAACTTTTGTTTTTATTACAAGAAGAAAAAGAACAAGCATGAGTTTTAAATAATTCTTCAACTTAAGAACTTAAATTCAGGTCCTCAAAGATGTTAGACCTAAGTTTAAATTTGGAACATGTGTTTAATCATGTAGCTTGGCTTCTACTTTGAACTGCGCCCTTGTTAACATTACCTGGAATGTATTTACAACAACTGTCCAAACACTGAGACTGTATCGATTCTGTAGAATCCGTATCGTTACACGTATCCCCAAGAAGTGCATGACGATATTTTGCCGTATCGATATTTTGAGCACAGGCCTAGTATGTATGTAAGTGGGTTATTCCTCACGACAGGTGGCTTCACTGTCCCCAGGATATAACTCAAATTATTTTTTAAAGCTAATGAAATCTATTTAGCAAAAGCCATGTATATTTCGGTCCTCAGTGCAGTATTTATTTAAACATGTCCAGGGGTGCTTATATGGCAGAGTGGATTGTATCACATAAATCCACACTGAAGAAGGGACCATTTTTGGGCAGAAATTCTGTGGTGCAAAGTGAAGGAGCAGAGACTTTTGGTTTTGACTTAAAACAATAAATCTCTTTGCCCTACTCTCAATGTTCCTCCTGTTCAAATCTTTGTATTCATTTCTTTCTTCTCTCTTTCCTTAAGTTGGTTGTGGTCTACCAGTAAATTATACTTTTGTACCCTGGTCCTGGAACTCTCCAACAGTCAAAGTAAATAGTTTTACAGCCCTAACATGCCTCTTTCAGTGGCTTATAAACAGACAAATATTGTTTATTTTGCGGAGATAACATGACATAGTAATCTACTTTTAAATTATCAGTGACCTGTTTAATGGAAAACTGTCACACGTGTTTGATAAGGATACGTTTTATCAGTGGGCAGGCACACACGTTTTGATTGATCATTTACAGCTTGGGAAATTTTCTTGTAATCAAGCCATAAATGATTTGCAGGAAGTTTCTTATGCCCTCTTTACAGTTAAGTGTTTACTTTCCATCAAGGATGAAGAAAACATCATAAAACTTTGAATCTATTCCCATCACAGTTTATGGTTTACAAAGTCCAATTCTGACACATTTGGGACATCGAGTAAAATAAAAACAGAATATAATTATTTGCAAATAGTTTTTTAATTTTATTCAATTAAACACACTGCAAAGACACGATACTCAATGTTCAATGACTCTGGAGGAGTCTCTGCATGTAAGACCCATGACTTTTAGTCTCTCAGGCAGCACAGCATTAAGAATATTACCATGTGGGCTCAGGAACACTTTGGAAAACCATTATCAGTTAATACAGTTGCCTGTATCTACCAGTGCAAGTTAAAAGTCGTACAACGCAAAGCTTAAGCCATACTGTAATTAACAACACCCAGAAACACTGCCGGTTGCTCTGGGCCTGAGCTCATCTGAGATGGACTGATGCTAAGAGCAAAAGCGTGCTGTGGTCTGATGAGTCCACATTTCAGATTCATTTTGGAAACCATGGACGTTGTGTCCTGTTGGCTAAGGAGGAAAAGGACCATCCAGATTCCAGTTAGCTCAAAGTTTAAAAACCAGCATCTGTGTTGGTATGGGGATGTGTTAGTGCCCATGGCATGGGTAACTTGCACATCTGTGAAGGTAACATTAATGCTGAAATGTACGTGGTATAGGTTTTAGAATAACATATGCTACCATCTAATGAAGTCTTTTTCGTGGATGTCCCTGTTTATTTTAACAAGACAATACCAAGCCACATTCTGCACGTTATAACATTGGTTCTTAGTAAATGAGTGCAAGTACTGGACTGGTCTGCCTGATGTCCAGACGTGTCTCATATGGGTAGCACATTATGAAGCGCAAAATATGACAAGGAAGAGCCCAGACTGTTGAGCGACTGAAGTAAGCAAGCAAGAATGGGGAAGAATTTTACCTACAAAGCTTCAACAAATAGTATCCTCAGTTTATAAACGCTTATTGAGTGCTGTTAAAAAGGAAATATGATGTAACGTGGTGGTAGGCATGCCCATGTCCCAGCTTTTTAGGAACATGCTGCGGGCATTAAATTCAAAATGAGTGAATATTTAAAACAAAATTCATCAGTTTGAACATAAAATATTGTGCTTTTTTGTAGCATATTTATTTAAATATTTGTCAAAGGGACCTGCAAATTATTGTATTCTGTTTTTATTTTTCATTTTACTCGTCATTAGAATTGGGGTTTGTTGTGCCCATGGATGGTGCTGCTGCTTAAAATCTGAAACATTTAACCTTTTCTCCTGACATGTGCAATCACTTCAAACTACATATGAATTATTTAATACCCTTATTTATCCTTTTTTTTTTGTCTTTTCTGTCTTCCAGCAGTTTGGGTAAGTTGAAACATCAACACCATTTCTATCAAATTAATGATCATTGTTCTTCATTCAGATAATTCGAATGCATTTTAATAACTCGGCATTTTTCAGTCTATTCAGTGGTTGATTGGAATGATTCAAGTTAGGGGGATTTCTGGATTGTAATCAGCTTTCCTTCATAAATCATGGAAAATATGCTTGAGGCACAATAACATTCCTTTCTACAAGCAGGAGAACACAGTCTACATTTTTATGGTTTGAATATCTGTGTAGATGAACTTATTTTAAATGGAACGTGAGGGTTAACTTTAAAGCTCATAACAAATCAGTAAAACCTTTTCATACACTCCGCAGTCATGAAGGGGGATTGTTTTTGTCTGATTTTTCCAAATCATCTGACTTCCTGTATCCGCCTCGGCCGCTCAGCCCTTTCCTGTTCCAAGAGGTCAGGAGACAATAGTTCCCAGGATGCTTTTGTTCATGTTTTAGGGCTAAATACAGACTGTACCTCTCCTCCTGTGGTGCTATTGTTCTCCAACACTACATGAAGGTTTTGCTTTAAGGTGATTTTACCTGATCGCACATCCCGACTTAACCTGAATATTTTTGTAACCTAATTCTTTTGAATCACAGAGAATGCTGTCTTGTTTAATCTTCACTCTGGGTTTCAGTGGTACATTTCCTCAACAGGGAAAGTGATTATGACGTGATTGAGTAGGGGGCAGTAACAATAAAAGAAACACAACCATGATTGATGATGATTTAATGATTGTGTTGTTCTCCCCGAGGTAAAGCTTTGACACGTGTGTTTCTTTCAGAATGTGGGAAAGGCAGTACGTGTCACCTGGAAGTGTCTGATGCTCGGTCTGTACAATTTTGCCCTCGGATACTCCACTCCAATCACAGTGGCTGCCACCTTCGGTCCTGACTTTCACCCAGGCAGGAACACAAACTGAGCCGAGCCACGTTCATCTTACCCTGATTCTTTGCAAACTGCTGTGGTCATCCCAAAAATCTCACAGATGCAGACCAAAGAATTTGAACATGTGAATGATATTTCTGTAATATAGACTCTACTCTTCTTGATTTGTACAGACTGTGATCAAAAGACGCATTTTCACGCAAGATAGATAAGAACCGTCTTTTATGTTTGAGTCATTTCATAGCATGTTGACATTTTTTAATGATTTACTTGTTCGCATCTATGCTTTGTCATTGTGACCAGGAGCGCCTTACAAAGGGGACTTGTGTCCCGTTTCCACCAGAGGGTTCAGTTCGATCCGTCTCGGTACGGCTCGCTCTTTTTGGCATTTCCACAGCCTAAAACCAGGACAGGACCCCTTATAAGTGAACCATACCGTCCTACTTTTTGGGACCCTTTTGTTAGGGCATTTTCACATTAGGTCCACTTGTTTTGAACCGTGCTGCGGCGCGGTTCGCCATGGGTTCGCCCCCCTCCCCCTCCCCTTGCATTGCATTCACACTGGCAACATCGAACTGTGCCCGGACCCACTTGTGTATTTACTCAGTTTGAAACAGTAGGGGCCGATATGCACATAACTGGTTACCAAACCTGCTACGGAGAACGAAGAAGACACTACCATGGTAACCATTTCCTACACCAAACAACCAACGTTTACATTTCACTCTCTTCTACATTTTCCTTCAAATGTGTTTTTTATATCGTGTTTCAGACGGCATCAGTGATCTTCTGGACCCTCGTAAATCATCATAATCCTCAACCAGAATAAACAAATTGACAAATTGAGTAAACAAAAGATTCAACCGCGGGATTAACAGGAAGTAATGCATCAAAAGTAGATCGGTTCGGACCACTTTGTTTCACACCAGTGAAACCACACCAAATGTCGGAAGATGGAGCGGGTCGAGACCACCCCTTCATGGAGGTCTCAGACCTGCTGATTTGGTGCGCACCAAAGTGCTGTGGTTGCATCCACATTGACACTAACGTACCAAACCCTGGGCCAAAACTTCTTTGGTGCGCACTAAATTTGGTTGGTGTGAAAACGACCTTAGAGTGCCAAGCATACCGATCCAACCCCAGAAGGTGGAGCTAGAAACACTGCAATCTTTTGATTGGTCAAAGGAGATGCCACTTTCCGTGCGACAGCGGAATTACACATAGCCCCACCATGTTTAAATCTCCACTCGTCTTCGTGAAGATAACTCTCGCAGCACACAGCCTTCTCTGAAGCAAAGCTTCGTCTCGCTTCATAACAAAAAGCCACATGCTGATCACAAAGAAGAATTACTGGATGTCTCCCATCGTTGCTCTTTGTTTACTGTGTTGCGTTTTCTTCTTCGTTGTATTTCAGAGCCTGGTACACTTTGTCGCACTGCTATGATGTCTTGCTATCAGCATCCGGCTTAGACACCGACTACCAAGTAGGGTTTTGTTGGCTGTGGAAATGCAAACAGGATCAGGCTTTACCGACCCAGCCTGAGCCAAACCGTGCTGATCCATACCGGACCACTTGGTGGAAACGGTGCTTTAGGGACTCTAAAAAGAATACAGACATTTCCTTTCCACCCCCAAAAAAGCCTGTCATGGCCGTAGGAGAGGACTTTCTTATGACTCTACTGACAAAAAAAGTATTTAGTTGTTTTCACTGAAGATGGTAACTTATAATTATGCTCTTTTCTGATGAACTCCCCTTTTCCATTTTCATGAAATAGTTCAGTCCTGTCTTGAACCTGTGAAGGTGCAGGCGTGTCCTGTTCTCAGCCACAGTGAGGAATGTAAGAGCTCCAACTCATCCGACATTTAACTCTATATTACAAGTTATTTTAACTTCATCTGTCTTATTTATGGAAAGGTTTTGTGTATTTTAGGTCACATCAGCAATAGTTAAATGTCTTACATGTGGCTTATAGCGAGTATAGATTTATTGTATGATGTAATTCATTTTGAATATTTGAACAATATAAAAGTTCCGACTGAGAGATGTCCTTTAGAACATGTCTAACATGGATTTAAAATTTTATATTCCATTGCACACCTGACTTTCTCCACAACCTACTAATATAAAAAAGTCACAGAGTGCATCATTAAAAAATGTTGCTGAATATTTTTCAAAGGTAAATAGATGTTTGGTACATATAAAGTAAACATAAAATTTATACTTTCTCCACATCTTTAAGGTTATCATAGTCTTTAAGCAGACAAACTAGACTTTAATAATTAACTTGAAAAAAGTCACTGCAAAGTGTTGAAGCAGATTTGAAGATAAATTCTGCTGTGCATAGACAGCCCAACGACCATAACTTACAAAGAGTATGCTTCATTATATCTCCCTGCTTCCTGCCGCATTATTTTTCAATGCTCTACACTTTTTGTCTTACTTTTGTGAAATACCTCTGCCAAGAAGGTGATGTTTTAGTGGCATTTGTATGTTTGTTTGCTAAAAGGATAACTTGAAAAGTTAAGAGCAGATTTAGATGAAAGTTTTAGAGAATGTTGGTCATGGCACAAGGCAGAAGCAGAAGAAGTGATTAGATTTGGTGATTTGAATCAGGATGTGAAGCCAGGATTTTTTTCAAAGATTTGTTAACATTTTGAGATTGGGCAATCTTACACACTCTTGCTGAAAACTCTCTCAAAATGTTGGAAATACTTTGGTAGAGGTTTGTGATTTTGGTTCGGTTCTAGTTTTATGTCCTGCATGCTCTTACTGTCATAATGTCTTTGTTTTTAAGATTTTTGTATGAATTCCTTTGTACTGTTGTATGTAAGAATGGTGCTCTATAAATAAAGTTGCCTTGCCTTGTCTACTGTGGAAGGGCACAAAGTGTTATCCTATTATGGGGCCCATAGCCCATTGCTGCCCGCTGGTTGTGACCTACATAGGCCTGTCACGATAAACAATAAATCAATTAACCGCACAATAAATAAAAACGTCCTCAGTAAGTTTGCCGGCCTCGATAAGTTGACACATGCATGTTTGTTTTCCTCCTCTCTTTCTACCAAACGTGCTGGATGACAAGATGGGTCACTTTGTGCAACTTTCTCAACACCTGGGTGCGTTGGTTCTACAGCGGATTTAGTGGATTTCTAGCGGAGAGAGCATTTGTCATTCATTCAGTCTTAGTGGGGGAGGCGGGGCCGCTCGCGTACACACACAAAGAGCTGAAGTGAGCGTCAGCTCTGTGTGTGTGTTAGCGATGAGTAAAAAAGGAACAAACACTAATATGAATGATGGCACAAAAGCGATAGTTCCTAAGAATAATGCCACAGCCCCAGTGTTGGAATATTTTGGTTTTAAACAGAATGAACAAGGTGTGAGCCCATCAACACAAACAAGCTGATATGTCACATTTGTTTGAAAGTAGTGGCGATGAAGAAGGGGAGGTGCAGCGGAGCCTTCGTCCTGACAGTCAGCGCTTACTGAGGCATTTGGTCTGCAAAGTAAATACAAATAAAGCAGCACAAAATGGTGCACACTCACAGTGTCGTTTACTACATTGCAAAAGAAATGCAGCCCTTCAATACGGTAGAAAAGTCTGCAATGTTTTGATGGATTGACTGGGAGAACGTACATGTCACAAACAATCCCAGAACTGTATAAACTCCATTTTATCTATTGTTTTTTTATTGTTGTGTGTGTTTATTGGAGGGTTTTTTCTTTACAGAGACAGGGTCTATGTATTGTTTTTGATTGGTATAATGATTTTTATTTACATGCATTTCTTCCCAAAAAAACATTTTTTTTCTGTTTTTTTGTTAACCGTATTAAATTGTTTAATTTATTTTAATTAAAAGGTCTTGACCTTCCAATTACAGTTAAATACTCTTAAAAAATTAAAGTTTATTTCTTTTGATACAGTGTACTCACTTTATTATGACATATACTATAATTATGTTAATGAAAAAATGATGTTTCAAAACAATATTGACAATAATATCGTTAATCAGCAATCATTTTTTGGACAATTATCATCCAGCAAAATTTGTTATCGTGACAGGCCTTGCTCTACATAATATTCCCAATGCTGCCAGCACTTGAGCCTGTTTTGTTTGTTTGTTTTTGACATATTTAAAAAAAAAACATTTAGAGATAATTAAATCTCTGTATGTGCATGTAGGACAAGATATAAATGAATAAAATAGAACATCAGTCAGAGCAGTACTTGGGCCTGAACAGCTGAGTTACTTTTGTTACTAAACTGGGACAAAAATAACAATACACTTTTACAGACAGATCATCTTGAATCCAAAGTTGCATGAACATAAACGTAAAAAAGCTGCAGTGTTGCAAACTTAAGTTCTGTGTCACAAACACAAACCACAGTTCCTTAAGAGCAGGGATATGCAAACCAAATTCTTTCATTTGAAAATCTTTATTAACTCATAGTCAGATACAACACAAGGGAAGCATATTAAATGTTTTAACTAATTAATTGTACTGGAAATAAAACCATGGATTCCCAAAACAGTTGAGACAAGAGCATGTCAACTATGTCGTTTCACCTGATTCTACAAGCGTCAGTGTCTGATTATTTGTTGACTCTCTGTTATGGAATGGAAACTTGAGTTCTTCTCTGTACTCGCTGGATATAATTACTGAGTTGTTGAACAGTGCGTGGTTTCTTTTGTAGTATTTGTCCCCCATATTTTAAAAAGAAATAGTCTGGACTGGATGAAGACCATGTGCCCACTCACTCCTAGCATTAACGTGCCATATTTATACCTTTAAAGCCCCAAGGGTGGTTTGGATACTTTGATGGTATCATCACGTTGCATTTACTGTTCAAATAAGCTGCCTGTCATTTTGAACCTTGAAGAGGAAATTTATGCTAATTTGACATACCAGAGAAATAGCTTGATATACCAAACAGCTGTGGTCTCACCAAAACTGCACCATAAATCATACTGTGCTGTAGAGAAACAAAATTATTCAATTTCATTACTGTTTTTTGAATTACAGAGACCAAAGCTTTTTTATTTTGAAAGGATGACAGGATCCTGAATTACACACCAGTAGATCTACTGCACAGACTTTACTCTGTGTCTGTCTGTTCCTGTCACTGCTGGATAGTACAACATGAGATCACTTCACTGCTAAATCTTCTGCTCAGGCACTATGCCACCGGTGCTTTGGATGTAGTTGTAAATATATTTGACTCTGCATAATTTGTGTAACGGGAGGACACTCGAGACACATGAGGGTGCTCAAATTACTGATGTGGAGGGAATTAATTCAGAGGTAAGAACTAATAAAATGGCTCTCAATAATCAACAGAATATCAACAAAAAATATTATAGAGCATCTTCCTCTGCCCTGGATAAGGTGAATGTTGATTTATTGGGGTTTAGAAACAAACCCATGGATCCCTCTGATACTCTGCTCTGGTGAGTTATGCTAAGCACGATGTATGTTTACTCACAGAGAGGGTAGATGTGTTTTTTACAATGTAAAACAATAGTTTCTATCAATGTGAAAATTGTCATTAAGATCAGTACATAAGCACAGATCAGCAGCCTTCATCCATCCACTTTTATACAGCAATCCCAGAGTCATAACAGCTCACAAAAAGTACATAATTTCAGCAAAGAAATACTTCACATTACTTGTTTTGACCCTCTTCTTTTTAAAATGGTCTTTGTTTTGCAGGGCCTTGGGAATCAGAGCCAGACCCTTTACTCGTGCTATAGAGCAAGCAGTCCACCAAACCATGTATACTTAAGTAAAAATAACAGACAGGGGTACAGTATGTCAAAGGCAGCAATAAAAAGCTAGTGCAGTGACAGAGATGCTCACTCACACTGGCACCCTCGTGTGGCCTTCTTTAGTAATGAAAACTCACAAAACTGCGCATTTACAACACAGTGGAGTAGAACTGGACAGCAAGTCACAGGGCCAAAATTCAGGCAGAAAGACAATTATACATACACACTTAAGGGCAATAAAGATCTACCCGTTAACTGGACAAGCATGTTTCTTGAAACTGGACAAACACACATGTATGGAGAGAACAAACACAGCAGGCTGATCAGGGATTTGACCCCTTAAGGCTGTTTCTCTAGCACTTAGCTCTACAGTTTTGCCTAACAATCTGCTCAAAGGAATTAACTTGAAAATCATACAACATGCACCAGCATTTAGATGCTTGTGTAGCAACAGGTGGAGAAAAAGATCACACCTGCTGAATCCTAAACACTTTCTGTTCAGGCAACAGATCATTTGAAAATGGTGATAGTTAAGGGCCATTAAAAATTATGCTTTCTCGTCTTAGTTAATCACTGAAAGTGCAATAGATGATCTAGATCACACACAATTTTTCACACTGTTTTTTATGCAGTATTAATATCTGATGCAGCAGATCAAGTGGTGAAGTATCTTGCTCAATGTGTTTCAAGGTGCTGGGATAAACCCCTCCTTTCCAACTCAAAGAAAACTGAATCCACCGCCATGCTACGTCGCCCCCTCAGAATGCACTATGATATGAAGTATCTTCACCACCTGACAAATCACTGTGTGGTAATGTAGCGGTAAGTGCTGTGCAGTTATGAGGTTGGTTCATATCTAAGGTGAGCGATGTGTGCATCCAGGCCAAAGAGGGTCTTGGCAGGGTGAGGCTAGGTCGGTGTGTACATGGTCTAACCCAACTACTTTTATATGCAGGTAGTTGTGTCAGGGTTGTCACCCTCTAAGCTGGTTTGTGTCTAAAATACCAACACTGCTTTCCATTAAGGCTGAACGATTTGAGAAAATAATCTAATTGCGATTTTTTCCCCAATATTGCGATTTACTCTGCAATTATTTTAATTTTCCTCATCTTATGTATTCTTAAACAAACATAAGCAGTAGATAATTTTATAGTAAAACCAATATGACATTAAATCAATCTAAGGATATAAGATTTGAGAAAAAGTGGAGAAGTGAAGAACAGAAGCAAAATAGGGATGAAATTGTAAAAACTGGGTAAAAATGGTATGAAAGCGGAAAAAGGTTAATAAATAGGTGCAAAATAGGTATGAAATTGCAAAAAAAAAAAAAAAAGGGAAAAATTGGCAAAAAAAATCCGAAAGTGGCTTAGGAAAATTGATTGTGGCAGCAAAATTGGGAATTAAATTTGAAATTAACTAACCAAAAATGGTTCTGACAGTGGCCAAAAATTAATGAATGGGGGCAAAATAGGTATATTGTTGTAAAAACGGAGTTAAAAAAGGTAAAAAATGGTCCAAAAGTGGGGAAAAGTGTATGAATAGAGGTAAGAAAAAAAACAAAAAAAAAAAACTACATCACAACATCGCAAAATGTTCAACACCTTTTGGGTTAAAAATATTGAACCTTCTGCAATTTGAAAATTGCAACAAGCCATATTGCGATTTAATCTAATTTGCAATTAATTGTTCAGCCCTACTTTCCATAATGCAGTAATTAGTTGTGTTTCATCATTTTTATTGTTGTTTCTTTTAATTTAACCTCTTCTCAACTCAACAGTGTAAAATTCCCCTTCATGTTTGACTCCACTTCTATTTGATGCTCTTTTGTGTTGATTCAGAATGATCAACTCTCCCACCTGTTAGAAAAACAGACGCTTGTTGCAAGTGTGGATTAGTTGTGCTGAAAACAAGAACAGACTGCAAACCTCTGACAAGCATGAATGTGACAGTAGAAAAATCTGTTTAATCTCTCTCCATTTTCTCCTGAAAGGTTCTGCCCTTCCCAAACATTTACTATGGGATGCTGCCCAGACATACTTGACCTACATCACACTGGTCTGTGAAAAGTCCATCTGGTTTGTCAGAATAGGAAAACCTGGCACCATAATCAATCAGGGAGCCAATGAGGTCACATCTTTGTGGTGTACTGAAAAAATGAACATGTTCAACTTTGTTCATTTTAACAATTTTTTCAATCTCAATATCACCCCATAAATGTTTAAATCATCAAGCTCCTTGGGTGCTTGCACTGAGTGTGTTGTGTATCTGCACTGGGACAAACCGCTCTCTGTCCCAGGCCTCAACAGACCTTAATCTGGATTCAGACTGGGATCTTTTTGAATTCAACTTATAACAGCTTTTAAAGTGGACTCAATTGTGTGATCATTACTGACTGTTTCCAATTTATCTGGGTTTTTTTTGCATTGCTGTACGTATTTGTTTACTAAAGAGGGAAACTGTGTCATCAACATACCATAAATCCTCATGTATCTAAAATAAAAGAACACCCTCTACTAAACTAACTTCTGCTGTCTTCTTTAAAAACGTTACCAAATATTTATCTCTGTCTTTGATTTCCAGACATTTCATTAGATTAAAGCAAAACAGGCTTCTTATTGGAGCTGGACACTTTTTAATGGTGCAAAAGTATAGGCTACTTCACAGGAGGAATATAATCAGCTTTTATGACCCGAAATGTACACAGCATTGTACATGATGGGAATATGTGAAGCTTATATTACTAATATTCATACATCACCAACCCGTAAATGATAATTGATATGAAAACACTTTTAGAAATTAAAGGAAAATTGGCGGTCTAAAGCTGTGACTTTTCTTTCTTAATGTATTGAAGTCTTGTTGTAGGTGGTAAAGAAAGAAACACTCAAGATATAATAATCTACGCTTCCCTGCAAAATCTAATCTGAATATTTTGTTCAAGACGATCATGGTTCATGGAATCGATTATGGTTGTAACAGTTTAGATAGTAGGCTATAAGGTAGTTTGAAAAGTCTGGGTCCTGGGTAGAAAGCCACATCTCTACCAAACCTCTTTCCAAGTTCCTTAAATTCCAACCTAGACATTTCTTCCTTTTGTTTCTTTGCATGAAGCACAAAGTTGAGAAACAGGCCACACTACTGGTGTAAATTCACCATTCTTCAAAAAGAGACTCATGGATTAGCAGCACTCACCATTTTAGCAGATTGTCCAACATCCAAGTTTTGCGAAATGCTGAAATGCGCCTCATTGCCAAAACCATGCAGTCCACCACCAGAGTTTCCAGACAGAATGAGTCTGAAACACAAACCATCTGAAACAAGCCAGTGTTTTCCCTCTAAACTGATAAAAACAAGGACAAAATCTTCTGTCAGTAGCCTCCGCACACCTTTAATTCATTAACAAGCGCGCTTCTGGATGACGTCATCCGTATCAATTACAAGAGGGCTCGTGATGATCAAGAATCGTTAAAGCAGCAGTCCGAGTTTATCTCTGCTACTAATTTATCACTGCGAGATATAGAAACGTCGTCAAAACAATAAATAAGAAAACACAAATAAACAAATAATTATGATAAAACAATAATAAGACTTACTGTTGTTCTCCCTCACATAATGATGCTTCTGCAAAAACATAATTTGGACAAAAGCTGATAAATAGCAATGTAACATAACAGTTTGAGTCATTTTTAATTCATTGCTTTATCCTTCAGGTCTTACAAAAGTGTGAGGGTCTTTTTAGATGGAAAACAACTTTCGGCAGGTCGAGATTTAAGTTAAATGACAAGAATAAAGGCGAAGTTTGGAGATAGAAAGTTGAAATGTCGACAAGAAGCTGAAATAGCCTACAATTTCGTGATAAAAGTCAAAATGATGAGACATGAGTTAAAATCTTGTGTAAAAGTCGAAAGTCGAGAAAAAGTCAACATACAATGTATTTCGACTTCATAGTCCACAGTTTGGCCTTTTTATCAGCATTTTGACTTTTATCACAAAATTGTTCGTCTTTATTCTCGTCATTTTAACTTTATTCTCGAAGTTTCAACTTTAATCTCAATCTCACCCAAATCGTTTACTCCATCTAACCTGGCCCTTCCACTCTTCCGTAAATTGCATCCTCATATAGTCAGATCTCATATTTTCGGCCTATTTTGCAAGACGTGCGACCTCTACGTCAAATAGAAGTGATCTTAATCAATCCACATCCTCCAATCTATTTAAATCTCATCCATCGATCCACTTATTCACTCATCCAGTCCTCCAAAACACACATAAATCACCAGTAAAGGCTTTACCTTCACTTCTATCAGGCCGCTCTGCCCCTTGGTCTCCTTAAATAGCAGGTAAGAGCACTTCATAAATTGAGATCAGCTCCTATAAACTTGTCACGACCATGTCTATGCCAGTCCAACTGATCTGTGTATCTTTGATAACTGGGGGGCTTTGTTGTGCCCGGGAGCTACGATAGATCCCCAACGGGTTTCCCAGAATTGTTTTTGGCTATGTTATAAATTCCAAACTTCAAATTCTTCTTATAAGATTACTATTAAACAATTATAAAATTAATCTTGATGATGGCCCTTGCAAGCTCTCGTTTCATACTGCCCTATGCAAAAATAAACATGAAACAAAAATAATGTATTTATGTATTAACATTTGTTTAACATGTTGACTCCTGAGGCTTGCATTGTTATCAATCATAAGAAAAAAACAACAAAGTCAAATAGCAGTTCACAATTTATTTACTGAATAAATTTGGACAAAACACCAGAATCTGTTACAATACAATCAGAACATCTGAGGCAGATATCCCACCATGCACCACCCCCCTCCATGAAACAAAAAGGACTAAACATTAGCACCAAATCAGCACCAACTTAAATAAAAGGTAGCTCAGTCTACAAAAACAAAAAAAAGCAATAGTTGTTTTAATGAAAAGCAACTCAGAAAAGTAGCAAAGAGAATTTTCATGGTTTTTAAACTTTTATTTAGAAAACAAGCACCCTCCACCCCCCACCCCTCCTCCCTCCCCCTGCTAGGCAGGCTATAGCATTCATGGGGCACATGCCAATGACTAGTTTTAAAAAACACAAATTCAAGTAACATTGAGATACGACAAAACATGTCCACTGGTACCCATTTCGAGTGTGATCGTGTCACAGAACCTACGCAGGCAGTAGAAAACTAACATGAGGTCCTGGAGTGAGCATGTCATAGCAATACTATCACTGAATATCTCGTATCAAGTTTTGAAAAAGGAAATGAGGGAGACCGGGTGGCATGGGGCTTGTCAGGGCACCAGAATACTGGCACAGAAGATATTGTGTCTATTATAACTTCAGACAGACGTGTTCCTCTTCAAGCCTGTCCTGTGTCAAGATATTGCCTACATCATACATGAAAAAGGAATCTCTGAAAGAAAACCCTGCAATGTAGTTTTAAATATATATATTTATTTATATATATTTTAGATTTTTATATATATATAGCTGTTACAATTTAAATAAATGTTACTTTCTCCTTCCTACAACTGAAGACTGAATTTAAATAAGAGGAAGCTAATTTTAAGAAGGAATCATCCATTCACCGAACACATCAAGTGCATGATGCCATTTGTTGGCTTACCAAGAAAAACAGTTTCTGATTGAGGTCGAGGGAGTGACTTTAAAGCAGCAGTAACAGAGTGAAATAGCTTCAAAACAAAAGAAGTGACTTGTTTATAAAAGTCAAATCACTGAAACACAAAGTGTGGAGGTCAAAAAAGGTTGAAAAATGTGAGTCAAAAGATGCAATTAAGTAAAAATGACTGAAAACAAGGCCATCAACGGGTTTAGTGAGGATGTCAGATTAATAAAAACACAGACTAATGAGGGAAAACACAATACACAGACGAGGTCAACCATGTTAACGATAATGAGAAAAAGCTGCTCCATTTATTAACCACTGATCTCAGGTCAGATAGAAACACCCTCTGTTTAGCATTAAAGCACAACAGTGTTTTGTCTGATCTTCAGCCTGTGGTTTAAACTGTAAGCACCTAAAATTATGACAAAAAAAGGAAAGGTGTGATGATGCAGTATGTCAGTTTTTTTAATTGTTCTCCTTGGTTTCCTGTTTATGTCCCTTCATGCTTCCCATAGTGTCAAAAATGGTGAATGTGTCTACTTTAATAAGCACCACATTAAACCAAAACAGAACATTGCTACATTGTTTGCAACTTGCATGTCTGGTGGCATCTTCCACAAACAGGAAGTGCCTCACCAGGTGACGTAGAGATGCCATTTGTCATGCCAGGCTCAAGGTTTCCATGAAATGGTGGAAAAGGAAACAGGATGGAAACACCTTTATCATGAGTGACAAATGTTCACCTATTTATCTCTAAACTACTGTTTTTGGCTCTGCTGTGAGCGTGGCGAGCCGACCGTGGCGGAGTCATTTTGTTTGTGCTTTCTGTTTGCTCAGCTGAAGAACTGCTCCAGCTCTTCTTCCATGTTCACCTCAGGCACCAGCTGCTCCTGCTCCCTTTCCCCCCTGCCGTGCCCCGCGGCACCCCCTAGCGCCCCAGAGGAGGCAAACCAGGGGTGCTCCAGAATCTCCCGAGAGGTGAGGCGCTCTGCAGGTTCCCGGCGGAGGATGGAGCGGATCAGGCACTTGGCCTTGGGCGTGAGAGTCTCGGGGATGTTGAAGTGGCCTCTGCGGATTTTACTGAACAGAGAGCCGGGCTCAACATCATGGAAAGGGTACCGCCCCACGAGGATTGTATAAAGCATGACACCCAGGCTCCAGACGTCAGCTGCCTTCCCCGAATAGCTGCCGTTGGCATTGAGGATCTCAGGACTGACATAAGCAGGGCAGCCATGTTTGTCTGACAGAGAGTCATCATGACCGTCCAGGATATAAGTGTCCTCCAGGCTCTCCAGTTTTACAAGGCTTCTGCAGAAACATAAGAGAGGAAAAGCACATTAAGAATGACAATAGTATTGCACAAAAACATATGGTATCACCTTATTATTAAAATGTATTATTATCACAACTCCTGGGGGAGGTAGAGCACATGACACGTGAGGTCAGGGGTTTCCAAATACTTTTACTTTTGTCCAGGGCCACAACAGAAAAAACTTTGGAGGACTGGCCCCCTTTGGTCAGTTAGTTTTATAGATAAATATGTGTCCATGGTCCATCAACAGCCTTCCACCCTCCACCATGAGAAAAATCCATCACTTCCTTTGTTGCCTACTTCACTTTTTAGACATTGTCAAAAAATCCACAATGATATGAGTTATGCCATCTCTCAGCTGAAAGACATTCTCTATATGAACTGTTTGTTTAGCACACTGGAGTCTCCAGGGTAAGAGCCATGTCTAATTAAGCTTGTGCAGCCACAGTAAACATTAGAGCACATCCCTGGAAAGCTAAGGCTGCATCCATTTCCTGAGGTGGTCATGGTCGGACATAGCTAATGAGGATTTACATCTTAACAGCCTGTTCTGAGCAGAGCTGAAACAGAGATGTTTGAAGGCACTGCAAAAGAAACTGCTACAACATGATTAGTGACCAATGCTAACTTATTGACAAGAGGTAAAGAAAGGGACCTTTACGGATTTTTCAGTATTCAGTTTCCAGGGAGCTCCTGTTCAAGCTGAGAAAAATGGCACATGTATAATAGAAATGAGACAGACCGCTCATCTTTGTGTTCAGACTCAAAACAAGCTTGAATTGCTTGAACTGGTAAGCTTTACAGGAAGTTGCTTGCTGAGAGATGACTGTTGTGTAAAAGGCTTTGTAAAATGAACCTTGAAATGGAGAAGGTAGCACAGAAAATACGCCTGATCTATGCTATTCACTGATATTATCCATTTGTCATTTTTCATCAGTAAAGCACAGGCTGCATGCTCTTATGCAGGTCATAATCAGTGTAGAGTCGAGAGCACTGGTATGTAATCACAGTCAGTTTTTAGGAGTCCCTACGAGAGAAATCAGTGTTGTCCTGCTCTGTGAATCATACTGCATTCATCTAAGTCTACGGCGTGACATTTTTGCACACCATGTTGCTCTTTTGCCATGTTCACTTGGACTTCTGCGACATCACTGAGCTCTCACCCTGCAGAATATCAGAAAGAACAGAGCTCCACTCCTACCACTGCCTGATATTTTTCACAAAGGAATCTTTTCCAACAGATCAGCTCTGCATTTGGTTTATTCACTTCACAATAGACTTGAGTTTAATTTTAATGCAGGATTATGACTTAATGACAAAAATACAAAAAAGCCCTGTCTGCCACTTTTTTTCTTCGTATTTTATCATGTAGCTACAGTGCATGCCAACAAACTTTCAGTGGTGTCAGGCTGTAGTGAATGTGTGATTGTCGTGTGTGCCCATGGGTTCATGACAGAGCATGGTTGATACTTAACATTGGATATTATTTGCTAAGATGCAACACCTGACTTAAGGGAGGACAAACAGGTATTAATGGTGTGACTTTTACAGGATACTACAAAAAAAATGTACCATTTGGAATTTGCTGCAGCTTGATTAAAATTTGGCCACTGGGCATGGTTGGTCCATTAGCCATAGTTTAAACAACTCCTCTTGGGTTCAAGTTTGACATCTCCTTAACTAACTCAAAAACAGCAGTAAAAAGGTATAAATGTACAAAAATCCTTACAAAAAAACTCCACAGTAAAAAGAACACATTAACAGGCGGACTGATGGTCCAAGAGTTCATGAACTGAACAAAAGAGTGAACAATGAGAATTTTTCCTTCTCTGTCCTGTAAAAGTAACATTTATTTGGACTATGCTGTAAAATAGCAGTAATGATACCCTTGAGCGCTGATAATAATGACATGTGGTTAAGATCACTGAAGAATCCTGAGGGGATGGAGAAAAAAGATATTCCACACTCATGTAAGAGACACTTGTAATGTGCTTGTAAACGCTGCCATCAGCGTGTGAGGTCTATGAGAGTCGATGCAGCAGACATAGACCCAAAAGTATGATAGTATCAAACTACAGAGAGCTTTAAAGACAAAGAAAACCAAGACGTGCATGCTTGGACACATTCAAGAATGCATCCTTTCTTTGCCAACTGTAGCACATGTAAACATTTTCAATAACAATAACATTTCTTTAGGTTTCATTTCTTTCAGATTTGATAAAGACGAGAAAATCATTTTCTTAACCTCCTAACCTGACATTAGGAGCCGTATGTTTTCATTAATAATACTTACCATTATTCAGATTAAACTGCAACCTTTTAACTACACAGAAGGGGCCACCAAAATACTGAAGAGAAGAAGGTACATATATCTCAGGGGGTGTGAGGCTCGGCCATCTTTGAGACTGTCAAAATGAGTGTGCGTGAAGGACAAACTGTATAGTATTCTATTTGGATTGTTTTAATTTTGGGCAATGATGTCGGCCCTGTTTTGTATGGTCCTGGGACAGCTCAAACACTTGTAAGGTCTAACTGTATTTTTTGACAACCACAGCCTCAGTGCACTTTTCACCAGCATGACCTGACTTTTCCTTCATTTGGCACTATCCATGAGGCCATTTAAAATTGTTCAACGTGCTAAACATAATTATTATTAGTGGACATATCCTCCAATAAACCATGGATAAAAGACTAGGGAATCATGCTCAATCATTAGAATTGGCCGAAGACCCCTGAAAATCCAAATCAGGTCAATAATTTCTCTGCTGTTATTGTTCACAAATCCAACCTTCCTTATTAAATTTGATCATCCACTGACTGTGGAGGTGGCGTTGACAAACACAGCACTATTCCAAAAGATAAACTGTTTCCAACTGTGAGCACAGTTGAGGGCCTTTTTCTGTCCAAAAAAGCAGAGTGCTGTGAAAACACTAGACCACACTAGCCTAGTATTGAAAAGTAAGGTCTGCACTGCAGGACGATAAACAGAGGGTATGGACACAGGTCCAAACAGCTGAGAACTACTGAAATGTCTCATGATACTGATGTAGGAAACAACAGGTCTGTTCATGCGCCTGTGTAGGTTCTATCCAAGGGACAAGATTTGTACTTAGCGTTGCAGTATGCTGGTTCATAGTGTCATAAAATCAAGTTAGGATGCAAGCACATCTTGAGAAGCCTGCTTAGGGATAATTTAGTCTGCTCTTGCTACTGTTGTTCTCTGTACAGACACCACAGCAATGTGTCACACACTGGGACTGAAGCCAAATCAGGCCTTTGTGTCTGCACCTCTACTCAAAGTTTGAGTCTGTGACTCTGCAGCCAGCAGAACTGAAAAGCTGTCAGAGGATTTCTTGACAGTTCCGGCAGTAAATGTGACTTAGCACCGTCCTTCTTGATGGCTCCTAAAATTCAGCCCACATCAATCATTTATTGGGAGTGGGTGGCTTGGCATCCCGGCAGCAGTCTGGTGTAACATTCAAGGTCACTGAACCAGTACTGAATATGTGAGGGAGCTCAACTTCACTTTTCCAAAGTAAGAGCCAAAGAATGACGTCATGCTTAAAGATAGAGAGCAGAGGGGTGAAGTCTGTGTCTGGTTGCATAGAAGTGTCTTTAAAAAATGTATTCATAAGTGCTGTAAAGAGCAAGAAAATGTTTGGTCTGACAAGACAAATTCAGGGATGATATTTATGTTTTAATTAAAGGGGTACTATACAGTTGCTGTGGCAACAGATGCCTTTCTTTTGCATCATGTAGTAATCAGATGCATCCAGCAGGGGTCAGTGAGCACATGTGTGAATGTGAATCTGGAGCTTTCTCATGCTGATCTCCACAGAAGTGCAACAGTAGCTCCCTGATTACTGCTGGTCATTTATTGGCATTTAAGAATTATATTGTAATAGTTCACAAAATAAGAGTCATAGTTACATTGTAAAAGGTACACATAAAGTCTACTCATGTTTAAACCCTCTGCACAAAAATGGCCCAAGGAGACATAAAGAGCTCAAGTTTCCTGTACTCTGCATAACATCTGGGAGAGGCATGTCAGTCCTGCATAGTCTCAGTTTACACTATCATCAGTGTAAGCTGAGCAATAACCCGGATAACACTAACAGGCCTGTCATGTTGCACCCAAAATGCACTGAAGAAACAAAAAAAACTTTGGACTACTAGCACAGCAAGTCAACAGTTTCATGAGAACTCACCTGTCTTCATTCTTGAAGACAAACTTCCTCAGTTTCAGGTCCCGAAGCACCAGTCCATTGTCGTGGCAATGTGCCACAGCGGAGGCTATCTGATAGAAGAGTCTGGCTGCTTCGTCCTCCCGCAACTTCTTGCAGGTTCGGACAAAAGAGTGCATGTCTCCATAGCTCCTCTCAAAGAATACGTAGGCTCGAGTTTCCCCAAGCAAGATCTCCAAGATTTGGTTAATATGTTGGTGCTGGCCCAGGGCAAAGTAGGCTGCCAGCGACTCCTGGTATCGGCCAACCTCAAACACCTGCAACCACAGGAAAGAAAACGTTGATGTTTACAGTCTGCATTCAATATAAACTGTATTCACAAGGGTGTTAAATATAAATGTCATTGCAGGACTGTCAAGAACATTGTTTCAATAGACAGATATTGGGACATGAAAGAGTGCAAAGTTGTAGACGGACAACTTTGAAATGTTTCAAGACTTTCACTGTTAAAAAAAATAAAAAATAATTTTGAAACCGTTACGGTCTTTGGTATCAAATTAAAGCCCTTCTTAGGCTAGTCAAGGATCTCCAGGGACCCTGTAAATACGCATGAAGGCTTCTTCCAAGAGATGCATGGTCTTGGATTTTTGCCGATATTATTGAACACATTACTGCCAATATCCCCATTTCTTTCTTAAGATCCCTTTCCACTGACATTGACCTGTTCCATTCACTGTGACTGTTCATTATTGTAAGAAACCAAGGGCCGGAGAAAAAGTATCTCATTTTCTGATAGATGACGTCTTATTTCTAAATGTAGACAGTGAAAATAAGAGGAAGGCATCATGACATATTCATACATTCTGCAAATACTATAGCCTGTGCCTGGGATATTACTGGTGATATAATGGGTCAATGTGTCAGGAGTCGATGGCAGAAGAATGTCAACATCTGCTGCGCTGACAATCGACTTTAAAAGCTATTATCTGATAATAATGATATCATTTCAAAAGATATGTACATTCCTAATATTTCCAAACTCATATTTTGATACTGATACAGTATGCACACTTCTTTCAGCTAAAATCACAAAGTCGCCTCTGTACCAGAACTAACCCAAAAACCACCGTGGTACTTTCTCTCTTTCAAATAATGTGATAAGAAAACAAGTTGTTCTATGATAATACTTAGCTGCTTTTTAAATGTAGACATTCAGTGATATAAGGTGAAGCACTGTGGTACATTTGCTGCTAATATTACAGCCAGTACACTAGATATAGTTTTGCTGATATATTAATGTATGCAAAATGTATAATATGGTCTGCCTCTCTGCTGTAAATCTAGCTGAGAGCTCAAAATTCTAAAAAACAAAAGGTCAGCATCACCCATTCACCTGTGACAGAACTTGTTTACTCATTGGCAGAGAGATAAAGATTACATAGAGGCAAAATAAAAGCAAACATTGTGCTGCAGCTCCATGTAGTAGTGTATTTTTTGTTTTCCACAGTTACCCCTGATTGACTTCCAGCACCACTTGTTTATGTTAGAGGGCTCTTCTGTACATAGTTGATGAAAAAAAAAAAAAAACTCACAGCTTTTAGGATCCTAAACCATGACCGAGGCTTCCAGCTTGGCAGTAAAGATCAATCATAGGAGTGCTGATTGATTGGCTCTCTATCCAGAGCGGCACAAAGCGGATGAGGTCAAAAGGCAGTTATCTCACAGGCTGTGCCAAAGGCCATTAATTTGTTATTGCCATGACAAAACATTATCTGGAGTCAAAAGGTACGGGTTATTGGATATGTCATGTCTTATGAGTCCTACGGTGCATGTAACCATCGTCTCAATTCATCCAGTCACTTAAGCCTGCTTACAGCTGGAATGCACCTCAGGGACGACCCCATTGCCCTTATAATCAGTGATATAGGAAAGTCAATATGGGCTATGAATGTGTTGAGTGAAAGTCATGAGGATGTCCTCAACCTTTAGGGAGAAGTGGTTTACTTCTTGTGGTTAAAGGGGTCAAAGCTGGTGCCAATGTCACAGCAGCTGGAGGAGCTTGTGCTGTTCCCTTTCCCCACTGCGAGCTTTCCTCTGCACACACGCGCATATTCCTATTCTTCTAATATTTGAAGAAATAGGTGTAAAATGACTATGTTGTTGCACCATATGCAAAAGCAAGGCTGTTACAGCACAGCACTATGAAAGAGAGAAGCCACGGGTAAGCGAGAATAGCACAGAGAGGGAGTGTGTGTGCGTGGTTACTCACTCCTTTGTCAACGTTACATCATGCAATCCAAACCACGCAGCTCGCCCCATTCACTTTTTCCATTAGGCTGCTCTGCCAGCTCCCTATTTACCATTCAAGCAATTATTAAAAAGGGGGATGTGGACTCTCTGCAAAAGTCAACTCATATAAACCAGCATAATCAGTATAAATACATACAATAGGTAGGGCTGGGAAACATATTAACTTATGAGAAATACTGATATATCTTCAAATGAGATGGTCAGACTGTAATTTTAAACTAATCTAGGTTATGGTGACACTCATTTGGGAAGAGAAACATGACAGATTTGCCAACACTACAAAAACTAGTACGGACTAAAAGGGTTCAATATACGCATTAAATAAAGGCAGATATCTTTCATATTCCACAGTGATAATTTACTTTGAAGCCATTATCTGCCAATGCAGATCATATTGTGCTTTTAAAGTTATTTATCTGAATAAGACTGTTGTTGTTTAACAAGCATTTTTCACACTTTCCACATAACAAGGAGTGACTAAAGATTATATTTTCATATTATTGCAAACATTGTGCCATTTAACCAAGACAGACTTTGTATTTCACTTGATATGCATATTTCTGCAGAAGGGATATCAGTAGGTTATAATTCAGGTACACGTTTACACTGTATCTGTGGATTTGTAAAAGTGCATTTTGTAAAATCTTACATTTGGGATTCTATGCCCACATGGATCTCATTAAAACTCACCTCCTGGACTTTATGTTACAGGAAAACATTGAGTTTTATGTCCTGCTTAAAAAATTCGTTTCATGTTCCTATAGTTGTGCACTGCATTTATGTGTAAAACCAAAGTATCAGACAAAATCTGATGGTGAGTGCACAGTGCATGCTCCATTGCTTTGGAAAAGGCTGTAAAAGCTGCTGTAGGAGCAAAAAAAAAAAAAAAAAGGTAGGCTTGATCGATCCCGCTGCCTACTTACCTTACAGACGAGCTCTTCCCCGCTGTGCAGGTGGGCGGCTCTGAATACGTGGTCTCCCTCCAGGGGCTCCAACAAAAGGTAGTCCCCGATGCGGGAGATACAGTGAGAGGAGTCCGGGGTCTCCGGTGGGCTGGGGGACCCGAGGTTGGGGCTGAAGCTCTGGTGTAACTCTGTAGTCCTTAAGCAAGATAACTCTTCAAAATCGTGCGATTTGTGCCGCGATCTCCCATAACGTGAAATGTTAATTGGATTTGACCTCTGTATGTTCATGAGGAATAAGTGCGATAACTCCACAAAGACGAGGGGGCGGGGGGCTTCCTCCTCCTTGTTCTTCTCACCTCCTTCTTGTCAAGTCAGTGCAATATCACAAATAGTCCCAATAATTTTACCAGATGTTGAATTAAATAAAAAATGTGTTTTGCCTGCACCTTGCTGCTGAATTATGAAGCAGAGTACCAACGAGCAGAGCAGCCGCGTTGGTCTTTAAGCCTCTAAAATGGGGTCTGTAATTTTCTTTGCAGAGTTCAACTGTACATTTGACCCCCTTTGTTTCCCATTCAAAGAGATAAGGCCAGGTTAAAATACTACACGTCGACTCAAACGCTTTTGCACAAGCTTTCTGTAATTTCATTTACAATAAAAAGGTGCGTTTTAACACTACCAAATTGTAACAAAGGCTTCCTAAAGTCAGCTTTTTCAATGAATGAAGGGGGCTAAGGGAAGCCGCAGCTTTTTTTGTTAGCTTATCTCGCCGGTTAAATAGTATGGCACGTTTCATAAAACGGAAACAATTAAATGGTTACAGCTTGCAGGCACAAGAACGACGCTAACAATGTGTCTGAAGCAAGTTTGCAAGCTAATTCAAGGTACTAAATTCAGCCGAATTTGTCTGACTAATGATGCTAGCAGGTGCAGAGCTAACTAGTTAGCTTCCTTGGCTAACTAGTACCAGTTCAGTGCACGGCCTTGTTCCCCGGGATCATATTATCCATGCACGGTGATTGTCATCTACCACAGGAGCAGAAAACCCCATCCGGATAAAAAAGGGACTGCTGAAGCTCTTTGTGTGCGGGAGTCGACGTCCTCTCTCTTTCTCTATGCCTGCTCCAAAGGAGGAAAAGTGTCGTCAGTGTCGTATGTCTGCTGCTGGAAGGAAGGAAGGGACGGCCGGCCGACTTTCCCAGGCCTATCCCTTGATTCAGCAGGACATCCTCTCTCCCGTGGTTCCGCTGTGCTTCTTACGTGGCTGGGAATCTAGTCCATTCAGTGCGGAGGGAGGCCAGCCGAGCTGCACACACTGCCTGCACACACTGCGCCTGAACAGACAAGAGAGAGAGAGAGAGAGCCGCCTGGCCCTCTGACGTCACTCCCAGCTCGGATCCCCATTGGCTCACACCCCTGAGTTATAATATGCAGCACAGTCATGTGAGAGCCATGTTGTGCAGCTACACCCCCAGGAATCTAAATGCATCGCACGCTGGTAAATTGGACGGGGGGAAGAAGGGAGGGTGGGGGCTATTGAAGGGAGAGAGTATAGCTACTGTACGTGCTGTGTTACAAACGTGTTTCCTCCTGAAATGTCATTCAAGGAAAACTGAGGGGGATCCCTCTCTCACGATAGCACACAGATGTTCAACATCCAGCACAGTTATTCAAGGAGGAGGGGGTATTTTCGGAACCAGTGTGTAATGCAGTTTTGTGCAGACTTGGGCCACTTGGGTCCACATGCAGCCCCCTCTTCCTTTAGTATGGCCTACAAGTCTATTTCAGGACACATAAACACACAGACATCACATGATAGAAACTAACCATGAAATCGGAAAATATAACGTTTTTTCTTGTAATCATCAAATACAGAGGATATATTAATTTACTCCCTAAAATGGATAGAATTGGCTTCAAGAGACTTAAAATATGACCAATTTTTTTTCGAGATTTAGCTTAAAAGTAAATACACAAACCCCAGTTCCAGTGAAGTTGCAACATTGTATAAAATGTAAACAAAAACCCAACAGAATGATTTGCAAATTATTTTCAAACTTTATGCAGTTAAATACACTGTTTATAAAAGATTTTTAGTTTTCAAACTGAGAAAATGTTTTACTTTCAACATGTTCCAAAAAGCTAAGACAGGGGCCCTTGACAGCGCCCGGTAAGTGTTTGTGACTAGTTGTTGAAGCTTTGTAGGTGGATTCTTTCCCATTCTTGCTTCTTGTAAGACTTCAGTTGCTTCAGTCTGCATTGTTGTATTTTGCGCTTCATAATGTACCACACATTTTCAATGGGAGACAGGTCAGGACTGCAGGCAGGTCAGTCTAGTACCTTCACTGTTTTACAGCAAAGCGATGCTGGTGTCACATGTGCTGAATGTGGCTTGGTATTGTCTTGCTGAAATAACCAGGGACATCCTGAAAAAGACATCACTTGGGTGGCAGCACATGTTGCTCCAAACCTAGTATGTACCTGTCAGCATTACTGGTGCCTTCCATTAACCCACTTCCATATCATCACAGATGCTGGCTTTTGAATTTTGTGCTGATACCAGTCTGGATGGCCCTTTCCTCTTTAACCCAGAGGACACAATGTCCATGATTTCCAAAATCAATACGAAATGTAGACTCATCAGACCACAGCACACTTTTACCCTTTGCGTCAGTACATCTCAGATGGGCTTGCGTCCAGGAAAGCTTGGCAGTGTTTCTGGGTGTTGTTGATATCTGGCTGTTGCTTGCATGGTAGAGTTTTTTCCTCCACTTGTAGATGTAGCAAACAGACAATGTTACTGACAACATTTCTTAGGTGTTCCTGAGTCCACATGGTAATATTCTTAAAAGAATATCAGTATTTATGCTGTACCATTGCCTTAAAAAAAACATTTGTCTGGATCACAAGTAAAATGAAGCAGCAGGAGCAAAGGTAAAGAAATATGTGTGGAAGAATAAGGAAAGAGTAACCTTAGTTGTGAATAAAAATAAGCAAAAGTTTCAAAAAAGACACTATCGACATACCCACATCTTTCTCATCCAAGACTGTTTTTTGGTCTTCCCTTTGAGTATAACGCAACAAGAGAAAAATAGATGGAAAAACTGAAAAAAATCAAATAGTTTCTTTTAACTGTTGAAGAATTTAATGACATTGATCAGCCTTGCCCTTGAGAAAATCGCTGATGTGCATATTTGAGATGTGCGTAAAGTATTAGCTTTGCTTTGATACAGGGTCTTATTCCATGTTTCTGTGCCAAGAGTGTAAAAACACAGATTTTTGATCTCAGACTTTGATTAAAAACTAGCACAAGGATGAACGCTCCTCTTGTTATGAATTCCTGTCTTGAGAGATGTGCTCCTGTAATACATTACAAAGCGGAGGATGGAAAAGGCTCATTATTCATTGTTCTTCCTAGATTACCAGGGGGTGTGACAGCAGGATTGTGCAATTCCACGTAGGAATGGTGGGGCGGTAAAAGGAATGCTTGCAGCTGGACTGGAGACACTGACAGAAGTGTTCCATTTAACCTTTATTCCCCGTGCTTGCAGGCAGTGGCAGCGCACACAAGCATACACAAACATGCACTATTCCAAACCTTTATTTCTCCCAGCCTGACTGAATAAACCCCCGCAACATGGAAATGCATTTTTCACACACAGAGGCCTCTCATCTCTGATGGTGTTTTGTAGATGTAGAATGTGGCTGCACCCACAAGTCTTTACATAGCAGTTCTCAAGCTTATGTGTGCGTCAGGGATATAGGACCCATTATATACCCACTTTACTTTTTGCTACTTTTCTTAGATGTAATTCACTTTATAATAGCTATGACAAAGTCTCAGGTAATGAGTTTTCAAGGTAAACCACAGTGTTTCCAAATATCCAACATTTTAGTAAGCACTGAAACTTCTAATCTACTTCGGCCATGTCTTCTCCTTGTATATGTACAGAACACCATGGTGACTGAAATGGAGCATATAATATTAGATTACAAAGCTAACAAACATTAAACAGCTGCTTATGCTGCATTTTTGCAAAGAGGACAAGAGGAAAGATTCCAGAGGAGATGGAAAGTACAGACACTAAAGTAAGTAAAACAGAAGACAGGGTTTATGTTTTGAGTTTGTGGTTGCTGAGAGACATGGATATGAAAATGCATTTCTGATATTTTGACAAGTAGATGTG
Organism: Scarus forsteni; assembly: GCA_036419115.1. Lineage (NCBI taxonomy): Eukaryota > Metazoa > Chordata > Actinopteri > Labriformes > Labridae > Scarus > Scarus forsteni. The sequence continues at coordinate 13,386,511 of JAZDUH010000182.1, read as the reverse complement.
AAAAGTTTTGATTTTCCTCAGTTATTTTATCATATTTGAACAACCAACGCCAAATAGTGGGCATAGGTCTAAATGTGGACTGAGTTATTGTCAAATTCAGACTGTTTTTGATTTAACCTTCTAGTATCAACAGTGCAACTTGTAATGTCTATTACTCTAAATAATGTTGCTTCTCAAAGATTAACAGTATCTATATCAGCTTCTAGGAAGGACACAGACCAATGGATTTGAAGCAATCACACATGATGGTGGTCAAACTGATTCTTCACAAGAAATGATTTATTGGAACATTTTTTAATAGTAGGCCTATCATTTGATAACAATGTCTTTTAATCACAGAATCCACTGGTTCATAATAAATATTGGTGGTATTTAATATTTCAGATTTGATACAATCATGTAATGTTGCAAATCTTTGTTTTTTAAATTTAACTGATCTCTCACATTTGTGTATGAAGCTTGTAGCTCATGATGAGCAGCTAAAGCGGCCAGGACTCCCCTGCAAAAGAGATCTTTGTATTTCAATGAGAACATTCCAAGTAAAATAATTGTTAAATTAAGAAAATAGCAGAAATGTATATCCACATGCATTTTGCCCACACTCACCTAGTCTGAAATCTATGGCTTTGTGAGCTGGAGCTGACATGCAGTAATCACAGTGGCAATATTTTTGAACTGTGAGAATTTCTGACAAACAGCAACACATATCAGCAGTCATATCAGCCATACGTCCAGTTAGGGAAACTCAACTTTTCAATAAAATCAAAATGGATAAGTTACAAGTTAACCTCCCAGTTGGTTTGCATCTTTGAAGATTTTAACTTAATGATTAAAACATTTTCTTAACCAGAAAACATGTCTTTTATACTACAAATATGCACATTCTAACATGAAGCGAGTACATGACCTTTGATGCCCCTGCAACCTGCTTTAGAAAGAGGACACAGGGGGAAACCCAATTCTTTTGCAACTCTGCATTATGCAATAAAGGTCATGCACGTAACTTTTGTAAATGTTCCTTTTTTTATTGGCATACAGCACGAGAGCTGTTTTAACTAGCATGGAATAATAAACACCAAATAGAAAAGGAGTCAAGTCTGTTCACTACTATGTGATTGTCTAATTCAGTGATGGGTTTTCTTTTTGCATTTCTGTTTTACATTCCTAAATCTCTACATTTGAGCACTGGTCTGACCCCATAGAGATTCGGTTAAGCCTAAACCACAGCTGTGCATGAATCAGAATAATAATCCCCAAAGATTCCTTTTTGCCCCCATTCCCTGACACACTCTGTGACTCATTCGCAGAAGAGAGCAGCACTCGAGAAAATCCATTGAGGCTCATCAGCTCTCCAGACACGCCTACATGCCGAGGAGCAACGGCAGGCTGCCCCGGCAGTGCCTTCCAGCAAGAGCTCATGACTCTGTGTGGATGTGTGTGGTGTGGGTTTGTGTGTGCGTGTGCCGCTGAAGCAAGATGTGTCCTGGAAGACTACAGAGGTCAACAAGGACGGATGAGTGTCTTTGAATCCCCTGGGCAGTGTTATGATGTTACCAACTTCCTAATAGGCTGTTTTGCCCTGTAGAAAATGATCTAAGGTCAGTCTGTGCTGGGATGTTGACGCTACAGGAAGGCCTAAGGGTTGACATCCACCATAGGAATGTGTTTTCAGATGAAACTCATTAGAATGTACCATGAAACCCACTCAAATGAGACTTATTTTCCTCACATTATACATGCAGAAAATAGCCAATTTCCCACCGTAACATAGCAACGCAGCTATAGCCAGCTCACGTTGACACCAGCAAGAACCAGCGCCGTCACTTCCACACCCTGCGGGTAACTTCCACTGAGAAACTCGATCATCAGTGAGAAGATAGATGCAGAGGCACATAGGAGGAATGAGATCATTCAGCCCGAGTGAGAGGAGAGGATGTGTGGGAGAGAGAGAGCGAGGCAGAAAGACAGAGGAGGGAAAAGCTGGTGAGCAGGAGAACGTGACGAGTGGTTAAAAAAAGTGGAGAAAAGTCACAGAAAGCGGTGTTCCTCCTATTTTTATTTTCGAAAAACTTGGGGATATACCCTTTGATAGAATGTGGCAGAGAGCAGAAAGTTTGACCCAAAGGCATTAAATCTAACCATATAATGCAAAGACGGCTGGTACAACAAACATGATACAAGATGCAACCATCCAGGTAACAATAAGTGTAAATGCAGTAAAAAGGGTCATACTGCTGTGTAAGTCTCACCATATACAGGTGAATCATTCTAAATAGGATATCTTCAAATCAAAATGGATATAGATGAATAGATAAATACAAACATAGATTGTTTGGCTGTAGATCAGTCTACACATACCTCAGTTGGGCCGTAACTTGCATTGTATTCATTCATGCTTTGCTGACTTTGTAAGGGGCTTTGACCTGGAAGTTGACATCCATAAATGCGTGGCATAGCAGAAGTGGATTTTTCTTTTGCCGTGTGATATCCCCATAAGCACAAGGGATGGCATGCACTGCATCTGTGTCAAAGTAAAGCAAAGAACTGCCTCTGTTAAACCTAAGTATACTGTGGCCCAGTTTGAAACTTGAAAATCCTCAGGGGCCTATAAACCCTTACTACATCAAAACAAGGGAGTCAGTGCATTCACTTCCATATTTCTATATCAAGGTCATATTTATTGAAATGTTTAGATTTAATCAGATACTGATAAACTTGTAACACGTTAAGGCTTTTCTTAACACCATTCTTGTGTAAACAGAAGGTGCTAATGCAATGAAAACTCAGTTTTGGCCCGTTTTAGTTGTTGTGTAAACAGGCCTTTAGATGATGGATTTTGACCTTCCTATAATTCTCACTTTTCCGCCCTGCTGAGATCTATGTCTGTCTGACCATGCTTCTCTTAAAAAGTTGATGTTGATCCTTGTACTGGAGCTGTTGGTTCAGCCTATCTTGGCTAAAATATACTATCTGAGGGACGTGACATAAGTAATGATATAATTTGAGTAAAATCATCAAACTGACTTTACACATATTTTCTATAAGGTAGAGCAAAACGCAGGAATTTTCTCATGTTTAAAGACAATTTGGTTTTGATGAAAGTCATTAGAAGGTTTATTTTGTTTAAATTGAAACTTGACTTTAATTTTAAGAATTATGTTTATAACCTGACACACCACCGATCTATCAAGCACATTCATAACAGATAGTCAATCAGAAAATGTAATAGGTGGGCATTACTGCTCTGGTGTAAAGGAAAAAACACGAGACACTTCATAAAACTCTGGTGACAAAACATGTCAAAGGTGAAGCAAATAGCCTATATCTTTTCTATAGAGACTTTTGTAGTGTAGTTATTTGTTTTTCATTTCAGAAAGAAAAGTAGTCCAGATCTGATGAAACCTCTAATGAAGCTGTTAGCATCTAAGCTAATCTCCGTGTGAGCGGTTACTTCCAGCTGTCCTCATGCTCATATAGCTTCTACTTCTCCTGCTCTGAAGGTAGCTGATTGGGCCGTCCTACTTTGGGTAGCTCACAATCAGATCAGTTGCAGATTAGGTGTGATGAATCTGCCTGATTACAGACATTGAGTCAGGCTGATCCATCATCACTGCAAGGTCATTATGTCTGTGGTCTTTATATTATGGGAATTAGCTGTCATGTCCTATCACAGCACACAGCTGGAGCTCACAGAAGGCTGCAACCAACACAAGCTAGGGGAGTCTATGTACAAAATAAACTGAGCTGTAAAGCTTGTCTATGGTTTTGCTGCCCAGCATATTATGCCAACGCTGCTGTCTGCAATTGTACAAGTCAATAACAAAACTCATGCCAAAACACAGATTTTCACAGAAAAAATGACTATCACACCAAAAAACACGAAACGCTAATTTTTAAATAATAGCTGAATTATTTCTTCGATGTCAGTGCATCACTAGTCAAGTATGTAAGTGTAATGCATTCTAAGGGACATGATGACAATACAAGCTTGTGTAGTGCTGCTGTTTATAAGGAGGCCTCGAGTCCCACCTTGGCCCCATTTTTTTTGTTGTAGGTGGAATTTAAGTGAGTCTGAAACAGCACTACCATTATAGCAGCCACAAATTATCATCTCCACAGCCATCTTTAGTGGCCAAGCAGCTAGCATCACAGAGGCCACAGAGTCTGTGATGCTAACATGCTAGAAAGGTCAACATGCACTAGCTCCATATAGAAACTTGCTAAAAAGGGGCATCTTGAAAAGTGTCCATCTATGAAACAGTCCCCCCTTTGAGCTAGTATACTGAGACAGTGACAAAGCTTGACTGCCTAATCCAGCTCAAACTTCTTAAACTGTGTGTGTGTTAACATATAGACTGACAATCTAACTCAGAGGTATTCTTGGCCCTTTTCTGACTGCAGACTCCCTCTCATGGGACCTCCAGGTTTATTTTTATATTTACTGTCAAGATTTCCTCAAATTCCCATGATCCCCATCCATTTTATGACCCTTGGTCAGCATGTTGGTACAAGCTAACAGCTGCAGTACCCCTCAATTTAAAGTGAGTGGAAAAAACAAGTTATTTTTGGGGATGGGTACATGTGCCACATTCTGCTCGGCATGGTGCTTTGGGACCGAAGGCCTGTGTTTAACAGAGAGCGAGGGGTAGAGCTGCAGATTTGAGAATAGGGGGAGAGAGGGAACAACAGGAGGATAATACTCATATTTCTTCTCCCTCTTCCTGTCGCTCTGAAGCCGAAGCTGCTTGTCATGCAACAATAGGAATCATAAAAAAGGGGTGCAATTATAAGTGTGAGCTTGTTTTTTAATATGTAGTTGTAATGAGAGATGCCCTCTCAAATGACATGTTGTACAGAGAGAAAGCTCCCATTTGTAATTGTGGAAGTGCACTGTATTATTTTCCTTACCCCAAGAGGTTTGAAAATCAGATTTTTCATCATGATATATGTATAGGAGTGTCATCATGTTTTAACAGAACCAGACACAATGACCATGTTTGTACATCTTTATTGCAGGCTGTGTAGCACACAGGCCTCACTGGGATTTGCTGGCTTTTTATGGCTTGGAATGCCATATTTTGCATTCTTTTTAGTATGCAGTGTTCAAGGCTTTTTGTTTTCTCCTCAAAATGGTAGTCCAGTGTGAACATCTAACAGAGGGATCTAACCTGATGCACCAGATGGACCATTTAATATATTTCACTGGTCCATCTGGGAAAGAACCCATATAAAAAGTGTTAAGAAATGGGCAGGACCTTTTAAAAGCATATCCAGGAGGTGATCGGATGACTATTCCTACAGTCACATTCATTACAGGCCAATAATTTTGTAGGCAGGTGCTACTGCTGCGGTGTTAAGGACAGAATTTAAAAAGTCTGAAATGTGGTCCAGCTCTGATAAAACCTCTACCGAAGCTATTAGCATCTATGCTAATCTCGGCAAGTAGTGTCTTCCTGCCTTACTCGTATCTCCCACCTCTTCCTGAATCAAAGGATGCTGGTTGGTCCTTGCTGCTTTGGGGCACTCACACTTGTCGTAGATTGGATCTGTTGTATTGCTTTTGCATAAATGTTCCACAAGGGTTTCCTGCTGTATTGATTGGTATGGTCATCTTCTATGAGATTTTATGTGTTGTATGTTCAGAAATGATTTCTGCATACCGTGGTTGCAGTTAGATTTGCCCCTTCTGTCTGTTGAGGCTACATTCCCAAATAAATCCAGAAAAAGACATCCATGTCCACCTTGCAATGAGCTTTGGTATAACAAATTGTTCTCAGAAGGTAATCAGGCACAAATTGGTTAAGGACCACCTGGTATCCCAATGTCTGATTTTGACATTAGTGGGTCAGAATCTCTTGCATACAGTTTTTAAAAGTTTTAACAATCCTCTGATGCTTCCCATGACCTTGCAAACCAAAGAGGATAATTATTTTGAGCACCAAAAAGGCATTACAATGCATTGGTACACATCCACACAGAGCAACGAGCGTGATGGGTCAGATATTTAGAACAGCTGCAAAGATTGGACAAAATTTTTTTATGTCAGGCTCTAAGAACGGGTTTAATTTCCAAGAACTGTTCCATTTCCAGCATCACAAGGGACTGGGTATTAAGCAAATCTGCCCATTTACAGAGAAACAATGTGAATCATTTATCCTCAGAGATGGCTGAAAGTCAAGGGCTTTCATAATATTATTCTAAATCTTTCATTTGTAGAGCAAAGAGGAATAATACCCGATCAAAGAAGGTCAGAAATAAAGACAAGACACTTAAAGTGGTTCTGATTTAGCTCTGGACCCCTTACTTCGCTTGCTAAAGGCCGTGCAGGATTTATGAATGCAAATGCACAAACACATTGCTTGAAAACTGTCCAGTCAGCATGTATATAAACCCAAAAGAACAATTCATCTGATCAAACTAACAGCAGTGCTTCCTTTGACCTTAATTCAACCTGCAGACCCTTCACCAACAGTTAATGTGCTGCTGCATCCGACCAAATCAAACAGAAAATGTCCTGTAATCCTGCCTGGAGTGAGACATTTTTTCCTCCAGCAGGAAATGTGAGCGCCTGTGAGTGGCAGATCAGGCAGACAAGACCACCACCATCAACACCACCACTACCTCCCCCTCTGCAGAGCGGAAGGATCTTGGCTCGAGGGGAGACGGGATTGGCGTCACTGGCTTGGATCTCTCCTTCATGAAGTCAGACAGCTGAGCAGAGCGAGGACTTGTGGCAGCTCTGTCACCGGACAGGGTGACTCACTCACTCATAAGTGGGGAGGTTAATAATAGTCATACATCAGAGTGGCTATGAAGGAAATCACTCAGCTTTAGCAGCCTATGCCCTCCGCACGGCCCAGCTGGAATGCAAAAATGCAAAATGACCCTATTGAGCTCACTGAATACATGTTTAGACAGTAACATTGTCAGAAATGAAAGAAATACAAAATCAGCATCCGTGTCTTGATTAGCGTTTTCTCTATGATACATGACATACTTATCCAAGAGCTAAAAAAATATTTCCTGGCACTGCAGCACCTGCATGAGCTGCCCAAGGAGTCACAAGGAAAATCATGCAGGCAGATTTATTAAATTTTGACATTTTGAAGAGGCAAGGCAAAGACACCAACCTCATACTGCATGTGATATTGATGAGTCAGTCACGAGTTTCTACGCCTCGCAGGGGAGTCAAAGTAGGAGAGCTCAGCACTTAAGACGAGTGCATTTGGTATGGTGTAAAACAGAATACTCTGAAGCTTAGTAAAATACAACAAACGTGCAAGCAAGATTCTTTCATTGTATTAATTACAGTTCACATAATACAACAAGTTAGGTTTGATCAAAGTTAACAAAGACATGATCTTTGTCTCTGTTCTTTGCTGGAGATGTTTCATACTAAGAAGACTACAATTAGACACCTTGTGGCTTTTTGGTTTTCACTGCTTTTTCAGAGCAAAGGGTATGGTTTTGTGTTGTTGTTCTCAGAGCTCTTATGATGTTTTACCTCTATAAGAAAACAAGACAATCTCAAAAGCAGAAACACTGCATTTTTTATTTTCTAATATACAATCAAAGCAAAATAAAAACCAAGAACACAAGAGCATTGCTTATATCCCAAAAAGTGAAGATCTTGTTGAGACCAGACTGCACAATTTAAGCACAATTATAGCTCAGTCCAAATTTTGCTGTGCTTTGGGACCTGTTGGTAGATTTATCTTGAGGAATGTTTTAACATGTTCTACCAGAGTAAAGTCAGGTGGATTAATGCTCCTTCAGCAGTTGAGTATTCACCTTTCTCTTAAAAGTAGATAGGAACTCTGCTGATTGAATGGAGTTGGGTAATTCATTCACCACTTGGGAACAGAGGAGAAGATTCTAGCTGCTGATTTTTAGTCGTGCTGAGATCTGATTTCTTTAATGGCAGAGAATAGAGGATGAGAGGGAGTGCAGACCTGGATGAGGGATTCCAAGTTAACAGTACCCCTTTTCCACCAAGCTGGTTCCAGGGCTGGTTTGGAGCTAGAGCCAGACTTAGCACCAGTTCTTGGTTTTCCACAGACTAAGCACCGGTTGCTGGCTCTCAAAACCGGTGCTTGGCAAGCACCAACTCTTTGCTGGGCCAGCAGAAAGAACCACGTTACGTCCGGGGCTACGCGCTTATGTCAGGGGGTGGGGGCAGGATTATTGACCAACCAAAGCAGAGTAAAAACACGGAAGAGAGCCATTTTTAAAAAGACGAGTTCGGGGTAAGCAGTAAGAAGATAAGTTGGAAGATAACAATGGACAGTAAAACGAAACAGCAGTGGTCAGTGGAGGAGACGACTTTGCATAATCATCGAGCAGCATTAACTTGCTGGATCGCCAAATTTTGCTCTCCAAGGATGGCTCGAAAAGCCAGCAGCAACACTTGAACCGCAACCTAGTCCTCCATCTTTGTTGTGGCGCTAAAATTTGGCGCTAGTTGCTTTGGGAAACTGTCGTGACGTATACAGATGTACACAGACGTATACATTGACGTGATGACGTAGCTCTCTGGCCGGCACCCGTTTGTGGAAAAGCAAACGGTTCTTAACCGGTTCTCACTTGAACCAACTGCGAACCTTCTCTAGCACCAGCACGAGCACCAGCCCTGGAACCAGCTTGGTGGAAAAGGGGTACAGGAGCCATTCCTATTACTGTTTTGTAGAGCTTAAATTTGATTTGAGCTTTCACTGGGAGACAATGAAGGGAGATGTGCAGCAGAGTAGCATGTGCTCTCCTGGGCTGGTTAAAAACCAGATGTGCTGCATTCTGAATCATCTGCAGAAGTTTAAATGTGCATGTTGGAAGGCCAGCTAGAAAGTTGCAGTAGTCAATGCGTGAAATCACTAGAGCCTGAACAAGAAGCTGTGTTGCCTGTTCTGTCAGGTAGGGTCGGATCCTCTTGATGTTATAAAGGGTATATTGAAAAGACATAGCAATCAAGGCCACATGGATCTTAAAGGTTTGCTACTCATCAATCAGGACATCCAGATTTCAGGCAGAATTTGTGGGCATGAGATTATTGGATCTAAGCTGGATGTTGATCTGTGGTTGAATGGAGGGACTGGCTGGAAAGACAATAAGTTCAGTTTTGGACAGATTTAGTTGAAGGTAACACTCCTTCATCCATACAGAGATATCGATGAGGAGGGATGACTCAAGTGCTTTTTTTCATTAAATAGGTCCTCAATTTAAAAAAGGGTTGTGAACAGATACCATATTTATTGTGTGTACATCATGACATCATCCCAACTCAAGCACCAAAAAACAGAAATATATAAGTAATTAAACTGAACAAAAATGTAAGGCCTTCTTGACTTTGTGCATCATTTCAAGGAATCAATTCAAACTTTACCCTGCATAACTAACTTGATAGGGAACCAATGTTTTTGAAGTTATATCGATGCCTTTATAAATTCTGCTTGATCATATTTTTCATCAATTCTGATAGATTTTTTGAGGAATAAAGTTGGCTGACAGGTTTTCAGTGGCAACATATTAGACACATTGCATCTCTTATTTGTAGTGCAAGGCTAAACAGGGCTGCAAGTTTCTGCAGCTCCCACTCTGAATTGAAGCAACACCAAACATATAAGCTTTATAGTGTGCAGTTACCATTTGAGTAAAAGCCATGATTTTGACCACTTCAGTTCTTTGTCCTAGTTCCTGCTGACTGCCTCTGATGAAAATATGAACGTCTTGATTTGGAAGACAGAACAAAGTGAAAGAAATTGAAAAAAAAAAGAATAGTTCAGCACTAAGGTTACTGGTATCAACTCCATGAGCTGTTTGTTATCGATGCTCAAATAGAACTGTTTTTTAAATTCCCATCACTTAAATTAATCAGTAAGAACCGTTACTATGAGGGTTATAAATGGACCATTACTTCAATAAAGGGATTTTCTGATATACTTAAGCTGAGAAAAATCAGTGCTCTTGAAAATAGGTGTGTGACTTGATTGCTTGTCTTATTTTTCATGTCACGAAAGAATGACACACTTTGTCTTATAAAAAGAAACTGGATACACATATAACATGTTATGAGACTGATGAAAATTTGAAGATATCTCTTCTGACCTGAGAAATATTGATGTTGCTTCCAGGGCTCTGTAATGTCATGAATTCTCATTATTTTGCCCATGTAGGGAGTTGACAAAATTACACTAGTATGTGGTAAAAAAGACCAAAGTTTTACCCGAAGAGCAGTGTGTGGTTTATTTTAATATGCTGTATCATATCACACCACTCAGTATGACTTTATTAAGGGGCTTGGTTTGGTTTGGTTTGGTCCACTCATGTGTTATGTGTATTATGGTAAATGATGATTGCATTTACAGTCTTTTGTGACAAAATGTCAGCCTTTTCAGATGGCTTATCAAAAGACATAATAAGTAATGTGGTCTAAAAATGTTGAATGGATATTTCTGAATCTGCAGGCAGATAAAACAAGCACATTTTGATCACATTTAAAGGGATTTTCATATTGTTCAAAGGTCAGATTTGCAGTGATTTGGATCCTGTACCATAAGCTATAAAACGACGAGAGCATGCTGTCCTTGTCTGGCCTCTGCCTGAGAACACACATACTGGTTTACACACACACACACACACATCACTGCAATATACGCAACTCTCAAGCTGCTGCCATGGCAACCTGCCTCCATCCCCCAGGGAGAATTGTACAGGATTGCAAACATAAACACACACTCACACTTCTATACTACACACACTGAAATACACACAAGGGACCCCGCACTCTAATCTCCCAGGAAAGAAGGAACACTCTGCTTGCTTTATGAGCCGTTTTGTGCCAAAAAGTAGGTTTCAAGTCTTCCTGGAAAGGAAAAATATGGTGAGGTGTTTTGATTCACTTTTCCTTTTTCACTGTAACATGCATAAGAATTTGGATTTAGAACTCACAGCGTGATCATGGTTGGCTTAGTGCCTCCTTTGTCATCTAAAGTGACTCACAGCTTCAAATGCTGTGTTCATTTAGAGCACTAGTTTCTTTTTCTTTAATATGAAGCAGGGCAGCCACAGAAACAACTTTAGATTTAAACCTTTAAAGAGAGAAAAAATCAGTGCAGTAAGAATCTGTATGGACTTGGATTTTTGTATTGCGGATGAGACATTACTGGGTTTGTTACAGAGGTTTGTTTATTGATATTTCTATCCACATATAAGATGATGTAAATGTAACTCCTTACTTGTAAACATATTCATGAAAAAAAGAAACAACTTTGGAGCATGAAGTATCAAATCTTAGGTTAACAAGGGAAACATTTTTTCCCCTAAATATATACTGTGGAGGGGTAATCAAGTGAGATAAAAAAAAAATCAAAACTGCTTAATGCAATAATCCTTTAAATAAGCAATCCAAGACTCTCTACACTAAAATGCAAGACACTGGAGACAATGCTCACGTTGCTGACGTTCTCACTGTAGCACAAATGCTACAGGTTTATGTTGCTACTTGACCTGACCTCAGAGAAATATCTTCAGCATGTTTTTTTTAAATGTAGAAGGATTTCTTTCACTTGTAAAGTTTACTGCTCTGAATTCAGTAAGGGGGTGAGATTCAGAATTTTTTGTGCAATGTAGCCACCTGCCACTTTTTAGAGCTCTGGTTCAGGGTGTTATTTTTGAACCCATGACCTGGAAATACACAACTGTACAGACATAAATAACATACAGTGCCATCAAATAAAGATAGAGTCATGTTAAGAGTACATTACATGAAACTGGCACATTAAGTGGAGGGATACGTAACTTCATGAGCCACAGATTTGCAGACATTAAAAGGATACTACAGGTTTTTATGAGTGGGGTTGTGTGTGATAAATGCCATGAGCCTGAGCATGTTCTACAGTGCCACATATGACTTCTCTCTCCTTTTAGAATTCAGATGCTAATGCTATACATTGCTGTATATGGTGCCAAACACTGTGTAACTGAAAGAATGGCCAGAGAAAACAAGCCATAAAAACAGTCCAGTCATCACACACTACAGACAGTTTGTTTGCCTCCGCTTACCTTTCAACTACCAAACCACTTGATTAGGCACTATTTAAAGACACTGCAATGTCTACCTGCCTCTGCTAACCAAGCACAGTAATTTTGACATAATGTTTTTTAGCTCTTGGTATCTGACCTATAAACTCTGAACAGAGAGAGAACTGAGCTGGAACACTGTGGTTCATGCCAAGTGACTCAGACAAACCCATTTCAATAAACCTAAACAATCTCTTTTACTAGAAGGAGGACGGGGGCCTGGATGCTATGACAGTATTATGTGAACCACACTCTGATATTGAACAAAACCACTGTTAGTTTGATAACTCTTACTGATTTTTAAAATATCTGGCCGGATGCTTCTGTGTTTGGGTCCTTATTTGGTTTAGACTGCATGCACACCTTCAACTCTTGGGCAAACCAGACTCTGGTGCACTTGAAAGTAACTGATGTTTTTGATTTGCACCGGAGCTCTTCAAGACATTCACACTTTCTCAATTCAAATCAACTACCAAAGATTTTTAAAAAACAAAATCTAAACCAAAACATGTTGGTTGTGAAAGCATTTGAAGCATTTGCTTTTGAGGCCCTGTCCATGTTCTCTGTAAACACAGCAGCTTTTCAAGAAATGTGTCTGTCTCCATGACAATACTGATAACATTGCAGTTCATATACCAGACCTGTAAGTGCAGCTGTAACATTGCTACAGACATACACCAGAATCAGAGAAGAGGACATGGAGCATGCGCTTACATCATGAACAATGTAATCAAACACTGGTGTATGCTGTTCTCCATGTCCACTTGTTACTTGCGATGCTTGTAGGGAAGCAAAAGGTTTTGCTGTGAAAGCCATAACAAGCTCAGTAGCTTCTGCAGCACGAACACGGCACCGTATTCTGCCATTGTTTTTCTTTTGTTGTCAGGGTTCATACATGCAGTTTAAGGGAGAGATGGGACTGTGATGTCATTTTTACTGAAATATCATCATTGTACACACAAAAATGCAACAACTGCATATTCGGATTGATTATCTCTGGGACCTGTTTTCAAAAATGCATTTACATGTCCCTAAAATGCGGGAAGTGGGAAGAAATTCCACAATTAAAGACTTGAACAGATACTCCTGAATTTGTCTCTATGTGGGCAGCCCATAATGGTGCCTCCACACCAAACCGAGTTGATGCAGTTCAAGCAAATGATAGTCCAGTTTTCAGGATGGTGCAGTTTGTGCTGATGTCAAGGCTGGTATTCTGAACATTTCTATCTACACTAAAGTATGCATTTTTATTTGAGCTGATATGCAATAATATTGGTGCAACCAATATCCATGACAGCAGCTGTTTTTACGTATGCATTTGCTTCACTGAGAGTGTCTGACAGCATGTTAAAGGATAAGTTTGGTTTCTACAGCTTTCACATTGTTTATAGAATGAAGTAGAACAATATACTCACCCAGAAGGCTTTCCTGATCCAAACAGTGCTTCAGGAGATATTTAGATCCAAAATCGAGCGGCGGACATCCGTATAATGATGGCACATAGGGCATACAGCGCTGCTCCTAAAACTGCATTAATCGTCCAAAAACTCATTAGTTTCACCAATATTCTATCATGGTCCGCTTGGGCTACTCCTCCACGACAGTCTGTGTCACTCCAGACATGTTGTGTGACTGTACTGACCTCTGAACTGAAGAAGAAGAGCGCTTGCCTTTGCGCATGCGCAGTACTCTCTGGAGCGCTGCCTCCGCATCCTCCTTTCGATGAGCTCCTCATCTGTAAACTCTGGCTCGAAACTGTAAGGACACCCATCATATTCAAAGTTCCCCTCCACAACATCTTCATCTGATAGATATTCGTCCATTTTGCACAAAACTGGAAGAAGAAAGACGTTGTGTAGCCGGCTGTCTTCCCCTGAAACAATGAGCCATACTGGGCATGTGCGGAGCAAGCCCGAGCAGACCATGATAGAATATTGGTGAAACTAATGAGTTTTTGGACGATTAATGCAGTTTTAGGAGTGGCGCTGTATGCCCTATGTGCTATCATTATACGGATGTCCGCCGCTCGATTTTGGATCTAAAAATCTCTCAAAGCACTGTTTGGATCAGGAAAGCCTTCTGGGTGAGTATATTGTTCTACTTCATTCTATAAACAATGTGAAAGCTGTAGAAACCAAACTTATCCTATAACAGTTTGGTCCTCAGACCTTGAAAAAACATTTTCTGTGACCCTCTTGGTAGTCAGTGCTGCCCACCCCTGATTTATAAAAACAATTCTCCTGCATCTCTATATAGTTTTGCTGTTATTGTTCAGAATAAAATCCCCAACATCCAAGTAACATGTCTGATGAGGACTCTGTAAGGCATTGCTTACTGCTGCACTTGATCACTTAAGCTCGACTTCCTGTCTATAGTGCTGCACTGTCTCATGTTTCAAGCCATTGGTCTCTGTGTTTAAACCCACCAGACTGCGACAGGTGCACACTCTCACAAAGGAAGTCCCTCTTCTGTACGATCTCTCATTATATGTTGAAGACAGCGGGGATAACTGCATAACAATCACTTCAAACAAACAAGGCTCTCCCCTGTTTCCTCTTCCTTTTCTGAGTACTCTGAACTTTCGTATGACGCTGTAAAGTCTCAACAGAGGAAAGACCGTTGTTGACGTAAAATAAAAATCTAGGCCATGAGAGATTGAGGGCAGCATATCAGATAACACATGCATGATGTAAAAAATATGAATGCAAAGACAGTTGCAGAGGAAGTGTCTGCCATCTTTTGCAGTTTCAGAGATCCTTGTGTGGGCTGTTAGCCACATCACTTTGAATCCGGCCTGCATTCACGTAATGGGGATGTGCAGCTATTAGGAGAATAATTGACTGTCTTCTCCAAAGGGCCTTAGCCTCCGGCAGAATAGCCTTGAGCCCATGAAGGAAGGAGACAAACAAGGAGGGAAGAAAAAGAGAGCGCAAGAGGGAGGAGTGACCTGCGATTACTGTCACAGTAAGCAACATTAGCAGCATTAGCAGTGACAGTAATGATCTGTTTCTAGCTTATCTGGCTAACAAAGGCTGGCATGTCAAACAAACCATGCCTGTGGCAATCAGTGCCGGGCATGGGTCAGTGTATTTAGCATACCATTAGAGCTAAAATGACTGCAGAGTGCTCCCACTGAAACATGAAAGCCAGGAAAAAATGAGGGCTTATGGTTTGCTGCCTCTTTCACCCAAAATGATCACTTGCTCTGAAAAATATTTTAGCTCCAACAGCGCGGGAAAAGTTGCCGCCAAACGCAGGGACATGCCTGCAGGTGATCTGCAAAAGAAATGACAAAAACAAGCACATGTATGTCTCATCATCAGTGTGGTATGTAAACTCCTGCTAGCAATCTAGTAAATATTGGACATAAAGGAGAAAAGAGGAGTTGTTTACTCCCAATTTACTCCCAACTTTTAAATGATATTTTAGGAGGCCTAAATTAAGTGACAAGCATGTTAACGCTGAACAATTAAGGACAGTTAAAACAGTTAGAAGCCTCATATTGTCATTTGGGAGTAAAGTTAATTTCAGTCATTTTCTTAAAATGTATTTAATGTATAAAATTAGTTTATAAAGAACCTTCAAAGCACAGACTGTAAAGAATTTTGCACAACACCAAAAGGATTAAAAAGGCAAATTAAAGAGATGCAGCAGAAAAAGGATAAGTTAATTAAACACGTATTGTTCAGACGAACACAAGTCCAACCTAGAATCCAAAATACAATGGCTGTGGTAACAATTGTTTCATTAAAAGCAGTAATATAATGCTGTTGTTATCATAATTATTATATCGACAAAATAGATGAAAACAACTTAGATGTAGCAAGCTACTTTTGTCTTGAGGTTTTGCAAACTAGTAATAGCAGGTGTGTTGAGTAAATATTTCTTTGTTCATATATCAATCCAAGACTGAAATTATCCTTATCAATTCTTGTTATCAAACAATTTTGTGGGTACTCTTGTTGATTTCATCTGTTCAACAACAATAATCAAGGCAAACATAGAGCAAGCAGCCATGGGAATCCAGTCACACATTGATTCCCTGAGCTTGCAGCCAACACAGTCACTTGTGAAACCATAACAAAACGTCTTCCTAAATGGTGGAAGCATTTCTATCATCGGAGCCATTTTATCCAACATCATAGTGAGAGGGGGAAAGAAAGTATGTGAATGGAAATAGTCCAGTTATTAAAACAGTCCACTGCAGCACATGTAATGCACATTAAAACAACAGTGAGACTGTCGCACAGAATGACATTACCCCGAGGAGTGGTCAGCATAGAGTTTGATGTTTTTAGGTTCAAAATGACATTTTCATTGTCAGCATAGAGTTTTTAAGTGCCGTAAACCCCCAATGATATCACGGTCACGTATTCACACTCCCCGTATTTATATGTTTTTTTCAGTCAGACCTATTAATTTTGATATCATGTACATTCTGCAGCATTGTTGAAGTTTAAATCTTGCACGTCACAATATAATGCCAGTACATACCGATTCAGCCGATGAGAGTGTCAGTATGTCTTTTTGTTTTTTTCAGCCCATGTTGGCTGTTTTATACCATGTGACTTTGCATCTTGCAGGGAGGAGAGACGCTTACTTTGTTTTTACTCAGTTAGTCTCTCTCTAAAGTGACCGGTGTTCTGCATAACTTTAGTGTTTTGTGCATTGATTTTGTGTTTGTTTGATATTCTCCAGAATGCCACCCGTAGGTACTATAAAAGTTATAAAAACATGCCTAGGGTATATTTAAATAAGGTATTTCTATTTGGTGGATTTTCACTTATTGCAGGTGGGTCTGGAGGCTAACCCTCCGCGATGGAGGGTGGAACACATATTTGCATTTCCAGTTACTTAAAATACACACCTATGTGTGGACACAGCCTCAGCCTTACAACTTACCTTAACAGACACTGTTCCCCAAAAAGTCTCCTGAAACATTACCATAAGATTGTGCTGAGTTGCATTCTCACAGCAAAACCATTTTTCCATTCTCCACTGTGGAAAAACTAATAGGTTCACTCTGCTCAGGCCCCCAGCCCTGTCTCTTTTTCTGCCTCTTTTACCAAAATGATCGCTTATACTGAATCAGATAATGAGAAGGGCTGCAGTGCTCAAAAAGCCCTCTGATGAAGGCTCAGATAACCGATACTTCAACCTTTCACACTGTCTGCTCGCTCTAACTCTGATTTTAGATAACTCTTTCATGTGGTACTTCATAAAGAGACAGGGGGTGTCTGTGGGTGGAGCATTATGGGTAGCAGACCTTTGCGATGTCATCTCAGTGATTGTGTCTTTGATGCAGCAGGACGGCCCCTTTCAACAGCACACCCCTGCAAGCGATGGGTAGATAAGGCAGAGGATGAGAACTGCTAAGCTCCAAGTTTCTCAGTGTGGCACCTTAACCGTTAGCTTTCTGCTGACTCGCACAGCCTGGGACTTAATGCTGAGTTTACAGGTGTTTGAGCCTGTGTGTGTGTAAGCAAATAAAAGTTAAAGAGGAAGTTTTTGTCTGCTTGCATTCCCACCAGGTTCCTTTGTTTTTTTTAAAGGTCATCATCTGTCGTGCCCACATCATAGGTCATTAGTGCTCTGTGTTAACAGTAAACACACTCTTCACACGACAAACACGCACTGGAAAGCGAAGCATTCGGGATGCAAAAGCAAACCACCTGCTGTGTTGTTTACCCGCATATTCACACAGATTCATTTTTATTTTTCCCTCAAATCTAATTACTCTTCCTGCCTTTCCCTTCAGCGCACACGTGGCACTCAAACACACAGATGCAAATAACACAAGCATGATGTAATTATTGCAGCCTTGGAAAATTCTGCACGTTTCCTGCTGTTCCCAATGACCTGAAAATGAGAGGCGCTGCTGTAACATCATTAAAAACAATAAGTAAATATGTGGGATGCATCAACATTGTGGATAATAAAGTATGCAATAATAGGAGAGGAAACTGTTCTTGCATTATAGCCTTATGGCTGCTTTATCTATTACTCTGTGTGTATGTTTCTGAAAAAACAAAAGCTTCGGGTTGGTAGTCACAACCCTCTGTTAGGTTTACAGTTACCAGATGATAAAATCACAGTGAAGGGATGAACATGAGACCTGATAACCTCGGCCTATGATCTTGTACCTTCCAAATGTAATCCATTCATTATCAAGTAAAAAGGGATTTTTTTTTTAACATTGTGCAGCAGCTGAATAAACCTGAGTCAATGGCTACTTTAAATGAGAGCTTTAATTCCCCTTAAATTCAGAGTAAATCCTCTTTAAAGAATATTAAGAATGACCTTGTAAACACCTAATTCTGAATGAAAACGACCAACCTAATTCAGAAGTAGGTGGTTGGTTTATTTTGATTTTAAATCTGAAATGAACAATTCCTCTATCATGTATACGTTCATTCCACTCTAAATTAATCCTGATCTTTTTGCGTATACTCGTCTCTTGTCTTGTCCTGTACCAATGACATATTACATGATCACGTATACTGACAGAAAACAGGATGGCCAACCGAATATAATGTGGACCTTTTTAAAGTTGAAGCATCCAAATTAGACAAGGTTTCCCAGACAGACACGCTGGAGAGGCTGAACTAGAGTTTGTTTTCTTCTGGTAGACCTTAATACGTCACGTCTGCCCCCTGTCCAATCAGAACCATTCCCAACCCCCAGAGCTTAAACTGAATTGAATAAAGACAAATAACCGTGTTTTCATTTAAACCTCATTCAGAATTACTGTATGCCTGAAAACGCAAAGGAGAACACTCTATTTCTGAATTATTTTATTCTGAATATTTAACTCAGAATTTAAAAAAAACATCATGTTATCATGGCCAGTGTCTATAATTGGGCAGATTGGTCAGTGATTTTAACCCTTCAACTACCACCTCAACTGTTTGGCAGAGGTCATCCAAATTCAGGGACATGTAATGTTTTAAAAAATAGAATAACTCAAATCCTTGTTTGATTCCATTAACACTTCAGGGAACAAAGAAAACTACAAACAAACCAAAAAACAGATATTTTCTTGATGTCGGACTGAAAGTTTTTAAAATTCACAGTTGATTAGGTGTTGACATAAAACTGCACAAAAGTTTGGGACAAAATAAATTTGAAAAGGCAGAAATGTTTGAAAATAAAATAGCAGAAATAACTTAAGATAGATTATATTGAGTTTGATAAACACACATTTTTTATGAATAACAGATTATGTATATAAAGCATCATATTAGTAAATGGTAAAGATAAGTATTTAAAATAATAATATGTTAATAATAATAACTTTTAGCTTTTTAAAACCTTCACATAGAAAATATTAGTTCCTTTTGGTCTCTTTGCAGTTACTTTCTGTATTCTAAATCATTGACAGAAACAAACAATGATGTGTTATATTTTTTAACAAATGAAATATTCCTGCATTTATTGACCACTGCCAAACAGTTGAGCGGGAGTTAAAGGGTAAAACTGTGATCTATAACCTCCAAGCTGTATTTATCTCATCCCTGTGTCATGAGAGACGTTTGTGCAAAGTTTGATTGAAATCCATCAAAACATTCTTGAGATATAACATTTGGGTGTTGCAAATTATCAATCGCTACCAAGATGAATTGGACGAGTGTTTTTAATTTGATTATATATACTGCATCCGTCCCTAACAAAGAAATCTATAAATAAATGTTCCCAGAGTATTATTTTACATTATATTTTAACTTATTTTAACCCTTTTATTCTGTTTTATTTCTACATTTCAGTTCATATTCTTTATTTGGAATTTTATTCTTTGTTAAATGCTTTTCCTTTTATTATCCTATTTTAGCTAATTTCATTATGCACCTGATGCTACACTTTCTCAGTTAAAGCTGTGGTCTACGATTTGAAACCGCAGCCTGCCCCTCCTTCCCTTACCTCTCCCCTCCGTGTTCCAAGATCCCGCCCCCAGCTCGTGACGCCTAATATAGCCCCCTCGGACAGAGCTACGAGCGACTAGCACAATATATCAGCAGCAAACTCAATCCAAAACAGCTCAGCTCAACTGAAAGTATCAAACGCGACAGACATCCCCCTTGTAACATACAGCAGTAGCCATTTCAATTGGACCGGCGGCAATGCGGGTTTGGCGCCGCCAGAGCGGAGCCAAGTGTGGGGGAGGATTTATCTTTCTCAGCCTGTCCTCCCCAGCTCAGCTTACAGTGCTAACGATTAGCGGCTAACAGGCTAACCCGCTCCCCTACAAGTTATTAGCCCGTGCAGGCACAAACTAACCAGAGTTATTCAGCAGACATTTCCCACTGTAGTAAACAAAGCCATTACCTGATCAACCAGGGGCGAAACGGTCGATGCTGAAGGTCTGACGGCTGGCTGAGGCTATTCGTTAGCCGTTAGCCGTTAGCCCGCTAACAGGCCTCAACCCGCGGGCAGAGCTCCGTTGGGCCCCGCGGGAGAGGGAGGCGGCTTCGGTCTCGGCTCTAGGCTTTTCCGGCTCCATGATAGTTCAGTAGCTAACGCTGCTAGCTGCTCACCGGAGGTAGAGGGGAGGAGACGGGACCATGACGCACTAGGCATGACGCTGCGTAGCGAGGGAGACGAGGATTGGATGGACTCACAGACTAACTCACAGACCAATTAATAGTCGCAGGTTCTTAGGTTTGATTGGTCAGCTAGTATGCAGCTTTTCAGCGGATATACTGAATGGATTTTTTTCATTCTTTTTGGTCTTTATACTGTGTAGATAGGACCATAGGACCATAACAGCCTTATAAACGGTGTTATTAATATGTACAAAGCTTCCAAATCGTAGACCATAGCTTTAACCATATTATTTAGCTTTATGATTAATTTACAATTTTACTTTTATTTTATATTGTTATATTATTTTATTTATTTACATATTAAGAAGTATTTTTCAAGTATTTTTAACTATTATTTTAGTTTTAGCCCCTATGTTTCCTCATTTTTAATTCAAGATAGCATTTCCTCAGTCCTGTAGTTTTGTTTTCTGACAGAACTTCATTTTTATGTCTTTGTGTGTTTGAGTAAGTGAGTGTGTATACTGAATGTGGTTTGGGGGAGGGGGTTTGCGGGGGTCTTATGTTTTCATTTTATGTACAATTTTCTGCTTTTGCTTTCACTTATTGTTAATTCATTTTATCTTTTTTCCCCATGTAGAGCACTTTGTACTACAAAGTCCTGTATGAAAAGTGCTATACAAATAAAGTTTGATTGATTGATTAAAACAAATAAACAAGTAATACAAACTAAAGATCAATACGAGGCTCACTGAGCTTCACCTATGACCTGTAACTCTCAAAAACCCACACAATTCATCAAGTCAGAAAAGGTATTTGCCCAACAACAACAAAAAAATCCCTTAAGCGTTGTTAAGATGTTTCATTCACATGCAATGGAGGACCTTGACTTTTGACCTATGAGCTCCAAAATCTAGTCAGGTTACCCTCAAATGATGTTGATATTTGTTAAGCGTTAAAAGGTAATCCCTTTGCACACACAAGAATCTTCTATTTAGGAAGACAGCCTGAAAACACAACGCCTCTGGCCCTGACTGTCACCAGCACAGAGGCAATAAAAAAATCTATCCTTCACAGCTTCATCCCTTTCAATGAGAATTCTGTGGCATTTCCGCCTGACTCACTCTGCTGATGATCCACTATTTTATCTAAGCTCATACAGCCCTGATGCACCACATTTGTAAGTATCATTGTTAAATTGCTGAAATGAATGCACCTGTAGAGACCCACTGAGCAGATTTAGACCATTCTGCCTTCACATAATGGAGCTGTGTGAGAAAAATATCCATCTTTGATTGTTCATGATGACAAAAAGAGTCAATAGGGGTCATGGTGAGAACAATAACATGGAGAAATTACACTGCTGCTTCGCCTGATGAAAATTATAATGATAATGATGCTAAGAATAGTGATAAGAGGGATGAATGCTCACACATTTTGCTTTAAGAGTCACAAAAGCCTGCAAACTTAAAGGGAAATACTCTTTAGTGTGTAATATTATCCTCTGAAGCATGTCAGTGTGCTGCAGTCGTGAATCAGATGCCGCACTGCCACAGCACATATTGTCTGCCTGCTGTGTAAATTACTATGGGGATGTATTTTGGCTATGGAGTGTTATTGCTCAGAAATGTGCCATGAGTGCCAGCGGGCTGCTACATTATATGAAATCTAACAGATGGCTTTCTACAACCTGAGCAATATGTTGGGGGTGACCTCCCTGACTTCAGATGTAATAACTGCCAAAGAAATGAGGGAGTGAAGCGAAAAGCAATCTCCTCAGACAGCGATAACATCACACTTCGGAGGCACGGAAAACAAAGGGAGTGGAAGAAAATATCAAACATTATACAACATTGATTTACAGATGCCAGCGTAATAAGTCTTTCATTTTGTATCGATTTCAGAGGATCAGAATATGAAATACTGCGCATGGCATAGTGCTGCTTTGAGGTTGCGACAAAGGGAACGTTTCTTCAGGGATATCTTAAATGTGAGTTGTTGGGAAAAATGTGGACAGGCTGATGAAATGCTGAGAGAAAAATTAGTCAATCAAGCAGCACAAGAGCAGACATTAAAAATCAGAACGAAAAGTACCGTTACTCAAAATTAAGCTGTTTCTGATTGAAAGCAATTAAATTGTAAGCAGGCAGTGAAGAATAATTTTGCAGCTGTATTTTACTGGTAGAGTGGGTTATCTCTAAATTTGAAGGTTGGTAGATAAGTAAGTAACATTGAACTCTGATTTTTTTTTTTTCAAAATAGTGAAGCTATCAATTTGTGATTGTTGAATCGGTTTAAACAGACCCATAGGAAGAATTTGTATTGTCACATTTATTATTGTCACAGTTAAATTCAAGATATATATGAATAAAATAAAATAATACTTGCATCATTATCATTTCACAGATTTAAAAATCCCACCTACAAAAATAGATAAATGTAAACTCTTACATTTTTTTTGTGCATCATCCAGGTGTATATTTCAGGACTAACGTCCCCTTAGATATGTCCAAAAGAATATCTTTGTCATTCTAAATGATTTGTCTTATGGAAACTAGAAGAAAAAGCTGCCTTACTGCTACCCTTTTGCAACAAAAGACAACAAACAGAAATTGACATTTCCTGTAAGTAATGACTCAAGAAAGTCATCTCTTATGGTGATTATTTAATCAACGATGAAGAAAAATAGTATCATTATGTTACATTAGGCAGCACTGTGGTGCAGCAGGCTGGTGCACCTGCCTCACAGCAATAAGGTTGCAAGTGTTACCCCTGTCCGTCTCTCCATGTGGCCCTGTGATTAGTTGGCGACCAGCCCACCTCCACTTCAATGTCAGCCCAGATAGGCTGTGGCCCTCTGCGACCCTGAAAGGGATAAGAGGTACAGACAACAGTTGGAAGGATAGGTGTCACAGTACTTTATGGGGTCCCGACAGTCTAGTCTGGATATAGTCTGGATTCTCCCAATAATGTTTTTCCTGAAATGAACACAGGTATTGTAAAAGTTGCTCTTTTGTGGTCGGAGGAACAGAAAACACTGTGTAGATGCAGCCCGTTGGCCATTTAAATAGAATCTCACTGCTTCATCAGAGGAGCCTCAAATTGACAGGTAATTTCATCTTATTACAAATCAATGTGTTCTTATTAGCCAAGCGTCATCTTAAAAACTGATTAAAGGCTAATTAGGACTGGCTAGAGTAGTGAGCAAACTATTGATCTCTTCTCTTTAAGCGAATCAAACTAAATATTTCACTGAAAAGTGAATAGTCTTTTCTCATGGTGGTCATTATTGTAACAACAGCTCAAAGATCAGAGTATTTATTAGCAGTATATATAATTAAGCCAAATATTGGTCTATTTGTTTACATTTCCTTCTTACCTCACTGATACTGCTTGGAATTTTGTGTGTCACAAAAAATATAACCCTGTTTGAATAATACGTAAAGATGATTCAGAAAGAATATGACTGCTTTAATGTTGAGTGAATAATTCAGTTTGAGAACAATCTGACTCTCTTAACAACTCTTCTGTTTCAAAAAGTTTTAACTGAGTCAACGTTGAGAGCTACTTGAGGAATGTTGTGTAAAGATTTCACAGCAACTTCAGGGGCTAAAAATTGAGGCCCATAGGGTAGTGCCAAATCCTCCACATCCCCGAGTGTGCACTTGAGGCTGACTGCAGAAACCTGACATCCAAATATTAGTGAGCAGGAAATGAACAGTATTTATGGCCCAAATACTCATCTTTACAGCCTATTTAAAAAACAGCTTCATGTATGTATAGCTTTGTGTATGCCATCTGTGTTTGGTGGCACAATAAAGGCCCGGAGTTCAGACCAAGCACTCAGAACTGTTGATTGCACATTTATGGAAAAGTGCATTCTTTTAAGGAGAGGGAGCACTGACACTGTTTGATTTATCTTACACCAACAACACACCTACGTTTATCAAGGCAAAAATTCTGTTTTGTCTGTTCTCTGCATCTGGCCTTAGATCCTGATTGAGCATCATCAAGATAACAAAAAATAGACTCAAAAAAGAAAGTAGAACAACTCTGGAGCCCTGTGTGCCATGCTCTTTGTAGCCATGTCCACACCTATGGCCTACTTTACTCATCTGAGCTGTGTTTTAGATCCTTGGAAATGTGTATTCATGAAAAGTTTAAGGTATCAAATTCTGTGCTGGCTTTTCCTCTGTGTGACTATATCTCTTCTTTTACATAGGACTTGTGCCATGGCAATTTAGCTTTGCTGGTTTGAGTGTTGCAAACTAAACTAATAACATGCCGAGACATATGTTGACAGTTGCTCTCTTACTGTGTTGTAGCATCATACAACATTACTAGGTTATTGTATAGGATTAATTGTTTTAACTGGCTAATCATGACTATCTGTGTCTTTGGTTGTTGTAGTTACAGCAGATGTTGAAACTGGAAGGAGCATTGATTTAAGCTTCATTTTGTATTTCTGTCTTTCCTCATCTTTATATTTAATCTACGTCTCTCACTGAAATCTAATGAGACAAGGAACATTAGCAGAGAACACCTGCTAACACCAGTGTGCCCCACCCCACCAAACAGCTTCCTTGGACAACATAATGTCTCAGTCGGGCTCCTGAGACCAAAGGGAATCCACATCCAGTTTATTGACATTAACAGGGAGCACAGCTAACAAGATGTACCCTGACTAAGAAAACAACTACCTTTCTTGGAATTTGTTGAAATGCTTTTGTGCATGGTCTAATGTTATCCATCATTTCCTTTTAAACATAAGAAAGTGAAGGGGTATTAAAACAAATGGAAACAAGATCATTGCAAACAGCTAAGCTATGGATGAGTCACTCTTCTTATAAAAAGTCTGAGTATGTAGATTTTTAGGAATGTGGTTTCTTTCATGGTTTTAACTGTTTGTAAGCTGGGCTATTTGGTACTAAAGTGTTTCCAGTTTTACTTCTATCTTCAGCCTGAAACAGAGGAAATAAAAAATAAAAATAAAATTAATGTTGTCGGTTTGCAAACAGTTAGCTTGTATGCTGCACAGTTGATCACCATCCATCCATAATAGTATCAATTAATCATTGTTTAGGTCTTACTTTATTTAATTATATTTTCTTGTTTTACTTACATTTCTTTTAACACCACAAGGGACAAAACATACCTTGTATAAGGTCATGTAGGTCATTGTAACCACTACATGTCAAACTCAATCATTCCTTAGAGTAAACATACAGTATAGGTTATTCTTATGTTGTGAGGTAATATTACACCTCAGTAGGTATTAAGTTAATTCAAATAAGTGACTCAAGCCACTTAATACACTTCACCAAAATCTAAAAGAAACATGATCTGTAAACAAAATCAGAGGTTAGGGCCAACAGTGTTGTACATTTAGCAAAGTTACCTGTTGTATTAATATTAAAAAGGTAATCATAAAAGCCATGACCTTTTCAAAGTTAAATGAATAGCTCAGTATTTTTGAAATTAGGTTAATTTCAAAAGGAAATACATCTGCCACAATGATTTTGATTAACTTTGCATCTGTAAGGAGACAACTAGTAATTTATCTAAGCCTTACATTGCTGCATATGGGGCTGAGAGCTCAATGTTATTGAGATTTTTGGTTAAAAATATACAGAGTAAAAAGTCTTGGGGTGATTTTTCACTGCTTCCAACACATGCACAGTGATATATTTCTTTTCCACTACTTCTCATACTACTTCAGCACACGGCTGAACTTATGTGTCCTTAAAAAAATGAGCAAGCTGATGTAAAAGTACAACATTTTATATATAATTAGGACACCAAACAACAAACTGGTGTTGGTTTTTTTGGTTACTATTATCTTAAATTCTCTAAAATATGCAGAGCTCTTGGCCCCATCTGCAGCAACGTAAAGCGAAACTTCACGCCAAGTTATTTCCTTACAAGCGCAGAGCTGATCAAAACCACTATGGAAAATGTATTTACTGTGGACAGTAAACCTGATACAACCCCACTTCAAAAATACTTAGCTATCTCTTTCATGTTAAAAAAAAACCCCATTAATATCATATGAATTCAAAAGAGCATGACATAAGCTTTTGGCTGTTCATGGATAACAAAGATGGAACTATGTAATCATGTGGGACTGCAACAGATTTCATCCAGAAAGCCATTAGCCAGTTTGTTATTTGTGCTGAGTTGCATCTTGACGGCGAAATGTTTTTCACAAAGTGTGATGAAACAGCCTTCTCGGCTCCATTGTAGAAAAAAAAAAAAATAACAGGCCCACTCTGCGCCGGCCCCCGGCCCTGTCTCAGCATTACAATGAATGTGACTCAGGCTTCCAGAAGAATGAATGGCTGCTGCCTGTTCACTGCTCTTCTCTCACATGGACCACTGCCAGGGCTCTAATTTAAGCTCCAGGCCTTCTGCTGGGAGAGGGGGAGCATAGAGGAAGTCGAGTCCAGGCAGGAGGAGTGCTGCGGTGGGTGGGTGGATGGGTGGGGGGCGCTGGGCTCTGCTCCCTAGAGTGGAATTGATGGCTGTTAAGCTCATCAATGGGGATGAGTCATCTGAGGCAGCCAGCCGCTTCATTCCTCCTAGTGTGGCTGCATGAAGTGGAGAAGTGTCAAAATACTCAGTTTCTACCTGCTCTCTAGTGGAGCCGACCTTTGAAAGTACATAATAAGGTTTAACTCCCACCTTGCACCACATTTAAGACCGTTTAACTCCTTGATGTTCTTTGATCGCATATGAATAGTTGACATGGTCACAAAAGCCATGGACTCGAGGATAGTATGACCGTGTTTCTAACCTTCTCACTTAAATCCAACCAGAATGATAGGATGCCAGGTTTACTGTATGTGTGTATACAGTTTGAATCAATTATACTACTCCAGGGACATCCTGCATCCGAGCTCACTTTCCACAAATCAGCACCTCATAAATCAAGCAACACCTGTTGTTGACTAGCTTAGGAAGAAGACTCAACCTGCACTGATTTCACACCAGACATTCATCATTATTCAGTCAGCTGGCAGACATCCTACCAATCAGCAGCATTTTTAAATAATTTTTTGGGGGCATTTTTGTGCCTTTATTGACAGGAGAGAGGGACAGAAGATAAGCTTATAAAGGGGGGCCAGAGAGAGAGGAGACTTCTGAAAACTGGCCGCAGGTTGGATTCAAATCTGGACTGGCAGAAGCATGTATATAAGTCATGCCTGGTTGCTTGTCATTCTGCATAGCCAGCACCTTCAGCGACCTTTATTAGTGTAAAGATTTCTGATTTATTTTCTCTACTCTGCCAGCTCTGTCTAGCATCATAACTGCACTCTTGCTTTCTTGTCATCCTTCTAGAGGTGCTCATAGGGTTTAGAGTAATATGTTATCATTCCTTAAATTCTGCATGGAAAAAAAACCCCAGGTGTGAAGAGGTCTGAGTCAGGACACCACATTTATTTCAAGGCTGTATTTGGTCATACTTCCGATTCATATAGTCGTTTTTCTAAAACATCCAGTTTTCACCAAAAAAAAAAACAACAACTGTATTTTAAACCCCCTTCTGCTGTTGTCTAAACAATTCCAAGGCATCACAATGGTAACGTAATTTAAACTCCTTAAAGAAAACAGTGACATATAATACTGTCCTGAAATGTGGCACAGAAAAGGCAAACAAAAATGCACAACACTGACTCAGTAGGTCAAATCAGCAAAAGGTTTTAAAGAAAAACAGGCAAAGGGTTGGTAGAAGGCAGTCAGATTGAGGCAGCTGTATCTAAAAAAATGTGACAAAAGCAAGGTAAAAAAACACACAAGGTAATACAAGGTAAGACTCGACGATGAAAGCTCTGGGACAAAGACTGGTGAGGTACGACAAACTGGCAGGAGGCCAGTGAGAGACATAATAATAATAATAATAATAATAATAATAATAATGCATTTTATTTAAAAGCGCCTTTCAAGACACTCAAGGATGCTGAGGCATGAGGTTAAATACAAAAGGTAATGATGGGTTATAGGAAACAGGTTGGGTGAAATAATCAGGAAGCAGCTGCAACAAGACAGTGGTGGGGAAGACAGAAACAGATCTGAAAAGGAGACAAGGGTTAGTGACTTAAAAAAAGGAAGAACAAGACATGAAACATGAATGTGCAAAAAAAAAAAAGTTACAGACATGACAAATACATAGCATAAACCTTGTTTGGTACCATATGGATTAAAATGACTGCATCTTACCATGTCAATTAACTTGCCCCTTTTCTAATGTAAAGTAGAACTTCACTGAATATGGAATCCTGGAACATCCGCAAACTCTAAGCCAGCTGTGAATCATTTTGTGCTTTACCAAGTTTTGTTTTTGGTTTGTTTTTGTTAATCTTTATACAGATAGACAGGACAATACTAAAGTTGTGTTTGTTTGTTTCCTGGTGGGTATTCTACCTCAATTACTAGCTAATCTAGTGAAATGAAATTTTAAATTGCAGTGAAGAGGGCCGTCTAAAGTGAATAAAACACTCATAATAGTCAAACCACTCTTGAACATGATTTTTTTTTAAATGCTCACGGTGTCAGCAGGCTAACAACCTGTGGTTTATTTAGTGTGGCTAGTGCTACCTTTAGCAGTACTAGCACTGCTGCTTTTTGAGCCTCTTTTCAGTTTCATGTTCCACATTCATGTGCTGAATGTGATTGTTTGCTGCTTTGGTCAAGTAACACATGTAATTAAAACTTAACACAGCTCTAGAACAGCCCAGTCTCTATTTTTGATCACCAAAATGCTGCAAGCTTCCTGGTTTCTGCAGCTAATAGTTACAAAGGTAACAGACCGTTTTGTTGCATCCTTTGTTTTCATCCAGGTTAAGGGGCATTCTGTCTTTAAAAGAGTCACCATTATGCTGATGTTAAAGGGTTAATAGTGGCTGGTGGCTGGTACAGTTTAGACTGAGAATTTGAGCTGGATTTCAGGTGTGTTCTGATAAGAAATATAAGGTATTAGTGAGTTCAACTTGCAAATCTAGAGGTGGCTATTATGCTATCTAGATTTGACTCTTTTGCCAGCGATCTGCACGTATCCCTACAGTAACAAATTAGGAAAGATAAAGAAAGAAAATGTCACATAAGAAAGAAATTCCTGGCTGCCCATGTTGGGCTCAAGCTGGGTACAAGAGCAATTCAAAAAGAACACATGGAAATATCCCCAAGGCTCCCAACAGTGACACACTGACAGGTCTTTAGTTAGAATCATTACGTGCCAGTTGTCTTCATTTACAGTACATGTCGAAGTGCCTTCACACCTTCTAGTAAGGGGGACTACTTGGTATCGAATAACTTGACAAAAGTATCGTATCAAAAGTAAACAGGGTCTGCATGAGCATTTTTCTGCAGGACATGTGTGTGCGAGTGTTCAAACCAGTTAAGCAACAATTTCCATATCCGTCGTATTCTCA
This sequence comes from Scarus forsteni, assembly GCA_036419115.1. Taxonomy (NCBI): domain Eukaryota; kingdom Metazoa; phylum Chordata; class Actinopteri; order Labriformes; family Labridae; genus Scarus; species Scarus forsteni. The sequence continues at coordinate 13,356,474 of JAZDUH010000182.1, read as the reverse complement.
AAGGTCAGAAGCTTTTAGGCAGCCAGCAGTGGGCTGATGGCGGTTGGCTGAACACGCATCTGATTCCATTTGGGCTGGTTTCAGTTTCAAAGCCTCCCACCTTCCTGTCTCATAATCACTCCTACAGATTTTTTGAATCAATGTTGGCCTTGCTTCAGTCTGAGATGACATCTGATCAACAACTGGCAACAGTGATGGCCTGAAAATTTTTCATTGTGGTCTCAGAAGGATGTTTGGTGTCCACACAATCTTCTATGATTGCTCAAAATGACTGAGAACAGCCACAATGTGAACTCCACAATGCTGCTTAAGGCCAATGTTTCCATTCCCTCAGCAGCAGCACTTTTCTCATTTCCATACGCTGCAATATATCTGGGTGTTGACTGGTCTATAAAAGCTATCTTTAAATTCTGTGGTGAGCATGCTTCATGCTGCCAATTCCTGCATGATAACATCAAAAATCAAATGAATCTCATTGCACAAAGAAGCAAAGTGAACAATGCCTTATCACATTTATTTTCATGTAGGCCTTCCTGCTTATCACACTGCTGCAACCACAAACACATCTCAGTGCTGCTACAGGTCAGTATGTCCTCTGCATATCCCTGCAGCTCTGTGTATCTATCTGTGTGTGTACAAGTGTGTGTGTGTGTATTTGCACAATCTTGTTGGTGCAACAGGAATGTTAAAAGCCCTCATTATCTCTATGGAAATTGTATGATTGCTGACCGGGGTTGTGTTGACATGTCAACCCTGTTATGTGTGATCAGAATGGATTGAGGCAGACTAAGCCATGTAGTTAAAAAACAACAGCACGGATCCACTTCTTTGGATTTTTTCCATTATCCAAAATGTAAGTATTTTGAAACTTGCATTAGCCAGTATTGAAGCAGAGACAAAACTGATACTGATATTTAGGCTACATGTTTTTTATGTCTCAAAGGACACTAAGTCTCTCCTTCAGACCTGCAGAATTAGAACTGCTTCTTTTTTGTGAGTGTATTTGTTTTTGAAACAGAAAAATGAGGATGACTTAAACTACATACCTCATCCAATAGAGCACCTTTTGAATGTGGTGGAACATCATAGATGTTGACAAATCTGCAGTAACTCTGTGATAGTCTTGCTGAGCAGACGGACCTGCTTGATTCTGAAATCATGCATATCCGTCTTGCCAGCCTTCATTGTCCAACGGTTTTGATCGGTCAAATACTCAACAGCCCAATCAGGGATGAGAGGTGGGAGCAGCGGGAGCAGCAGATGTGACAACAACAGGAAGTGACTTGACAGGAAGTGTTTAAGAGTAATGGCAGCTAATGCAGGTTAGCCTGTGTTCATCATAGTAACTCAGTGATACTTAGCAAAATATGCTCTCAGAAATTTACTTCATAGGGATTATCTTTGACAAGGTCAACAGCTTTTAGCTGTAGCAGCTAACAACAGTTAGCCGCTATGGTTAATGGCCATTAATTGTTGTTTGCCCTTGTTAGCCGCTATGTTTAGACGCCAAGTATGCTACGTTATTGCAGCGTTGCTTGATATGGATTGGTCTGTGATGAATGTCATGAGCCCAACGATCGTCCAATCACAAGCTGCTGTTGGTTTTGAAGGTTCTGCCCCTTTTATAGGGCTTTTTCCAAGATGGATGCTCTCATGTCAATATGGACCACAATCTCAGAAGAATATTTCCAACACCTTGTAGAATCTATGTCTCAAAGAACTAGGCCCAATCTAAAGGAAAAAGGGCTCCAACCTGGAAATAGCAAGGTGTGTTGTATAGTGGCCACAGATTGCACTTCAAAGGTAAAATAAGATTGAAGAAAACTCAAATTTTCCCCATTCTCTCCCCCTCCTGTTCCTTCTCACAGAGCTCTACCTGGTCAGTGGGCCGATTATGATACAGGTCAGTAAGGGTGTTTTTGTCATTCAAGACCGTGACTTGCACACACTGGAGACTGATACATGCCATGTTTTTTATTGACAAATGTAAACAAATAAACAAAAATCAGGTTTGAGCCAAAAATCAAATATGAGCATCAAGTCTTTTTGTGTGAATGCAGTCTCAGTCTGTCCCACAAGGGACACATGGAAAGACTCAAGGTAGCCTACAAGGATTGAGGGCTGAGGACATAGGACTTAATTTGCCCTCTTAGTGCCACGTGAAGCAGATCATGGTTCTCTGTCCTCGATCATTTGAGCAGTTCAAGAGCCTGAGGATGGTCCTAAACATGGCAGGACAGAAACTACTTTCTGTTTGAGCAAGAGCAGAGGACAGAGAACTGATCATTTAAGTAAATTGAGACAGACTTTTTGTTACAGCTTGAAGTTTTTCAAGATGGATCCAACTGATTTTACCTGGAATCTGGCAAACCTAGCAGCTGTGCAAGATTACGGCAATGTTTTCAATATTGTTTACAGTGCAGATCGTTCAATACCACTAATTAACTCTATAAGCTATTAGCTGCTATACTGTGCATTGTTTTGCATCCCTCACTGAAAGTATCCAAATATGTGTGATGTAGGTAAGCCACTCCTGAGATATGACAGGTGAGAAAGATGTGTAAGACTGTAATAAGAGAGAAATAAAAATCCCCCTCTGTGGTGCTATTTGTAGCATCTATGACTGCCTACACTCTCAATCTGTAAGACAAGCTGCCCACCAGACATGTGTTGGGGCTATATGCTTCTAAAGAGTGCAGGTTAGCTGTTCCTCTCTCTTGTCTCTTCTTGATTTAATCATAGCACATGCTGTGCAGAACAGGACACGGTATGTACAGTTTCCATCGCTCTCATAAAAAGGGATTTCCTCTCGTGGTTGATCTTAATGTAAATGTTCATACCCAGTGAACACGTGTACTTTTATTAATACATATTGCATGTGACTTTACAAGCCCCACGCACATACACTGCAACTTAGATGAGATGAGATCGTATGCGCATAAAAATACAGGCACAGATCTTTAAAAATAAAACCCAGACCATCCACACTCACACATGCAGACACGCACAAGAACACACAGGAAGCCCTGCAGTGACTCAACGCCACAAAGATTTAGGTTCAGAATGGCAAAAAGAGAGCTCATGACTCAGAGTTTCCATTGCAGCTCCCACTCTCCCGGTGCAACTTTGCGTGTGTGCAGGTGTGTGTGTGCTTTTGTGTTCCTTTGTAGGTGTATGGAGCATACTGTGCTAGCTTTGGGGCTTTAGCAGCCAAAGTGGATGGCTGCACGGTATCGCTCGGTCTTTCTCTCAGTCCGGCTAATGTGCTGCATGCTCTATTTATGCTTCATGTCTGTAAGAGATAGCTAGCGGCTGCCATGAGCGCTAGGCAGGATAAGCATCAGAGAGCATATGGTTGCAAAGAGAACCGAGCCAGATGTTTTTTTTAAAAAGTCTTTGTTCTCACTCTTACGGGAGCTTTGACTTTCATGCTTAAGCTCATTCTGTGTCACACAGCGACTATCACAATATTCAGTGAAACACTCGACTACACCGGCACAAGGAACTTCAAAGTGCAGCAGTGCTCGAGCAGGGAGATCTTGACTCTGACATCAAACGTGGTATCACTGTTACTTTGACACAGATGAAAAGGACGAGATTTTCTTCAGTGGATTCTACTTGGAGAAAGTATCCGGAAATCTCAACTTTGATAACACCGGTCGGAATAAATGAGGCCAGCCATTGTGAGACGTCAATCAACAAGACGAGAGCATGTCCACCAATCACATTTCACATAATAATTTCACAAAATAGAAGGATTTGCTCACACAAACCTTCTCTTTATCTTTTTTATGATGCAATATCTACCTGGTAGATGGGATCACATATATTGACTGTGACTTCTCATGATTTCTCTGACTTCTGATCTTCCATGACTATGTATAAATTGCACCCCTTGCATTGCTGTCTCTCATGCCAAAGTATTTTATCCATTCAATGATTGTGATGTTCACACATGCTCCTAATTTTATTATATTTTGGATCAATTTTTCACTGTGGTTGCACTGTGTGCACAGAAGTCCATAGCAGGCATAATTTTCTGTGAAATTTACAAATGCAAAGTGAGCAAAAGAGGAAAAATCTAATACAAATCATTATCTACTGTGAGCTTTGCCTCCAAATATAGCACAATGACACTGCACAAATCTTTTGAAGGAACTCTGCAGATAAGTTGTCCTATTTTGGAAAACTAACTTCAGATATTGTGTGGATATAGGCTGAACTTAAAGCTGAAGTATGCATGTTTTTTTCTGTAGGACCAAAAGAAACATGATCACCTGTCAGCATCTTACAATGAAGCCACATGACGGATCATTGGATGTATGTTACCCCTCTCTGTATCAAGCCACTAGAAAATCTGGCAAGGGACACCCACTTTTTGCTAGCCAGGGCTCAGCTTAGGGGTGGTGTCCTTATTGGATGTGCTTGTGATATCAAAATGAGTTTGAATTATTGTTTTGAATGTAAAAATAATGTTAATTTTATGAAGGGTAGTATAGTTTGGGGCTCTTTTGTGGCTGCAAGGACAACACTGGCATAATGCTAATGGCTGGTAAAGGCACTCAAGCACCATGGATTGGGGTGTTGCCCAGAGTGCAACCACGGAAGGGAGAGGAGGGTACGATTTCTTCCACTGAAGTCTCCAAGTTACATACCCAAGCTTTAAATCTCTTTATGTATTCTCAAACACATTTGATGATGTTGAGATCAAGGCTCTGTTTCTGGCCATACCATTACTTCCACAACTCCTTACTCTACTTTACACTGAAGATAGTTCTAAATTTCACTGCCTGTATGTTTTTGGGTACAGTCCTGCTGCAGAATAAAAATGAGGCCAATCATATTTCCTTGATGGAACTGTATTGTGAATAATTTTATGCTTGTATTGCCCAGCATTAGTGACATCTTTACTCTGAGCAAAAATATAGCCCCAAACTTGCAAGCTACTTCCACCATGCTTCTCTGTTGCGTGCTGTCTCTCGTCATTGTAACCACTCCAAAGCCCTTCTTTGAACCAACTTTCCTCTGCTACGGCTAAATATTTAAGTTTTATTTAGCTCATCAGCCCAGCACCTGCTGTTTTTCCTGGATCTCCACTTCTTATGTTTTCCTTCATTTCTGAGTCATTTGGCTGTGGTTCCATGTCCAGGAGAGTGGACATTTTTGTTAAGTTTGATCGAAATCACTTAAGACTTGCTTGAGATGCTGCATTCACAAGCAAATGTCATCAAGTCATCCTTGTGATAAAGTATTCATAGCTTGAGTAAAATCATAAGAAAGGTCCTTATGATACTGAGTTCACAAGGGTACAATCACAAGCTAAGGATGATCATGAGGCTCCAAAACCCTGTAACTTTCCTCAGCAGCTGGATCTACCTGATTCAGTGTCTGTAATCATGGAGATCCATCTTGCATCAAGCTTGAATTACTACAAAGATTGTGCTCTGCCCGAAGCGGCATGACCCAATCAGAGTTTGATATGGCACGAAGAGGTGGGAGCTACGAGTGAGATGAATTAAAACAAACAACAATAATGACAATGAAAGGGTATTTTTGTTAGTGCTGTCAGATGATTAAAAAAAAATCGAATTAATTACCGGATTTATAATTAATTAATCTAATTAATCGCATTTTAATCTCATATCTTCTTAAAGTACCCAAATAAAGAATTTGAATTCTAGGATATTATGAAATTGTAGTGCAGGACTAATCAAATGAATACACTAAGAAGTGAAGATTTGTAAATCCACATTTTATTGGTGACTAAATAAAACCAAAGTCAGGGCAACTTGTCCAGAAAATTCTAAGCTCAATCAGGCAACTCAAATTACACTTTAAGTGTGTTTCATAAATCAAATTCAAAATAAGAAAAAGGTCGAGGACATCCGGAAAAACAATCAGGCCTGATGGATTATTAAAGAATGTAGTACAAATATAGATAGATCAATTCAAAAATAAAATAAGACTAAGTCTTAAATATGCCATTCCTGTTGTCACCTGGGCTTTGTTTGGTTTGACTAGAGACGCATGTGTGAAGTGACGTGCCACTGCCATGTACGGGTCCTCCAGCTGGCCAAAATTAAAATGTTTGTGTGCTATGATTAATCTTGTGATTAATTTTTATAACTCATTAATTTGCGGTGTAATTAATTAATCTAATTAATGCACTAAAGCAGGGGTGTCAGACTGATCCAGTAAAGGGCCACTGTGGCTGCAGGTTTTCTTTCCAACCAAGCAAAAACACACCTGACGCAAATTATTCAATCAACTGGATTGTCTTTACATGGTTGATTTGTTGGATCAGGTGTGTTCTTGCTTGGTTGGAATGAAAACCTGCAGCCACAGTGGCCCTTTACAGGATCAGTTTGACACCTGTGCACTAAAGTGACAGCCCTAATTTTTGTTCCACTTCTGACACGTGAGAATTTGTTACACAAAGTGATTCATGTTTTGTATGTCACTCTGCTGCCGTAGGGCTCAACTACTACATTATCTGACTGGCCTGGAATGAACGTGACTGACTGGAAGATCATCCAATCACCTGCTGGATATTCTTTAAAAGGTTTGCCCATTCCCAAACACTTTCTATGGGCTGTTGCCCAGATGAACTAATGAAATGTATTGGAGGGTTCAACTGATGTGTCAGATTCATAACATTGACCTTTCTGACCTCAGGATCTACTCATTTCCTCATTGAGTCAGGTAGACATGAGCACAAAGAAAAATAAATTCAAGAGTTTTTAGGATGACGTGTCCACAAGAATGTCCCACAGGGACAGTCAGCCCAAATATACTGTAACCCCAGTCTCAGCTGTCTCTGTGCAGACACATGATGAAGTATATGCATGCACTGTTTAGGCCTCTGTTTGTTTGCAATAAGAAAAAGTATTTTTGTTAATCAGCTAGCAAAACTGACAAATGCATTGTCATTTTATACAAATATTGTCTGAATGTATGATTGTACTCCACGAAGCAAAATATCTAGACAATATGTGAAAAAATAAAAGTGAAAAAGAACTATCAAAAACACCACCAATAAAAGGCTGTAACTTCTCTCAGTTCAAAATACATGACAGAATTTTGCGATGGAACACTGTGTAGACTTCTGCAACCAGCTTTGGGTCTGGTGGTCTGGTGGTCTGGTGGTCTGCTTTGCTGTGTCACGTGGTTTCCTGCCGGCCAGGTCACGCGGAGTCTGCCTCTCCTTACTGGAAGAAGACAGGAAGCGCTGGTCTGTGGTGTCTCACATGCCTCACATGCCTCTCTGAAGATGCTGGTGGGCTCATTTATAATGCATTAATGGACAAGGCCGAGGGGGAAGCCTGTCTCCTGATGGGGGAGTACCAGAGCACTCCCATTCATCACGGCTTGATGCAGACTCACAGCAGGCAGGCCTGTGATATAGCCGCTTGGCTCAGGCCAGCAAAAACAGCGGCGATCAATAGTTTCATAGGCCATTAGGTGAAAGAACAAATGTAGCTACAGAGGAAATCACTGGAGTTGGCATGCAAGTGGCAGCAAATTAACTTTGACATATACTCTGGAAGTCTGCAGCAATTTCGGACACACCCAGTCTTGTAAAATAAAAAAGTTCTGATGCAAAGTTTTGCAGCTTTTGCTTCAGCCTCGGGCAATGAACCCTGCTGTCTCTCCAATGTTATGTCTCTTGTTGTGGCTATGATCAGAACATGATGCAAGGCAGGGCGGTGAGCGGGAAACATGTGGCTGGTGGCTCGGGTTTGCCCGGGGAGAGGGACCTCACCTTGATGGTAGCTGATGAGGGCTGACTTCACTTCAGGCGCTCAGACACCAAGCCGCGCTTCAAGCCGAGGAGAGAGACACGGGGCACATGATGAGATCATCCCGAAACGATAAGACGGTGAAGATGTCCCAGGATTTCACAGAAAAAGGCGTAAGTGTTTGTACTGTATGTGCAACCTTTGGTAAAGGGTTACAACAACAATGACACAAAGAGGATGTTTTGAAGAGAAAGCAAGGCCTCAAACGCAAATGCATCAGCCTGCATGATGAAGTACAAATCCTGTTGTGTGCTCACGCTAACAGACAGGCTAATTATCATCCCCTGTCTCATTATTATACATCTGTCCCCGTGCGTCAGATGAATTCATGCACTCCATTTGAAGGGTGGCTATAACGCCTGGATGGGAATTGATTCTTTTCTTGGAAGCCGCTCCGGATTCATTCCTCCGACTCCGACAGGCAGAGGCAAGATATGAACAGCTGCTCTGCACTTCAGAGGAAAGAGGTTAAACTGATTCTTCTCTGCTAATCCTATCCCACAGAGGAGCGTGTGTGTATTTGAGTGGGTGTGGCGTGTGGTTAGTGGGTGCAAAATTAACATGCTGCCCTCCGGTTTTTGTTTGTTTTCATTCCTCCATTCACACTCTGAAGATAAATGCCAACTCTTGATTTTATGATTATAATTGCAAGGGAAGAAACCACAGCATTTCCTGCCATCAATCCAGCAGAGGTCATCCTCCATGTCAGGCTGTGATGAAAAGTAGCAGAGATGATCTCAGTTTTTTTCTGTTGTGTGTCTTTGTTTTTTTTTCTTCATTTTTCTGGGGCTCCAGTCCCATTTATTTTCATTTAATCCTGGGACGTATCAAGCATTTGGCTTTAGCTTAGCTTCCCTTATTGCACCTGGTACATTTTTTGTGTCACCTCTTGCAACCCAGAGTCGAGCCCAGAATAAAACATGATATGAGGATACTGTTGACTGCCAAATGGTCAGAGTATTGCCACAACATGATGAGAATATCCACAACAGAATTGAAAAGCCTCCTTCCACTGGTTATGTAATGCTGTATGACTTTGCAAATCTTCTATGCTGCATGATGTGTTGATACTTGTCTATTTGAAGGAATTTTATCAATGAAACAGTTGAAATATGGGATATATTTTGACATAAATCCTTTTTTGTTTGTGTGGGCCCGAGATGGGCTTGGCCTATCTTGGGCACCAGTCAGGGGGCTTCAAGGAAAATACATTGCAAACAGCACTAGGCCATCAGTACCCCAAATAGAAGGGTTGCAAGCATGAAATGTTAATTCCTGGCATGCTTTTAAGGTTTTATCTAAAAAACTGAAAAGTTCCATGGCTTAAGCACACAGCAGATGGAAAATAGTTAAAATGCTGCTGATGCTAAAATGTCACCAAGTGTAGAGTTAATTAATCTCTGGATGAAGTTTAATCCACAAATATTTTCTCTGCACTGAGAAAGAGTTGGTTTCAAAACAATTGTAAAATTATTGTTAGTAAATCAAATCAATAGTTGTCAGTTTAGGATCTTGAACTCTCAGCTTTTCTTTTAGAACTCTAAAGTTGAAAGTGACACGTGTTGAGTCCCGCCTGTCCCCATTATTGGATAAGTACCATCAGATGTCATAAGCTATGTCATGAAAACTGTAATGGACTTTTTTTTTCTTTTTACAATTGTTCTCCAACCAAACACAGTGTCTTTATTTTCGACAACTGTCATTTACTATGAGAGTAAATAAACACAAACTAAATTGGTGAAAAGTAGAGAGTACATTCCTTACACTTCATAGAAGTGTTGATAATAAAACACAATGTTCAGTGCCATGCCATTTTCAATTTTGATTCCACTAATAGTCAACAATGACATTTAATGAGAGTCAAAAAACAACACTTTGTGGTGTAAACCCATGTAGACAATTCAGAAGTGTAACTTTTAAATCTGACAGTGTTATTTTCACACAGTGGATTTAGCTATGTATAGGATACATGTATATTTACCTTCGCCAAGGAGGTTATGTTTTTGGGAGAGTTTGTCCGTCCATGAACAAAATAACTCAAAAAGTAATGGATGGATTTGGATGAAATTTTCGGGAAATGTTCAGCATGGGAAAAGGAAGAACTGATTCAATTTTGGTGTTGATCCTGATCAGCGTCTGGCCGCCATGGCGAAAAATGTGATTTCTGTGAATAACTACTGAACTACAATAGATATCATTATGAATCCAGTTGCTAATGGTATGTTTTCATGGTCAAGGAATCTAAATATTTAGATGAAATAAAGATAGGACTAATATTTATGGTCAAAATGACAATGTGGCTGAGGACTGTGGTGCTGGCGGAGGTCTGCGCTCTCCGAGTGCTTTCTAGTTATAAATGTAATATTCATATAATACATATTTTAATAAAACACAGGGTTATGGCACAAATATCTTTGTGTTTCTTTTAAACATGTCTAATATTAATATTAAAAATAGAAGGTTCAGAAAGGGATAATTTAGGATTTAAAACTGCTTTAGCCAATTACTGCTGCAGGGGAAAAAAACACTCATTGCTCAATTAGTATGTTCCAGTAGTGACTAACAATGTTTTATAAATGAAAAGAGTTTTAGAAAAGAGGCCATTCATTAAAAAGTGATTTAAACAAACTCAAAAAGTCAGTCAAACCAATAACAATCAGCATCTCTCAAGAGAAACATTGTAACTGCTCCTGACTCATTAGCCATATATTTTATGAGTTAAAGATAATGCACTACCCCTGAGGGTCCATGCTTGGCAACAACAAATTACCAGGGAAAACACGATGTATGCTTTCATAACGACATAATGAGTTCCTACTGACATGCACGCACAGCAGCCATACATGTTGGTGCATGCACCCTTAAAGACATTAATGCAGGCGTACAGCTCATAAACACATTGACAGGAGGGAGACCCTGAGGCTGTCTTGTACCTGTATGTGTGTGAATGTGGCTCAGTGGACCTACTTTAAAATATGATTGTGAGTTTCACTGAGTGACAGAGAGAGACGCTGAGGCGCAGACATTAAACCTCATGCAGGACAAACAGACAAGGTTGAACCATGTCATCACTACAGAGATAAAACTTTGAACCTGCTCATGTTTGACCCCTCTAATCCCAAGGTTAATAATCCTGCCTTTCTCTGAGAGGCTGTGATTGTACTGAAAATGTGACTTTTTCATAAATTCATTGTTTCAAGGTCGGCTTTGAGGCTCAGCTACGAAACGCGAGAGCTTGTGAGTGAATCACACAAGGGGGGTGGGGGGCGCCTCAATAAAAAAGTAATTTGTTGTGAATGTGAAACTTATTAAATTCCAACTTTTGATCTGCTTTGCATATTCTGTGCTAATTACAGAACGAGACGAAATGCCTTCTTTGCATATTTGAGCGAGCGCGAAACGGAGGGCGAGAGAGTGTGAGTGTGAAACAAAGAGGGTGAAAAAATAAAAAGGAGATTACATGCTGTTGGCCTCCATAATGAGATTGGCGTCAAATATTCCAACAGGCCTTAATACCTCTCTGCTCTGTTTGAAGATTGTGCTTCATTTTGGCTGACCCGCTCTGTCTGATTAATCACTTTTTAATCATGATGCTTCAGTGAATAATTCAGCCCTCCAAACGTCTTCTAAAGCACTCAGACGACACAGTTTGAGATTTATTTGGCACTCTGCCTCCAATATTTATCACAGAGACTGAGAACAACAAGTTAGATTCTTTACACTGTTGCTGCATTGCAGAAAAGGATGACCAACAGCCAACAAAAGACAAATCTGTACAAACGTTTCATTTATTTTTTAAAGGGAAACCCTCTGAATTTTTTATATCAGTCACTGTTTTTTTGCCTTTTTTGTTTTAGTCTCATTTTACTTTTTAACACAACACCAGAGGAACACATGATGTGTAAACAGGTGGTATGTATGCATTTTTCCTGAGTGTTTTGTGTACACTTTACATAGATTTACATTTTTGATGCTGACAGATGACCCTTTAGTACATAGAGTCTGCTGATTAAGTCCACGAGTGAAAGTCAAACACCGACAGTATGACATGTTAGAAATTTGAGCCTTTAAGGGTGTTCTTACTTTTTAACAGAGGTGGGAGAAAGTCGCTGTTTTGCAAGTCCCAAGTAAGTCTCAAGTAAAGACGTGCAAGTCCAAGTCAAGTCTCAAGTAAAGACAAGACAAGTCAAGTTAAGTCTGAAGTCACAGGCTTAAAATTTTCAAGTCCTTCCAAGTCATAAGCACCGTTGACCAAATAAAAAAAAAAATTCCCCAAAAAAACCAGGACAGTCAGGGCAGGACATGAAAACAGGACACTTGGTCACCCTGGGCCTTAACTTTACAATTATTTTCATTTAACGTCAGTCTCAGTTTTTAGCCACGGCGAGTTTATGAGCGAACATGTACCATTGTTGCATATAACGGATGCTAAGCTAAAGTTACCCAAAAGGATCTCCCAACAGGTACCAGACCAACTTACCTTTCTTTGTGCAACTTCAGGTGCCGAACAAAGTTCGACATCATTGCCTCTCTGTCTGTTATTCTCACGCTGCAGGTTTTGCAAACAGCAATTTGTTTTTTTGTTTCTGACATCGTAGTTTGTGAATGCAAAGGAAATTATCCTCTGTTGCATGGTTCCGCATTTCTAGGTTGTTCCCGCACTCCTGCAGTCTTGCGCTCAGGGAAGTAACTGTGTAATCCACACCCTCTTTGTTTATCCTTCTTAACTCCGATTGGATGTTAGTAGATGCATTCAATGGGGCAGATCCTGTGAGAAAAATATTGTCTTGCTGGAAATGACAAAAATCTGTCACTTAGTTGAATACTTTGAATGAGAGCACATTTTATTTCACAGTCTTACTGAAAATTTCAAGTATTTTCAAGTCATCAGCCTAAAGCCAGAGTCAAGTCCCGAGTCATTGATGTCAAAGTCCAAATCGAGTTGCAAGTCTTTGATGATATTGTCAAGTCGAGTCCAAAGTCATCAAAACTGTGACTTGAGTCTGACTCGAGTCCGAGTAACATGACTCGAGTCCACACCTCTGCTTTTTAATGTACATATTATGTCAGTGTTGAAGCAGGGATTGGGATATGACTAAGGTTTTTTAGGAGCTGCAAAAGAAACCAAATGACTGAAATCGCCCCAAGGGGGCGGGGCCGCTGGTTGGACAGTGGACAGTGACATCGCAGTGATGTTCAGGCTGCTGATTAAACAATAATATGAAGACTTAGACAGGAACAATCAGGGCACAATAAACTCTTTTAACTTCATTTTTTTCACGTGGATTAAGGAGGGCGATGCACTATCTCCCACTATGGGCCAGCCGCCCCTGCCTCAGAAAACATTTGTTTTGGGCTCTTCTCCAGATGGACTAGTGAAATATCTGTGGCGGATATAAGGAACTGTCCTCCCGGCATGTCAGGTTACTTTCTTAATCCCCCATGGGGAAATTCAGTTCTTTACACTCATGTTAAGACATGCTACACACGCATAGGCTGAAATACTCAGTACAAACAGGTCCGACGACCATGCATTACTGGAGAGTTGAAAGAGTGATGGCTTGCTACTCCTGAAGGAGCACAACTGAGCAGTTTTTGGCTTAAGTGCCTTGCTCAATGGCCCTGGAAGTCAGCTTACACCTCTCCAGCTACCAAACCAACTTCTAGAGATGGTTCAGTCAGGGCTTGAACTGGCCTCCCTTTAGTCCCCCCTGCAAGTCCTTCTTGATTGAGCTTCTGCTGCCAAATTACTTGAATAAATGTCAAGTTAGACCTGATAAAGTGACTTATTGTGTGCCTTTAGTGATGAACAGGGGAAAACCTCAGCGTGTACTGATTAATTAAGGCATAGATGCAACAATCCAAATAACACAGATAAGGAAAATCAATATCACTATCTGTCAATAAATGGCTACAAGAATAATTAGCCCAACAATAGTTGCAGTCATAGTAAGTATTGATGAAGCTAGTAATAATAATGATAACATCAATAACTTGTCATTGAGCTTCATGGAAATCAAAGACCTATCCGAGTACTGTTGCTGGCCAGGTGCATCCCTCTATGACCACACTGCATCCACCTTAGTGCCACCTTCAACAGGTTAATGCACCATGTCCCGAAGCTCGGATCATCTCAAGCTGTTTTTTTGAACATGACAACGAGCTCTCCACAGTCACGAGATTTCAATACAGTAGAGCACCTTTGAGATGTGGTGAAATAGGAGTAACCAGACACACAAGATGGACCATTCAGTATATGCTATACAGAATATACATCAATCCATCTGAGCAAGACGCTCTTGAAAGCGTTTGGGATTGAGGCAGAACCTTTCAAAAGTATATTCAGCGGGTGATTGGACGATGGTTCCATCAATCACTTTCAGGCAAATCAGATCATGTAGTAAGTGGGTGCTACGGTTGCAGTGTTAGACAGTGGAGCAAAATTTTCTCTCTATTGATAAATGCTTGCAGCATTGTTGATAGTTTTCCTCTATTAAAGAAATGCACAGTTCAATCATGCACTCATACTGCCTTTACTGTGTCGCGCTGCTGAGGCGTCACGCATGCACCTGCTGGAACAATCCTCCATCAGCCTCACAACCCCCCCTCAAGTGAAGATACAGGTGGCAGTGGAACGCTAACAAGATCAGGGCTTACCACTACCAAACTGTATTGAACCAAACGAGACCGCTCAGTGGAAACAAGGATTTTCTCTTGGTTACTGAAAGAGCTGTTCACCGCTTGGGCCTCACCTCAGCGAACATGACACATTGCAGCACTCCTGCAGGAGAAGGTCCTTTTTTTTCTCAAGCTTTTCCCTTATTCTGTCAGCCTCTCTCTCCCTCTCTTTTCTCCGATTATTCATTCAAGAGCCAAAGTCAAAGTTTATCTCTGTCTCTCTCTGAGGGTCTCTATGGTTCTGCCAATCTCGCCCCAACGCCTCCCCTCTATTACTCTCCCCTTTTATCATCTCCTCCAGCCTGAGGTAAGGAGGGGGGGTGAAATTCATGATACTTGTGATGTTTCGTGGAAAAGCTTTGGGAACAGAGTCAGCCTATCGGTCCGTGTGAGTCATGCAGCTGACACATTTGGGGAAACAGAAATACAGAAAGCAGCGATGGAGGGTTATCATAATTCACGCATGGAGGAAGCTGAACGTTTTTAACCTGGTCATCTGTGCAGTAAAAAAGGCACATCATCTGCAGTGGATGTCTTATAGATAGCTATCTCCGTGTATGATTTATGAAATTGTCACAAAATTGAAATTAGATCCTCAGTACCAACCCTCAGCCATCACGTACTCTCTTTCATCACTGCTATCTTATCAGCTTTGTCTTCCCCCTCGAGTGGGGCGACTATACTTTGCATAAGGCCAGCAGGTTTTTTTTGCATGTGGGCCACATTATTGTCACCTCGCTGCATCACATTAGAAAAAGTGAGCTGCTCCCGAGAGCGAAAAAGGAGAAGGAAGGGGAGACAGTGATCTCCAGGCAGGAGTGGATTCAATCTGCACTTGGTGTGTGTGTTTGGCTGTGTGTGTGTGTGTGTGTGTGTGTGTAGATGGGGGGTGGGTGGGGTTGTGTCCTGCACCCCTGTGAATTAGCTTTTAGACTCCAGCGAGCTTATGTCTTACAGCACAGTTCAGCGTCTGCAGAGCGCTGTGCCCTTTTGTTTCATTTTCAGCACAGCTAGCATGGATTCATCACAGCTCAATCTGATTCTCAGTTAATAAAGCCTCAGGGTTGAAGTGCACTATTTTTTGAACTAATTAAGAGAAGAAGTGCTGCTCTAGCCAAAAAAAAAAAAAGATCGTAATGCTAAGTGAATCCTTGCTGAAACTACAATATATGTGTGTGCAGGATTTTTTTCTCTGAGCCTCAGAAGTCATGTGGGATGTTGGCCTAGTTTGGGCAAAATCAAGTCAGCATATCAATGTGTTAGCACAGGCTTTTATTTGGGTAGGGTCTCATTTTTCAGTGTTCAGCATCCCATTTTAGGGAGAATAACTTCCTCTCTTTATTGAAAATTACAAGCTTTTTCACGTGTTAAAGGTCTCATGTCCTGCAAAAATAAAATCTTTGTTTTTAATGTTGTAGGAAGGGGCTTGAGGAGCAGAAGAACATGGTACCTGTTATTAATCCTTCAGTTCATGGAGAAATGCACATCTTTAAAGAAGATGTAGCACTTTCATTTTACTTCTTGTGGTTTATTATATAATAGCCATACAGCCAGTGATAATTTTGTTGGCCAATTATTTTCATCAACAACCCTTTTTCCCCTGATGAAAACTAAGACTATAGCTAAAAGAAAAACAAGTGTACAATGACAAAAACTAAAATGTTTGACAGGAACTAGATCCAATGAGACCTAATGCTTTCATGTAGAGACAAGTTATAATCACAGGTACTTTGGATGTGTGAAAAGATTGGATGAGTTAAGAGGGACATCCAATCACAACTGCCACAGTTGTAAGCATAAAAATGCCTCACATTTTACAATTCATATTTTAGGCGACTAAGTGTACAGTAGATTTTGTTGACTAAATATTGTGCAACTTCATCAACTGAAATTGGACTAAAATTAAAACAATTTAGATGACTAAGTTATGACTAAAGCTCAAAGGTATTTTAGGCAAAAGACTAAAACTAAATCAAAAAGTGCTGTCAAATGTAACACTGCATAACACGGCCTCCTTCTTCATATGTGGTCTCTGCTCATTACAGGAAGGTGCCAAGACTGTTTTGAAAGTCCACTTCATGGCCTGTGACCCCATCTTCTCCCTAAAACCAGACATGTTTTAGGCAACTAATCAGTGCAGTGCTCATTATTACAGGACCCCATAGCCTTCCCGACCGTCAGATCTAAGTGTTTCTAAAGGGGAGGGGAAAAGAGCTCTATCTGGTTCTCTACAAAGACCATTTTTAATTCACCTTAAATCAAGTTCTTGCTTTCACCCAAGACATTATGTAAATGGCCAAACACACCAGAACATGGTGGGACATTTGAAGCATTTCATCTGCAGTTAACTGTTTTCTGTAGCTTTGTTTTGGTTTAAATATCTGTAAAGTTCACACCAAGCACATATGGTTTCAATGTTTTCTTTTCAAAAATGACTCTAAATTGGGTTGGTAAGAAAGATCACAAAGACTCTGGTGCAGACAGAGAGTAGCCTCTAAGCAAGCCAGAGCTCGGTTGGTGATGCAACCAAACAAGAACAAAACAGGAGTTACATTTCCATTGTATTATTTCAAAACCTTGCAATAATTTAAAAAACTTGTCTGACAAGTCAGCTTTCAGTGAAAATGATTTCTCTTTGCCATACATTTCAGGTTTTCATCTTACAATCAAATTTAGTTTAGGATTTATTGCCCCTTCTTTTGTTGTCTTGTTTGAGCCAGTGTTGTAAATGTTGAATCATTTCAATGAACAAATAAAAAAATGATTTAAAAAAACAGGGTGAAAGATTATAGTGAAGCTGTGCAGGTTTGATCAAATGTTTAGACCCTTCTGAGTCAAAGAATAAACCAAAATTTTAGGCCTTCAAAATGTAAAATAAAGACTTGAACTCTAAACCCTGAATTGTGCTGACATCGACTTATGTTCTGAGGTACATTTATTTTTCAATGTCTTGTGTAGCTTCTTTGTGCAGTTGAAATCCTGTGGAGCCTGTGTGAACTTTGAAATTTCAATTGCCCCTTGGATAATAATCAAGATTTTCCTATGTAATCCAATCAACAGCTTGAGGTGGTAGATTAAATTCAAGTGTACAGACACAACAAAGGTCCAGATCTTAAAATCTGACCACTTCATCACCTAAAATGCCAAACTTTCATTTTCGAGAACTTTGTAATACAACTATGTAATCGGAGCGATTCTTGAAAATCAAACCATAATTATATTTCAAGCTTATGGAGTTTTAGTTGGGGAATCCAAACTGAGAATTTGTTGAACAGTAAAAAATGAATGAGAAAAAAGAGTGCTGCAAATCTGGTGCAGGTTTTTTTTGTTGTTGTCAGAAACGAAGTAAACCAGGACATAGCAATACAAAACCCTTTGTCGTAGCTTACATCATGAAAGAAATAGTGCCTCCCCATCCTCACCTGGAGATCAGTGCTCCTGCTGCTTCTAGTTACAAGTAAATGTAATTCAGGGAATTTCTGAGAATGGAGTGCAGCAAAAAGGGAGAAGTGTGGGCCACCTTTCTTATTATAGCAGAACATCAAGAGGGCCATATAGTGGTGAAAAGTTGGCAAGATTCTCAGGGCTGATGATGGATAGGGGCATCAAAAAATATATCATAAACATTTTGCCAAAGAAGATTTATTTTACTTTTCATTTAAAAAATACTTGGTTTTCTAATATAATTCCAAATAAAGTCACATTCGACAGCCCAATTTTTCCCAAAATAAAATTATATAAAAAGAAAAGGCTCATTTGTTCATGAATTTATCTGAATGAAATGTCTAAATAAGGGTCTTAAAAATGACAGGTCATGAAGTAGGACAAATGTATAATCTGGAAAGTTTACAAGAGTTAAATATCAGAGGTTCATGAAGACTGGTGATATCTTAAAAAAAAATAAATTAAAAACATGGTGATGCCTTAGATTGGTCAGAAAACATATGTCCTAGTTTATGTTGTATTTCGTCTTATTTATTAATTTATTTGCTTGTAATTCAGCTGTGTAGTCAGGTCATTGGTCCTCTTCTTATTACCGGACTTGAACACCAATCAGTCTAAACTAAATGAAAATTGGACTTTTGGAGAACTTCTTTAAGTTTTTATCTTATATGAACCAGTGTTCATTTTGACCGCACTTTTTATTTTAGTTTTAATCTTTTGCATAAAATATCTCCTAGTCTTAGTCTTAATTTAGTCATCTAAATTGTTTTAATTTTAGTCTAGTTTAGGTTGATGAAATTTCACAACATTTTAGTCAACAAAAAATTTGTCGTGCAAAGTGTAAGGCATGTTTTATGTTTCCTTGGATTTCTGTAGTCATGTTTTACACTTGGATCCCACCACCATAAAGCCAAGGCAGTTGTGAATGGATGTCCCTCCTAACTCATCCAACCTTTCCACACAACAAAAAAAAAAGCTGTGACTGGATATATTTCTAACTTGTCCCTACTTTCTACATGAAAAAATTAGGCCGGATATAGTCTCTTTCAAAAAATTTCAGTCTTGTGATTATTTGTTGATGAAAATGTGAATTAATTTAGTTTTAGTTTTCGTCAATGTACACTTGTTTTTTTAGTTTCATTTTAGTTGCAGTCTAGTTGTTATCAAGAGGAATAAGGTTGTTGACAAAAGCTTTTACAAAAATAATTGGTCGACAAAATGAACACTGATTTGGGCAGATGTCAACAGATACAAACCAAGTCGAAGTTTCAATTCACTAATATAACAATGAGACACATCTGACCCAGAAATTTACTACATAATAAAATATCTTAAGTATAATGAGTAACTATGCTGTTAATTATCCTGTACCAGAGTCCAGTTATATGGTACAGACAGCCTTTTTATGTCATTGTGCGTCTGTGCTAATATAACTGAGTTTATGTAGGCTAAAAGACCAGCATGTCTAGTCACAGTATGTTATGTGAACAGAGCTTGGGTAACACTTGACCTACATGACATATGATTAGACACATAATCCATAGGGCCGGCTCAAATCACCATGATCAGAGCTGGAAAGCTCTGAGAGGCCGGAAGCAGACAGCAGCATACATACAGTATGTGACCGCAAGGAGGGGAATGGCCACATCAGCAGCAGAGTACTGAAATATACTAAAGCCATCCATCCACAGAGCCCACAAGCAGCCTTAAACAGACTGTGAAATCCCTCTCTGTGGTTCAAGAAGAGGCAAAGAGGACAGTTTGATTTAACCACTAAAAGAAAGATGGAGACCGAGGCAGAAAGGACAGACAGAGAGAGGAGACGGTCATTGGTCTCAGCTGGATTTATTGATGTTCAATTGACTTTGGAACATCTGTGAGCCCATTTGGTCCTGTTAATTATACGGCACTAATTTAAGTCAGTGGTGAAGACAGGCAAGGAGATGCTTGGTGAACTGTAGAGCACTGTGTCCTGACTTCTACTTTATCTCCTGTTCAATCGTGATGATGCTCTCAGCAAGTGTTTGCTCCTGGTAATAAAGCAGACTTTAGTGTGTTCAGCTGCTCTAATGGCTGCAAATGTTATCTACCTACTGAGAGAGAAATACAGCACTAATGTGGTGCCTCTCAGTAAGGATTATGCAGATTTTTATTTTCATTAGTGCAGCCTTTTCTGTGAGATAAAGACCTTGAACAACCTCTCACATTTGCACAGCACTGGATCATTTAGCTGTTGTTTTGCTGACACTGCATCTATGAATATGTTTTCAACTTAAAGGTCATTATATGCAATCATCTGAAATGGTCTGAATTAACTGTTCCTCTGCACTAAAGAAAAATCTTTATCTAGACTTGAATATAGAGATGCTAATGACTAAGACATTAGCATTTTCAATCATAAAAAAGTAAAATAATTAATTGCCCATTCAAAATCGTTCTCTCCTAATTATATTTGTTAAGCCATGTCAGGAAGGTGATGCTAAATGAGATAAAATAGAATCTACAACGATGTGTGTGCAAAGCAAAAGTACTTATATGTTATCTGATTAAGGATATCACATATACTTGAGTGCATGACTGTCAAAAGGCTCATTGTGGCAGCCCTGACACCGCTTCACTTACGTATATTTACAGAGACAAGTCAACCAGAAGGCTATTCGTTTATGCATAACCCCATGATACCTGTTCTGACTTCAAAACTCCTCCACTCTGAATTTTTTCATCAGGAATTTGCCTCAAGCACATTTAAGGAAATTCAACTTTTGCAGTGTATTTAGGGGAGACCATATGGTGGTTTGACCAATCTACAAATCTGTTTCATTCAGAGTATTGGTGAAGTCTTTCCCTCAAATAGCAGGCATTTTGATCTAGCTTTACCATGTTATGAATCTAAATATGAGTAACACTATTCAGTGAAAAGGAGGACAAAATAAGATGGAGGTTTTTAGATGTGCTTCAGCTTGTGACCAGCCAAGACAACGAAAACAAGGTAACCAAACTTGAACACCAGGAAGCAAGAGGACAAAATGTGATTCACATCAATCACACTGGTCTTTCTACTCCTAAAGTCAGGTTCCTGGACACAGAAAGAAAAGGAAACACTCGTATTTGCTAGGGATGTCCCGAAAAACAAATATCGGATTATATCGACCTGCATCCTAAATCTCCGATATCAATACTCCGATAAAAGCAGTCCATTCTAATATATTTATTATTTTTTATTTTATTCAGTTGTAGAATATGATTATGTTTAAGTTCAACACAGTGGTTATTTTGCAATTGGTGAAATATGTTTTTGTTTAATTTATTGAGGTCACTTTTCAGGATCTTCTAATATTTTTTATTCATGTTGTTTTAATTGTAGTATATTCTTATGTTTAAGGTTAAAATCTATTTAACCTATTGGTTAATAACAAATGGGTCAGTTTTTCTCATACCTACTTTTGCTGCCTACTGTTCTCTGTTTGAGTAATCTGACCTGATCAAGCCTTTCCTTACAGTCCATACTACAAAATAGGTAATAAAAGTCTGTATGATTCCTGCTGATATCGTATCGGATTGATATCGGTATCGGCCAATACTCAAGGCTGCAATATCGGTATCGTATCAGAGGTGAAATAGTTGTATTGGGACACCCCTAGTATTTGCAGACCTGGTGGTCTGGCAAAAGCAAAACCAACTGTACGTAGATGGAACTAGCATCAACAACAATTGAACAAACACCTTTTTGTAGCAGTTCTAAAGTAACTATATCTGCCCAGACTATATTGCCTCTTACTGTGAGCAACTTTGTCCATGGCTTCATTTAGGATGAGAGCAGATAAGTCAGGATGACAGCAGGAGACACTAATGGCAAGAGCCATTTTAAAAAGTTCTTCTTCCAGGGGCAACATGTCTTCAGTAGCCAGGTCAAATGTCAGGAAAGGAAGCTCTGTCCACAATGATTTGGGACGATAAGGCTGGGCATCAACACCATCCGCTCTTCAAGCTGAGCGTTGCTTGGCACAAAAACTTGGGTGTGGGAGAGTGGAACTAAAGGAGAGCAATCTCTTGGCAGCTGAACTGAATAAGTACGATCCCTGTTAAGCCCCCCTGATGTCTCCTCCAATGAGAAGGGCTGCTTCCAGTCTCACATCTAGGCCCTGTCCACATGGAGATGAACATGTTTGGATTTTTATAACACTCTCTGTGAAGACAGCGTCATTTCAAGAAATGTGTCCTTCCGAGTGAAAACACTGAAAACGCTGTAACATATATTCCAAGCCTGAGTGTGGTGCTGTAACAACACCGCAAACATACACCACACCCAGAGAAGAAGACATGAAGCATACTCACAAATCATGAGACATGTAAACAAACACTGGCATATGCTGCTCTTCGTGTCCTATTAAGCTGTGTTTACACCAAATGCGACTTCGTGACCATAATCGCGACGCCCACAGAAGTTGCGCTGCATGTCTATTAATATCTCATTTTGGTTAAAGTTGCCATCGCTCAATGACATCACATCTGTTTTAGTATCACCGTGATCATATCATATATCATATAATAGGATGTACAAGGGGACATTTTCCTAACTGTATCCTTTTCACTCACCTATCAACCACGACACACTGTAAATGCAAAGAACACTGATTTAGCGGGACATGAGAACTTTAAATTACCAAACTGTGTTATCTTCAGAACACAAATGTAGCATGTACATATTTTGATTAATTACATTGAAAGCTGCCATGGTAATAGCAAAGAGATGCATACAAGGATATTGCTTGAAGACAAAAACATCACCCAAATCTCAGCTTTACAAACAGCCCCGAAACTGTGTGTTGAATTGAATGATGAAATCTGAACCCAAACGAAACCGCATCCATAGAGAGGGACGTGTCGGGCATTCTGATTGGTTATATAAGAAGGGCATACAGGGAGAGCAAGCACACACACTCACACACACACACTCATGCAGACCCCAGAGGCCTGTGTTTGCCTTTCCTGTAATCTGAGCTTCCGTTCTCTGAAGAATGATGTAACTGAATGCCAGCCCTGAACCAAATAGGAGAGCCAGCCAGCCAGACAAGCTGAACTGTGTGTGTCTGCATGTGTGTGTGTGCACATGCTTTATGTCTCTTTACATCATTTGTATCACTATTTACAACTAATTGCAAATGGTAGTCAAGACAGAGGAGTTATTTCATGCTGCTCTTCTTTTGGCTCTGCATATTTTTTGCTGCAGTAAACATGATCTTTTATTGCATCACGTTGCCCTGCAGATACTTTTACAAGGTCACCAAAATGTGGCAGCCAACCAAGGCACACACAACTCCTGTAACACTGAATCTCTGACTGGTTTGTGGACTAACAGAGCCAAGAACACACTGTCTCAGACTGTGACTTGGTCAGGATGGCATCTAGTGGGAAGGAGTGTTGAAAATTATTTTCACAGCCAGACACTTGTATTTTGTTGTCCTCTTTTCTCTCCTCTACTTTCATTTCTCTTATATATTTTTTTTCTTTCATTGTGTGCTCCTCTATAACCTTGTCTCTGTTTCATTTTCCTCCTAACTTTCTCTGCTTTTGTCTTGCAGAGTGTTCCCCGCTAACTCGAAATGAGTCACCTTGCAGGGCTCTCCCTGAGCATGAGGTAACAGAATCATACTTTCCCATCTCTGTTCGCAGATTCTGAAAAGCAGTTTTTTTAAGATTTAGCATCTGAATAAAAGTCAAAGCAGGCAAAACCAAATATTTCGTGATGATATCCTGACTCCAATTAGTAGTAATCTGTGGAGACATCTCGACAAAGACGTATTTGGAGTTTTAGTCATGCAAATACAGCAAAATAAAACAAATCAAATAAAGCAGTCTACTTGATCCTCATCATAATCATCATCAATCAGTGTAATCTGATCAGTGTTGGGCGAGTTACTTCAAAAATGTAATGTGTAATTTATTACTTGTTACTTTCATTTCAAAGTAATAAGTTATATTATAATATTATTGTATTTGAAATGTAAGGCATTACACTATTATCACATTACCTTTAAGTTATTCTTGTCCAAATAACAGGAAATATGGATTTGGCATTCTAAATATAGCTCATTATGCTCCAAAAGCTCATTACACATCCAGTGAAGGTTATGTGGTGGCATTGTGTCTCACCACGTCTATATGTGACAGGAACAAGAGCATAGGTTTTATTTTGACATTGGTGGGGACACAAAAGTGCTCCAAAGTAGCAGCCCTGAAAGTTGATGTGTTTTACTTTTATGACTGTTATTTCATATCATGTAGAGCTGATCAAACAAAAAAGCAAACCATCATATTCAGAAAAAACTATTCCATATACTATACCTCCAGCCTCTCCTCCATCTCTACTACCTGTCCCCTAACAACAATATATTGATGCATGACTTATGAACAGTGGGGCAAATTGTGAAGCAACATTCATAACTTTTGATGGTATGGTTATAGTCTGAGGAGAAAACACAGTTTCACAATCATTACCGATAAGTATAATTTGTTCCCCAACAATATGAATGTATAAAATCATGCTTGTAATCCAGAGTTTTGCTGTATTTCTCCCCACAATTTTGTATTGTTGGTCTTAAATTGTTGCTGTCGTTCAACACACAAATAATACATGGGTAATAACCAAAATAGCAAAAATAGCATGTATCTCTTTGGCATTAAATATGAGCTTTTTTAAAGTTATAACATTACATACCCTTTGAGTTACTTACAATTTGACTTCTAAATAAGTCTGTTATGTCCAGTTTCTTTTCTTCGACATTCTTGCTGTGCCTAATTACCAAACCCATACACACACACGCCAGATGCACACACACATAGATACAAATGTTGATTTTAATGAAACCACTGACAAGATGGCGTCAAGTGGCCTAAGTAGAACAAATGCCCAACATGTTAACAGCTTATAGCGACAGATAGAGCTCCTTGCCAACTAGTGACCACGGCAGTGGGTGAATCCAGGCGGGTTTTACAAACTTGCGTCCTTCTTTCTTATCTACCAGTACCAGATGGAGTGACCACAATGATGGCCAATCACACATTAGCAAGAAACAGTAAAACCAATCTGTTGTATCTGCACTCAGAGCATTAATGGTTTGAGACGTATTTCTAGATAGGAACTCTATTTCATGCTGCGGTATATACTGACATCCATGGCAACACTGCCTGACTACATTCTATTTCTGTATGTCTGTGTGCATCCCCTGTGATGCTAAGCATGCTGGGAACTGGAGTTCTAGCAGTATTGGGTTAGGGGCGGGACTTTGTGTAACATAATGTAGCTGGTGGCCAGGTGATACAGCCAGCAGCATTGACTGATGGGAAAGATAACGGTGACAGGTGCATCAGTGTCAGAAGAGAAGCAGGTGAAGTGATGCACCCATCATGCCTAGTGCCTACTGTACAAGCCTGTGGGGCCAGGCTATGATCTGTGATAAATCTTGTGACATTGCAGAAGCTTATCGAAACAATGCCATAGCAAATCAATGCTGTGAAAAAAAAGCTAAAGGCGGTTTAGCAAAATATTAGTGTTTGACCTTGTTTTTTTGTGGCAACTTTTCTTTTTGGCCAGGCAGTGTATCTTTTTTTAAGTGTCTCTCTTGTAGAAACTTGCCCCACCCCCTATTATGACTTTAACTTTGACCTATAACTTCCAAAGCTTGTCAGTCTTTCCTTGAGTTAGTCTGGATATTTGTACGAAGTATCATAATACTTCCCTGAGTTTTTTTCTGTATTAGCATATTCACACATTCAGGATGAAGCCTCTGGGTAACTTCTTTTTTGCGTTTTAATTAAGAGTCATCAGAAATGGATGACCAGACGCGCCTGCTGTAGATTCAGGGGGCAAAGAAGACATTGACAATAGATCTGTTTGAAGAAGCAAAAAAGAAGCAAACCTGCCTTTCAAGTGCTTAGAGGGTTGTTTACAATAGACAGCACAGAGACAGAAGTTTGGCCTTGTTATTTTACACTGCTGGCCAAACCGTAATTACCCAAAAGTTTGCATTCAGTCCCAGAGGCGTAAATCGCTGTCAGACAACAACCGATGGGTACTAAGATTGATGCCTCTCTAACTCCCCTCCTGCCTCAGCATCTCTTGTAGAAAGCCCATTTGTTAATTTGAAAAACACTCCTCAAGACACTCCCCACTGCATCTGCTTTCCGAACATACTTCTCCATCTTCCAAACCCAACAGCCATCCAAAACATCAATAATAAATGACTTAAAATGGAAATATAGTCATCTGCAGTGCTCCAAAAAAAAAGTCTTCCACAAACTTCAAGAGACATATGGCTCGCGGCTTATTCTTTAACTGTATGGCATGTTGCAACATAAGCATGTTGTGCAAAAGAAAGGGGCTCATTCTTCAGCCCGGTGGTGAAATAGGTCAGGGGTTTCTTTACTTTGCAACACTGCACTTGATGCTAAGGGGGTTGCCTCACAACTTTTAAGTATGTGTGTGTGTCTGTATGTGTGTGTGTGCGGGTCTCTGCTTGTTTTCCTCTCCATGTGACCTATTTGCGTATCGACCACAGTGTTCCCCGCTCTGCTGGGGTTTCCATGCCAACGCAGCCAGTGGCAAGACAAAAGATGAGGTCTTACTTTGTCTTGATCAAAGAGTCAACAGCTCCACGATGCTTCTGCTATCTATGTTCTGAAACTGATACATAACATATGCAGAGATACAGAGAGAGAAAATATTGTTCAACAGTGGCTACCAGTCTTGTTTGGACAGATGTTCCACCTCAGAGCTCTGTAAGGTGAGCTCAAGTAGGGTTTCATCAACAGAAACAGTCATGGTTCACATGTGTCATATCCAAGATGCCATTTTAAAACTGTTCAATGGTAAATGGACTTGAGCCTATAAAGCACTTTTCTAGACTTTCTGACAACTCAAAGCAGCTTTACACCACAGGTCACATCTACCCGTTCACATCCTTTCACGCTCACATTAGCACACTAATGGTTTTAGAGTCTCTATGTAAGTTATCCATCAGTATTAGCTAACACATTTACACTTTTCATACCCATTCACACTCCACTGATGCAGCAGTGGGAGCAACTTGGGGTTAAGTGTCTTGTCAAAGAACACATTACCTAGGGATGGATACCTTTCACATTTGAATCTATACCATACCGATGCCCGGTACCTGGGAATCGGTACCGGTACTCAACGGTACCAATTTTCGGTACTTTTGCTTGTGTTTGTGGGGTAATAAATATTAATTTGTTTAATATTAAGATCTCAATTTTTTTCAATGTAGATTTATTTCTCACTATATAAAATTTGACAGATATATATCAAAACAACATTCAACTGTTTGTATTGTAACACTGTAGTTGTTCCAAAAATGTCTTCAACATGAAAACCAGTAACTAAAATGAACCACAACTTAATAAATTAACTGCAGCCCTCACTTTAACTTTAGGGCAGTTTAACAATGGGTCCAACAGAGCTGTAAATAAAAAAAGCATTTACATTAACGTTACAAAGTACGAGGAACCGACATGATAATGATAACTGATGCACATTAAAATGCCAAGCTAATACCATCTTAAACACGAGGCTAATTACCTGGACCAGGTATCCTCCTTGTCGCATTTGCTGCCATCACCAAATGTTAAAGCCATTTCTTTTCCTGTGTTGCTGGCTGCAGACGACTAGTCGCCATTGGACACAGGCGTGCTAACAGTGCCGAATGAATACTTTGTGGTTGTAGATCTGAGGCTATCAAACATTGTGCACTCTTCAGCTTTAAGGAAAATTTTGAGCGTCACAGGTGCTTCCTCAGATTTAAATTATTTCAGCCGCTGGCCTTACACTTGGCATCACAAATATTGCAGCGAGCATAATCTCCATCACATTTAATAAAGTAGAGCCATACTTTCAAGCAATTTCTCTCAGCCATGCTTGCTTTGTTGACTGAGCCTGCGGCTGCTGACGTCATTACGCTATTGCTGTTCTGCGTTCAAGTCCGGTATGGAAATTCACCTACTCTACCCAATAGTATGCCTGCTTCTT
Organism: Scarus forsteni; assembly: GCA_036419115.1. Lineage (NCBI taxonomy): Eukaryota > Metazoa > Chordata > Actinopteri > Labriformes > Labridae > Scarus > Scarus forsteni. The sequence goes on along the minus strand of JAZDUH010000182.1, from coordinate 13,328,508 downwards.
CCACTCCCTCACAGTCACAAGGATGCATTTAGGTACCCAAACATGGCACCGTTGGATTTTACATGAATCGGTATTCGGTAGTACCTACAGAATTCGGTCGGTACCTCTTAAAGTACCGAATTCGGTACCCATCCCTAACATTACCATGTGACAGCCAGAGCTGAAGTCACACCAGCAACCCTCTGATTAGGGCTGAACGATGTAGATATTGTTATCGTATCTATTTTGAGATATGAACATTCAAGATATTAATACTGAAAAAGTAACAATGTAAATGACATAGGTTTCTTATATATAAAATGGCACATTCCACATTCTTTTGTATTATGATGTTTTTATTTTTCTGAAAAATGCTTGTTTTTCACCAAACCCAAAGTCATATTTTATCGTATTAATATCGAGATATCTGATATGAATACCGAGATATGACATTTTTTCCATATCATTCGGCCCTACTTCTGATTACTGACAGAGCGCACTATAGCCGCTGAGTATGCCTCCTGCGCTTTCCCAGCCAGCACACATTGCAACATAATCATACAATCTGCCTCAGTCTAGCCCCTGGTATCTTCAGCTTTCTCAAACAGAGAAAAGAACATTTCCAAGTCACTCTCTTTCTGGAACAAGCCAGCAGATTAACGAGTAGGTCAAAAAAAGAGGGTCTGCAGCCACTCAGACCTTGAGAAGCAGCCATGTCCAACTTACCTTCTCTTATCAAACTTTATTTGTCATGCTCCAAACCGATCCTGGCCAGTTTTTATTCCCCCACAGTCAGTTTCTTATCAACATCTACCTGATGCAAAAGCTTTTCATGCTCAATTTGTAGCAACAGTAACTCTTTTTGCGGTTCGGATGAGCTCCCAGTTTGTCACTACTGGCTCAAGGCCAGAGACAAAAACCTGGAGGAGATGCAGAAATTCAATATTTACTCACAAAAACAACATTATGCTATGTGGAGATCAGTAGGTCAGTAACGTAATGTGTGCATGCATGAGTGAGGGTATGATGATGTGATGTTGGCTGTGAAACAAAACGGCAAAACAAAGTGTAGTGGGAGCCTGCAGCCTGCCAAACCAACTTCCAGCGATGAATGCCTGCTTAGCCACACCCACCTGCATCTGAACAGAAAGGCACTGCCAGCAAAACAGCAAACAGATGGGGTCGTCACACCACCAAGCAGTATGGCTCAGGTCAGCTCAGCACATCATGCAATGCAGGTGTTTCCACTGTTGAGTGCGGAGAAAAGATACCCAAATAATCAGCCCATGCCATCACACTTTGCTTACCGAGCTGACAAAAGGTGGAGCCAAAAGTGACGAAATCTGGCGAAAAATAATGTGTCAATTCTCATGTGACAGCAGTTAAAACGAAAACACATACCTCCTCTTGTTTAAATAAGCTGTGGATTAGAAGGGCCCTAATTTCGTGGCGCAGCGCAGGGGGCGCAGAGCTTCTGCGTTCAGATGACAACGCTGGAGACAAGTTAATCCCCTGTAAATCCACTGTAGTGTGCATGCCGGTTCAGTAGATGGCGGTGTAGGTCTGCAGAGAGGCAGCGCTGCTGCAACACACGAACGAAGGACAATAACATTTCACAAACAACGATGGCGAATAGACGCACAGAGACGCAGGAGTTTCTTTTATGGACAACAAATCAGTTCGAACAACAAATCTGTCTGGATAGCTCTGTCTGGATAACAGACCAAGCACACTCGCACGTTACTCGGCGGACGACCGAAGCTGTTGTTGTTCCTGGTATGCGCGCGCAGCCTTCATGTGCAAGAGTACTGCGCATGCAGGGATGTCAGTGTTTCACCCTGAAACGCTCTGATACGGGTTTACACGGAGCTGAATGGAGAGCGGATTCAAATCTTTCCACTCGGGAGCTCATTTTCAAAAGTTTGCGTTTTAGATGGAAACGCAAAGCGCTCCATCTAAACGCAAGGCCAAAACGCAACAAAAACGCATCAGATTTGACCGTTTTTGGCGCCATGTAAACAGCCCCTTAATTTCGTCCGGCGCACCGCCAATTGCTAATTTGACAATTTGGTAGACCGTCTGCGCAGAGATGGGTGTGACGGCGCACCGGGGGAGGTGACGGCAGATTCATGTTGCCGCAGTGACAATTTCGTGCCAAAAACAGTGCAGAAAGTGCGCTGAAAGCTCGCCAGCTCCAACCTGGTCTATTCTCGGCGCAAGCGAAGCACACCCTCCGCAGCTGTGATTTGGTGACAGGCGCACATGAGCGCAAACATCAACAAAGCCTCAGAGGCATGTTTCCAGAGTGTCAGGCACATTTTAATGCAATAAACAATCACAGCAATCACTATTTAATGTAACCGTCTGAACCAGCATACACATTTGTATCTATATTAACTGTGTCGTCACATCTGACGTCGGATTAAAGCCGTTTGTCATAATGGAAACTTAACCTGGCGACATCTGGAAGTTTGATGCACATCTTACAAGTCAACAATAAACACCCTTAACATCTGATACTGAGTATATATCTGGTTTCTCTCAATTCATGAAATTTGAAATTTTGGTAAATTTCATGGTAATTCTGGGTTTGTTATCACACATGCAGCCCATCTAGGCAAATTCAGTTTAGTTTCAGGGTTTTTTCTGGAAGAGTGAAAAGGGTCTCATTAACCAACGTCCTGTTCAATCATACAACCTTGATATCACAGAGAAAGTATCGGGTATACCAACCCAGAGATTTCCTTGAACTTGTGGAAGCAGATTCACGTGGCCCTCATAGCAACCATAGCTGCCCATCCGTAATCCAGAGGTTTTTATTCACATTTTACGGTAAGCATATTAAAATGTATGTATATTGAATCTAAATGAATGTATGAAGCTTCCACATACTGTACCACATGGCAGCTGCAGAGGTTGTTCTCCCTCTGTTGGTTGTCTCACTCGGGATTCACTGCTGTCAGTCACTGATAAGGCTTTGTTTGTGTGTTTGTGTACTCTGCCTCATAACACTGGGACTGGAATATTGAAAATCTAATTGTAGATCTAGAGGTAGATGAAAATAATGAGAAGTGAAACAGAAAACAAGCAAACAAACTATAATTGGGCATGATTAGAATGATTTTCTGTTTATTTAAAGCTCCTGTGAGGGGTTTTTTGGTTAATTCTACAGACTACAGAAATAAATGCTCATGCAAATCAGACCATGAAGGTTAAGATTGATTTATTTCTTTACTGTTGTGGTTAATGCTAAAAAATTCCCACCAGAGAGTGGGTGTCAGATAAAGTCAATGGTAACATGCTACTCTTTCAGACTCTGTTTACATTTTCCCCTGCAGAGACTGTGTGAGTGATTATGTTTGTGTCAGAAATGTAATGGAAAAACAAACAATAAACAAACAATATCTACCTATGTAAAGAACAAAATCAGCAAAAAATATGTCAGTGCATTTGTTGGCACAGGACATCAAAACAGACACAGCAGCTAACCAGTTGAATGTTAAACAGCAAAACCATGAACATATTTTACAGCTTTTTACATTTTGTACACACTTTAAGCTGGAATTTTGGAGCAGATTAGATGAACACAATACATCTCTGGCTGATGGTGATATCCAGCCGAATGTTGTGCGATTAATGCATCTTAAAGATGCTGCTTTACAGTTAAAGTATGTAAGGGAGATAATCTCTGCATCTCAGCTCTCTTATTTGCAGTTCCTTTAGTCTTTGCTTACCGAAGCTATACACAAGGATGCTTAGGAGCTTCTCTGCCAAAGAGTTTAATCAGACTTTCCCACCTTACTGGACACTCACTCGACACTCACTGGATACTGCAACAGAGCAGACTTTGATGAAACCTAAAAACATCAGCAGAAATTTGTTTAAAATATCAGACCTTAAATCAGATTCCTAACCAAATTATGCACCATCAGAGCTGATGTAGTTTTATGTGAAAAAATCATATCAATTTGACTCCTTTCATAGTTTCAAATCCAGGCAAAAGCTAATTTCTTTAGAGTTACCTATACAATGAAGTGGCCATAAATAAAATGCATTATTATTATTATTACTATGAGAATTACTTTTCATCCATCCCTCATATATACCACTTATCCCTTTGGGGAGACTATCCCAAAGGTGAAAGAGGTAAATTGCATGCTGAAGCAGTCACCAGCCAATCACAGGGCCACACAGAGAGGAAGACAACCATTCAAGCTAATATTCATTTTATACCTAAGGACAATTTAGAGTTGCCTTGCCGCCTTATTATTAACATTTTATTATTATTATTACCTCTGCCAAGGAGGTTATGTTTTCGGGAGAGTTTGTTTGTCCGTCTGTCTGTCTGTGAACAAAATAACTCAAAAAGTAATGGATGGATTTTGATGAAACTTTCAGGAAATGTTCAACATGGGAAAAGGAAGAACTGATTTGATTTTGGTGTTGATCTGGATCAGCGTCTGGCCGCCATGACGAAAAATGTGATTTCTGTGAATAACTACTGAACTAAAATAGATATCATTATTTAAAGCCAGTTGCTAATGGTATGTTTTCATGGTCAAGGAATCTAAATATTTAGATGAAATAAAGGTAGGACTAATATTTATGGTGAAAATCCTAATATGGGAGAGGACTGTGGCGCTGGTGGAGGTCTGCGCTCTCCGAGTGCTTTTCTAGTTATTATTATTATTATTACTAATACTACTACTACTACTACGACTAGAAAAGCACTTGGCCGCAGACCTCCACCAGCGCCACAGTCCTCACTGTTGTTGTTTTAATAGCTTGTGTATTTTTAAGGTGACCTTATTTGTCTTGAAAGGAACCCAAAAGTAAAATGCATCATTCATAATTATCATTATAGAATAATAGCAATAATAATATATTATTAATACTGATAATAATAATAATGGTTATAACAAAAATAATTATGGAATAATTATAAGTCATATACTGGAATAACTTAAAAAAAAAACATCAATCCAGATGTTTCTATTGCTTTTTTCTATTTTTTCCCCAAAATATTCTAAATAATAATGTTGTGTATTTAAAGGACAACAAATGACAAACATTTCATGAGTTTTTTTTTATCATCAGTTTATGTTATTATGATGATTTATGATTGATTTCCAGATGAAGATGTAGATTGTTCCCAGCTCACGTTATTACTGTCCTCCTTGCTAGCATGAAAAGAAATCAATAATTTTCTTATGTCCCTTTTAATTCTTAGGTATATTTCTAATACACATTAAACAGGTTAATGGGATGATTATTGCTCTAAAGCTGCCTGGTTGGTGAGTTTATTTCAAAAGTTAATGTGCATGTAACTCAATTTGAAGTCCTTTTTCTCTCTTTATTTCGCACTGGTATCAAATACTCAACCCTACTCAAGCAGGAGTTCTTTGAAAACCACGATGAAAACATTTGCTTCAGAGAAAAAGCCAAATAAATATAAATGTTTGTGCTATTTAACTTACTGCCATTTTGGAATAATTTACTTTTTATTTGCACAGCTCTTTGCTGTGCACTTCATCCTCTCCATTTTATTGCAGCATGCTGATGTCAGGTACAAAATGGGTGCTTGTTTCCACTGACAGCATAGCTCGTGGGAAATTAATCGTCTCAGCTCCTTTGGTGACACAGCATTATCATTCTCCCCTCAAATGAAAGCACTTTGCCAAGTTCCTGCACGTCGGCCGAGCAAACAAGCTCATTCATGGAGGCGATAAGTAAAGCTGAAGTAATGCATTCACACAAACAGCATGGGGAGAAAAACAGTATTTAACAGCCCATGTGAATGAGTGAGTAGAGAAATGCCACAGCAGCTGCGTTAAGTGAAACTGTGGGGGGAACTTTCCACTTCATTCATCAGCGAAGAAAGAGGAAGAGGAGGGGCAAGGGAGGGAGAGTGGGGGACAAAAATAAAACGAGAGGAAGATACAGATGTGATGAATGAGATGTGTAAGAAAAGGGAATTAGACATAAAAAGGGGTAAACAAAAGTGAGTGCAGCGAAAACAGGAAAAAGGGAGGAGAGGGTGAAGGAAGAGAACAAAGGGTGATGTTTGAAAAGACGAAGAGTCGAGTTCAGACTTTCAAAGAGACACAGCGCCTCGCTAATTTGTGAGAGCTGAGACCTCAACCAACCAAAGCCAATTTGTGCAGCTCAAGGTGACCCGTGGGAGACTAAATCAGTGTGTTTGTGTGTGAAAGACTCTGAGAAAAAGACAGAGATGGAGTGTTCCCCCCCTTTTTTAATAAACCTCATCAGTGCCACTGTAAACAAACAAGTGCAGCTTCCACCTATCAACAAGGACTCACATGGGCATCTTAACACACACTAACATCTCTGCATCTTCACCACAGGGAAGATTAATGATGGAGCTGTTGTCTTTTCTAGATAACTGGCTCATCATCAGCCAAGCATCCCGCCTGGCTGATCAATCATCTTAATGTAAAGAGATAGACTCTGGCTGCTTTAGCAGTGCCGCAGTCATCTGATGATCGCTCATTAAAGCTGCTGTGAACTCCTCCTGTGAGCACTGCGATGAGCCCACTCTGTCCATAACAGGCTGTTATTGCGGGGCTTTGTTCAGGGCTAGTGAGCGACTACTAGATGTGTAAATAAAGCAATAAGATGCAACCACTGCCATGATGCATTAGTGTTCCATTATATTTAGTCTTAGTCTAAAACTGTAGTCAAACTGTCAAACTCTTTGTGTAGTAGTTCATAAAAAAGAAATCTCTGGATGCTTTTCAACGACATTAACTTTTCCAAGCACTGGAATCATTTTAAGAACTCTGTGGGCCCCATTTTGACAGCATGAAGCCATTGTCTAACAGTGGTTTGGGGATAGTTGTCCATAGTTTGCTATTAAGTGGATGGATCATCTTCATCTGTCAAGATCTTTAAGGCTCTGTCTGCATGGAGATGAAAACGTGTTCAAAAACACAGCATCCTATCAAGAATTGTGTCCATCCATATGAAACATGGAAAATGCTGAAGTATTAATGCCAGATCTGTAAGGCGCTATAATGCTGCTACACACCAAAACCAAGGAGGGAGACATGGAGCATGCGCATAAAATGTGCAATATTGAACAAAAAAAATGAAGCAAGATAAGGAATGTACTGTTCTCCATGCCCATTCGTTGCTCACGATGGAAGTACAGGAGCAGAAAACAATCTCAGAAGCTTCCGCAGCACAAGCCCAACACTGGTTATAGTCATTCTTTCAATTGTTGTCATGGTTTGTGCATGTGGTTTAAGGAGTAGGACATCACTGTTTCTGTTTTGAGATTTATTTAATCTAGATCTTGTCATCAAAAGTGTGGACTTTTGGACTCAACTCTTGAATCCTTTGAAATCAATAAAGGGTATACTCTTGTAGAGCAGACGGACCCTCCTGATTCATTGTTTGAAATCCTGCATGTCCGTCTTGCCAACCTCCATTGTCCAATGATTTCAGGGCTGAATGCTTGACGGCTCAGTCAGGGAAGAGAGGCGGGAGGTGTGGACGTGACGACAACAGGAAGTGACTGCATGTTTGAAAACAGTGGTGGCTTCTAAAGCGGTCTCCATGGATGTAACAATATCTGCGATTTTAATCTGAAGTTGACTCAATTTTTTTCTTAAAAAGGGAGCAAAGTATGTCAATTTAAACATTTCTTACGGGAAATCGTGTTTTTGCTCTTCTCCTGACTGGGGATCACTGCTGGGAAACTGGGAGAGAAAGATACCAGTTAGTCTATGGTAGACATGGTTACTCAGTGATACTGGGCGAAATATGCTCTCCTCAGAAGTTTACCAGGAGAACTGGGTCTGGATGATCTTTGTTGAGGTTCATGTCACATATAAAAAGTAAGTGATACACCTGTGTTGTATGTTGTGATGTGGATTGGTCTGTGATGAGCGTGAATGATCGTACAATCACCAGCTGCTGTTGTTTTTGAAGGTTCCGCCTCTGAAAACATTTTCAAACAGCTCTTTCCCAGATGGATTGTTGAAATATTTCTGTGGCGGATATATGGAACTGTCCGTCTGACATGTCAGGTTGAAAAGACAGATAAATGAGACAAACCACAAGCAGCACCCTCCAATCTCTAAAATGAAGCTGATGCAGAAGAGCTACATATCCCAAGCACTTGAATGTCCTCTTCAGGCTGGCAGCAGAATACAAGAGTGCCCACTGATAACAAAATGAATGGCGTCACCTTGGCTATGTCCATTTATTTTTTAAGTAGAAACTGCTAACTGCAGAAGATTACAGGTAACCACAGGCTCGACTAATCTGAACCTAGCTGCGACATCGTAGGTTGTGGGTAGTGTAGTTTTGTAGTTTGCTCAAGATTGAGAAAAAAAAAGTATTTCTGAAAATGAGGCTCAAAACAGGAAGTCAGATGCTTTGGAAAAAATACAGTCTCTCAAACCTGTCAGTAAGTCCTCACGTAGACTGATATCAGAGTAGACCTCACGACAAAATACAAGTCTTTCCACCCATTACTGTTTTCTACAAGTTTATACTCCCATAAACTTCAAAGTGTACTGGATGCTGTTCTCCTTTGGTGGATGCTGAGGCTAATAAAGGGTGTGGGTGTGTCCTGCCCCTCCCCAGCCAAAGGCACTTTTAAAAAATAAATTGGGGGCATTTTTTGTGCCTTTATTGATAGGGGTGAGAATGACAGTGGAACAGGGCCAGCAGCAGTTATCACACACTGCCAAACCAGCACCTCGAGAGACACTTTTTTAAACACCAGTGTCGATGCACCTCAGCCATGACCCTGGTGTTCGGTTGCACTTTCAAGTTGTGGAACACCCTGGTGGTCTCACTCTCCAGTCGTGGGTTTGAATCACAGGCCCTGTTCAAGCTGTCCTGTCCACAGTATCAAAGGGAAAATAATGGTGAGAAGGGAGCATGTGGAGCCAGCAGGGCAGGGCAGCATTGTGCAGAATTCACATTTGTCTGGTGGTGTGATGCTGGCTGAGCTGTTGCAGCACTTATGGCACTATAAAAAGGTCTATGGAAATATTGACATCAATGGGTTATACAGAGTCACCACTTGGCCAAATGAGCATATCTTTGGACTTTGGGAGGAAGCTGGAGAACCTATAACCCACAAGAGGGCACATGTCAGCAGCACCTACCTCTGCAGGGCCCTTAGATGGGTTTCAGAGATGACCTTATTGGTAAAGATAATGTTAAAGGGTTAGTTCGGGTTTCTTGAAGTAGGGTTGCTCAATCCCCTGGAACTAGTATATGATGCCACTAAAAATAAATTGGGAGCATTGTACAGCAGGGAAATATCTGGGGTCAAATGCTAGTATATACAGCAGTCAATGGAGCAACGTGAAGTTGTTGTTTCTTTTGACTACCTGACCAGCAGATAATATAAAAATCAACCCTATGTCATGATGTCATCACACAGTTTGTCTGTGACTCTTCAACCCACCCTCCCACCCTTCAATCTAAATCATGCCTTTTTCTTTCTCCAATCAGCTCCTCGCTCACCTTATCTGAGTAGTCTTAGCCTAAAGTGGGTTAATTATACAGCTTGTTGGCACCACTGACTGCTGTATCAAATCTCACGTCACGTGTTCATCACTGTCATTCCTCATATTCCTAAATCTTCAGTAAACCTTCAAACGCATACATTTGTGGTGTGGTCCTTACTAGTGAACCAGCTTTTAGGTTAAAACTGCTAAAAAAAAAAGCATGTTGGCTGGACTAGATCATACAATAAGATTCTTTACAGCACTTGACTAGACAAAATTCTTGTTTGAAAGACTAGTGTGACAATGATGTACCATTATTTGTCAGTACCAGAGGATATTTTTATGAACTGGAGCAAATAGGAAAGAAGATCTGCAAGCCACAAGTGGGAAGAATTGAAAAACGTCCCAAGTTGAAGGAATTGTGAGCCCATGTCCATAAACCCAGAGGCCTATCACAGTCATGAGTGGGACTTTGTTTGCCTCTGTTGGACCTGCCATTAGAACTATTTAATAATTTTGGTAAGCCCTCAAAATGTGTTTGTGTGTTGTAGTCCTGCTGAGTAAATGGGCACTGTTGTTGTTTCTTTTGACTACCTGACCAGCAGATGGCGGAGAGATAAACAACCCTATGTCATGATGTACTAAAATTTTCAACACAGGAGCTTTGTGGAGGAAAAGTTAAACTGTGAACAATCTTATTTGTAGCATTTGGTCAAATGTTCTGAGTAGTCTTAGCCTAAAGTGGGTTAATTATACAGCTTTTGTTGGCACCACTGACTGCTGTATATCAAGCTAGAGTCAACAGCCACATTTCTCCCCCCAGTAAGTAAGTTTCTTTAGTGGCAATCAGTTTACTCGAGTCAAGGGCCTCTAGTAACCCCACTTTGAAAAAAACCTGAACCCCTTTAATGCCAGGAGTCTTTTTTTAGGTTAGCTTTACTAAAGCTGGATGTTAAAAATGAAACTCAGAACTTTTCTCTCAGAAAATCTGGGATGTCTCTCACCAGACACAAGACTCGAATAAAAGAAAAATGTGTTGATTTTCAGACAGCAGAATATCAAATTGCTCACTGATACCTTTCATTAACTCCTCTCCCTGCTGGGGTTCGTTTTGTCCTCCACGCTTTGAACATATGGGCATATCTGACTAGAAAATAATGAGATCACTTCAATCACATCAGGCACAAATGCAGATGCTTGCATCCATGTTGCATTATGCCGTTCATATTGTTTCAGCGGGCTGATAAGAGTGTGTTTGCGTGGGTGTGTGTGGTGTGGGATGAGAAACGCTCTCCTGCGTGTTGGATTAATGGAGTCAACAATTCCCTGTGGCGTTTCTCTGATTATGCACATACCAAGTCGCCACATCCAACAGGAAGATAAACAAAAAGAGCTCAAAGCAAGCTGTCAAACCACGGCACACGCATAAAAATGTGCATGTTACATACATTCTCACAAACACATCCTTATAATGATGGTAGACATTTGCATATCCCCTCATTAATGCTTGCACGTACAGACTTATGCATATAGATATGCACAAAAAGAACATTTATTGTAATAATTGTATGCATGAATGTGTGTATGTTTTTTAGGGTTTTTTTTACTCCAGATATAGAAGTGTGTTTGAAAGGACACACACATGGAGAGCACACATACACACACTTATTTTCAAGTAGGGTGAATCACCAACCTACCAGTCTTCCTCGGGGTCTCCATCTGGATGACTCATCCCTCATCAAACGGCAGCCCTGCAGGAAAAGCAACACACTCCCATTCACACATTCAATCACACATTCAATGATATAAATGCTGTCAAATACAGGCACACACACACACACACACACAAACTTGGGCACAAAAGGGGTTTCCTTCTCTGTATGCTTGCCGTTGGTTTCAATCACATCTAAAAGCCCTGTTAGTGAGGGAAACCCCTTGCAGATAAATGTGACTGTAGCCATTCCTGGATGTGTGTTCAGAGCAGGATCACATGCTCCATGTGATGAGTCATACACAGGGCTGGTTTGCCAGGGAGCGGCGTGCTGGTTGGAAGCAGTTATGCAGGAAGCTCATCAGCTATGCACGGCTGAGCTCGGGACTCCAGCGAGACTCACACAAGAGACACTCCGACGTTCTCGATCACTGATGTTTGATTTACAGGTTGGCAGCAGGAGTAGTCGCCCTTTACATGCTACACGGTGTTTTGTTCTAGAAGTCGCCCCATGCTTTGTAATCAGTGACTTTTACAGGCAGTTTCACACCTCATTAGCTTGTTTAATGCATTGGAAGATAGATACAGATGATTTTGAGGAGAGGCGGTGGCAGGGGGGTAGAAATCTTCCTGATCCAGACCTTGTCCTTCAGGTCAAGGTCACAGCTATTTTTCTAATTGTTCGGTTATTTTTTATTCCATATCTGGCATGGGGACACTTTTGGCAATATGTGTTGTGAAGATAAACAGCAATAACAATGATTTATTTTTAGCTTTATTGCACTTAATCCTAAATGAATTGTGACATATGGCTAAAAGCTTTCAATCAGGGCTCTCATGATTCTATTTTTAAGGTGCTATAAGGAGAATCTATTACCGGCGAAATAAAGACTCTGCTACCCATGAGCACGTGCGGCGACTGTCGTTATGCTGCTGCATCCATCTTCAATTGTCAACTCCGGGGTGGCGAGGTTTCACCGAGTTCCCAGTAGGAAAGACCTTCCTCAGAACTCTGCATTGCTTTACAACTTCTTTTTTCAACAACTTACAGGATGCAAAGCGACGAAGTAGTGTATCTCTTTATAGTTACGTAGCAGTAGTTTTTGATGTGCGACAACAAGCAATTTTTGGAAAACTTGTTATCGTAGTTGTAGCCGGCTATATATCGCTACTTACAGCCCGGTGCACTAAGACGTGTAATATGAATAATAAAATATTATAAATTTGCTCTAGTTTTAATTGTCTTGTTCCCGAAGTTGAGTATCCAGGCCAGTCCAGTCCTGTCCGACCCGACTGGAAGGCTAAGGAATAGCATTTATAGATAACCTATTTTGATGCTATAAAACTCATCTTAAAGTGTGTATTTCGATCAGGCATATATCTAAAAGTGAGACTTTTTTGTAATTACTTAGAAACACCTCACAGTCTCTTTAAATCACAACTAACTGCTTAATTTTCATTCTAGTCTCAATCTAACTGCATTATTTATCTTAATTTTTTAAAATACTACCAAGTCTTGGAATGTCATTTGAGGAATGAAGATGCATGTTTTTTATGGTCTTGAATTTTAGACTCACATTTAAAGGGACCCTAGTTTGCCTTAAATCAGGTTCTATGTCCATTGTTGATGGCTGCTTGGCAATGATCACAATCAGAAATGTTCAGAAAACCTTCAAGTTTGTATAAAAAGAGTGATAGTGCTGTATTCTTCCTCTGTCTGAGATGCTTTGTAAAAGTGTTTGTCCTTTGGAGGCTCACTGTCCTACATGGGCCTAGTCCATTCTGATTGGTTAACAGGTGATGTTTGGTCGGTTTAGAGCTGCTCAGCTCTATATTGTCAACAACTCTATAATCATTTTCATTTGGCTACCATTAAATGGTAAGACTTGACAGTGATGGATCACAAAAGAGCTTTTTTGACAGCTTAAGGTGCCATAGAGTAAAGAGAAGTCCTGATGCCACTCCCCTTTTGTCTTGTTCACTTATTGCCATTTACTTTTTCATGTGCCCCCCCCCCCCCCCCCCCACACACACACACACATGCCAAGACATTAATATTTTGTCATAGCCTGCCACCACCAAAAGTGACTTGAAGGGCAGAAAAAGCAAAAGTTTTTATTTGCCGTTTTAATTTCAATACATGACTTAAAATGTTAAAACTGGCTATATCTTAAAAAAGGGGGGGCAAAAAACATCTCATTAACAACATTAACCACAGAAAATACTAATTTACATACATCCCACCACTGACAGTGAAAATAGCCAATCATAGTGCAAAACTTTGGTACCCAAGGTGGTCACATCATAATTCTATAGGGGGCCATGGACCCTGCCAAGTTGTGCCAAGATGATCGCACCCCATTATTTGAGAAACACTGGCCTATGGTGAGTGCTGTGCTGTGCTGTGACGAACCATAATGACAACTCAACTGAGATATGTCTTAATGTGAACTTGAGCTGATGTGAGATTCATTATATTTTTTTAAAGGTGATGCATTCATTGCTTACCATTATTGTCCTTGAAACCACACATGAACACTGACAGACCTATTTTCAATGTGCATATCCAGGTAATTAAAGTAAAAAGAAAATTAAATCTATAAAATAAGTGACAGTCACAGTTGCATTCTATAAATACACACAAAACAGATGGTGCCGAAGCTCAACAATTAAAGGTGTAATGCTGATATTTTCATTTAGCTCCGTTTCAAACACAATCATTAGAAATAAATGATTTCCCATCTTCATAAACACAACATTTATTTTAAGACCCTGCTTGCAAACCATGTCTGTTTACAGTGTGGATCAAAAAGAGGAAGCGCTGCTGTGCTTCCTGCACAAACACAGCTTGAACTGGCAGATAGACGAGCAAATAAGAGGCAGCTTGAAAAATCACAGCTAACATGTTTATCTGTCAGCGAGAAACCATGAAGCAAAGCAAGGGAGACAAACTGGGCCCAAGCAGCAACTGAGAATTCTTTTCATCACAGAAACCTGGATGTGGTCTTCATTTGGAGAAATTTGTTTGCTAACAACACTGCTACTGCAGCTTTGAGGCCACAAAATAGTCGCATGCTTCTGTCGACTTAGGTTTTAAAGGTAATCTAGCTACACCTGGTTGGTATATAGGATTAAATATGCAGCACAGGTATGAAACACTGCATATGGATCCTCTGCATTACATTAACATTAAAAGCACATCTAGAAGCAAGCAGGAGGAGGAGCGGCGGCAGAGGGATTGTAACCATTAAAGATTTTCTCTCAGACAGAAAATACACATCAAATGTCTTGATGTCATCCATCTATAGATCCATATGTGGAATGTATAGTTAAGCCATATGTATGTTACTCTGCTTCATAGAGGGGGTAAGAAAGAAGGAGATTGTGCATGTGCGTAAATGTGTGTTTTGAGCAGGCCAGTGAAGAGGTGCCAGAAGAAAAGCTTTGATGAAACAGCTGTAGGAAATGGCGGGAGTACGATGAAACAGGGGGTCACTCATCACTTTGTTCTCCCTTGCACCTTAGGGTGTGTGTGTGTGGATATGTGTGTGTGTGTGTGCAGGAGAATGTCAGACTCCCTATCCTCAACTCAAATATAAATCATCTGCCGAATCTGAAATATCACTGACAAACACTTGCATCTCGCCATCCCCCTTCCACAGATTGTTTCCTCCCTTACAAAATTTGGCATTCTCCCCCACATCACTCATCTCCTCTCTTCTCTCCCGGCCTGATAAGCGAGGAAGCCTGCTCTGACTTTTCATAAGGCTCCGGATTTTGACATCTGGTGGCCTAGATAAGCAGGAAGCACACTGAGCCACATCAGCCGATCTGTGAGGACTAAAGGGCGATTAAAGCACATAATCTACCTGATATGTAATGAGGGGGAAACAGCCCAGATCACAAAGATAGCACTCAGGGAAGAGGACTGCCTGGTGTGGTTCACAGCTGTCATGTTATGGAAGAGCAATAAAAGAAAGTCTTTGTATCCTATATTAAGAGGAATGCTTAATCTCTCACAGAAAACACAACACAACTCTGATGCAGTCTTAAATCTAATCTCACCTCAATTACTGTCCATCGTCATGTTCTAACTTAAAACTAGAGTCAAATGCCACATAGTCACACACCTCCTGTTCACACTGTTTGTTTAATTTTTCATTTTATATCCCATTTCCCCTTAAAAACAAGACATTAAGTGTTGATGTAAGTAGAGAAACAGATGTGTAGTGCTTTGTATTGATGAGTGGTTGACTCAAAAGCTCCTCAATACACAGCTCTCAATAAACATCATAAGATTTCTGCCTTAGTGTTGAAAAGCAAGTCAAACGTATTACTCACAGATATAAATGAATCCTCAACTATCTTGGCTAAGCTTGATGGATGAACGAGCTCTGCTGAGTGAGAAAAGTCAAAGAAAACCATGAAAATCCCCCCAGCCTCCCGGTCTGAGTCAATGCAAACAACAGACAGGAAAAAAGAGCTGGGCCAGGAAAAATGTTGCACCACTTTGCATCTCTTGCAGGCAGCTAGGACACATACGATTCAGTTTAATCAGCCTGATATTGTCAATGGTGGCCACCAGCATTGTGTACAGTTAGGATGGAGCGTAATGCTTCAAAATGCGCTAAATAGGCTCGAGCTCACACAGAACAGCACTTAGTATCTTAATTTAAAGTAAACTGTAACAGTACAAGATAGCTGCCTTTAAAATGTATGCCTTACTTGTAACAATGGGTCTACAAACAAAGTAAAGTGTGAAGTAGTCTCACAACTTCATTCTGATGCAGTTTTAAAGTAGAAAATAAGCCTTACTATAGCATTGAACATGGAGGCTGCAGATTAGTGAACATAGCCAGGAGGAGAGGGAAAAAGGAGTGCAGAGAATAAGGAGAATTAACCTAATACATGCAAAGAGGAAGAGGTCCTCTTTGACTTGTCCTCCTCTTTTAACATAAACTGAGGTAATGGACATGGTACATTGCATCCTTATTTGTGCATCTTTGTAGATATGATTTGAATGCTTACATTTAACTTTAATCCTTAACCAAATTACAAATTTGCCATGGGCTAAACAATAAAAGTCCCATTCAGGAGAGTTGTTAGCTTGTGGGCTAACTTGCTATGGCATAGGCTATTCTATGTCAAATTTGGGTTATGGCAATGGCAACCCCAGTACTTTTTCTTGTCCATACAATCAAGTGTGTTATCTTTTATTTATAATATAATAGTTTTTTAATTTAAAAAAGATGAAATTACACAACTATTTAATTAAAAGAAGTTCATTCATCACAAATGATCACTTTGGTTTCGAGATGAACTGGTTATGTTTTTGTGGTCATTGAACAAATTTCAAGGCCACTGTGTCTCATGGTTATCTTGACTTGCAGAGTTAAAGGTAAATTATTATCAGGTCTCACATAAATCCCTAAGATTTTTACCAATCACACCACCTGAAAAGTCAATGTGCCCTTTATTTAATCCACAACAGTGCTTTTACTCTCTGGTCATTACATACTTTGCATAGGCCAATAACTACTCATGTTTGATTGAACGTGTATGTTTTGGATAACTCTCTTTTCTACTGGTCCTAGAAAGATTAGCTCCAACTGAAATAGTAACAAATATAGATCCTTAGTACATATACATTGATATTAAAAATATATTTATAAAAATAAAAAATAGATATCTGAGTGCTTTCAAAACATTTAAAACACATGCAAGACTTCTGCATATGTGCACCGAGGGTTGTGTGCTCGCACAGTCACTCTGTATATGTGTGTTGTTTTGTTCCAGATGCATCAAATAAATAAATAATAAATAAATGATGTGTATGAGTCATAGACTCGTGGTGTAGAATATCATTGATCTGAGTGTCTCTGATGAGGAACAAATGTGCAGAGAGAGTCAGACAGAGAGAGAGAGAGAGACCGATGAAAAACCCCACAGAAACACTCAGTGACAATGCTGCTCCGTTGCTATGACAACCCCAGCTCTGTGAGGAATTGCCGGGAACATTACGTTCGTCTCTAATGAGGCAAACTGGATCGTTTTGTCCATCTACCTGTGTACTGAGTGTGGTTGCTCTCGTACACAGACACACACTGGGGCTGTAGGTTATGACTGCAGCATGTGTGTTTACTCTGTGCGATGCTGAGAGGGTAAATTGCTTCTCTGCGCTCTGATGTGAGACTTGTTAGACAAATGTGAAAAGGATTGTCTTCTCTAACTTACTGATTTGCACTGCCATGGCACTGTCAAGGTGACCCCAACACTTGTTACTGACTCATACATACACATACATGTTTACACTATGTCACCGTAACATTTAGTCAAACTAATGAAGAGTTCTCAGAACTAACATTCAACTCCAAAAGCCTCCATGAACAATTATCTTCCTGCTCGCTCTGTAATCTGGGCTGTAGTGGTACATTAAAGGATATTGGGTATTACATCAAATTTACCAGATTACTGTGTTTATCAGTTTGTGTTGATCTATGAAGCAGGGAGGTTAATAGTATCAGTGTGATAACATTTGAGAATCTGCACTGGCTGTAAACCCAATCAGTATAAACCATTTCATCTTACATTGCACTCTGTTTCATTTCAACTGGTTGTCAGAAAAGATGCGGTCCAGCATGAAACTTAATGGACATTAGCACAAAATGAATAAAACATCCTGTGGTCAACTCAAACTTACATATCCAACCATTTTTTTCTACTGTTGTGTAGTGGACTTGTATAACAAGGTTTCAAATGTCATTTTTATCTATCCACAACGTGACGCATCAGCTATCACTTGCAACAAATCAGCACTTTGTTGGCTAACGCTAATGCTAGCAATCATCAAGTAAATTTAACATTAAAGATATGTGAAACAAAATGTGTCTTTATCCAATAAACAATCAGTGTCAGCCAAATTCTTACTTTCACTTGGCCCTTTTGGTTTGTCCTTTGAGTTTGGAAAAAGCTGTTTTGGTCCATAAAAGTATAAATGTTCTTTAGAGCAGGGAAGATCTGCATGACTCATTCCACAGACCGCAGATTCACACACATTTGCATCTGCTATCCAGTGATCCTGAAACATCTACATTTTACCAAGTAACACTGGTATTTCATCGAATTTGAAAACTTAGGCCCAAAATTGTTCACCTGCATCCACAGGTAGTCTGAATGGTCTCGTGTATTCCAGTTCCCATTGAGGTTTCTTCCATTTATCATTCAAAACTGCCAAGTATCTATCAACAGATGTTTTAGCTTAGTGCATTCAGTGTTCATGCAAGTATCATCATGTATCTAAAACAGTCATAATCCCTGGAAAGATCGCCAAACTATCTTGCAGGGCAGTGTTTTTTTTCCTATATTGAGCTTCACTTTAAACAGCAAATCCACATGCTTTCTTACTGCTGTTAGCGGCTTTTTAAGTGTGGTCTATGCTCATTTTTCTGTACGTGAATCCTCTTATGGCAACGGGAGTCATTACTGACAGCTGTAGTAACATTTTCGTTCTGTATTAGGAATACTCTTGGTTACTTTAGTGGCTCTTAAATTCATCTCTGAAATTATTATCAGCTAAAATGCCTGTAGTCTATTGACAACAGTGGTTCCTCTTTCATCCACATTACTACTGCCACATTACATTACTCAAGATTTCTCTGTCAGTGTGAAAAGGCCAAAAAGACCAGCCTTTAAAGTACATGTACTTACCAGTGGAAATTATCTCTTAATTCAATGCTTCGAATTTGCTTCTATCGGTATTTACAGCCATGCATCTGCCTTCATAACATGTGCTGTACAATAGACACTTACACACGTGGACAAAATTGTTGGTACCCTCCTATGGAATAGAAATCCTTTATTTGAGAGCATGTTCTAATGTTTGAGAGGAAAGTTCCAAGTTTTGAGAGGGAAGCATTTTCTTTTTGAGACCATTTTTCATCTTTTAGAGCAGATCTTCATGTTTTGAAAGCAAAACTTTATCATTTTTTGCTCAGATCTTTCCTTTACCTTATTTATATGCTCAAATCTTGTTTCTCCTCTCTGATTTTTTCTGCTCACATGCGAAACAAAACTACTCGCACACGAAACCAAACTGCTCCTAGCCAATAGGAACTGAGTACCTGTTTGGCCAATAATGTTAATGCTACATGGTTGCTAGATGGGTTCGCTAGATTGAGCTGAATGCCCAACACGGGCGGCTCCTCTCCCATGTCTCTTCCATGACCACCCCATTCTTCAGGACAACTCATTGACAAAATGGATGGAGACCAGAGTCAAAGACATTAAGTAAGTTAGTGAGAGAGCGCCAATAATGGCATCAACTTTCAGTTGCCTCACCTCTATATTTGTAAAACTGCGAGCTGGGTAAGCTATTGTGCTAAGCTTTAGCTTAAACCTCTTCCCCTGGCCGGATAAACAATACATTTCAGTGCCAGGCTTTTATGCCATGTTATAAAAAATTTCCTTAGCCTATTTTGCAGCTAGTCCAGTTCTCTGACATCTAGACAGTTCATAAAAGCAGAAATTTCAGTCCTGGTCTACTATACAGAGAAACACTTCTCATGTCTCTTATTTTTGAATTTTTACCATGCAAAACATGATATTAATTTTTTTCAGCCTTTAATGTATTTTCCAACAAATTAAAGAAAAAAAACTGAGCCTAAATAAGAATACTTATGTGGCCAGGGGAAGGGGTTTAAGCTGAATCTCCCTGGACATGGCCTCTAAAGGAAAATTGATGACAAATTGAAAAGATGGATAATACGAATGGAAACAAAAGTGCCCAGAACAACTTCAAAGAGATTAGAGGTGAACTCCAAGCTCAGGGTACATCAGTATCAGATTGCACCATTCATTGCTGTTTGAGTCAAAGTTAACTTAATGGAGGACATCACTGTTGAAAGCAAATCATGACAAAGCGAGACTGGGATTTGCCAAAATGCATGTTGACAAGCCAAAAAGCTTCTGAGAGAATGTCCTTTCGACAGGTGAGACAAAACGTGAGGTTTTTGGCAAGTCACATGAGCTCTATGTTCATAGATCCAAAAATGAAGCATACAAAGAAAAGAACACTGCACATACTGTGAAACATGGAGGAGGCTCAGTTATGTTCTGGGGCTGCTTTGCTGCATCTGACATAGGGTGTCTTGAATCTGTACAGGGAACAATGAAATCTCAAGACTATCAAGGCATTCTGGAGCTAAATGTGCTGCCCAGTGTCAGAAAGCTTGGTCTCAGTCGCAGGTCATAGGCCCTCCAACAGAATAATGACACAAAACATGCAGCTAAAAACAAACAAGAATGGCTCAGAGCAAAACATTGGATACTGAAGTGGCCTTCTTTGAACCCTGATCTAAATTCTATTGAATAATTGTTGAAGGAGCTGAACATGCAGTCTGGAGAAGACAGCTTTCAAACCTGAGACAGCTGGAGCAGTTTGCTCATGAGGAGTGGGCCAAAATACCTGTCAACAGGTGCAGAAGTCTCATTGAGAGTTACAGAAATTTCCTGATTGCAGTGATTGTTTCAATAGGTTGTGCAACAAAATATTAAGCTACGGGTGCCATCATTTTTGTCCAAGCCAGTTTCATTAGTTTGTTTTAAAAAAATAATTCCTTTGAACCAAAATTAAAAAGCAATGCCTGATTTTCATTAGTTGATTTTCAGTATTTTTTATGTATTATTACTTTTTCAGTTTCAAGGTATTTCAGGGATCTTTCTTAAATAGAAGGGTACCAACAATTTTGTCCACGTGTTTTTAAATGGGAAGAGATAGAAGGGATAGTATGCAATAAGGAGCCAAAGTCAGGATTAAATAGGAGTAAATACAGTGCATTCATTACAAATACAAACTACGTCATACAAATTGAGTGCAACATACCCATTTGATTTTGTATTTCATAAACAGAAAGGTCCACAGGATGCAACAGAGGCCCCTCTTGATTTTAATCTCAAAGGTCATTTCATCATGAATTAGACTGAGTCAATGAAAACAGCTATATCTTTGTTGGTTTTGTGGGAGTACTGTTGATTTTTTAAATTCTGTAATACCTATCATTGTATTCCAGCATCCTGATTTAATCAGGGTTTGCCTGGATTAGGTTTAAGACTTCAGTGGTGAAAGGAATTCTGTAATGCAAACAAGGGTGGGAAAGATTTATTGAATTTGTATTGAAGTTGTCAGAGCGAGCATTTTTCACCAAACCTCATACAAGGGACTGTGAGTCAGGGCCTTTCTGGTGTACAAGGCAGGAGTTTCCCATTTGTTATGCATCAAATAATTTATTCTCAATCAGCTTTAGTACTTCAGAGGGCAGTATTTGCTTTAATCTTCACTACACTGGAATTTCATTGTAATTCAAGAAACCCACATTTTGCCTTGATTTAGGTTCATATACTCAATTTCAGTGGCTGCTAGAGGATGTTCATACTCAATAATGCTAAAAAAAAATAACTTAGAAAAAATACAGACTACCCTTGATGGTGAAGCTGCATACTCTTTTTCAGTCACTCAGTCAGAGCCTCTGTCTCTTCAAGTCTCCCTTCCCCACATGGGACCAGTCTGATTTGATTGGTTGACAGGTCTACTCTGTGGTAATTGGGCACTTCAGCACTGCTTGGCGCCAAGTTGTCAACAACTCTGCATTCATTTTAACATCTCTGCTCTGCACTGGGCTTGTTTGTGTGAGTCAATAAGCCTAACCTGACAATGAACAAGACGTTTTGGGTGGCTAAGGACACCATAAAGAGGGGGAAAAAGAGAAGTCTGGATGCTGTTACAGAAGTGCTCTATCAAGTCAAGGAGGTATGTTAAACACACAAGAGCATATACTGTATATAAAAAATACAGGTTACACATCTATGTTCAGTCTTGCTGAGTTACAAAATTTGGCCGGACCTTGGGCTTACAGTTTTGGGGCGCGGTGCAGTCCAACTGCGCACTTGGTAAGTAATTAGGCGGTTGCAGGTTCATGTCCAGCTCTGGATGCCACATGCTGATGGGTCCTTGGGCAAGAAGCTCAACCTCAAGTTGCTCCAACTGCTGCGTCAGTGGCATGTAAAAGGCTATAAAAGTGTGTGAATGTGTTAGATGATACTGATGGCTGACTAACTTTAAAACTTTAACCTTCAGCTAGTGAATATGAGAGTTGATATGTGTGAGTGCGTAGGTGTGACCTGCAGTGTAAAGTTACTTTGGGTAGTCAAAGACTAGAAAAGCTCTATATATGCTCCAGTCCATTTTCCATTTAAGCACAAAAAAGAGAAAGAGAAAAAAAGGGGATGTGGCTCAGACAGAATTTGCCTTTTCTGTAAATATGTTTGGCTTTCAGATGGCATCCCAAACCCACAACTGAAGAAAATCTAAAGTTTGGATGACTCAAACATACACATGAGAAAATATTTAGTGTGACTGATCACCATTTCACTGAAAACGTCAAGTTGCTGCTAATGACCTTCACATTGTAGTAAAACAGGAAGCAAGGCTTCCTGAAAAGTTTGGATATTGATCTTAAAGTTTGTGGTTAGTTTATCAAAAACACTGTGGTAAATTGAAAAATATGAACCCATTAGGGATTGAGACATCTACAACCACATGCATGCTCCTTAAAATGTGCGTGTCCTGTTGTCCAGCTAATGGTGGGAGATGATCTCACCATCATTCCCACGATGAGCGTGGATCATTCAATTACAGAGCAACACAATGAATCATTCTCCTAGTCTCTGACAACATCCTCCACACTCCTCTCATCAGACACTGCCACACCACACAAGATGGTCCTGTTATCTTCATAATGTGGATAAACAGTGACAGTCGTCTCAGACGGAGGGCCATTTCGATGGCAGCCGATCAAAGCAGAGCTCATTGTGGAAAAAGTGACACACGGGTGTCTGCTGCAAAGCTTACAGTCAAGATGTGAAGGGATTTCAGGCCTTATGGGATGCCAACGCTCCTGCTAAATTCCTCGCCAGCCCGCACAGGATGAAATTAGTGAAGTGGAGCATCAGGTCCCGTGACTTCCCTCAGCTGACAGAAAGACACATTATGCTGTCACTTTGTGTGTGTGTGTGTGTGTGTGTGTGGCATTAGTTCCATCTCACCCTCACAATCCCTGTGTCTGTCTCCCTCACACACCCTCAATCTTGTCTTGTTTCACACTGAATGTGTCAGTCATGGATCCTATCACTTAAACAGCCTGTCAGATACTGGTCCCTTTCCCCCCATGGCCAGTTTCCTTGCTCTGCTCCATTTTTTGGACACTTTCTAAAGGATGTGAAAAGAGAACAGGGCTCTTCAAAAGGAAGCACAAAGAAAGCAAAAGTCTGTTTATCAGGATTAACTGGCCTTTGACTTGAGCCACAAAGTGTCAAAAAGGAAAAGTTCAGCTTTAAAGACCTGACTCTCACGGTTTAGCTCTGTAAATAAAATCACAGCTTGATCTATGTGGCACATTAAAACAAACATGAATGGTAGGCTATGCGTAAAGTGCTTTACGGTGCAACAACAATGACAAGATATAAACTGACAAGAAAAGATCAATTTACTGAAACTTGAAGAATAAAACAATTAAATACTTAAACGCTTTAAACCTGAAAACCTAAAACACTCACCTTCTGCTTACATACTGTACCTCTGCAGAGACGATCATTTGCTGTACAGTAACAGTACAAAAGTGGGTTATGGAAAGGTCGTACTGTGCTTTTCTGGAAGGTCTATAACTTATGAGCAAGTGATGAAAATGAGACACAACAACCTTTACAACAGACCTTAAAATGTATCCTTGTGACAAAGTGTTCATATGCACAAAGTCTTGAGAAAGTCACTCATGACATTTTTAAGAAAACTTATTCACACACACAGAATTGCCATGAGATCAAACTTCAGCCATGGACCTCAAAAGTGTAATCTTGAGTCAGGCTGGACATTTGCATAGCATAGGATAAATAGCACATTTGAGACATCCTTTTCATAACCAAATGGGCCATATGGCATTGACTTTTGATCCTTGATCTCCAAGCCAAGCCAAGTAATCCTTGAGTGGGAGGTGTATCACAATTTAAAAGTTTGAAGGCATTTTTTTCAAAGGTTCTTGAGGTCCTGTCTTCACAATCAAAGAATAACCATAATATTCAATGACCTTGACAGTTGATCTTTTAAATATCATTGTGATCACAAGCCCTGATGAACCTGCGATCTTTATCTTTGACCACTGCAATCTGATTGGTCCATCTTTGAACTGGAGAGGACATCTGTACAAAGTTTGAAGAATATCGGGAAGGAATTCATCCACAAAAAGGTTCCTGCTGGACCTATGGACATCCTGAGACACCCATAATACCTGTAGTCCTAGCATTTGATGGTCTTGACGTATGATAAAAGGCGACAAGACTATGGTTTAAAAAACAGACAAATACTAAGACTGAGGCTACAATGGAACATGAAATACTCTGTTGGGGTTTTTTTCACCCAATGTCAAGATGATCTTATTAAATAAAGCCTTTATCTCATCTATGAAAAATGTTCTATAATCTTTCTGATGTATATCTTTTAAATATACAAAACTGCCTGGTTTTAGTTTCACTCGGTACGGTAACACTAAGCAAATAATTACTTTTTAATGAGAAAAATGAAAAAGAAAACTGCAGCCTTCTTACCCTATGTCTGCAGACAGGCTCTATTACATGGTTTAAGCCTGCTGGCCATATGGTTAGGCTTCACTTCACACAGGTATTTTCATGTCTGTGGTCTCCTTTGCTTCTGGGATCTCACCCAAAGAAAATGGACAAATTCGGCATGGAGAACACAGACATTTGGGAGGCTACCCTGAAGTTAATTTGACACTGTATATTTGACAACCAGTTGCATATTTGAAAAACAATCCGTCTTGAGCCGCTGTGTCAACAAGCTGGAGGAGAGCAGCAGGGTTGCGGCGTTTCTCGAAGTATTTGTGGTTTATTTTACTGGGAGAGACTTTCCCCGACTCTGTTAAAGCGTCAAACCGTAACAGGGCCACGGAAGTCTCTGTCAAAGCTTTTGTTAGTGAGTGATGGAGTCAGCTCAAGGCCAGATATGTCAGAAGAGTGTTTGGCATGCCAGGAGGCCCTTGTGTGTGCAAAGTGGTCATAAAAATTAATGAGGAGAGTCCCATATGGATAACCACACATGCCTGCCACGTTCCCCCTGTACCTCTATATCAACCTTGCATACATACAAACCAGTCATTGACAGAAATCTTTTTTTTACTTTTTTGAACCACTGGTGGTTTTTAGGATTTAATGCATGTTTTGGTTTTCACACAGTCAGCTGTTGATTTGTTTTAATTCAAACAGATTTTAGGTGACATTTTATGTCCATTTATATCCTTATACCACATCTATTCTCTACAAACTGTCTTTAAAAGGCAATTTTTAAATTAAACATTTCAAACCTAGAAAGACAACTTAACTCCAAGCTCCTTAAAATGTAAGTAGGAATTAAGCAGGTTGTTTGTTCAGTTATGGCCCAAATCCAAACAATCAAGTCCAAGGTGTTAAACTTAACAACAATACTTTGTTAGAAATATCCATAATATTAATAAGCTCAATCTTATGAATTAAATACTTTCATTTTTTTTCTGTATTAACGGTATATTTGAGTTATAATGAAATGTTTTCAACCTTTTCCTAACAGATAAATTTTGATATTTTATTGTATTTATTCTTGTATGGCAATGCTAGCACATGGAAAGTGCTCTGCTAACTTTGCAAGAAACATTAACAAAAACTAAACATAAACTTACATAACTATACATTCTTCCAAAAAAATAATCATCTGGTCATTAAGTTTCAACTAACAAACAATATATACCCATTCCTTGTTTAGCCATGTCACCTGATTAACTCGCATGTTGCTTGGTTCTCACCTTCTCAGCTACTTCTTGTCACATGACACGTTACCTGCACCTTACTTCCTGTGCTTCTTAAAGGGAGCTCAGCTAGAATAGAAATATTTAAGCAATTTATTACCTGAAAAAAAAAACAACTTAAACAAACTACGTGTGTACAAGAGCACACCAGCTTAACATGTGCCAATGCATGCATAGCAGTTAACAAACAAGCTCCCTCGCATTACGTATCCTGAATATATCCATCAGAAATATTGACTTGTTGTGTCATTAGCATTGAAAATGAACTTTCATAATAGTTAGCTTTCAGAATGGCTGAGGCAGGGTGATCCACATAATGAAAAATATCAGTGCTGTACCTAATATGAACACTTACTGGATGCCTATTGTCCATGTAAATGACCTGATTAGAGTTAATGTCTAAATAAGGCTCAGTTTTATAAGATAAAAACTTGTCTTTGGGGTGGCTTAAATGTGATAATTTATCTATACCAAGCTCTTTAAACTGTATTTTAGCTCACAACTGAATGTAAGTCTTAAATTACAGCCCCCTCCCGGAAAAAAAAGTGGTCATAAAAGGAAGGAAGCAGCTTAACGGCCTGACCCTGAGTTTTGGAACATTAACAGATTTCCATTACAAAACCTTAGTTTGACATCTGTATGACTATGACGGATGCTCTCACACAAGAGTCTCCACATCAGGGCTTTAATTGGGCAAGACTTTGTTTTCCTCCATTAACTGGCGGATATGAGAGGATGACTGGTTGAACTGGCGTCCTCTCAGCCGGCCAAGGCCTTCATTATTGCACAAGTGCTGGACGTCTGCCATGTTACACAACTCAGAGAATAGGTGAACCCGGAGGAGCGGGGCTAACCTGGCTGCAGCGGGTGTCAGTGAAGGCAGAGTTTATGAGAAGACATTTGCTATCAGCCTTTTCCTGTTGTTGCTGAACAGGTCAAGATGAATGATGACTTAAGTGATGACAAATCCATCATTTGATATTTCCTTCTCCCGAATTTCACATCTCCGGATAGCCTGTCACCTCTGGTGGGAGGGTGTGTGTGTATGTGTGCTGTAGAAATGCACACAGGCCCGCCTATGCTGATCCCAGCATGTGCTTCCTGTATGGGAATGCTTAGAGAAATGCAGTATGCTTACAGTAAATGTGTAAGCAAGTTCCAGAGAGACAGAGAGGAGGGGAGAGACTGAAGAGGGAGAGAGTCGAGGCATATCCAAAGGGATCAAAACCTAAACCACAGGATATTTCTGACCTTGAGGGCGAGCTAGTAAAGCAGGGAAGGGGGGGAGGAGAGAGAAAAAGAGAGAAAAGGGAACAAAGAGATGGAGAGAGAGGCAGAGTCTTTGGAAAACCTCCAGAATCCTCTGTTCAAACCAACCATAAAATTCCAACTGAAGCCACTAAACCAGTGCGAGGACCGGCGAGGGTGCCTTCTGCCCACAATGTGTGTGCGTGTGTGTGTGCATTTGTGTGTTATGTGCTGTATGTGATTAAAGGGTCCGAGGAGAGGAGGCCAGGAGGCAGACGAGTGATGCAATCCAACAGGAGCGAAGAAGAGGACACAAGGGCGGCAGGAAGGAAGGGAG
The DNA here is from genome assembly GCA_036419115.1 of Scarus forsteni. NCBI lineage: Eukaryota > Metazoa > Chordata > Actinopteri > Labriformes > Labridae > Scarus > Scarus forsteni. The sequence continues at coordinate 13,300,839 of JAZDUH010000182.1, read as the reverse complement.
GGAATAAGAGGAAGGAGGAATTGTTGCTTCTGGGGATCCAGCTCTCTCAAGGAATGTGCTGACAGTCATGTCCCACACAGTCAGAGAGAGGGTTGCATTCTGGGAAACTCTGCAGAGGTGACAAACACCTGTTTTAGTATGCAAACAATAATGGAAAAAAACACATATTGTAAAGGGACAGACTTTGTGAGTCATTATAGTTTATTTTCAAACGTACAACAATAAGTTCTGCTGTTAAAAATGCAAGCTGGAGGCTTGTATTCCCCGTCACGCACCAGCGCTGAGGATCTATTTTTGTGCAAGCTACACATTGTCCACAGGCACCCACATAAGCTTGGTGGAGAAGGTGATTGGTAAGCCTGGACAAATAGCTACGTATGAGCACTGCAAGAGTGGGTGGTTGTCCTTGAGCTGGTTTGTCTGCCGTCTGAAGTGCTAAGTGCTGTATACAGTTACAATAGATAGAAACAAGCACAAGGACAAGTGAAGGTGGAGAGGGGTTGAAGGAAGAAGGGGAGGGAGGGTGAGTGCGAAAGGGAACTGGGAATAGAGATGGTGAGTCAGAGGCCATTTGGAAAGTAATTTCATCTCTGAAGGCTGTATATCTTTTCATCAATGAAAGGAAAGTATTTTCTGAACCGGGCCAGCATAAGAAGGAAAACATCTCTGTTTGGTGAAATGAAGCCTATTTTCAGGGGGAAAGGACAGAAACCATTCACTGGTTATTTTGGGTTCAGCTTGCACACTTCTTTGTTACATTACATGGCTGTGACAGCAGTTTACAACATGAGTTAAGAGCCGTGCTTGCTATCCTGGAATGCTATTTGAAGCCTTCATGCACTCTAACATGCAATGATACCTTGTTGACTGATCTTTTAATAATGCAGATTGTTTTGTGTTAACATCTATGCTCAAAATATATTTTGTCTATTTCAAAACTCAGTACCTAACAAGGTGCAGCATTGCTGCTACAATACATAACCCTCCAAAAACCACTGTTAGCCTCAGCTGTCTATTTCAAGCAGATTGCTTTCTGAAGCTTTGTATTTTGATGGATAACGTTATTGTCCCAATGGGAAATTTCTTTCCATAGGCTGTCAAACAAGAAGACATACATTTAGGAAACATAGAACACACATAGACACATAGAGTACACATATTTACATCACAAGAGACACATTCATCAGTGGGTTTTGTTGATGATGGAGATGGCAGATGGTACAAAGTTTTTGTTAAATCGTGCCCTTCTTCATCTCAGTGTCCTGTTCCGGCCACCTGATGGTATCTGTCTAAAGTGAGTATTGAGGGAGTGCTCTGTGTCCATGGCTATTTTGTCTGCTCTAGGCCACAAAGGGTGCATCTTATTTGTAAGCTTGCATCCACAGCTGACTGCTAATAAGCCTTTGGAATATCAAAATCCAATTCTGGTGGAGAATCAATGAGAAATAACTCCAGGAATCAATATCACTTGTTTTTTTACTGATCAATTTGATGTAAATGACAAGAAAGAAGCCAAAGATGTGATCTTGGCAGACAGGTTCAGCCAAAAGTGTGGCTGAATTTAACACAATATGACACTAAGTGCATTACACCCATTGTCTGTATGATTTCAATCAAGAGGGAAACACAAGCAACTTGCTCGACATTTGTCTGACAGAACAGCATTAAGGATTATCAATGTCCATCCCAAGAAGTGCTAAGCTCAAACAAAAATGTGAAAATGTGGTGGTGGTTCTTAAGCATCTATAATCCAGTCCTGATCTACTAAGACAGATAAGTCTTATTTTACAAGTGTAATATCTTAAAACTATTCAGTTTTGTACTGATTATACGTTTTTCTACTGCAGGACTTACACAATCTTACAGTTCGTCAGTCATGGTGGAATGATGGCTCACACTGTGCAACTGAAAAGTTTACTGCACATGAAAAACACTCATAATAGATGAACTCACATTGTAAGATCAAATCTGATGATATATTGACCAAATATAATGGTCATAGTACACTTAAAATATCAGCTCTAATATTGGCAGATTGCATGACTGTTCCGCAATACTCCTCCTAATCATCACTGCAAGTCTGCATTTAACAATCAAAAGTATCACTTATCAGTAAAAGAAGTTCATAAACAGATTCTCTTGAGTAGCTATGACAATGGAAGCTATACCTGTAGTCTTAATTAAAAGCAGTGCAATAATGGCAACACTATTTTCATTGCCATTTTTACATCTGTGTGTCACTTCATGGATTCAACTGGTTTTGTACTATTAGAAAAAAACAAACTTCCCAAACTTTGATATAAAACGAATGATTTGATTTCAGGCTTGCAATGTCCACATTAACATAAAATGTTTGGAAAGTTCTGGAGATGTTTAGGGATCGAGACCAGCAGCTTTGCCACTTTGTTTTGCATGTTGTAGACCACACTTATTTATTTGAGCTGTGATTTTTGAATAGTGATTGCTGAGAGGGCATCACCAGAGCCACAAGGATTCATCCTTGGAGTGACATACAGTATTTCTTTCAAGTTTTATTGGCAATGATCAGTTACAGCCAAAATGTTTTGGCCATGCCTCTGCTGACAGAATAACATTATTGCATATAAAGCTGAATTATTTTCCCCATTTTGAACGCTTATGTGGTCAGGAGCAAGGACGTGACCTCCAAATACTGTAATTTGTCATGAGCCTGAGCATGAGCGATATCCCGATTCCACATTATGGCATAAAGTATTCTGCAATTTTGGTAAAGCACTGGTTTCTATGATGCTAGATTGAGGTTTTAAAGGATTCCAGCAGTATTTTGGACAGGCTGAATGTGGTGTGGTGTGCTGCCAATGAAATAAGGGAAAGAAAAGGGCATAAAGAGGGAAGCTAGGTGAAAGTGTTAGGAGAGACTTATTTAGGCAAGTTTGGACTCCTATGCATAATCTTGCTAAGCAAACTTGGCTTTGACATGACTGCACAAACATGAACGATATTTGACGCCCACCCAGGTTCTCTCTTGAACAAATATGGGTGGAAATATTTAGTCCGTTTATGAAACAAACCAAAACCACTCTTCAAATCTGCAAAAGAAAATAAAGAATCCCTGTGTCCAATTGATAAAAAACAAGTCTAAGAGAATGAATTAATGCAACATGTTTTTTTAGCCAAGCTCCCTGACTGGAGGGGATGAGAACTAAACCACAGAAAACTGAATTGGACTGGTCTGAGATTGGTCTGGCATCAGCTGTGTGGTAATGTGGGCTAGCACAAAGAGAATGCTGTGGTTATTGTTGGACCACCTCTGTCTGCACTTCCATGTAATGTTCTGCTGTTTACCATCACGGGTTTGGTTCATCTGCCGTGATTATGAGTCAGCCCTGTTAAGGGGCTGCACAGAGGTCTTGCAAGGACACTGACTGACTCGCATACCCTCGCTGCATCCAAATTAAAGTGTTTGTGTGACTCCACCACACAAAACCCAGCCGGGACACGACCAACACCACCATACTGAAGAATCCTGCTGTGTTTTTGTACTGTGTGTTCAGTCTGAAGGCTCAAATTAAAACCGGCCTTGGCTTCGAGTTGGTGCGTGTGTGTGTGTTGTTGTTTTTTTTCACTCAACACAGTGCACATTTTGTCACGTTGTTTGTGCGCTGTGGAACGTCAGCAAAGATATTTTCAGTCCGTGTGGAGGAGTCCACACGTAGCCGAGCAAACAAGACCCAGCATCTGGTAGAGAATGTTGTGTTTGCTGAGCCTGTCTCCTTTCAACAAGCTTTTCCACTTCTTCTTCTTCATTGACAACCTGATGATATATCAGTGGGAGTTTAATTTGCTACTGGATGGCCTGGTGATGTATCCGGTTATTATGCATGCCATGGACAGGCAACATCTGGACCCTTCACTGTTGTTACATGACATCGACTTCCTCTCTCCTCCCTCCCCTGCTGAACCATGCACCTTTGAATACCACAAAATGCCCCGCAGTCATTTAAAAAGTCATCCTGGTTTACTGCTAAAAGTAGATTAAAATGGCATCATGCTGAGATGACTGTTTGACCTTTTGTTATGTTAGTGATGCAGCATATGTTCATCCCCCTGATTACACATGTCAGCCTGTGATGAAATGTAGAAACCTCAAGTTTGTTTCTCTGCTGTGTCTTCATTATGACAAAGCATTCTGGGACAACATCACAAACCACAGCTCAAGTCTATTTTTTTACCAGTGACATTACCCAGAACCTGAGACTGTTGTAATTTTAACACATGCATGCAGCACTATGCAAAAGTTTGAGGCAGGTGTGAATAAATATGTTAAGTAAGAATGTTTTCAAATTTGAGGCCCCAATGGCTAATTTTCATCAATTAACAAATAAAAACTGAGTGAACAGAAAAGGAACCTCAATCAAATCAGTAATTTGTGACCACCTATTGCCTTCAAAACAGCATTAATCCTTTTGTGCACTTGTAAACCATTTTTGAAGGACCTCTGTTGGTTGTTTCAAGCATCTTGGAGATCTTGTGTGAATGTGGTCTGGCTCAAATTCCTCTATCCCTACATGTGATCCTAGACACTCTGAATCATTTTGACTTTGTGGGGGTCAAACAGTACAATCACCTCTGGGGCTCTTCTTCTTCTTTACACTGAAGATAGTTTTAATGCCAATGGCTGTACATTTTAAGTAATTTTCCTGATGCAGAATAAATGTGGAGCCGATCAGATGAATCCCTGATGGTACTAATTATGGGATAAATATCTGCTTGTGCTTCTCAGCATTAAGGAGACCTTGATCCGGACCAAATACCAAGCTCCATTCACAGAAATCCCACCCTGGACTTGCAAGAAATTTCCAAATCGCTCTACTGTTGCCTGTAGACAGTCATTATCATTCCATTCTCTAGCCTTTGAGATATCAAACATCCTTGTGCTTCAGACAAACATTTTAATTTTTTGATTCTTCAGTCCAGAGCACCCTCTGTCTTTTCGGCTGCACCTTAGTTCCTCTGGTTTTTTTGCGCTGTTGAGTCACTTTTTTCCATGTTGGAGGTTTGTCTGAAAATCTTACATGAAGTTTACTTCTGGCCCTTTTGTCCCAATTCTGAGCAAATGTCAATGCTGGACACCTTCAAAGGTAAGTAAACATGATGTGACTTCATCTGCTGCACTATGTTTCCTTGGTCATTCAATGTGTCTTTTGTACTCAGCTTTGTCCATTTTTCTGAGCTTCATTTAAAAAAGCTTGAAACCCCAGTTTGCTTTGAAATTTTTGCCTGGGAGAGACATTACTGATGTACTATATCTACCTCATGATGGATAGATAGATAGATAGATACATAGATAGATAGATAGATAGATAGATAGATAGATAGATAGATAGATAGATAGATAGATAGATAGATAGATAGATAGATAGATAGATAGATAGATAGATAGATAGATAGATAGATAGATGATGGCTGTTGAAACAAAGGATCTCTTGAACCTCTCAGTTCCTGCAGTGATGGGTCATCCACTGCTGCTGCTTCTCCATGGTCACTATTGTCCAAGATTGCCTACACTATGCAACGCTGACCTATGACATGGAACTGTCCTTCACAACCTCACATAGGTGGCAGAGTTTGGCTGTTCCTCTCACAGTTTTAAGCCTCCCACACAGCTGTTTCTGTTTTTGTTAATTGTGCTTCAAATAAAAGTGATGGTGATCAGCATGATTGGATAATTATACACCTGACTATGATCATACAAAACCCCCGGCTTTGAAGGCCAAGGATAGCCACACAAACTGTTGATTGGATTTAGATTGTGTTGTTTTATTTGTATTTTGTAAATTGATACACATAAATCTTTAAAATGTATCATTTATAAAACCTTTTTTACTTTACATCATTTTGTGTCTTACCCAAACTTTTAGTAGTACAGTATTTCATTGATGCATCCTGAGATAAGTTATGGCCGACATGTACTTATCTGCAACTGAGTAATGAAGCTATTATTTGTTTTCATGTGTTAACTGAAAAGAGCCAACATTCCTCCAACATGCAGAATCTTCCATTTAAGAGAGTCTAAATTAAAACAGGCTTTTCTCCACTGAGTCGTGGGTGACTAATGTTCTCCTTCCTCTAATCTCAAAGTTTGTACTAATGGCAATACAGAGAATTAATTTGTATGAATAGTCATTAATTTGCACAGAGCAATTCAGTATTCCATTAAAGCCCCGGCTTATTTTTGTGGAAATACTTTATGCCACATTAATATCTATGCAAATAGTTTTGATTCCCAGGAGCACACTGTTTCAGATCATTGCATTTGCAGATGTTTTTGTGTCTTTTGTTCAAAGATGAATCATGGAGGCGCACTTGGGTGAAAAGTGTAATCCATAAAGCACAGCATGGCAGAGGAGTAATGTAATAAAAGCCAGACGGACACAACGTTCCAGGTCAGAGCTGAAGTCTGCCCAGAGAGCAGTATGAGTCACCGGAACTGGAGCAGATTGCTAGCTTGCAAAATTCATTAAGACAAATGTAAGGTATATGGATTTCCTCTGGAAGGAAAAAGGCTTGGCAGCTGCAGAACAGCACCCCAGTGAATCCTCAAGTAGCTTTCCATGCACCTTTGGTATGACAGCATGATACTTGCAGCTCTAGGGTGGAATATTACTGATCAGAGAGGAAATAATTTAGCTTCAATACAAATTTATATTGTTTTGAAACAAATCTGATTTAACTCATCCCTGTTCAACTAGAAGAACCAAATACTTACAGTCCTGCCCATATAACACAGAACCAAAGGAGTCTGACTAGTCTAAATATCTGCTAAATTAACACACTGTATGTTGACACCGATCATGCTGAAAAAATGCACACTGTTATCCGACCAGATGCAGCCAAAACTCATTTTAATCCATTAAAGGCAGATGTATTTTGCTTCTTACTATGCTGTGGCGCCGCCCTGTGGATTTTAGACAGCAATGCACTTTTTGTAGAAGGTAACCTTCCCTGATAGGTATTTTTGTATCTTTAGTAATGAAGGGTTAGGACACCCAGCATTCGATATTTAATACTGTTTAAATTTGATTAATGTTTAATTCAACATGTATCATTGAAATTGTAGGAAAGAAGAGCGTGGCTAAGCCTCATGAAGTGCAGAGGCTATTTTTCTGGACATATTTTTTAGGGAGCAATGACTCAGGTAAGGGATGGGGAAAAAAAAAAAAAAAATTTTTAGAACAAATTGTAAATTCATTATCTGCTGAGCTTTCATTATTTTTATCGTTGTCATTTTGTGTGGAACAAGAATTTAAGATTCTACTTTTCACAAGTGGCTGACCCCCGTGAAAGTCTCATCCCATTATCTCCTGCCCAATTGTTGTGTGGTCCACCAGGATGACTTTTTCAAGCCCCAAGCTCAGACTGAAGTTGGTGAAGATGGCTTTAAGCAGTATGATGTTATCACTGCCCTGGAAATGGACGTCATGATGAATATGATCCACGCATTAGAGAATCCAGTAAAGTTAATAACACCCTGGATATTGAGATTGTCCCAAAATCTGACAATGAGGAGGAGACTTGCATTTTTGTTGTTGAGGGCTTTCTGCTTTACACCTTCAAACCTTTGATCGACATGCTGGACCAACACTATTTTATTTCCATCCCATATAAAGAATGCAAAAAGAGGGGGGACTCCAGGAACTACACAGTGCCAGACCCACTTGGCCTTTTTCAATGGCCACGTCTGGCCCATGTATCTGAACACAGAAGAACATCAACACCTTTTTAGGGATTTTTAAATCTATGCAAAAAATCGTACGAAAGTTCAAGGTTCATAGGGTGGATTATTTCAATCTTGATTCTGGCAGAAAAACTGATTACACACCTTATGTTCCTGTCTGATTTTATTAATGTTTTACTTCACCTTACCTGAAGAAGTTTACACTATGCTATATTAAAATGTGAGGAGTTCTAGTCATGTCTTCACTCAAATGAGCAGTGATGATTTGACTAAATCCTTACTTGAGTAGGCTTGTTGTGGCTTAAAGTGAAAAGAAATGCATAAAGACACAAGCTGTGATGGCTTTCAATGTAAAAGGCCCTCACATCAGGCTTGATTCTGGGCCCCTAAACTGAACTACCATGACTGCCCCTTCCAACTATTACTCTATTTCGTGATTGTCAAGGACCCTTAGATGGTTAATTGTACAATGTAAGGTACTGACATTTGTCACAAGTAGTTGTACTTTAAATAAAAGGTTATTTACATTGGACCAGCTTCATATTACTGTTTGGTGAATAAAGCTCAAAAGACGATAGGAAATTTAAAAAACCGCTTAAACTTAATAGAATTTGCTCGAGCTCACCTGTGTTTGGAGTCTCTACCATAAAATATAGTGAAAAAACGTGTTTTAACGTTTGCCGTTGTAACCAAGCTAAGCTGACCCTGGATCAGCAGCTACATTTTTCCATTCTTTATTGAAGCGTGACAGTAAACGGAGGACTGATCCTGAATCAGCCATTACGGCACCGGATGTGAGAAGCCGTTTTGGTGAGCGACTTCTACAGGAAATACCTTCCGATGTGCAGAGCATTTGTGAAGGGCTGCCATTTTACCGAGCTTACGGTAAAACCTCACGGTAAGGAAACTTGCTTCGTGTTGTTATGAGGCTCGGCTGTTTGCTGTCTACTGCTGAGCTGAACCCGAGTCATAATACCAGTCAGTGTGAGTTGTGTTTGGAGCTAATGTTAGCTTGCTTTCCTCGCTTACTATTGTGTCTTTATTGCTACTGTTAGCTTAGAGCTCATCTGGGAACATTATCGAGAAGAGAGCATTCAGTCTGTGCAGCAGCCTCACGTTTTTATCCAGATACACAATAAGTCAGAAATACTTGAAATAGTTTTGTTTTGAGTTTAATATTTGTTAGAAGATTCAATTACAATGTATCAGATACTGTTTTTGAGCTTTTTTTTTTAGATTGCATGTAATTGGAGAGTTGAAAAAACCCTGCATGATCAAATCTGAGTGTGATAAATACTGGGCTTAAAGGTTCTTTGAGGTGTTTATGATAGTTTTGAAATAATCTGAAATTAATACTGGTACAACCTAATAACCAACAAAAGGAAATAAGACCATCAGCAGGAAGACTGATGATTTCACTGGTCTTGTTTTGTTTGTTTGACACAGTTCCCACTGGGTCAGATTAATGAATAAATGAAGGTGCAGCATTATGAAGATGAGTTGTGGATATTGAACCTGGCTCTAATGTGGTTCAAGTGCCAACACATCACCTCCAGTGCTTAACAAATGCAGAGCACCATCTCAAACGCTGTGGTGTTGCCACAATATTGTAGAAAACTTTCTAAAGCTTGTTTAAAACTGACTGTTATTGTTCCAGGATATACATTTTGAACAAAAATTATAAACTTCAAAATGAATTCACCTTTTTATTTCCACATTTGAACTCAGTGGGCTTCCCTGAATAACATTCAACCATAAAACAATTTCCCTTTTCAGCAGTGCAAGTAAATTACTATGCCATCTTAATCAAGAAGTTATCATATGCTTTATTCTTTTCTTTTTGTAAGAGACAGAATGTGAAAATTCATGGATCACAATAGTAATTATATTTTAGCAATGAGAATATCATTTTGTTAAAAGAGTTTCTACAAACTGATGTATTGGCCTTACAGGAATGTAATAAGTTACTTTGGTAATCACTAATGCTGTTACTTAAGGGCAGCTGTAGCAGAAACCTTACATTGGATGGTAGCCATAACACATTTGTTAAGCACTGTTCATCATCCATCACTGGTTATGTATGCTGGAGCCTGCTCCAGCTGTCATTAGGCGAGAGGTAGGTGGCAATCGCAGGGCCACATAGAGTGTCAGACAACCACTCATTCTCACGCTCATACCAAACGTGCATGCTCTTTGTCAGTGGGAGGAAAACAACTTTCTTGGAGAAAACATGCAGACATGGAAAGACCCTGGTTGACACAGGGAGTCAAACCAGAGGTCTCCTTGCACTAAGCTGACGCTCTACTGTGTAGTCCTAATCATGTACCCACTTAACTTAAATACAGAACAGATATGTTATGTGCTTTATTTTGGCACCACTCTCTAACTGACAGTTTCAAAGATGATAAACCCTCTCTTGCCTTTTATGCTTAGTGAGCTACCCTCTGACTAAAGAGACGAGGAGCACTGCCACATGGTCAGAGCTAAAACATAGTTTATACTTTTTTTTTTCTTTCTTTACTGAAAATAATCATCAAGGACCCATCCAGACTTTTAAAAGTCCAGGGAAAAACCCAAATGATACCCGTTTCTAACAGACATAACACAAGATTAGTGTGTTTACATACAGTTGTGCCCAAAAGTTTACACCCCCCCAGCAGAATTTCAGATTTTTTGGCCTTTTCTCAGAAAATATGAATGATAACACAAAAACCTTTCCGTCACTCATGGTTAGTGGTTGGGTGAAGACATTTATTGAAAAAAAGATTAGTTTAGTCTTTTTAAATCATAATGACAACAGAAACTTCAAAATTGACCCTGTTCAAAAGTTTACACCCCCAGTTTTTAATACCTTGTATTTCCCCCTTTAACATCTATAACAGCTTGAAGTCTTTTGTGGTAGTTGTGGATGAGGGTCTTTATTTTCTCAGATGGTAAAACTGCCCATTCCTCTTGGCAAAAAGTAAATTCTTGGGCTGTCTTGCATGAACTGCACATTTGAGATCTCCCCAGAGTGACTCAATGATATTGAGGTCAGGAGACTGAGATGGCCACATTAAAACCTTCACTTTATTCTGCTGTAGCCAATGGCAGGTTGATTAGGCCTTTTGTTTTGGATCATTGACGTGTCGGAATGTCCAAGAACGTCCCATGCGCAGATCTTTTGACAATTCTTTTGCCTTACCCATGACACAGAAACCAGAAACTTCAACGTAGCACTGAGTGAAAGATGCACGTGTCTGTCAGGAGCTCAGAAACTCACTGAGCTTTTATACACACACACTGATTACAAGCTAATAGATCACAGGTGAGGATGGTTACCTTTAGTAAATATTCAAACCCATTTGTGTCAAATTTTGTGCATGTTATCAGGCCAAAACTACCAGGGAGTGTAAACTTTTGAACAGGGTCATTTTTGAAGTTTCTGTTGTCATTATGATTTAAAAAGAGTAAACTAATCTTTTTTTCAATAAATGTCTTCACCCAACCACTAACCATGAGTGACAGAAAGGTTTTTGTGTTATCATTCATATTTTCTGAGAAAAGGCCAAAAAATCTGAAATTCTGCTGGGGGGTGTAAACTTTTGGGCACAACTGTACTCGGTTAAGTCAATCCATGGTTATCGCTTGACTTCCTAATTTAACTGTTCAACTACCACAGGAAACCATATTTATAGGGGAGGACGTTTGCCTCTGCTCCAGTAGTTAGAGGCGTGCCCTTCTCATCCTGGTCGTGTAGAGCTCCATTCTGTTGACCTCGCAAACAATTCATCAAGCTGCCAACCAGTTGTAGGTTGGAAAAATATTGACTTTACAGTTCCGCAATGCATGAACTCGTAACTTTACCTTTGATACAGATAATATGAACACTAACCCTTTAGCTCATGAGGCAGGCAACTGTGCAACAAGTTTTAAATTGAGCAGATATGCTGACTCCCAGGTCGAAGCTTAAGGAGTGTGCTGTTAGACTGAGGTGTACGTATGCAAGCAAAAATCTATCTCCCATAGCACTAGCTTAGTTAGCTTAGTGTGTCAGTCCAACTTGATTTTCAAATTTCAATTTGATAAAAAATTGTATGCATATTAAAAGTCTAGTTTTATTTTGACTAATGCAATTAAACATTAACTGACAAAATGACTAACATTGAGCAATGTATTGATTTTAATAAGTCAGCAGGATGAAATATGTTAGTGAAAAGCCCTGCTTATACATGCACATGACATATTCAGCAGGCTCAGGAGTCCTTATGATGACAGATTACTCTTATTAATGGTTATTGCCCCTCCTTTTTGAAAATGTGCTCAAATACCTGTCTGAGCATGGCTCCATAGCCACGGTAAACATTAGAGTACAGTAACCTTTCATTTAATTAAAGAGGTGTGTTTAGTCGGGGCTCATTATGATTTACAAGTGAACAGCTTGTTTTAGGCGGGGCTGAAACTTAGGGGTTTATGTGGATTCTACATTAATAATCTGACTGGATTCGTTTGGCAAAAAAAACTAACAAAAAACAATCACGCACATTCATTGGCTGTCTGGGGCAATTTTTATCTTGTTGAAAAGGTGTAAAATAAGGGACCTGAAAAGAAAAATCACCTTATCTACCAGAGATCCAAAAAAAACCCCAATAACATCATTTTGGCATAGGTACATTTGCAGGCCAACAAATCACCGTCGCCTCAGTGAGTGTGTTAATGATCACAGTTCAGAGAAACACAACCAGGTCATGTCTTATTTCTTGTTCTTTTGTCTCCGCAGCGTCAATGTATTATGGGGGTCAAAATGTTGCAGCTGACCTCTAAGTGTCACCATGAAAACATCCTGACCTCACTGCACCAGCTCATGCTGCAGGGACACCTGAGCGACGTCACAGTGCAGGTGGATTACGAGGGAGATATAACGGAGTTTCAAGCCCACCAGGTGATGCTAGCAGCATCCAGCGGCTACTTTAAGAAGATCCTTCTTTTACCAGATGCTATCAGAGACACATTAATCATCTCAGACATGCATTCTAGTAATTTCTCCAAGTTTTTAGAGTTTGCCTACACTGGTAGAGTTAAGGTCTCAAGAGATAAGATTGGGGATGTTCAAGCCATGGCTCAGTTTTTAGACTGTAAGGATCTGTTGGAGGTTTGTGCTGAGGCCATGAATACTGAAGTAATGGAGAAAGCAAGTAAGAAACAAAACAAAGTTGGTGAAAAAGATAACCCAGATAGCACAGAGCTGGAAAATGGAACCACAGAAAAGAAGCAGTCGAAGCGCTTACTTCTTAAGAGACGTCTTCCTTTGCAGATTGCTGAGAAAGATGGTGTTTCAAAAAAGCTAAAGGCTAAAGCTCCAGAGAAGGGTGGCGTACAACAAGGAACACGGCTAAAACTGAGGTTGGCTGGTCGTAGAGTCCTCCAGAGACGTGTAACTACTAAAAAAGACTCTGCAGACAACAAACAGCAGGCTAGCAATGAAGGCACTGGAGAGGATGTAGACTGGACTGAAGCTGAGGCTCCTCCTGAGGAAGAGGATGAGGCATGGATGGATATACCTGTTGATGAGGGCATGGACGACTGGGAAAATGAGGGTGATGAGATGTATAGTGATCCAGAAGGTAGCGTGATAATGTATATTGGGGATGAAGGTGGGAAGGAGGATGAAGACGAGGAAGGAGGGAAGGTTAAGAAGTCATCAAGAAGAACGTCCAAGGCTCAGTTTCAGTGCGACAAGTGTCAGAGGACCTTCCACTATGAAAGAAGCTACTTAAAACACATCAGGTAAGACACCAGGAAGACATACCTGCTCATATTTAAAATGGATTAAGCATGTTTCTACAACCTGTTCTTCTCTTTCCCAGCTCTTATCATGGAATTAAAGCAGAGGTCATCTATCGTTGTGAGATCTGTCTACAGACGTTTGCAAACCGCAGCAACCTGAAGATCCACCAGAAGCATGTCCACAGTAATGAGAGGCTGTTTACCTGTGAAGCCTGCTCAAAGACTTTTAAGAGGAAAAAAGATGTTGTTCGCCATCAAAGACAGGTGAGAGCAAAACCTCAGGCCGACTTTACTTCAAAGCTGCATGCAGTATCATGTCTATAATAGATAAACAAATCAAGAGTTGCATGCGTAGATTAAAAAGTACACGCTGCTTCTCAGGTACATGAACGCAGCAATTCCAAACACGCATGTCCTGACTGTGGAAAGTCGCTCAGCTCCAGGACAGCCCTCCTGTTACACCAGAGGACTCACACGGGCTCAAAGCCTTTTCAGTGCACTGAATGTGATGCCAGGTTTGCCCAGAATTCTGCGCTCAAGATGCACCGCAGGTACTAAGCTCTCTCATGCCTAGTCGTCCCTCGTCATTGTGCTCATGTGAGTGTTACGTGCTTATTTAGTTGTATTTTTGATTGTGTAGGACTCACACAGGAGAAAAGCCGTTCGCCTGTGATGAGTGCGATTCCCGCTTCACTCAGAAGCACATGCTGGCCTATCATAAGAGATCACACACAGGTAAGGAGAGTTTTAAAAGTATTTAGATTTCCAGATGATCTTTTCAAGGAAAGAGATTTTTTAGTACTGTTTAAAAAGTTATGAGTCTCTTGCACTTCAATCGGATGGATTTCAGAACTCTTTAAAAGGGAGCAGAATTTATTAACAAAAAAACTATAATAGATTTTCAAACTAGAAAAGCACTCGGAGAGTGCAGACCTCCCCCACCGCCTCAGTCCACAGCTGTATTGTGATTTTGACCATAATTATTATTCCTGTCTTTATTTCATCTAAATATTTAGATTCCTTGACCATAAAAACACACCATTAGCAACTGGATTCATCATGATACCTATTTTAGTCCAGTAGTTACTTCCGAAAATCGCATTTTTCGTCATGACGGATCCAGATGCTGATCCGGATCACTCCCAAAATCGAATCATTTGTTCCTTGTCTCAATCTGGACATTTCCTGAAAATTTCATTCTAATCCGTCAACAACTTTTTGAGTTACGTTGCTAACAGAGAAACAAACTAACTAACAAAGAAACAAAAAAAACAGAAGGCATTTCCACAGAAACATCAGGAGCACACAAGCCTCATAAGACATTTTATTCAGAGGCAAAAGACTAACATTTGTGATAAACTTTTTTTTTTCTAGTTTAAAAATATAACAAGAAAAAATATAAATGTAAACTATATTCATGACACCATTGCCATTCAAAGTACTATAAAAAATTAAATTAGACAGAAAAATAACAAACGTATGTAATAAAATAAAATGAAAAAGTGTATGTGTGTGTGTGCAGTTTTCAGTTCATGATTTGGCGATTACGGTTGTTCAATAAAAAGTGTATTTGAAAGAGTAGTGACAAAAAAACCAAACATGTTTGCACTGTGGATGCCTGGGCTTTGTTAATTACAGCCAGCGATCTTCCTATAAGAGAAAAGGACTAACATGAGGGAATATGAGGGCAGCGAGTAATGACACTCCCCCATGAAAATAGAAAGATCTAGCTGTAGGATTTCCTAACATTGTGGACATTAGAATGAATTCAGAGTTGTTGATAACATGAAACAGAACAGCACTGAACTGAAACTATCAGGACAAACTAAGTCCATGTAAAGAAGAGAGTCTTAAAGGGGCAGGAACTCTTAACAGAGTGTCTCAATCAGAGTGAGAATACAGCTGGATCAGGGGTAAACAAGAAGGTTTTTTGATCTTTAATTATCCTGAACATATGACAGCAGTCATTAAAATAAATATATGACTCATAGTGAAGATGAGCTCTTTAAATAATAGAGACAAAGCTGTCAGATGCCTTAAATCAAGACTAAGACGATATTAACGAAGCATTTTTTCTCTTTTAAGGTGAGAAACCGTTCATGTGTGAGGCCTGTGGGAAAAGCTTTGCATCGAAAGAATACCTGAGACACCACTCAAACATCCACACGGGATCTAAGCCTTACAAGTGTGACCAGTGTGGACGAGGCTTCGCTCAGAGAAACTCTCTCCATCAACACTTAAAAATTCACACAGGTAATCTTACACACATTGAGATATTTCAGAGTCACCGTCAAAGTCCGGAACTAAGTCAGGAAAAATATTGTCTTTTGTTTTACTGTTTGTGTTTTACCTTTTATTTCCAAGCTCTTTGGTAAACAGTGGTCGTTCTTCTAAATAGTTATACATCTTAAGATTGACTTGCATATTGTTCGCCTCCATACAGTTTATCTGTTTTCTCTCTGTCAGGTGAGCGTCCATACAGCTGTAAAGAATGTGATAAACATTTCACGCAGCTCAACGCCCTGCAGAGGCATCAACGTATCCACACAGGAGAGAAACCCTACATGTGTGGTCTCTGCAAACGCACCTTTACTGACAAGTCAACCCTGCGCAGGCACACACTGGTGGGCATCGCTCATGTTATATATTTTAAACTATTAACAGTCTTTCAACAGCTTGGAAACATGTTTTTTTGCATCTGCATTGTGTTCAGAGTAAATTGACCCTTTCATAAAAGACAGAATTTCAGTGCACCAGGCTTTTCAAAATAATAAATGATACATGTTTATACTGCGCATGTTTAACACTGAGCAAAAAAGAATGATTGTCAGGCCTCAGGACCAACCACAATCTCATTTATAGAAACTAGAAAAGCACTCAGAGAGCACAGACCTCAGCCAAGCAGCTCAGTTACAGCAGTGGCTTTTACTCAGCCTCTGTAAAAGATAAAACTCTGGATCTGGAGCATGCTCTGATTGGATGACCTAGTCTCCGCTAATGTCTGTCCATGTGAAGAGCTCCCCTGCTGGCATTGCAAGGAATGCTGGAAAGTTGTTTCTTTGCAAATAAACTACAATTCCCATAATGATGTAAAGGGGTGAAACCCTCAGAGCAGGCCAAAAAGAAATTAATGGAATTTTCCCATTAAACTTAACATGAACTTCAATGTTTTTTCTGCCACCAGTTTGGATCGGATCTACATGAAATTTACCCTGATGATAGAGACACATTTTACATATTATTCTGTAAATTTTGAAGCAAATCCATAAAGTGATGGCAGAGATGTGATTTTTTAAAATACAGCCCAATGTTACTTTATGGGATTTTTAGAACATTCTGGGATGTTTTGCATCCAGACAAATATGTGGATCACCACTTAATTTTAATGGCTTCTTTCTGGGACCGACCCACACCTCTGGAAAAAAAATTCATGTAAATCCATCCAGTAGATCTTGTGTAATCTTGCTAACTGACTAAACAAACATACGCCAGCAAAAACATAACCTCTTTGGTGGGGGCTATCATGACCCAACTGCCGTTTTTATTTAACCAGTCAAAATTAACTGATGAATAATGTTGCAGTCTGGACCCTAAATGTCATGAAATGCACCACCACATTTGTCATATGAGTCATATTATATGACTTCAGCAATATCAGATCTTATTACGTGTAAACAGATGTTGTGGATGAGGAGCAAACAAGCTGCAGCCTCTGACATATTGGCATGCATGTGACTAATAGCATGTTCTCTTCCATCACCCAGATTCATGATGCAGATGCTCCCTGGAAAAACTACCTTGTGGTTCTGGAGGGAAATGTGGAGGAAAAGAAGCCCAAAACCCCCACAAAGGAAAAGACGGAAACTTCAGGATCAGGAGAGAAGAAGGCAATCCCCAGAAAATACAGCACCTACACTCCAGCCAAAGCCAACGCTGGCTCCATTGTGGTGCAGGGTCAGCCTGTCACTCTCCCATCTGACTGGAGCACTCATGGGGCCATCGCCCTTGTCAGCCACGGTGCCCTCGGTGGGATTACTGTCATCCACACAGAGATGCCAACTGGGACTAGGATCCAGCCCATCGTAACCACTGACGGCACAGGAGCCAGTGTCATTTCTTTAGATGGATCGGCGATCCCCGTACCTTTCTCTATACCTGTATCCATGGCTCACACTCTCCCTCTGAGCTCTGAAGCATCCTCCTCTTCTCAATCTGCACCCCCACTCGTAGTTCCTGTCTCTGACAGCTCCGAGACTCCTGCTGCCTCCACATCTGAGCTGCAGAGAGCCGCCTCAGCAGCCACCTCAGACCCAGATTCAGAGACCAGAGCTTTAACCTCTGAGGCAGTAATTTTACCTCCTGATATTCAAACTGTGGTCATTTCTGAGCAGATGACTGAGAAAAAACAGACAACTGCAGAGTCAAAAGAGGAACAGCAGAGGACAGAAGAGGCTCCCAAGGATGAACCTGAACCTGAACCTGAACCTGAGCCTGAGCCTGAGCTTGAACCTGAACCTGAGCCTGAGCCTGAGCCTGAGCCTGGAGAGGCTGCAGCTCGGGATGAAGTGTAAAAACTGTTATATCAGTGTTGGAAACATAAACTCCATTGATTTTTTTCTCCTTGTTAATTCTGTATATACTTGAGCAGATCTGAACATATGGTGTTTCATAATTCTTATGGGTGTGAGTCCAGTATTTCATGATCAGACTTGATGGTTTATCTCACTCTCTCTGAATATCCAGTATTCATTAAGTTGATATTATTTTGACAGGGATGGTAAGAGGTACACGATATGAAATCTTTCTAAATCATAAAAGATTTTGATGCATTAAAGTTTTGTCTTTCTGGCATCATGTCATATGTTGTGTGTTTTTTTTCCACTTAAATCAACATGAGACACATGTTTACTGATTATATTGAAGAAGTTATAAATGTACTGTTCGGTCAGATTTCCAGGAACTGTGTTGTATGTCCTTGGCAGTAGAGAATTGCTCTTGTAAATCCTATAGTAGCTCCCTTCACACCTTTGGAATACTTTTTACTCTACTCAAGACTAAATGTGAATGAATATTGCTTCAGTATAATAAGGCTGTGTTATACTGAAGGGTTCTCTGAGGGAAGAAATTCTTAATAAATGAGACATATTTCATGGTCAGTAATTGTTAGCATACAGCCATAATGGTCCAGAAAGAATAGCCTTTATGAAGCCTTTCTCCTTTAGGCCTTTGTAGGCCAGTGTCAAAGAAAATCTGATGTGAGATTTTTAAAAGATGTAAATGTCTGTGCTTGAAAAGGGATATAATGGCACTGCTAACTTCGTAAATGTAGCTTACAGAGGATAAAAATAACTAGAAAGCACTCAGAAAGCACAAAGCTCCACCAAGGTAGCTCAAGTATTGCTGTTACATCTATAAGCAATAGTTCCATAATAAAGTTACCATCATAATATGGGTCATGACACTGAAAACCCACACCTAGCTCTTGGATTCTTGTTACCATTATTAGACACTGAGCAAAAATGATCATTCACCAATGGCAGTTATCTGGATCACCACTAAATTCTAATCATTTGTAAGCTGGGTTATTACCAACATCTGAAGATTTCAGCAACATCTGTCCAGTTTCTGTGTAATATTGCAAGCAAACAAACGCTGGCAAAAACATAACCTCCTTGGTGGTAAGGCTGGGTATTTCCAGCAACTTCACAAAACAATACATATCCCGATATGAGGCCACGATAAGGGATGTATCCTGATACACGTAAATTGAGAACATTGACTACTCTATTAACAGAATTTCACACATTTTGACTTTCATTACAAGAAGAAAAAGGACAAGGATGAGTATCAAATGATTCTACAACTTAAACTCGGATCCTTGGACTTGAGTTCAAATTTGAAACATGCTTTATCAGGTAGTTTGGCTTCTACTTTGAACTGTGCCATTGTTAACATAACCCAAAGTGTATTGACAGCAACAGTCAAAATATTTTAGGACATAATGATTCTGTTGAATCTGTACCTGAATACCTGTATCACCAAGGAGTATCAGTATTTGAGCACAGGCCTACTTGGCGGAGGTAATAAGAAAAAGCAATATGACCCACAAACACGACAAACAGCCCATATCAACATATTAAAAAAATCTAAACTATAGCTTGAGTGTGAATGCTGAACAGTCTGCTTTATTGTAACCAGGAAGGTTAACTCAGGCTTTTGACAAGGCTACAAAGTTAGCCAGCTGGGACACTCTCAGCCCAGTCTTGGGTTGTGAATCTGTCAGTGCGTTGTGGTGGCTGCTTATTTTCATCATCTGGATGTGTCATGGTTTCATTTTAAATAACAGCATTTTGTGCTTGATCCCATTTCCATTGTTTTCATAATTTCCTCTCATTACTTTTACCTGTCCAAACATGTCAACAGATTGCTACTTTGTGTGAACAAGAGGTGTCAAATTACGTTAGACACCCATTTTAATGTGAGGATGCAGCCATATCCTTAAAGAACCCTTGCTATGCTGAGCCCATGACCCTGGGCTGCTGAACTATTTGTTCCACACTCAAAAGACGTGATTAATATGTCTCATTTTGGTTAATGTTACCACCTATTGTCAAACACAGGGAATGCAGCAGTGAATCATTTCCCAACTGGGTTGTAAATATACCAACAGAGAGGGGGAAATTCAACAGTGACAGTTGCAACAAAAAGAAAAATGTCTCTAAATTTCATTCAATCCAGAAACATTCAGGAAGTGAACCTTAGGTGGTCCTTTGACAAAACTCGAGGACAAAAGATGCTCCACGTTAGCTGACAGCAGGAAAGATCAGGACAGCACAGCTTGGATGTAATATCTTTATTATTATCCCTTTGCACAAGCATACACATATCCAAGGTCCATTGCCATTCCACCTGGAAGAAGCTGGATATGCAGAGGGCGACTGACCCTTTAGTAAAAACTTTGGTCTGGCTTACATCAGTGAATGTAACACGACACTAAACTATACACAATGACATGCTCAGCGACTGGCCGCGTGGGAAGGTGCACTGCAGTGAACCTCCCGTGATACACTCACAACACAACACAACACAAGATGAGCGACAACCGATGCTCATGGACCCCAAAGATTACTTCTCTCAAAAGAAAGAAGGGCGTCGGCATCTGCATGTTTCACAGGCAAACTATAAATCACAGCTTACTGATTTAAACATTCAAAGTAGAAATGAATAAACGATTCCTGAACTATAAATAAATAATATAAAGTGATGGAGGCATGATGATGAGAGGGTCTGATTACAAATGTTTAACAGTCTATTCTTGGTGCATATCGTTGCCCTTCTTCCGGAAGAGTCTCTCCTCATGGCTGATTAAATGCAGGTAAAAAAAACAGACTTGTGTAATCTGCTAACTTTAATTAAAAGTACAATCATGATAGTAATGGTGCCTTATTCTAATCCAACAGATAAAAATACATTCTTTAAATCCTTCCACACTCTGATGATGTATGTACAACAAACTGAATCATTTAAACCAACGATATGAGCTACATAAAAAAACAAGCTGATTTTGACTAGGAAATCATAATCATACAAAACATGCAGTGCTTGTTGTCAATACTAACATTTTCAATACAAGATACCGCCCTGAAATCTGACAGCAGAGATTTCAGCAGAAAAGGTATGCAGCAATCCTCTAGAAAAGAGGAGAGGGCGAGAGGATTTACATTCTGACTAGATTCAGATTTGCTCAGAGGGAAAGCAAAGACAGCAGTGAGCGGTGATAATTGCCTCTCCAGATGCTATACACAGTGCAGCGAGTGAAAGATTGTGTTTGTGTGTGTAAATGTATGAAAGCATGCATGATGGATTTGTCCCTCCGTGCTGCAGTTGTACCCCCAGGTTTCTCTCATTTCAGATCCCCTTCATCGCCCTGGATGGTCTTTTTGATGCGCAGCAGGAGGGTCGTGTGCCACTGGTCCAGGCGGGAGATCGAGTCGAATTCTTTTACCTGCAGGCAGCAGAGAGACATGGAAACAGCTGTTTTCCTTCTTTACAGACTGTGGGATTAAAGCCAAGGGTTCTGCTTAATTAGTCAGACAGCGCCTTTATTGAAGGAAATTTTCAGTCAAAATAAACCACTAATTAGTTTATTTGTCTCCGGTGGGAAACTGGGGTGTGGCAGAATATACAGACATTTGGCGACAGAATAGTGTTGAAAATAGACAAAAAAAACCCCAGCAACATCACTAGGCAACTCAAACAATGCACTCACACTGGAAGAGAAGCAAAGGAAAGAGATGACGGGCAGGTTAGTCTAAACCAGCTAGACCTATTTAATATGTTTCTCATTCAATACCTCGACCAAGGAGGTTATGCTATTTCCCGGTGTCTGTTTATTGGTTTCTCTGTTCGCAACATAACTCAAAAAGTTATGGACGAATTTCAATGGCATTTTCAGGAAATGTCTGGATTATTACAAGGAACAAATCAGAGGTGTGAAAAAATATCGGTATCGCAATATATCGCGATATTTTGACTCCCGATATAATATCGATATTTCAAATCTTAGTATTGGTATTTTTGTAAAAATAAAACCTCATATTTTATCAGAGTTGGAAATAAAATACAACGTATAAATATGCATGCACATGTTTGTTTCATGCAGTTTATTCAGTTCAGACAGTGACAAGAGAAATATGTGACTTTTTTTTACCTTTTTGTGCTGTCAGTAACTCAAAGCACTTTGTTCCCCATGTGTTCAATTACAGTTTGAGCTGCACTGCAGGTTAGGATGCTTTCAATACATTGTTAAAGGGATAACAGGAATAATTTCTTTGCAACATTAATTTAAGTGTCGATTCACTCTGTGTTTTCAAGTTTTCAAGTTATTTCAGTTACACTAAAATGGAAAAGTTACATATTCACTGTCTCTAGGTTTTCCCCAATTTGCAGTATAATATCGCAATATATCACAATATTGTGATACCGTGATATATCGTGATATTATCATATCGCGACCAAAGTATCGTGATACGTATTGTATCGTGGGGCTCTTGCCAGTACTCACCCCTAGAACAAATGGTAAGATTTTGGGAGTGATCAGGATCACCATCTGGATCCAGGATTCTTATGAAGGGTTCTTTAAAATTGCGAGATAAGACCTTTTTTAGGCATTTGTGAATATTACTCCACCAAAAATAGTCAGGGCATTTGAAAAAAACAAAAAACAGGACAAGTTTCCAACAGGTTCTACAAAATGTCAAAGACTAATCTGGATCCCAGCAAAATTCCAGAGTCTCTGATTCAGAACAAGAGAAATTTTTATATCCTTGGAATTTCTGTCATAGCAAGGGAACCAAAAAAAGGTATAGACTTGCAACAAATGGCAAAATATAGCCGAGACACTGTGTTCAATCTGATTTGTTGTATCTTCAAAAACTTTGGATCTAGATCCAGAAGAAAACCACCATGACGAAAATGCGATTTTTGTGGATAACTACTGAGCTAAAACAGATATCATTATGAATCCAAGTTCTAATGGTATGTTTCCATGGTCAGGGAATCTAAATATTTAGATGAATAAAGGTAGGACTAATATTTATGGTGAAAATCACAATATGGATGAGGACTGTGGAGGTCTGCGCTCTCTGTGTGCTTTTCTAGCTTAAATTTGATTGCATGTGGAACAAAAAAAAATGGATCTCTAATAGGAGAGCACCTTAACGCTGCAGAGAGGGCAAAAGTGTAAATGAAGGGGCAGCGAGATGTCAAGACTTTAAATGTTGAAACATCTAAATCAATGCATAGACTGCCAGACTATAATAAACTCCTCTTTAACAAGACTCTGATCCTTGATGTCCTTATAAAAGTTATTGGTACATCAGTGTGATGCCATGTAAACACAAAAGTCTATAAGACTGAGTGGATGCCTGTGATCCAGCCGCATGAGGGATACAAAAAAAAATCATAGCAGAGACACAGGGGTGCGTCTGCTCACCAAAAGTCTTCTTTAAAACTTTGTGACTTACTGCGTCTGTGAAAGCCTCACTGTTCTGCTCCTCATGAGCTTCAAGAAGTTTCTGTAAAGACAAGAAAGTAGGTTACTCATAAAACCAGAGCAGATGAAGAGAGAACAGTGAGCCAGTGGATTCCTCTGAGGTTTTAGTGCTGAGTTACCTTCAACAGTTTACATTCTCGAGAGTCTGAGAAAGCCGGAAACATCTCTTCATATTTTTCAACCGCAATCTGAGGAGACAAAGAAAAATTGAAAATCTACCAAAAAGTCCCGTCCTGAGACTGTGGACTCAAAGAGAAAGACTCACCTTAGCATTGAGCTCGTCTACAATGAAGTGACAGAGAGAGGCTTTGAAGAAATATTCTTTAGCGCTGTATTTCAGCAGTGGATTGTCCATGGTGTTCGCTCCTACCTGGAAACATCAAAATCACAAAAACATCTTAGAAATAAAAGCGCTGTGAATCAACAATTGATTAAGAATCACGGGACAAAAAACAGGTACACACCTGTTCATAAATCTCAATGGCCTTCTGATACTGCTCCAGCTGAGCACAGTAAGCCCCCACCTTCAGCAGACACTTGTTGGCAGAACTACGAAAATAAAACAGAGTTAAAGAGACACAGCATCACTAATACTAAAATGCA
Source organism: Scarus forsteni (assembly GCA_036419115.1). NCBI lineage: Eukaryota > Metazoa > Chordata > Actinopteri > Labriformes > Labridae > Scarus > Scarus forsteni. The sequence continues at coordinate 13,276,699 of JAZDUH010000182.1, read as the reverse complement.
CTCACTTTTCTGTGGCGTGTAGGTCAAGCTTTTTTATTTTATTTTATTTTTGACCTCATATCTCTCACTGTCTTGTAGCCAGTTTGTTGTACCTACAGCCCTCATCCCAGCATCTTCATAGTTTGTCTAGCCATGCCTGTTTTTCTGACCTTGCCCTTTTGCCTCATGTTTTCTGGATTTTGCTGCCTGATCTGTACTGACTCCTGCCTGCTCTACGTTTCTTCCTTTTGCCTCCCGTCTTTGGACACTGTTGCCTTATGCTGACTGCCTATGTGTGTCCTGACTGCTGCCTGATAATCAATAAACCTTTTTCCAATTTAACCCTAATTTCAGTGTTGTGCATTTGTGTCCAGCTCATCTGTGCTGCATTTATGACATTCTGACCCAAGTAAATCCCAAGTAAAAGATTCTGCAGAGGTATATCATTCCTAAAGCAACAATATGCAACTTTTCTGCCTTGAAATAAGACTTTTGTGGTTGAGGAGTCAAACACTATTCAACAAAGACAATGGCCCTATCATCATGAAGCAATGTCAACAGGCTGCAGGTCTCTCACAAGAAACAGAAATGCTTTACGACACTGAGTCACAAACCTGTATTGAGTTTAAAAATCTCATTTTGGTACTGCTTGTGGAAATGGTTCAGACTAAAAGATGGAAGAGGAAAGTGACAATTGAAAAGAATGGGTGACTGAGCCTAAAGACAAAGGAGTAACATACAGTAGATTCTATTATCCTTCGTGAAAGTTGGAGTCCTGCCTGATCAATTGTAAAACTACTTTGACGAGGTAGAAATTATGTGTATTTTTGCTTTACCTATAAGACTCAGATGCGAGCGGTAATTATGAAAGGAAAGAGCGTCTATATAGATCTGTTCAAGCTCACTTTTAATACCTTAGACGTTTTTTTTTAATATTGACTTGTGATTGAATAATATTCATCCTCAAGCACTATTGCTTAACTTGTATATGATATTTTTGAGAATTTTGGTTCAGTTCAGTCCACCAGTACATGAAATGACACAAAAATGCTGATGTAAAGATCTGGAAACAAGATGTTTCTGTTGCCTAAGAAGAAAGGGTCCCTAAAGGGATAACAAGGGATAGTTTAATATTTTTGAAGTGGCACTGTATGAGGTTCATTTTAGTAGTAAATACATGGCAACAGTGACTTTGATCAACTACCCTGTATAGTGACTAGCTCTGCACAGAAGTTGGGCTATACATTGCTGTTGGGTGAAGACATCTGTAATTTTTGGTAAGTGCAGATTAAAACACAACATTGGGTGAGTATTCACTGAAGTGAACATATGTACAATGCTAAACATTTATAAGCAAGCTTTTGTTTTGGTTCCACTTCACTCTGGGTGGGCAGACACACAGGTTATGCACTGGGCAGACACTGTACCAAAACAAAGGGGCTTGCTAGCAGAAAAGTAGAGGATTGTACATGTGTTCAGAACCTGAACACTTACACCAGCACTGTTTTAGTTAGTTTTTTACATTTTCCCCATCTGCAGCAATGCAAATTTCTTCTGAAAATGAGAAAATATCTTACAATAAACCATCTATTGCAATCTCAGATAACAATGCAGGAGATACCCAAAGGGCTTATTTTGAAGTAAATGCAAAATCATGTTCAGACATTCAAATATCAGCTCTGTTACAGCCATCACTCTCCTCTGCTGTAGAGGAAAATTAACTGAGAATACCTCAAAATCTTTGTAATGTCTGCAAACATTAAACAATGCAGACAGGCTCCTTTACATGGAAGATGATTCAAAGTGTTGTAGCAGGAAACACACACATGTAATTGGTGTCTCCAGTGAGCGAAACAGACGTAGTTATTTCCAGGCTTCAGATTTCCCCAGGTGTTACAAAGTCATCCGCTTGTTAATGCTCAGGGGTCTCATTTATAAAGTGTGTACATATTCCATCCTAAAAGTCTACATGCATGGAGAACCTGAAATTGTGTTCACCTGAAAGGATCCAAAACACACACACAAACATGCAAAGCTCTCTTTACAAGTCATGATCTACCTGGAAAGGTGCACACATGGATCAGCCTCCTGATTCTCCCTCTACACGCCCACAATTAACCATAAACAGCCAAAGAAAAGCATCTTACGCTTGAAAATAGGAAATAATCAGTCGGCTGGTGATGGGTCATATCATTTTTTTTAAATTAAATGATACTGATGCTTTTAGCATTTATTTTTCTGATACCTATACTGATACCAATGCCAATCTTCTCCCACAATCCAGAAACAATATTCAAGAATCTGCTGTTATTCATTTATTAATGGCACATAAAGAAAACATGTCGTCTAGACTCAAGATGATCAGAACTCAATGTGAGTCTAGTTTTAAGTCATAGTCCAAAGAAGATACATTTTAGATATTCCACAAATAAAAAATTCAGTGACTGTTTTGGATGAATTGATAAGTTTTCCGTAAATTCAAATGTAAATTAAGCAGCTAATAACACTTGTAGGCCTATGTTACACCCAGCAAAATGATAACACAATTTTGAACACTGTAATGCTATTATGAGCTTCTTCAACACTGGACTTGGCCTTCCTTCTTAATGAGATGGTATTTTTGTTTTATAAAGAGACAAATAAGAAAAAAATATACATTCACCTCTACCATAAAAGATAATGTGTTTTTTATTTAATGGCATTGTTCACCTATTAAAGTTAAATTATTATTTCTTTGGGATGACATTTTAATATAGGTAAAATATTTTAAACAGTAAGTAGGACAAATGTTTTGTTTTCACACTTTGTAGATATTGAAGCTACTATAGAAAAAATATATGACTGACATATAGCACAATACTGCCAGCAAATATTAAGAGAACTGTTCGAACCTGCTCCTAATGATTAGCAGTGACACCAAAGCTGTGTCCCTGATGCATGTGAATGGTGAGCTTCAATTACAGCTTTAATTATATTTACTTAATATTGTGTTGGACACATAGACTTTGTTTTTCATATTTTGGAGAGTTAGGAATAGTATTTGGTAAATTATCAGAAATTCATCAGTACCTGTTGGATTCTTCTCCTTTGTAGTAATCTGCAGCCTGTTCATAATGTGCAATAGCCTTCACAGAAGAAAAGCAAAAATGATTTAGACTGCTTTGCTGGTACTGTTGTGTAAATAAATAATATTCAGCAAACATTAAGAGATTATGTTACCCCAATTATGAGATTTTACCTTTTCAATATCCACCAGTTCAGACTCGTAGATCTCGGCGATACTGATGTGGTGTTTGGCAGCGATGGTGAATCTTCCCTGCAGAAGGAGGAGGATGAGAAATCATTACTAACCGGATCATGCCTCTGATGCCTCTTAAGTCAATGAAAGCTTTGTTTGATACGAGACAGGGCAGAGAGAAAAGGTTAAGTAGTAGCCTGTGGCTGAACCTCGACAAGGATGAGCCTATGAAATTAATCCAGTGCAAGAAAGAATAACATGAGGCCAAACGGATCAAGGTAACCGTGTCAAGTGAACTAAAAGGATTTCTATGAACATGTCAACATGAGGAGATGAATAAACAAATAAACAAACAAAAAATCTGGGAGGAGAATGACGACTCGAGTTCATCTGAATGATATGAAATACAGTGGGTCACACTGTGGCTCAAAGAAAAGTAACAAAATGAGCTCTGAAGTAAAGTCACTGTTAGGCATCAGAACACAAACAGACTCTTTCTATGTGCACCTTACCATGTCTGTGTATATATCGATGGCAGCATTTAAACACTTGATTGCCTCTTTTGGCAGCATAAAGGAAAAAGGAGGGGACAATTAGACAGTGTTAGTTTAGAGATCCCGGCACAGCCCCATCCCTGTTGCACTTTTGAAAGAGTACTGTAAATGGTTTCTCGTTAGTTGCATGCAGCGAGATATAAACAAAACGTCTGTCATACGCTCTATCCAATAAAACATTTTTCAGATATTCTGCAGTTCAATGGCAAAGAAATGTTTCATATTTATTTATGTACTGTTTTGTGTCAACCACATTAAAAAGGGAAAGTTAAAAAAGCTCTGAAATCTGATTTTAAAGAGTGCAGATGTAGACAAGTGTTGAGCGTAATTTTAGATTCCATACTTATCAAAAAAGTTATTTTCTTGTTTTTTTTTACCTTATCACTAATCTACTTATTATATTCTTATTTATATTCATATTTTTCACAAATAAATTTCATTTTGTTATAAGGAACACCACCTGTGAGTAAATTAAATTAATTATTTTAATGGTTTAATTTTAGCGAGTGGAAAGGGGCCTGTGAATACATTTTTCAGCATAAAAAAAAGGTCATTAGTAAAAAAAAAAAAAATAGATAAACAATAAAATGCCCTAATGTATAAACCCTGTTTACCCTTTCATTCACCGCTACATAAAACAACAAAGGTGGTGTTTATTTCTTAAAATGATTCTTTCGGTTTTAGAAGCTGGTAAAATTGGTTTTCTATTCAGTCATAAATGCTTTTAAAAAGTTGTGCTTCCTTTGCTGTACAATTGTTATTCTTTGTTGATCCTGATAATAATTGTGATTTGTCTGGTCCTCCTCAATACTCCCCCATATTTCCTTGATTTCAGTACATTACCAAAAAAAGTCATATTTACCCCTCAAAGTCTGCTGTATATTTGATTCATACTTTTATGAGACTTCTATCTAAGCAATAAATGACTAAAAAACATCTGAATGCAATCAGATAAATGATAAAAATGTCCTCAAGTGGGTAATCAGCTGCAAAAAAAACCCTAATGCATCAAATGAGATACTGAAAAAATATGTATGATACATTTTATGGAAATCTTGATTTTTTTGGATTTAAGTAGGAATTGAAAAAAAACATTTCAGTTCCAAAAAAATATAACTTTCTAGCAATAATTTTAGTTTTCAGGCTTTAAAGGGTTAAACGTGTGCAAAATGTATGTATTTTGTTTCTTTTATTACATGTTCTTGTCATTATTTAGTAGTAGTGGCCTTAATAACATTCAAAATCATCGTTTCAATAAAAAAAAAAACAACAATAAAAATGCCCTCTTGCATGTCAATTCAGCTTGAAGACACAAGTGTTTTGACCACACAGGAAAATATTACAGTTTTTTAAACCTATCAAATCTATTCCTGTAGTTTTGGAAGAACTGTGACTAAAATATGACCAACTTGTGTGGCCTTTTTCACACTGAAAAGTACAACTAAACAAATAGAACACACACTTGTATAAGAGAACAACATCATATCAAATCACTGAGGCATAACATGAGGTAGCAGTCTCACCGTTAGGGTCAGACTTCTTGTATGCATTTCCGGCATCAATAAAGCTGGTGGCACAGTCATGTTTGTTCTGCAGTTGCATATGGAGACGTGCCGCCTTACAAAATGCTCCTCCAGCAGCTGAGGGCAGAGACAAGACAAGATACAAAAATGTGCCCAAGAAATGCTCATCAAATTTGTTCAATTTAGGATCTGATATGCTCAGTAGGTGGAAAACGTTGCTCACCACTCCAGTTCTTGGCCATCTTGAACATGTTGGCTGCTCTACAGTACATCTCACATGCTTCCTCCACTTTGTGATGTCCTCTAAACAAAGACAGAACCAAAATGGAGATTAAAGGATCTGTTAAGCAAATGCAACAAAACAAAACATCATATTTGTAAGAAATACAGTTGCATTTAACTCAAGAAAAGGCAGAGCTGTGTGTAATTGTGTTATTGGATGAGGCCATTTAAGATTTTCACAACGCTCAGTTCTAGTTTTTGTTTGTGCAGGGTCAAACTGGGAAACAATGACACACTTGGGAGCCTTATGCATCATCCTGCCCCAGTATGCTATCCTTTCAGTGCAGGTGGACTAACCTGGTTCCCATCCACAATGATGGTGCTCAGCCCAAGCGGCACGGCCCACTCAACCTCCGTAAGAGCAGGAAGAGGTGGGAGATATGAGCAAGACTACAGCACTAAGTGGTTGCGCAGAGATTAGCATTGATGCTAACAGCTTTACTGGATTTTTGAGAGCTGGACCGCCTTTCTTTTATTGAATGAAAAACCAATAAAAACAGTACAAACTAAGCTGTAGGAAGGATATTTTCATTCCACTTCTGACACATACAGTCTGTCCGTCAGACTACAAAGGCTTGTTCAGTATACCTGTACTAATAAAACGGTACCAGGGTACTGAGGCATTTAAAACAGTACTATTCTGTGCTATAATGAGACCAGTACTTCTTTTTTTCTATGTCAGCCCATGACATCATCTCAATGTAATTTGAGCCGAGGTGGAGCAAGCAAGCGCTTCAAGTACAAGCACTCAGTGCTAAAACAAACAACGCCACAAAAGTAGCTCTGCTAGCAATTAGCTACCACTTCCTCCGGTTTGTTTATATTATTTTCTAAATATTATTTTATTATATTTAGTGCTGTCAGACGATCAAAAAAAAATCTGATTAATTTCCAGATTTATAATTAATTAATCTAATTAATCACATTTTAATCTCATATCTGCTTAAAGTGCCCAAATAAAGAATTTGAATTCTAGGATATTATAAAATTGTAGTGCATGACTAATCAAATGAATGCACTAAGAAGTGAAGATTTGTAAATCCACATTTTTATTGGAGACTAAATAAAACCAAAGTCAGGGCAACTTGTCCAGAAAATTCTAAGCTCAATCAGGCAACTCAAATTACACTTTAAGTGTGTTTCATGAATCAAATTCAAAATAAGAAAAAGGTCGAGGATGTCCAGCAAAACAATTAGGCCTGATGCATTATTAAAGAATGTAGTACAAATATAGATAAATAAATCCAAAAATAAAATAAGACTAAGTCTTAAATATGCCATTCCTGTTGTCACCTGGGCTTTGTTTGGTTTGACTAGACGCATGTGTGAAGTGACGTGCCACTGCCATGTACGGGTCCTCCAGCTGGACAATATCAAAATGTTTGTGTGCTATGATTAATCTTGTGATTAATTTTTATAACGCATTACTTTGGGGTGTAATTAATTAATCTAATTAATGCACTAAAGTGACAGCCCTAATTATATTATATTTATATTCTCACAGTGATTTTTAAAAAGTGTTTTAATTGTATGTTTAATTGTATGTCATATTATATATCTTTTATATTTACTGATGCCTAGTTCTAAGATTTTCTATTAAAATAAAGCCAATAATGAATTATTTTGTGTTCTCTTTTTATTTGGAACAGTATCGTAATATACGCTGGTAATGGTATGGATACCAAAATGTTGGTATAGTGACAACACTCCTCCTGCATTATCTGATTGGCTGACGATGAATGAGATTGACGGAATGATCGTTCAATTACTTGCTGGGTTTTTTAATTTTTTCCTGAACATTTCCTATTTGCTCTTTCCCAGATGAATGACTGAAATATAGTGAAGGATCCATTTCTGGTATCAGGTTACCATTAAGCTACATCAATATAAAGCGCTGAGGCATTACTGTTTACCTAAGTAATTACATCAGGGTTAGCTTGAGGTCAATGCCAGGTAAGCTTGCTCAACCTACACGCTACGAGTTTGAGACTTTATTTCAGATACTAGCAGATTTTTTTTCCACGACTGAAATTTAGCAACATGGTTCATTACACAATCTTCAGTTTGACAACAAACTTAAATATGCATAACGCTTTTACAGGGTCTTAATGCATTTTGAAGAAGCAGATAGTGGCAAACCGAGTCTAAAATGGTTAATGAAAAAGAATAATAAATAATGATTCAAGAGGACCATAGGGAGATAAAGTGTCTCCCAATCAGTGAGATGCAGCGCCCTGATTGGAAGACAGGCTCGAGTAAATCCCTCATCACAGGCAGTATAGATCTCCTTCCCCCTGTGACAAGAGGAGGCCCCCTGGGAGCTCCCTGGAGTTGTAATAATTCTCTGTCCATTCAATCACAGCAGAGGATTACTTCACAGCCTGGTCAGACACAGAATTACCCGTCTAAAGCCTGCCAGAGGTTATCATGCTCTCCAACTGCTGCAGAGAAACATCTGGGGGTCAAAAAGACCTGAGCTTTGAAAAAGAGACTGAGTCACAGAGGGCTTGATGTCTTAGAGTCTGTATGACAAAGCTTTTGTATATATTTAATCGGTAACACAATCCAAACCTACATGAATATACTGAATTTAAATAACAATCTGTGAGGGGTGTTCAAATAAACACTTTCTTCTCCAGTGCATCACATGCACACAGGCAATCCTGCATCAGACATGGTGACAGAATAAAATGTAATGTAATGTAGGGCTGGGAAATTAATCGAAAAATAATCGAAATCGACATTTAGACCCTCTAATCAAAGTAATTTTATTCATGTCGATTATTTTGATTATTTTCCCTGTGTAAATCACGTGATCGTGCCCCCTCCATTCAGTCTATGTTTACAGTCACCAAGAGCGAAGGACATGCCGCAAACATGGAGGAGTCAAGCGCCAATCTCTCAGAGAACCTTGTAGCCAAGAAAAATGCTGTCTCTCCGTTGTTTGGGCACATTGTGGATTCTGTGCAGAGGACATCAAGCAGAAGGAAGTAAAGCGTATATATTACGGGAAGACTGTTTCGAGGACCGTCTGTAACACCAACAATTTGTTCCAGCTAGAATAAAATAATCGTTCATTAATTGTAATCAAGGTAAAAGTTTCAATTAATCATGATACTGAGATTAGGTGATTTGCCCAGCCCTAGTGTAATGTGGTAATAAGGGAGTCACTTGTACTATATAACTGTGATAGTGTCACTTTGAGTATATATAACATAAGGGATTACAAGCTCTGAAATCCAAATATTTTAATTATTTATCAAAGAAATGAATGAATGAATGTGACCTAGTTACTTTTTTTGTCTTAGTTGGGATCTTGTAGTAATAAACACATAAGCACTATGACATTTAACACACCACAAATCTGAAAGTAAATTAAAAATAGTTTGTTATTTTGGTATGGAGTAAAAACCTGAGTAACTTTTTTTTAATGTTTTTAAGTATTAATGACTAAAAGTAAGCATTAAAATTAAGAAGTACCTTGCTCAATACTGATGGACATGATGCTAGTGGATTTTCAAATGATGTCTGGACCATGCCATCAGTTTATTTTGGTTAACAATGTCTACACTTTTTTGCAAACTTTGATTAATGAAACATAATACAACATAATCCAGGAGGGACTTTGTGTTTGCCTGAGATAAAAGTTGTGTACTGGTATATATTGGTGTCAGATAAAATACCACAATTTAGTATTATGCATCATTAATCTCAGTTTGTTTCACTCATTATTATTCTAATCATATTGTACACAATGTGCTTAGAACTTAATGATGATTAATATAAAGTGATGACAATAAAATCCTACTGAAACTTTTCAGTATGAAGTCAATATCAAGTCATGGTGGTGATGGTGTACCTAATATTCTGTGTTTCTCAGTCAGGGGTCCTCAGACCCCCTGTGGTCTGTAGTGTAATTGCAAGGGGTCCTTAAAAATAAAATATACCGTGAAAAAAAGACCCTATGACATCTATATAATTAGGATTATTAAACTCAAATGTGACCGAGACTGTTATTAGGCCTGTGCTCAAAATATTGATACGGCAAAATATCGTATCGCACTCCTTTGGGATACGTGTATCAATACGGATTCTACAGAATCGATACGGCCCAAATATTTTGACAGTTGTTGTAAATACACTTTGGGTAATGTTAACAGTGGCACAGTTCAAGGTAGAAGACGAGCTACATAATGAAGCATATGTTCTAAATTTGATCTTAGGTCTACCATCTTTGAGGATCTGAATTTATGTCTCTCCAGTTGTTGAACCACTTAAAACTCATCCTTGTTCTTTTCCTTCTTCTAAGAAAAAACTAAACTTGTCAACAATTTTGCTTAAAGCATCGTCAATATTCACAATTTACGTGTATCGGGATACGTATCGTATCGTGCCCTTAGTATCGGGATACGTATCGTATCGTGAAGTTGCTGGAAATACCCAGCCCTAACTGTTATGTACCTAAACTACAGAGGGTAACAGAACCTCCTCTAACTACATCTGTTTCTTAAGTGTCACTTATCATTTAAGTTTGTATAATGCACACTTAAGATCTGCATCCTTTTCATAATATTAGCCCTCTTCTGTTTCAGTGGGCATACATCATTAATTTCTTAAAAATGACTGTATTGTGAATCATCTGCAGGAAGATGTGGTTGAAAACTCAGTAAGTTTCAAGTTTCAGGTTAGCACTTGAAACTAATCGAGTGCTACAAACAAAGAAGGAGATGATAAGCAAAGTTACACAAAGAAGAAGAATATGGACCCCCCTGATCAAGTCAGGGGGTCCCCAGGGGAGATGAAAAATATGCAGGGGGTCCAGGACCCAAAAAAGTTTTAGAACCACTGTTCTTGACTGGATTAATATGTTTCGAGGATCAACCAGAGAGTTTATGGGTGCAGCACTGAAGGTAATCTGAACTATTTCATAAATACTAGTGCATGAGAGGGCACAGTTTTACAATAACTGGGATGGGCATTCAACGGAAATTGAAACTCACTGAGTGCAAGTTTCTGTAATTGTGTAGTTCTTTTGTGTACGTGCACCTTTTGAATATTTTTCAAAACCAGAACTTTTACTTAACTGTGTAATGATTGGTTAAAAATACAATAGAATAAATAGCAAAACCAATACAAGCTGTTTGCCAACCAGCTGGGTCACAATAACAAAATTTTAACTTCAAATTTGAGGCTAAATTCATTATAATGAAACTAAATAATACTATTTCTATATAAAAAATATATTCAGTTGAGCATTTAAAAGACTTTTGCAAGATATTGTCATTTTAACAACCTGTTTAATTAAATGCTTAAAAGTTATACATTTAATAACATTGTAATTTATTTGGGCTCCCATTATAAAGATTACTCTGCTTGAAAAGGGTTGGCCCCTCTTTTGCCAACAGAGTTGCCTTTGCTCTTTGTGGCACAGATTCAGGAAGGTCCTGAAACCATTACTGAGAGATTCTGGTGGTTATTTTCATGCAGATGCTGCAGATTTTACAGCTGCACATCAACGATGAATCTCCTGTCCCACCACATCCCAAAGGTGTTATATAGAATTGAGATCTGATGACTGTAGAGGCCACAGGAGTACAGTAAGCTCATTGAAATGTTTGGGATGATTTCAGATTGTGATGTGGTGCGTTATCCTGCTGGAAGAAGCCATGGACATAGTCAGCAACAATGAACAATGAGCACTGCAACAAAGCTCAGTGGGTAAAAAGGGGCCCAAGTGAACCGTACTAAGAAACCTTTGATAGACGGCAGGATGGAACCATGATTTCATGCTGTTAACTTCAAATTCAGGTCCTGACTTCTGAATTTCAGAGCAGAAATTAAGACTGCCTGAGCACATGTGAACCTCTGGGTCCAGTTCTGAGCAGACAGGTGTGGCTTTCGGTCTGGTCTGGTGCTGCTGCTGCTGTGGCCCATCTGCTTTAAGAATTGACAAATTGTGCGTTTAGAAATGATCTCCTGCATACTCAAGCTAAAATGAGTGAGTGGTCCTATGATCTCTAACCACTCTGGCCATTTTCTTATGACTTCAGATACCAACTCAGCATTTTTGCCTGCATTCACTAGATATTTCCTCTTTTGTGGACCATTTTCTGTAATCACTAAAGATAGCTGTGTGTACAAATACTAACAGACCCGACCAGTTTGTTATAAACACCCATGCTTATGGTCAAAGTCACACTAGGGATTGGATTTTTGTTGATACTTCCAAATGCATCAATGCTAATACCAATATTTTTCATCAAGAGCAGAAAGTTTTTACATCACCAAAACTGACTTGTTGCTTTTAATGCAAGTGTACTTGGTGAACGAACAGATATAAACATTTATAAAAACAAAAAAAGAAACCACTGATTTTTAAATGTACCCATACGGTGATGATGAACTGAAGCAATATGTTACATATGTATATTTTGCCCATAGAAGGGATATATTTGGCCACTTTATGTTCTGTAAATATTGGCAATATTTTCAATATCAGTCAATCTGATATTCAACTCTTTAGGCAAATATCTACTTACTTAACTGATATCATACTAATAATATTGTGCATCCCTATCAATCACCATGTTTCTCAGAGCTCAGTTTGACCAGCAGCATGTCTTCATGTCTAAAATCACTGAGATGCTGTTGAAGGGTGTACCTAATCAAATGGCCAGTGCATGAACTCCTGAGTCACAGTTAATGATGACAAGAGAAACTTAAATAATCAGTGAGTTGAAATAAAGAACAGGAAAAAGTGTTGCAATTGTCCCCTTTCTCCCCTGTTGTATTTTCCTACTCTTTCCATCCCTGTTATGTGGCTTTCTAACCTGAGCAGGCTGTGGCTCATTTATTTATGTAAAAATAAATGACACATAACATAAAATACAGCCATAATGATACAACTGGTCTTACAACAACTGAATATATATTAGCACAAACAAGTCTTTGAAAGCCATCCTTCAGTCAGCTATAAACAGATTACTGCGTAGTCTGCAGTGTGAATCTGATTTACTGATTTCTTTAGACAGTCCTACAGCTTATTTAGTAAAATGTCAGGCACTGTAAACTACGTGCTGTCTCCAGATGTTGTTGACCTGACTTCCTTTCATATGAGTTACTGCTGGTTAAAATAAAACCAGCTGAATTTATCTCTCTAAAGCTACAGGCTGCGTGCCAACTTTGCTGCTGACAGTTCAGGCTGCTAGCTGTTGTTCTTTGGTGCAGTGCTGTCTTACCCTCCAAACATTCCTCCCAAAAAGGAGCCTGAGGACTTGACTTTTTTGTCTGCGTCGGCCATTAGCTGAATCGCCTCCTTCTCTTTACCGGAGTTGTCCATTTTTGTCGCTTTATTTGGTACAAACTTTGTAATGGAGCAGAAAATACCCGCAAAGGATCCCGCTGTGTACAGTGAGGATTACAGTCGATGGGTTTATTTAGCGTGGGCGTGCACCTGCTAGTGGCTTAGGCGAGCACTGCGGCATCATGGGAAATTGAGTTCTCAGTGCAGAACAAACAACGTACAATCACGCAGGGGAAACTACATGTCCCAGTAAAAACTCAACTTGTTTTTACGCCCCGTGTTACGTAATGCGTGATGGCAAATTTAGCAAAAGGAAATAACGTTCTTTTCCCCCTACATTTTTTTTCAAACAGTTGTTGATAGTTATTTTTATTTCTGATTTTCCAAAAATTTTAAACACAAAAGCGCCGGCTAAAAAATGTTATGCAAAGGAAACGTTGTCAAGGCATTTTGTTGTGCTGTGCAGCAGAGGGCGCTTAATCATTACAACTGAAATCTTCTACACTTAAAGGTGTAGAGTGATCTTCTAATCTAGTGCAGTATTCGTCAAATTCACCGAATTTCTCCTCTCCATCCACAAGATGCCACCACTGACAGCATGTTGAAAAAAAAAGTCCGGTTCCAATACACAGCCTTGGCTCTGAATTTCAGCAGGTAAATACTGTGGCTCGGGCCGAGTTACCAAAACAGAGTTCACACCCCCACATCCAGGGGGCGATCACACTCATGCGCAGATCAGACAGAGGGGGGAGGGGGAGTCGTAGGTTGCGTAGCGTGCGCAGTTAGCATAAGAGAGAGATACAATTTATGCAGTAGCAAAAGCTGAAAAACAGCACAAAAGAAAAAGGTCAGAGGAGTAGACAGTGAAAAAGAACGGCTATGACCATGAAAGAGCGAAGACCCGGGTCAACATTGGTGTTGCTTTCCAACGGTGGAGGGAACTCCGCAAATTGAAGGACCTGAAAACGGATGTGGATGTCGCCAGACCTGTCTGCTGGATAGGTAAGCAGCATTAACTTTGTGGTGCTTAACATAACAGTAACAGCCGTCAGGCATTCATCTTATTGTCTAATCTGCCAGAATGCACTGTTGTCGTGATGTTTTCAATATTGTCAGTCGAGTTGTCTGACGAGTCGGGGTTGCCTTAGCTACGTTGGTCAGCTATGCAGTTTCTACGACCGTTTCCATGACGATGCACGTCCACCAGCTTTCGGTAGAGCCAGGGGTAAAGTATGAAGGGAGAGGTGGGTCTAAATTTGTTTATCAACAACCTCTCCACTCGTTTTCTCCAACATCACTGACTACACCTTTAAGTATAATTAAGTTGATACTTGTAAAAATGACACAGGCAAGGAATTGTTACCCCCATGAAAAATGTGCCTCGGTGGTCCCCACCACCATCTTATTACCCTATCACACATTTCCAACAGTGGCAGTACCACTCCAAAATCATCCACACATTATTCATCATCTGTAACGCTTAACCTTTTTGGGGACATGGGAGCTGGAGCTTGCCCCAGCTAATGTTGCAAGAGGCAGGGTACACTATATACCATGGACCTGTCTTAAACTCACCGCAACAACATAGAGAGACAAAAAAATATTCAAATGTTCACCCACACTTAAGGGCAATTTAGAGTCACCAAATGATCTGGAAAGCTGGAGCACCCAAAGATAACCTACAAATGCACAGGGAGATCATGTGACCCCCACACAGAAAGGCACTGACCCAAACCTTCTTGCTGGGAGACATGGGCACATCTGCTTAGGTCGCCCAACCAGATACCACCCTGTGGAAGTCTCAGGGGCCCTCAACCATGACGACTTGAGTGAGACCCAGACCATGTTTGGGAGGATTACATATCTTGTCTGGCCTGGGAACACCTTGGCATCCTCTTGGAGGAACAAGAAAGTGTTGCCAAAGATGGAAGTTTAGAATTAAGAGCCTGACCTGCTGCCTCTGTGGCCCAACCCCTGAAAAGTGTGAATAATAATTTTGTAAAGTGCCTTCAGTCAGTGCTGTACACGGCAGTTAAAAAATAAAATAAAAACACTAGATTCAACCAGTTTAAACACAGACTTAGAGAAAAATCAAAAAGGAGACGACTCTCATGAAACACTAAAAAAGTGGGGTCTTTAGGTTTGCTTTGAATACTTCAACAGAACATGGCATCCATCCGAGAAGACAGATGGAAGGATGGCAGGATGGACAGACTGTATTTATTCTGACTTGCATTTGCAAAATATGAAAAATAATGTATACTTAAGAATTTCTTCTTTACTAACCTCTATATCAGTAAACACAATGAGCTCGATGGTCTATTTTTATGAAAACAGGAGTACAATCGTCTCCAAGATAAAGATGGTTTTATATTATCTTCGTGAATCTTGATATTTAAGACTAAAAACCAACTTTTAGTAGACTCACTTTGTAAATGTTTCCCCAACCTTGGTGGAGAACAATTAAAAAAGGGTGTATTGAACATTTTTTAAATTTGCTAAATATCCTGCCATTTAAGAAAGTAAATATATAGCCCTATCTCGTAACACATTACAGACACTGTGTACATTTATAATCCATCAACAGATTTATAGCTTATTCTTTGTTTTCTGTTTTGCCATGTTCACATATTCATTTTCATAAATACATCAATGTTCCATTTTACAGACCATTTCTTGACTTTTACTTTATTTTCTGTTTTAATACATAAATTGTGTATTGTTTAACAAAAAAGATTCTCATCTGACTTGTGGAAACACTTACATGCTTGTATGCTGTTGAATGTAGCAGCTCTTTATTTGCAGCACTGTGGATTTTTGAAGATATTTGATCCATGTGGAGGTAAAGTTCATCATGAAGACTGAACCCTGTAACCTGCATGCTGACGGACTTCATGAGATTTTTTTTCCTGCATTTCAAGGTTCACGCTGATAACTTGTGCCAAAGACAGTTAAGCAGAAGATAGAGTACAGAACGTGCAGCCTTTTGCTAAAGCCACTGCTACTGCATGTGATTGTGTTTACAATCATCGTGTGGTAGCTTATCTGTGGCTCCTGAAGCATCAGATGGCAGCCAATGGAGTGTGTACCTGTGCAGAATTCAATGCCACTGACTTAGGAAGGTAATGGCTTTTTGCAAGATTAGGTCTGAGTACATTTTTAGGGCACAAAATCTAATAAATATACCATAAAGATAGCTGATAGTTGAGCTAATAGCTGATGATGGTTGTACAACCGAGAGCAAAGTTTAAGGCCAGTGAATATCTTCACAAAGAATCTAAATTTTCTGCTGGACTGTAGATTCTTACTAATTTTTACATTTTTATTTTTTCTAAAACTTCTGGAGGCACTCGTTGATATAATACAGTCATTACTACAATGGTATGAAACACTTGAATGTGCTGGAGTGCAGAAAATCACTCACAATATTCATCATTGTTTCCAAATTTGCCTCAGTGCAGTGCTGTGCAAAGGCTTCAAGCAGGGTGAAAAACGCTGTGAAGTAAAAATAATTTTACAATGATCAATTTTAATTGCTTTTTTAAAATCAATTTACCAAATACAAAGTAAGGGAACAGGAGAGACTTATAAACCAACTCCATAACCTGTGTCACAATCCTGTGCTCTTAAAATAGCATCAGTTCTTATGGTTCAACTTTTACAAAGTTAGGGATTTGGTAGGAGGGAGAAAAGAGGAAAACTTTCTGAGGGTAGCCCATCAAGGTCAGCGGTGTAATGGTTCACTGTTTTACATATTACATTACATACTGTACCAATAAAAGTCAGTTTATCCATAGCTTTATTCTAAAAAGTATGACTTCTTTAACCCCATCCCCTCATCTCCAATGGTGTGAGCCTGTTTCTTTATGTCTTTATTTACTTATTTTTTAACATTTAGGTTGAGGGCAGTCCATATAACTTAATTGTTGAGCCAGTAAGGCTGAACTGTTTTTAACTGATCTGAGCAACACATGGGTCACATTAGGCGAGGAGACAGAGGAAGAAGCAGCTGAGGCAGCTAGCACAAGTTTAAGTAATCTGACTACATAGACTGTCCTACTCTTCAGATACACCTTTGGTTGTCTTCCTGAGAATCACCTTAATGTGCATCTTTGTGCAACAAATCAAGCCTGTAACTTTTAATATATTTGCAACATTAAACTAAAGAGTTTCTGATAATGCAGCCCAATTAAACAAATGTTCAAAACTGAATAAACAGGCTCAGGCAGACAGAAAGAAAACATGTGTTTTCATATTACCCGAACAGCAGAGCTCAGTTTAAGGACACTGTTAAGTTGACTTGGACAGAATAATCACAGACAGTTACTTATTTATCACTGACCTGGTGATTTAACCACAAAAAAAGGTTTGTTGTTATTGTACATAAAAATATTTTGCTTTGATTAATCATTATGAGTCCAACCATAAGAACATGAAACTCGACACTGATTAAGCAAACTTAATGAGACCAAAGAGACGTGTGTCTGACAAAACATTTGGGGACAAAAAGAGTAAATACAGTTTTGGATTTTATTTACAAGACCATATACACGCTTCCTAACTGAAGTGGTAATTAACATTTTACACTAGATTTAGTCAAATAGCCCTGATATTCAGAACCCTGTGTTTTACTTTACAATAATGTGATTCAGAGAAGTGAGAAGTGCAATTGCTCCTTCTGTACAAAAGACTCCAGTTAAGTCCTTTTCATACATGACAGGTGAGGTATTGGTGAATTCAGGACAATAAAATAATAAAATAAAATCAAGAAAGACTAAAGATTTTTTCACCTTTTAAGGCTGAAGGATACAAGTGTGCGCTTTGCAGGTAAAACATTCTTCTGCTTTTCCTGAAGTCAAGTCAATAAACTAGAGGAAACATTACATCCAGTGTGCTGATGGTCATGACAAAGTATTTTGAATTGGGATTTGAAGTCCATCGAAAAAATACAATATCAATCATGCTGTCTCAGCACCAAAGTGTGAACTCATCCACACTCTTCAAACGTTCCCATTCAAATCTTGCCTCTCATGACTTGAAGAATGAGCAGTTTGCTATTTGAGACGAAGAAAAAAAAAATCTATGTTGATGGCTATGTGCACAAAAATGAAACTGAATAATTCTGCGTCCTCAAAAATTTTATGACAAACATTTTGCAGCATTTTCATTTGTTCAGTATAATCTGCTTTACAATATAGCACTTAGTCTTTAAAGAGATTTTGGCTAAATAAATATGAATATGATTTTCCATTATTCCCATTTCTACTTCTCTGAATCTCTCTTTAGGATCTAATCTAACCTCCCAACTCTCCTATATCCATCCAGAAAGTAAAAAAATGAAGAATATAAAATATATGGCTGCCTTTACGTTTTGGCAAACAATCATCTATTTGAATATTGTGCATATATAACAAAACCTTTGTGAGTGTACATGACAAAAAAAGAAAATAAGACTGAGTAAGTGGAGTAGAGCTGCTTTGAGTGCTTGTTTTCATGAGTGAATGGAAAAAGAAATGAAACAATTCCTGTTTCTGTTCAATTATTTACACAAACTGATCTCTCAGTACATTTTCTCTGCTGAATTAAAAACCCTTTTTGAGACCCTGGTCCTCTCAAGAGTGTGCGTGTAGTGAGGTTCATTCAGGCGGGAGTGTAGGGCTGTCTATGAGGAGCTGAGCCCCGAGTCGGACTCTGCGCTACCGGCCCTGGCCTTGGAGGCGACGCAGGGGGCCATGGTGCAGGGGATGGAGTAGCAGGAACAGGTGGAGCTCTTCAGGGTCTCCTCTGTGATGACCTCCTGCAGGGAGTGTTGCTCCTCTACCTGGAAGATGTTCGGCTGCTCTCCTTGGTCTTCACAGATGCTGGAAAGAGAGGAGGAGGCAGAGCTCAGTTAGACTGGACATTAGAACGTGCCAAACAAGTGTCTTTCCAATGAACAGAACTTAATGGTTACAACAAAATGTGCTGTAGCAGGGCCTAACAATAAATTCAACATACAGACATAAATGATAATAAAACTCAGCTTTGTTTTCAGTATTGACTATCTTCTCTTTTAATTTACCTATTTGGATTTATCCTGTACATAACATTCAAGTTAAGCAATTTAATGATGTTACATGATAGTACACTAGGGATGCACAATAATACAAACAAGATACTGGTCTTTGCAGATAATTATCTGAATATCAGTATCTGCAAATAAGACCATTCTGTCTTTTTTTCAAAAAATTTATCTGCCTCTGGTTTCAAGCATTAAGTCTGTGAGCTTTCACAATCCGTTTGTTTGATTGAAAGTTTCATTAAAGTGTATGGATCATATTCTTTACTAATTTTCAATAAGTATACAATTCTCTTAGGTGTCCCTCATTACATTTTAATTTTTTTTGTAAAAACAACACTCGGTTATGAATTTTTTTTACATTTTCATAGTTTCCTTCTGATTCAGCGCTGCTGAGATCAGGCTGTCTCAGTCTAAATCTGCCTGACTTCATATATCTGACCACGACCCCTTAAGAAGTGACTTCCCTGTGCTGTTCTCTAATGTTTACTGTGGCTACACAGACATGTTCATACATGTTTCTTCAACTGGAACTGGCTGTGATCTGAACAGACACTTTGTTCAGAAAGTGATTTCGGTCTGGGTGAGGTGGCATATGTCCCAGTGACATCATTAGAGGGAATGATGCATAATGTGGCACTTTGTCAAAGGTGAGGAAAGCAACAGAAGAATAAACTCTAAATTTTCATGTTGGGGTGGGGGGCATTACAGACAGGACAATGATCATGTTTTATGTATAAAAATATTAAAAGTACAAAGGCTTAGGGCTGGACAATTATGGTAAAAATAAGAATCACGATTATTGTCAGTGATATTGAAATCACAATTAATATACACAATTATTCATTTATTTAAAAAATTCAGACTTGATTTAAACAACTTTAAAGAACCAGCGAGTGGCACATACAGTATTATTGATCTACATAAGTCACACACATTCACTGTGGCTGCACATGGAACACAGAAGCGCTATGAAGCGCAGGAACTGGCATACACGGCACTCCACACTGTGTGGCACATTAATTGTTTTTCTTCGATTATAATGTTTTTATGATTGTCAGATGGCAAAATTGAAATCACGATCAAAATCCGATTAATTGTCCAGCCCTACAAAGGCTTCATGTAACTGCATTCACAGTTACTTTTGTACTCTGTAGAGCCGACTGTCAGGTTGTTACAGTACTCGTTAGAGGGCAGGAGTAACTTGGTTTTACAATAATGGGGTATGTTATAGCAAGAATCTAGCCACTGGTCACATAATAGAATACAGGGCTGACTATAAGATGCATCACAACATATCATGTAATTTGTCATTTATTAAAATGTATATATTTCTTCAATATTCAAAGTAAAAAGAGGCCACAATATAATACTTATAATTATACAGTTTTTAATCAATTTTAAATATATATATGGTCCCTGCTAAAAAATATAAATACTATATGTCTGTCCCAGTATCAGATATAAAGCCAATAAATAGAACAGAGAGGAGATAGAGACTAATTGGCTTTAATGCCTGCTGCTAACTAGCTGCTGGAGAATGAACTACAATAACAAAAATGGCCTGCATATCTAATTTATTGCCTAGGACATATCAATAAAATGTAGTGTTAAACGAATATACTACAAAATTAAATAAACTAAAATGTTGTCAGACATATGAGAAAAGGTAATTCCTGGAACAGAAGACATTTCATTTTTTAGATTATAGTCCTATAGAATATAAAATGTATTTTCACTGGTATCAGTATAACGAATGAGAGTGAAAACACTAGCATATAAAGTCTCAGCAAAAATAATGTGCATCCCTATAGTATACTATTACAATGCAAAATAAATCACATCTATACAGAATAAAACTAGCCTTTGCCAAGCACAACAATTTTTGTCCTTTCAGACAAAATCTATTATCAGGCCTAATGAATATGACTGTTCAGATTTAAGTATTGATCTTAAAACCAACAAAGGTTCAATTAAAGCAGCACTCTTATTAAAACATCAATCGAGCATGATGCAAAAACAGATGGAGCTGAACCTCATGAACTTGTATTGGTAACATAACCATACAATAGCTCCACCTAAGTTAATAAAAAGAGCTGTGGGTATGACTGTGCTGGCTGCTTTTTTAGCAATGGCAGGTTGACTTTGATGAATTAAGAAGAAGTTTACATTTATTTCAGTTAACAGAAAGGAATGGATTAATACATGTAATGCCCACATTTCAACAATGAAGGCGGAAGTGTAAAGTGGAGTCTTACAAATGCATTACAGTAGATTGCAGATGGTTATGGCTGTGAATCTAACATTTAATGAGTTTAGCGTAGAGCAACATCAACCATGGAGATGAAACCTATGCATGGATTCAAAGGAGCCAGCTTTGAGAACCAAGATAATAAGGTAGTTTGGCATGACTTCTGAAAGTGCGTCATGTTGTGGCAGCTACATACTTATCAGTGTACCCAATATTTATGATGGGACAAGCATCCAGTGCAATCACCCCGTTTGTAAAGAAATAAAACGGGAAAACAACAAAAATGCCTAAAAAACTTAAAACCACAAATAGCATCACCACGTAAAACAACAAATGCTGTGAGTACAATAGCCTGGAATCAAATGATTCAAGTGCAGGGGGCTCTTTGATCCATGCTTAAAAGAAGGTAGAAAATATCTACAATGATTACATTTACAAACTCAACACTGTGATTTTGGTTTAGTGCTGTTAGGTGCAGTGGTGGTAACATTTAAAGAGTAACTAAACCCAGGAAAAATGGCTGAGGTGCATCATCCCAAAAGTAAAGCCTCTAAACATCATGGACTGGGATGGGGAATGTGGCATACTCATGCACTCCTTTATGACCTCCCCATCAGCCAAAGCAGCTCAAAACCTGTGAGGTCGCAACTATTCAGTGCAGACTTTAAACAAGCTACCTGTGAGTGAAGCAGTGTAATAAGCTCCTGTTAAAACCAGTGCGCTTTTACCACACCTCATTTACAGTAATATGTGGTTCATAGTAATCTTAAGTAAAGAAGCTACACTACCCACAGTCTTTGACTGTCGTAGCATCAACTGGGATTGATGGTTGTCCGCATTATTTTTTTTTTAGATAGAGCAGTTAAATGGGAGAGCAACAGGTTTTGGATCTGAAAAAGACGTGGTTGTGGATGTCATTAACCTCATCTGAAGATTTGTTTTTTAAGACTAAAGATCAATGGATAACACCACCCAGAATTCCCAGTGTCAAAGCGTCTTCCAAGCTCTGTGGTAACAGTGACAGGCATCACATATTTTATAGAAAAATCTGCCAATCCAGTGTTTCCCACTAAATGAAACTTTGCTTGTTTTTGTATGTGTCCCTATGCTTTTCTCAGAGTTCAGCAGCAGAGCATCTGTCAATCTGCTAAAAAACTTCAAATTCTTTCCATAACACTTTACTTAAAATGATGATTTCACTGCATGTGAGCTGCAGGTCTGAAGGCTTACTGTTGCTGCAATAGCATGCCAGGATTTATGAAAAATGAGATTAGATTACATTAGATTAGATAGTACTTTACTAATCCCCTTGGGAAAACCTCCATCAGGGTAATTCAGATTCAGTATCAGCCAATTACTACTGATAAAAACATGTCTGAAAAAAGAAAAGATAGATCTACACAAAATAAAAATAAACACATATGTATGTATGTGTGTGTGTGTGTGTATGTATATGTCTTTTTATATCAAATAAAAATCTGTCATTATTGCACATTGCAGCAGTCTGAATTTCACATGATAATTCAAGCAATATTTTTCTAGGTGCAGGACAACAGTAACCTGACAAGCCAGACGGACAGCTCCATATATCTGCCACAGAAATATTTCACTAGTCCATCTGGGTAGGAGCCCTTTGAATTTGTTTTCAGGGGCAGAACGTTTAAAAAAAACACAAGCTTGTGATTGGATAATTGTTCTGCTCGTCACATTCATCACAGACCAATCCACATCAAGCAGGGTTGCCTCCTATAATGAAGCAAAGTTTTCATTGAATTTGTCTTTTTTTTTTTTTTTTTTTTAATATATATATATATATATATATACATTTTATATATATATTTATATTGGTTGCTGATGCTGCTCAGTGATTTTTGAAGACTGTATGATGCAAAATGTGCCTGTTTGTTACTTTAAGTGGCTGAAAAAAAGAATTGAAAAAACAAAAAAACAAAAAGTAGCATACATAGCGGCTAACAACAGTTAATGACTGTTAGCCGCTAACTTAGCCGCTAACAGCTAACAACAGTAAATGACCATTAGCTGTTAGCCGCTAACTTAGCTGCTAACAGCTAACGGCCTTATACTATCGTCCAACACTAAATTGTACCACACAGATGACATCAAGCAGGTTGCCTCCTATCTGCTCGTCAAATGTTTTCAACCAATGAATTTGTCATGATTTTTTTTTTTTTATATATATGAGGACAATAGGCTAATCGGCATGTCCTTTCTCAAATTCCGGTTTTTAACTTCCGGTTGTCGTCACATCCGCATTCTACAGCTCCTGCCTCTCTTCCCTGATTGGGCCGTTCAGAATTCAGCCACTTGATTTTGCCAAGGGGAGAAGAACAAGTATGTTTTTATATCTTTTGCATTAGAAGAAAACATGTGAAAACATCCAGTGTTGCTAAGAACTCAAGGCACAGTACAGCACTGCAAAGACACTGTAATTGATAGCTTATATATGTACTTTCATCTTCTTCCAGTTTACTTTGAATTTAATCTTAATTGGAACATTGTTATTTCATGTTTTCTAAGGTTGAGTCAAAAATACTGAGCGTGTGAGGAAACACGGCATTAGGGGAAAAACATATTGCTGTACCTGGGATTGCCCTGTAACAGTAAGTAGAAATACATATTTCAATCATTATTTATAGAATTTTGATACTCTGGACTTAAATCAAACTGGTAAAACAATGCATTTTCCATTACATGGATCTCTGCCAAAAAGAAATGGTTTTAGAGTTTAGTTACTCTTTAAATCAGCAGCTGTAAATGCAAATACAAACATTTCTCATTGAATTTGCCACCAAATATGTCAGACGTATCAACACTGCCACATGCACTTAAAAGCCATTCAGTCTTTGGTGCCATTAGAGATAAAAGCCTTTCAAAAACAACATACAAGCATGAAAACAAGTGATTTTGCTGCAAGCAGAGAAATAGCCTCTAAAAATGATAACCATGGCAGTTGACCAATCAAACTACTAACATGTCTGTCAAATCAAATCAGACAATCAGTCAGTGGGACTCAAACGTAAATCCTTTAGATTAGGATCTGAGAAGTCAACCGTCCTGTATCATTGAGTACGGACATTAGTGTGTAAGATGTGGGCTTTCAGGCAACACTAAAGGGGAGAACCAAAACCAGCCAGGGGGTGTACAATGAAAAAATAAACCAAGCACAGCCAGGAACCAGAGACCAAAATCCAACTGGTCTCCAACAATTTTCTTTGCACATGGCAGATCTGTCAAAAATGGTCAAACAAGATAAAAGCCTTTCAAAAACAATCAGCAAGCATAGATTAAAGTGAGAATTTGCTTTTCAAAAATCATGTCAATACCATCAGCCATGCAGCTGTGTCTCTCCACACAGCGCTGTGTGGCTGAACTAACCTCTGAACTGACGAGCTACATGCTCTTCAAGCATGAAACAAGTGATTGTTTCAGGGAAGATCGGCAGCTACAAATCAACTTTCTTCTTCCAGTTTTGTGCAAAATGATAACCATGGATGAAGATGTTGTGGAGGAGGACTGAATATGATGGACGTCCTTACAGTTTGGAGCCACAGTATACAGATATACAGATATGAAGCGACTCAACGCTTCCAGAGAGTACTCATTGAGAGCATGTAAACAGCTGTCCAGTTCAGAGGTTAGTTCAGCCACACAGCGCTGTGAGAGACACAGGCTGCAATGGCGGTCCTTTCGAGCAAATCATGATGGAATATTGGTGAAAAAGCACCAGCCAGTTTTTGAACCAAATGCAAGAGCGGGATCTATGCCCCACGGGCTACCATTATATCGGTGTCCGCTGCTTTCGAGGATCTATTAATGGCACCGCTTGCATCAGGAAAGCCTTCTGTAAGAAAGAGGCACAATTAAAACAACAACCTGAACATGTTTTGATTCAACGTGTTAAATGAAGGGACATCTGTGACCATGTTTAAAATGTATGGGCGGCAAAGGCCAGAGAGGGTCAAAGTGGGACATGTATGTAGGGCAAATGTCATTGTATAGTGATACAGAGAAGTGAAACGGCTGAACAAACAGGCCCTGCTGACTGTGTGGCTTTGCAGAGCCAAGAGGAAACTCTCTTTCATTCAGATGTGAGCTTTATGTAACAGCTCTGGCCCTGACATGGTCCATGACTAATCAAACATTTAATCAGCCAAGTGATTAGCATGACTGCCAAAGGTTTTATTATATAACTATGAACACTCAACAGGGATGAGTTGTGGAGTTTAAGGGTGAGGACAGAGCACTGAGTGAATGTGACGAGTGATTACATGTATGGCTAAAAGTCTGGCTAAATAACACTGGTGTGGCTACAGGTCGAGCTTTACCCGACAGGTTAGACTGAACAGATTGCATTCTGGGGCGTTTGGTAACAGGCAGGCTGTAGCTGGAAAAACCATCAGGTGAAAATGTATCTGAGCAGAATTAGTCAAGATGGGAGTATTTTATAACCTCAATCCTCTACTGCACACTTGTCTTTTGTTATAGAAGTGTTTTAAAAGCTTCAGGACTACTGTTCACTAAAACAAAGATGATTGTTTTATTCACAGGATGATTTTATTGTACATGCACAGTGGGTTTTGGGACAAGTTGTTTTCAGAAACTGGTTGTTTCAAGTGTAGTGTGTCACAGCAATGACTATCCCTTATAGGATGGCTCATAACATCCTGTCAGCAAGTTTAAGAGTTTTTGCTCTGCCTCCTACTGTTTGCCCTGTTACGTCAGAAATGTTGACCAATGAGAGTTGAGTCCTCTGCGTGCACAGCAGCTGCAGTGTCAACAAACAAAACAGCAAAGCAAATGGATGAAGCTGTTTTTCTGAGATGGAATTTTGAGGCGGATAGTTTGTTAGATTCTTAAGACAAATTTCTTGCATTTAAGTGTCACAGAAGGACAAAAAATACAGATACAAAAAGAGAATGTAGTGAAACAGCAACATAGTGAGCTACTACAGTAGCATTTGGCGCATTGTCATAAAATTTATAAAGACTAACATACGGTACAGTGCTGCAAATACAGAGCTGCCTTCAGCGTTGCTCCTCTTTCTTTCAGTATCATTACATCTGTCCAAATATGTATGACAGTACAATCCTGTAGTTTGTTAATCCTATTGGTTAAGCCACCACCTGATACTTTGGCTCTTGAATCATCTAAATTGACACAGTGAGCATCAAAACAGACAAAACTAGAAGTACTCACAGAGCACAAACGTCTGCCATGGCATTTCTGCCATCCTTAGCCAATTTCTCACTGAAAATGTGTTAAACTTCCCTATTGCACAATTTTTACAAATGTTTAACAATAACTGGATCAGCATAAAGAATCTGATCACCACCAAAATCTCATCATTTTATCATTGTGCCATCGTCCACAATCCCTTTAAATTTCATCGTAATCTATTTCAAACTTTTTCAGTAATTACAAAAAAAGAAGGGAAATTGACAATTTCACAGAGTTTACAAATCATTAATATAAATCCAGGATCTGCATCTGATTTCTGTACACCACCAAAATCTGTTTGTGTCTTCCTTGTGCCATGACTAACGGGCGCTAGATTTAATCAAAATCTGTTCAAAACTTTTGGAGTTATCTTGGTAATAGACAGAAAATCACTAGTGAAAACATAACCTTCTGGTTGAGGTAGAAATCTATGTGTTGTCTGAACTCAGCAGGAGCTGGCTAAACTGTCAAAGCTGGCCTGCAATTCCAAAAATACCTGATAGCATTTCAACTTACCTATCATATATGAGTCCATCGATTCCTTGCTCCCTAAGCTTTCTCCTGTTTTCATGGTCGTTGTTGTCATCTCCCCAGCTGAACACCACCAGGCCTTTAGACTGAGCGTCCCCGATAAAGGAGAAATTCTTTAACAGCTCCTCTGTGTGAGCACTGATCCCCTGAAGAAGAAAGACGAGTCAAAAGTTATTTTAAGTGAGCTTATTCATTATTTTATAATTCATTTTTACCTCCGCTCTTTCATGTTGCTTTAATGATGAGGTCATGTCTGTTTCTCTTAATTTAAAAAGTAACCCTGTAATCTACTTATGAGTATTCAACAGAAAAGGTGACATTGTCAGATTATGCAGCATAAGCAGTCTGAGATGAGCTGCTTCACGTTTTACAGCCATTCAGGAGGTCATTCTTTGAGACAGCTGACACAGCACTATGCAGCAGACTTGTTAGTGTTGAGACTCCTGTTTCGACAGACTTCAGTGGCCTTTTCCCACAAGGTTGTGAAAGAGCATTGAGGTGATATAGTGTTGCTAGTTGATGCAGACTAAGCCACGTCTAATCATTCAAAACATTTCTACAGTTGGTGACAGTCTTCATGTTGTGCACTTGTAGCTCCACAGCTGACTAGAAAGTGAGTGTGTCTCAAGTTCAGCATTTTAATGTGGATCACAAACTGATGTATATTGATATAGACTGATATATTGATGTATAATACACAAGTCCAGGCATCAAGAGTGTCTGCATGCTTTGTACTACAAAGCTGCTGGTAATACAAATGAATAGACAAGGACAGCATCCAGCTAAGAGGCTTGCAGCACCTCTTTAACAGCTTTTCCCCCTCATTTTCTTATTAGAACAAAATAATAGGAGTCACATGTGCCCCTTTCACACCGGCCCAAAAAACAGTTTAACCTGGTAGTAACTGGCTCCTGTCAGCAGCCTGAAAAGGTCTAATCGGCATTTCACCCCCGGTCGAATGACGACAGATTTTTATCGACTAGCCTCTAGTCGGCATCAGTGGGAACATTAGACCCGAGCCAACTCGCTAATTTATGCCATGACGTCTTCGTAACATGCCCACGGCATAACATTATGCCCATCCCCTCCGTCTGTAACTTAGGAGACTCTTTGTCATCTCAGCAACAAATTCCATCTGAGTTTGTACATTTTTAAAGAGGGACAAAACCACAAAGCACAGAAAGCAGTTGACCATTATGTCCACAGCTTCTATGCTTCTTTCCATAGTTTACATGGTCATGTCATCAACGTGATGACATCAGCTTGATGCAACAGAGAAAAAAAACATGCATCTGGTCTGCTGCCGATTACACCCGGATCTGCTGGCAGTGGGAAAGGAGTTACTTGCTGATTGTAAGCTGGTTAACCTGTGTTGAAAAAACTTGACCTGCTAATTTTAGTGTGAAAGCAATAATGCAGATGAACAAACACAATTAGGGGTACTCATGAACCAAGAACTAGAACTGGATATTGTTTAGGGTTTCTCTTGGTCTCTGAAACAGTTACTGTATGCGAATCAAAAAAAAGATCTCAGTTTCAGGGAGTAATATTCTTCAACATCAGAGCACAATTTTCTTGTTTTTCAGCTTGTGACCCCCAAAATAACAGTGTGAAAGAATGAGGACCCATATTGCAGTTTAAATTTCATGTTATTAAACATATTTTATGTCTGCAGCTTTTTTTTAAATAATGAGAAATATCTGACCTGAAATACAAAAAAATAAATAAATACTCATCATTTGGAAAGGATATCATTACCCCATGGAATGTCCCAACTCCCACTTTGGGAACTTTTGTATTTAAATAAAGTGCTTTATTTTTGGTGCAAGCCAGACACTGTTTAAATATACCAGTGGGTGCTTTGTGACTCATATTTGATTTTCCGTTCTTACCAGAATATTCTCACTCTGGGCAAAACTTATGGCAATCTGAGTGGTCTGGCAGCGAATGTCCATCAGCTCGGGATACTTCTCTGAAATTCCCTGAGTCAAGAAGAGGATGGGGTATTTGTTCTGTTTCTGACGCACCCTAGGGGAAAAAAAACACATGAAAATAAATTCAGGCGCACCCTTTGTATTTCAGTCGCCCTATAAACACAGCTGTCTGGTTTGTACGATTTCTCATGGACTTAAAGATTTTTAAAGGACTTCACTTTCATGGTAGACTGAATCTGAGTGAGCATACAGTTTCCATTTTGTGAAATTTCATGGAAGCATTACAGATGTATAATGGAAAATTGTACGATTAGCATTAGACATGTGAAGAGTTACAGAGGCAGCTTTCCATTACTCTTTATCAACAATGTACTTATTGGGGAAATTAATCAAAGGTGCAGCTCCAATTTGATATGATAGCAGAAACATGATCCACTGTATCAATAAGATCAGGATACTGAGATGCTGTAATTACTGCCAGAATGTTATACAACCATATATAAAAATACCTGATCAACTGATACAATCAACTCATGTACATAGACTGACAAAGGATGCAGCTCTTCGATAGCAATTTACTGGGATGTTGATATTTTCTCCCAACTGACTGTATTTGAATCTCTGGTAAGTACACAGTTTTAAAAGGTAAATCAATTCACACTGACTTCATTCGCAGTATCTCTTATTGCTTACATGGTGCAGATATCTGGGTCAAAGCAGGAGAAGACGATGCGTCTTTTCCCGCCTTTCTGCAGCACACAGGACAGAACGATGTCCAAGAAAGTGTTCATGTTGAAATATGTGGACAGGTTTCCGTCCCATGACCCGTCCTGTGAGTGAAGAAAAACTTGTATTAAGTTTTTAAATCAAAATTTTCACTTAAGTGCAATTTCTTCTTCTATTACCCCCACCAAGTCAATGATTTTGACCCGTAAATGCCATAAACCCACCTTCATCTGGCAGATCCACTTAAGCTCAATATTGAAGCCCACATGCTCAGGGATAGTTTGGAAGATCTGTTTAAGAGACAAATGGGACAAAAGTCATTGAACAGCAATTTCTATAATATTTCAACTCTATGTTCTTATTTTTAATGGAATGTTTTGCCGATAATGCCCACATTCATGTCAATATCACTGTTGAATTGTGTGGAGACGGATAAAGAAAAAAAATGTCTGAAAGTCTCCATTTACCACAGTAATGCAATAACGGTAACACCAATGCATCTATGTTGAGTGCGGCCTATGGGTTTCTTCATGTTACTTGCAGGTCACAGTCTGTTCTCTGAGTAGAGCCAATGATGGTGGTATTAGACTGTTTTTTTAATCATGAGTCAAGGAAAAAAACAACAACTGGCTGTTTTACTTTCCTTAAAAAAACACACAAACAGCACCATGACAAATCTGCAATTTGGTGACACTGTGATGAAAAGGGATGATGGTCTGTCTAAGAACGAGTGGCGTTTGGGAAGAGTGACAGAGACTACAGCTGATCAGGATGGACTTGTGAGGAAGGTCAAAATCTGCCCGAGTGACAGGGGGCTTTGGAAGAGGGGTGAACGTCTCCATAAGCAGTCCAGTGTTGTTCACCATGTACAGAATCATGTGACTAACACTGTTCATCCTGCAATGTGACAGTTATACACCCAACAATATTGCAATTGTGATGTAACACTGACGCATTGTTAAGGCTTATGATCAATAATCATACTGATTTACCTGTGAGAGTGAGGGGAAGGGTTGATGCTCATCGATTTCCTCCTCATCATCCATCATATCTGAGCAACAAACAAAACACTATTAAAGACATAACACATTTATAATCTGACCCACTTAAACAGACGTCATTCACGTTGTTATGATGGCATCTAAAGTATACAAAGCAAACTTTAGTCTACACTGGATCCATGTCGGTCTTTTGACCAAGCCTCTGAATAACAGAAAACTGTTTTCAATAAAACAGAGACAGCACACGGCTTTTGACATGCCAGAGGGTGTTGATGAAAAAAGGATGCATACCTTTGTCATCGTTTTCTTTCATTGCAGTGACATGGGCCAACTGTGCAAAGAATCACAAAGCACACATTAACTCTTCTTTATGCAACCTGTTTGACAACTTTAAAAAGGACACACCAAACACATGCAGTGAATAATAACTGAAAAACCTCTCCAGAAGGTAAGTGATTATTGTAATGGTTACTGGGTAATAAATGAGAAACATACTACTGACAAATCATCCGTTAGCATTTTGATCGAAGTGGGCACTCCAGCTCAATCAATGCAGACCACAAGTCAATTTTAAAATGAAAACAATTTGTGAACATGATAAAACATGATTAAATCTGCCATTAAATATGACAAATAGAATACATTATAATCTTGAGCTTGTGACCTAAGGTCACCATACAGGTTTAGTATTTGCCAGTACTTGACTTTCAGCAAGATATCACAAAAGTTTTCATTGGATTTGGATTCAGTGTTCAGGGAATGTTTGTCATGGCACATGTAAGAGTGGTCAGATTTTGGTGGTGATCCAAATCTGGATAAGGATCCAGCAATTTTATTGATTTTTTTAACACTGAAAGGCAGGGCAGTTTTCCACATTTTCACTAATAACTTGGCAAACAATAAGGAACGCCTTGGCAGAGGCTGGGGCTCTCTGAGCACTTCTAGTTGTATTTTTAACAAATAGCTGCCTTTCTGTCATCTTTTTTTGATCTCTTCTCACAAAGAGAATTGTCTTGATGGGACATGCAGTGCTGTAAAGAATCGGGACCTGCACCTCATTTGGGGATGGAAATCCAAAACCAATCCCAGTTGAGAATCAATAACAACTGGCTAAAGGAATCAATACCATGAGTCTTTCTGCTTAATGACTTCCTTAGCATTTCTCTTCACTTTGCTCTTATTCTCTGGAAATAAAGGAGGCCATGTTTTTAAAGGCAGTCAGCAGAAACGATATCAGAGAAAGTTAAAGATGTGATAATGTCAGAGAGGAAACAGAAGAAGACAAAACTTTGGCTTTGTGAATCTTTCTGCATAACATCCTGTGTCTGTATTCTAGCAAGAATAGAAACACCAAATAGTTGCAGAAACCTTAATCTTCATAGTAAAGCTTTAAAAATCAAAAGTGCCATGTCTCTCACATTATTGCCACTGAAAACTTGTGTAGGGCCACCTTTTGTCAACACAGAAAATCCAGAGAAATCAATAAAGAATTGGAAAAAAAATACAGAATAAACAAAGGCAGCTTTCTGCTAATTTTTCTGTCATGTTATTATCTTAATGCTTTGTGTGAGTTGAGGTTGATCAATATCAGTTAAATCTCAATCCCCATCTCTAAATCCATTCATAACACATGGCAGTAGAAAAAAGTACTGATACCTTTATGGACTAAACCTCCTCTCTATTTCACCACATTGCTGTGGTTGTACACAGCCTTGCTACTTTCAAAGTTCAGCTCAAACTACTGTTACGTAGCAGGATAGTTCACAGCTAGCTTTAAAATCACTCACACCATGAACAAAACCTCTGGTGGCAAAGTTCTCACTCATGTAGATGAACAGTGAAGCTAAATCATGTCAAAAGTCATGCTATAGGTGAGTGGTGGAACTTCAGCTGATGTTATGAGGAGGTTTTGAATGACAAAGAGCACAGTGTCAAAGGGGAGGTCTCCACCCACTGACACACTTTACACCAGCGAGTCAAGGCAGGAGTTATAAAACAGAGGCCTCCAATGAGCTCAAGTAGAAGTGTTCCCAATATGAGACACAAAACAAGCAAAAGAGAATCTAGTGCTGCACAGCATGCAATACATTAACTGCATGATGTCCATTAGTTGTTTCATGATTTGGAAAGATAAAATCCTAACTGAATTTCAAACAAAATATATTACAGAGCAAATGTTCGCAGCATTTCAACAATTCCTGACAGCTTCAAATGTCATGTTGTTTTTCACTGTTGTGTTTGTGTTACATAAAATTTTTTTATCAGTGTTCTGGTGAAATCAACCAACACAACATCAAATATGAAATCCCCCAATGGCTATCATGCCTCAACCTTCCCATAATACAGTAATTTGAACAATATAAGAAGTAACTAATACAGTTTATCTCCTGCTATCAAGTGTGTTTTTACAATTACACAAGAGGCTGCTACTGCATGTGTCAATGGTGCAGCCCCACATGAAACTGATACTATTAGGACTGTGTGACTCTGCACAATCAGTTCAAAGTTCATTTTCCCACCAGCATTTCATGACCTTTCATATTTCCAGCCAATGTGGTCAGGTCCTTACCTTCAGGAGCTGCAGCTGGTCAAAGGTCAGGTCTTTGACGGGCACTTCAATAAGCTCCAGTGAAGTCTTGTCATTTTTCTGAAAGAGTAAAATAAGTCAGACTAAGAAACTGAATGTATAATCCATATTTTCACCTTCAAGTACTACTTAAATAAATGTTACCTTTTTGGTGGATATGCAGCATGTAAGATCGTGGTAAACAATGGGTACAGCATCCTTAGAGAGGTGAACGTCAAACTCCACATAAGCTGCACCCTTTAAAACAAATAATGACACGGCTGTAACTACGTTAACCACACCTTAGGCTGCACGATAAATTAAAAACACTATCATGATTTGCTCACAGATACAAAATTAGGATAATTCTTTAAAAACCAGTAGCACATCCCTGTTCACTTATTCACTAAACAATACAACATAACACATCAGTCACACGTGTACAGTGTGCAAAAACACACATTTAAACAAATAATTAAACCTTACATCTCTAAAATTCCATCTTACTTCACTTATTTTCTAAATTCTCTTCCTTATCTACAACCTTCAGTCACTAATACTTCATTAGCCTAACAGATTCTGCAGCAGCATGTGAAGACAAGCAGAAAGAAAGCAGACAGTTTACATGTTGGAGTTAGAGCCAAAGTTTTCTCAGGACAGAAATAAGAAGAGACACAGAGGGCAAGAATGATGGCAAAGGTGAGAGTAAATGTGTACTGGCACCCAAAAAGAGGCTCGCTCCAGCATATGAAAGACTCTGGTTTACATCTGAGTATGCATATAAAAGCCATAACTCATCACAATAGCTACAGTTTGGCAAAGTTGCAGGACTACAATCTGATGATACACATCTCTGTTACCACCCAGGTCGAAAACATTATCATAGATTTTGTCTGTTGAAATCTCTTGACAATAAGAGATTTTCTTTCATGATTTTATTTCATTACATTCAAAATGGAGGAGAAAACAGTGATCTTGTTTCACAGGGAGATAAATTGTGATTCCAAATTAAGCAAGAATAATGCTTCTCTAACTCACATGTATTATTTTGTACTGAATGGCCTCTCAATCAAAATAATAAAAGACGACAGAACAAGTAGCATTCCTGGTTCGCCACCCTCCACTCTCCAATGAAAACAAACTTCTACGTATTGTAATAGTACCCTGTTCCAATGACTGAATCAATGCTGTGCTGGAGTATGAGGCTTTAACTTTCTTTCATCATGTAGTGTACATAATATTGTCAAATTACTGATACTGAGAGCAGCTGACCATTTAGCTATTAAAGTCAACACAAGTAAAGGAGCCTTGGTACTATCAAATACAAATCAGGCGGTGCTGATTAATTCTAGCTTTTGCAGAAGACAGTATTGAGTTTCATAAAGGTATATCATTTACAGCCCTTAATGCACCTGTCGAGTTACAAGAGCTAATTGAAAACATGTTTATGAGTTGTATAACTTTACTAATAACTTGTGAATGTAATAGAATGCTTACACTTGCTAAGGGCACACCAAAGTGTCTCCCACTACATTTTGGAAATCACTAGACAAGAGGCAAGTTTGTCCATGTTCAGTTTACAATGACATCACTTTGAGGTAAAAATATACATTTATCCAGTCTGATAATCCGACAGAAATCTCAGTGCAGAAATGTTCCTGTATTATTAAATCATGCTGTAGTCATGTGTTTCACTTACATGCTTGGCAGCACTTTTGAATGAGGCGATTGTGTTCTCCCTGACTCTATGATGCCTGCAGAACACAAGTGAAAGAGGATTAGTCAGCAGGGGTCCAGTGCAGGATATTCAGAAGTGATTACCTTGACTGGCACACATTGTTTAGCTATTAGGCATTTATTTCTGGTATGCGCACAATGCAGGGCACTCTGAGCCATTCAAGACTGCTCTGGACTGTTTTTAAGACTCACTTAGCTGCGTGTGTGCTGCCAGCTCCCCGGTGACCAACATTCAGAGCACCTCTTTTCTTCCAGTACTTGGTGTAGGAGGAGCTCATGTCACACTGCAGGCCCTGAATAGGCCGGATAACCAGGTAGTCCACTATGACATAAAAACAAAGTCTGTTTGGTACAAAAGTAAAGACAGTCTGGAATAACAGTTTTTCCATTCCATTGGATAACATAAATAATTTTCAGCCATAGCTGGTTTGTTTTGAGCGAAATCTCACCTCTGACTTTTCCGATGGTCTGCCTGGAATTTCGACTCATTATGGGAAGCGTGGCAACTCCATTGTCCTTGCCACTCTCCAGAAAAGAGGAAGAGAGGAGGCAGGCTGTGCCCACATGCCCCGGATGAACGTCCCCCTGGACCACGTGCTCACTCAGATCCTCCTGTTGACAAGCACATAGAGAATCAGAACAGCCATTAGTTCAGTAAAAAGTAAAAAAGCTTCCTAATGTTTTCTCTTCCATAGTTGCTGCTTTGTAGAGTTAGATAGTTCAAATTGAAAAACACTTTACTTAAGCTGTTCTGACTGCACTGACAGTCATTTGAAAGATTATTTTAACACATTTCCTCTTAAGTCAGCAGAAGTCTTACACAAGACTGGTTTTATTTCAGTTTGAGGTTATAAAACACAGATTCGTACATGCACACATACACGCACACTTTAAATGGTCATGAAGACAAATTAGTGTTAATTTTAATATGTTTCAAACTAAGCAGAAACCTTATCACAGAAGCTTTTAATATTAAATAACTAAAAAAGGAGAAAATAACAAAGTACTTTGTTTCATTGACAGTAGATACGGGTAACACTGCTAACACTGCTAACACTGTTTCTCTTTTGAATTATTTTGTTCATTTTATATTTTTTTAGGATTCATATGATGTCCTGAGTATGGCACAAACAACTTTGATAATATTCAAATCACATCAATACAGGAGTACAGTCTATACGCTGCATCTCTAATGGAGTAGATGTGGAACTGTCATCTCCCTAACAAAAAGGTGTGTGAATCTCTGTTCGTGCAGTTACATGTTACTGTGTCATTAGGCAGGACACTTAATCCAAAAATCACTCCCTCTGCTTTTTGATGACTTTGAACTGTGTATGAATGTTATTAGGCAAGACTTTGCCTGACCAAGAAAGAAGAAGCAAACAATGTTAGCATTAAACACCCTTTCACTACTTGAAAAGTACCTCAAAGAACTCGAAGGTGAGCTCCAGGTTGTCTGGGTCCATGGTGTGGATGCTGTACTCAGTCCACTGGGATGGCTCCAGTGCATAGCCACACTCGGGCTGCGAATGGCGGGACTTGTAGCCATTGGCACTGATCATACTGATCTCCAGTGTGGTGGTCATTTTGGGCCAGGATGTGGGGCTAAGCTCATCTTCCTCATCATCTTCCTCCTCCTCAATGCCCTCTAATGTAAGCTTGATTCTGTAAAAAATGAACCATTAAATCAGAGTCTCCTCTTCATTTTGTAAGCAAGGTCTTGTTACACAGGGGTTACAGGTCAGGGCAGGTTATAGTCGTTATGTAATGACCCTCTGTTCTGACTCATGTTGCTGTTAAGCAGACTTTCCTTGTGCAGTGTTGAGTTCCACCTGCATCACCCTTACCTGAAGCGAGACTTCTTAAATTTCTTCTTGGTAATGGACACTGGGGACACCTTAGAGTAGTGCAGACGCAGGCGAATCTCTGTCTGGCACGTCAGCCACCCAGAGTCGACACAGTTCAGCCCATCTGTAAAAGGAGAAGAGGCACAGAGGAAGCATGAGCTGATTGATGTGTCGGCTTTTTTGAGAGTGCTAAAGGCACAAAGTGGATAAAAAGAGAAAAATCACAGGCATAAGTGAGCATGTGGACACTATAATACAGCCTTACTGTCATCAATACAATGGTATATCTATACATCTTTGGGTCACCCTGGCCACCTTGAAATACTGTGTGCTGTTAGGACACAGTGTTGTGCTTCACTTTTTCTGTCAATTCTATTCTTTAGAGTAGTTCATTTGTGATTTGATTATATGCACATGTGTTTAAGTATGTAATTCTTTAAAAGGATAAATTGTGCCGACCTGTTAAATAAACCCATAACACTATATCTGCATTTCTGATATCAAAATTAAAGTCAGTCTTCTGTGTTACAAATGGGTGGTAGCTATTCACTTTAAAATATGACCAAAAATTGCTGTGCAAGTACCCATCTCCTCCCTGATGCCATATGAGCACTCATGATTAATCACTACAAAAGTCTTACTTTATCGAAAAAAAATTGTATCTGCAAGAGATGCTCTCATTCAGCATGTGTACATTTAAATACCGGGTGGAAATCTGAGTGCAGGTCAGTAATTTGACATCATTTCAATACAACCAAAGTAGCATTTGTAATCCTAACCATTTAAGGTGGGAAATTATGCAAAGAAAAGCTTTGTGTAAAACATAAAGAACAGCAGCTAGTCAATGACTCTGGAGACACAGCGAATGTGCACTCTTATGGAGTAATGACTCAGCTAGATTCAGGGTTTGAGTGGCTGTTCTCCAATACAGAATAAACTTTTAATACATCTGTCAGGTTGACTGGCTTATCAGGAAACAGCTTAAAATCTTCACAACAACAGAAGAGGACATGAAAGCAAATGAGTGACACTGTTCCAGAGATAATGGCTAAAAAAACATACAAGCAGTGGACAGTTTGGGAAGTCACACAACACTATGGAGCTGACAACTAGGAGTATTTAATGTACATGTCAGATACTGTATGTCTAACTTGTGGTAGCACATTGACCATTTAGTGGTCAGCAGCGTCTCAGTATTAACTCTTAGTCTCAGCTCAGCTTGCCTGGAAATTACTCAGATCATATACAAAAAAAACTGTGCCGGGTTCAAGGTATGATCCCTCATCAAAACCAGAAACAAACCAAGCAGAGCCGAGTTGAGCTGACACCATGTAGTCCCATTAAACATCTGTCTGCCATGCTTCATGTCATTATCACACTATTTAACACAGCTATCACAAACCACAACCATTTATCACATCATGCAGGGCTCAAACTTACTGTGAAATCCAAACTGCCCGTCGTCCATACTCTGGTGCGATGCTGCAATAAAAGAAGAGTAAATGAGAAAAACAACAGAAGAAATAGTCAAGAAGCAAAAAAAGGTTGATGTCAGATCAAACCAGAGCAAAAAATATCTGAAATTTCAGCTTGAATTCAAGCATGGTTGAGTTTGCTCTCAGTTTGATTTGATTCAACCGAATGAGTCAACTCAACAACTTTAAATCTAATAATTTAGATCTTCTACATGTCATGAGGGTTAGTTAACTAAGACTTTTATAAAAAACTATTTTAAATAACAGTGTACAAAATGATAAATCAAATTTCCATTGTAGCGATGAAAGTGTATCCGGATTGCAAAAGAAAAATAAGAAAGGGGTGACAGGCTTGGGGTCAAAGCAGACATGACACAGGGTGCAAATGTCAGTTCTACTGACTGTTCTATCCTGCTCATTCTGAATGAGCGCTGTCTGTGAGGCTACCATGATGGTGCACCAGCTACAGAGGACTACAAATACATAATTGCATATGCTGTACTGCAGTGATCCTGGTCTAAGCTAATACTTTTGAGAAATCTGCCAAAGCCTGCACAATGCAAAACAAGCAAGAGCAAAAAAAAGAATTAAAAATGTTGAATGAAAGAGTGTTGTGGAGAATCACTGCAGTCAGGTAGCTGCATATTAATTTCTAACATTTTTGCTGCTGAAAACAACAAAGCAAAGGTCAGATTCAACTACTGCTCACACACTATCTCTCTTTTCTAGCTCTGTGTTTCCGTTTGGAGGCAGATGTTAAAAGAGCAAGGCCAGGGGACAAGGAGGTCTACAGGGGGTTTGAGTATGACACGCTTCACCAAATCCACCCACACCATTTCAACATTTCAGTGTGGTTCTATACCTGTGGGGCTCATCGTGCGAGGCTGCTGATGGGTCTCCCACATATTGACTATCACTTGACAGGGACCACCTGCATTCTGCAATTCCAATGTTTGTACAATGTTAGGGGTTTCACATGAGATACAGAGCACTAGTGTGTTCAGTCCAGCCTCAGAGACGTCTTTAGAGCTTGGAGTGTGTGAGAGAGAATTAGAGCTGGTATAGTCACCAATTCCCATGAAGGGCTGTCAGCCAGCATGGGTTGGTATCTGAAAAGTGGAAGTGTTAGTGAAGGGAAAAAAAACAGTTTTTCAGTAACACGTGAGCCTTCTTTTAATCTGCAATAAAGCAATGTCAGTTAGGACAGAAATGTGTGCAGCTTAATATTTTAACCTGAAGTTTTCTTCAACCCATTAATACTTGAATTATAGAAAAGACCAGATGTTGAGTGTTGCAACAACAAAGCATAAACAACATGAAATACTCCTTCATGAAATCTTGATTCAGTTATCAAAATTATAAAACAACTTTAACTGATTATTGCGGAAATAAATGTGATTTTGCTATAAACTGTTTGGCAGTCAATCCTATTCTTTATCCATTATTTTCAAGATTCTTAAGGATTTTCAGTGTGTTACGAAAGTCGGCTAAGCCGTTTTTCTGTGACAACAATGTATAACATATGACACTCTGGATATTTAATGCTGTGCTGGGTTGGTGAGCGTCTCAGCATGTTGCTGCTGTCTCCTAGCCTTGCAGAGCAGATGGACCTGCCTGATTCTGAAATTATGCATGTTCGTCTTGCCAGCCTTCACTGTCTAATGGTTTTACTAGGCTAAATGCTCAGAGAAGAGATGCGAGAGGCAGGAGCTGCGGGAGTAGGGGACGTGATGACAACAGGAGGTGACTTGACAGGAAGTGTTTGAAATCATCATGGTTACTCAGTGATACTTGGCAAAATATGCTCTCCTCAGAAGTTTATTTCATCGCGATTGTCTTTGATGAGGTTCATGTCACATTTAAGTGTTAAATTATACATCTGTGTGGTATAATTTAATGTTAAATGATAGTCTTATGGTAGTTAAGCTAACGGCTAACGGGCTTTAGCCACTACCGCCAACGACTAATAAGGGCAGACGACAGTTAATGGCCATTAGCTGTTCGCCGTAGCAGCTTACTGTCGCAAGCCGCTACGGCTAACAGCTAACGGTCATTAACTGTTGTTTGCCTTTGTTGCCGCTACGTTTAGCTGCTAAGTATGCTACATCATAGCAGCATTGCTTGATATGGATTGGTCTTTGATGAGTGATGAGCCGAACAATCGTCCAATCACAAGCTGCTGTTGTTTTTGAAGGTTCTGTCCCTGAAAACATTTTCGCAGGGCTCCTTTCCAGATGGATTAGTGAAATATTTCCAATGTGGAACTGTCCATCTGGCATGTCAGGTTAGCTGACTCCCACATTGCTTGAAATCTCACGGTCACTGACACTGCATGCTGCCATCGAACAATGAATGATGTGTCTCTGTTATTTTATGTTTTTATCCTTTGACGTTGTTTTTTCCTTTCTTAATTGAACTTTTGTTTGTGTTTATAATGCGTTTTTAATCGATCAGGTTTGTGCATAGCTAACGTTACTTTAGGCACTTGTGTGCAGCACACACTATTAGAAAGACTAATAACAAACAGTAGTCTGTGTATCATAACTCTACACATACTGTATTTTAGGGAGTGAGCTTCTAAGTAACTTTGTTTAGTCATATCTCTGCAGCAATAAGGGCACAAACCTAACAGAAAAGTCCTACTAATACTGATACTGATTGGATTTTTATACTTTAAAACTAACATGGGCTGCAAAACCTCTGTAGCTGTAAAGCTTTTGTACACAGAATTATGACAGAAACGTGCAAAGCTTTCAGACTGTGTGCACTCCTGCTTATGTGTGGCATTCACCTTCAATCCTTATTTTAAGCCTGACACAGATCAGTAATCTGCGTCAGCACCCTGTAAACATTCGCTCCTCAAACTCTGTCTGCAGTGTGCGTTGAAAGCCGATACCAAGGCCAAGGTGATGCAACACATAACTCTAGCAGTGCACACATGAAGAAGTCAGGACATGCCAGCTTTCTCA
This sequence comes from Scarus forsteni, assembly GCA_036419115.1. Classification (NCBI taxonomy): domain Eukaryota; kingdom Metazoa; phylum Chordata; class Actinopteri; order Labriformes; family Labridae; genus Scarus; species Scarus forsteni. The sequence goes on along the minus strand of JAZDUH010000182.1, from coordinate 13,235,487 downwards.
TATAATGAGGGCCCTGCCTTTATCCTTAAAAAATAAAACACACCTAAAGCAGACAGCAACAAGAGAGCCAGTCCTGACACATTTTTCTGTCCTTGTCTATGAGGATATGATCTTTGGTACATGTGGGTGCATCTATAAACAGACAGGCTTAGCAGAGGCTCTCACGCTTAGATTAGAGGCTACCAGCTGACTGTTTTTTTGCTCAGTCAGCCTCGGCCTAAACACTGGCTCTTGACTGTTTGTAATGCCATAAACAGATTTAGAAACGGGGATACATAAATCTTAGGCTTGATCCAGCCCTTAAATCTGGTAATTACAAGTTTAAACAAATTCAGAGGTCAGAGGAGCACAAAAAAAGAGTCAGAGCTGGTTTTCCTTTCCTGCTGATGAGCTGAAATAGAAAGAATCAACTGACAGAAAACCTGACGCCGAATCACACAACACGACTCAGATGAATACTCTGGCAATGGTTTTGAGGTTTTATACGCCTTCAGGCATAATCTTCAATGATGATATGCTTCATGAATTTATAACATACATAATGGGCCTCAGCTCACCTTTGACTCCAGGAAAAAGCCTTTAAAGTAGCGGTACTTGGAGACAACTCCCTTAGGAACTGTGACTGTTGTAGTCCAAGTGCTTTTGTCAAGAAACCAAAACACAGAAGTTAATCTTTATCAGGATGAAATTATAATAAGAGCAGACTTCCAGGTACAAAGAGAGAAAACACAGCATCCTGTTGAATGTTAACAGCATGTCTCTAATGTGTGAAACATTACACTTGAAGAATAACCTACCCATCATTCCCGTGAGGGTGCAGCGTAACAGCTTTTTGATGATTCCAGCTTCCCAGGGAGTCACAGCTGCCGACAACAGCAATCACCTCACCTAGAGATGTTCACATCAGGATTTTTAAACTCTAACAAATAAACAAAACATTCAAAGTTTTCAATCTGTGCAAATAACATTTTTGTGTTACTGTCTGTTTAAATCATGTAAGAAAATAAATAGATGAATAAAAACTTCACTGTGAGGGATGTGAGTCTAGAAATTAATCAATCTTTATTTGCATAGCTTCAATTCATAACAAGTTTTATCTCAAGACACTTTACAATAGAGCAGGCTTTAGACAAACTTTTCTTTTTATGGATACACATACTGTATATAAAAAGATGATTAGAGGAGATACATATGAGAAGGTGACAACTCTGTGTTCACTCATAAAATGTCCTGCCCTATTTGTAATATTTCCCATGATCTTGTGCTGTATCAACAATCTTGTTTCATTCTAAGCAATGTCATTTGACCACAGTGGTCATTAAAAAAGAGAATACAAGTGTTGCACTTCTCAGTGTTTACTGAATGGATGCAACACCACTGAGTTCAAAAATAAAAGCTAGACCATTCACTTTGATAAAATTAATTCAAAGTCTATTTCCTGCATTTCCACTATTTTAGGCTTGACTTTTAGCCTTAGCAACAATAAATCACATTAACAAGCATGCACTTACTTTGGCTTTTAGGATTGAAATACAAAAGCTGTCATTTTACGAAGAAACTAATGTTAAAACTGCAGTCTCTGCTTGGTGAAGAGAGAAAAACAAAACATAAACAGTGTTTCTCTTTAATGAGGAGTAGTTTTGCAATGTTAATTAGATTTGGGGTTAACAATTCAGTTATGGTGCTTTATTTAAGAAGTTAAGAAAGGATGGAGGCAGGGTCTGGAAAAACACTGATCAAGCAATGCAACAACTGGCAGTTAAATGTTTGCATCCTAACAGTAACACGTAAATACATGCTGAAAAAAAAACACGTTTTTAATCGCTCTGGTTTCCTGATCTAATCAAACTGATTCAATTTGTGGAGGATAATATGAAATTAATTTCAGAAAATGACCTGTAACACACATTTGGAACAAAAGTGGAGAACTTCTAAATTTGGCTTCCGAAAGTGCTTCATCCTGGCAGGAGAGTCAGAAAGCTCATTTTGAACCCTGGATGCAACATATTGGATTTTTTTCCCAATGTCAAAAAAGCTAATAACTCCAGACTTTTTTTATTTTAACAAATACCCATTTATAAAATCTTTCAAGTTTCAAAAAGCTTCATATGCACATGAGTTCAAAACAGCACTGTGCAGAGTATCAGACATGTAGGGCCAAAATAAAATGGACTGTTGCTGTAATTAAACTGGTACTTCAAATCTAAGACCTATTCTGGAGCTAAAGAACAGGTTTGCAGGTTGATTCATTAAATTCACAAAGGAAACTGGATAGGGCTGGGAAGATACGCTTTTCTCCCAATTTGATTTTTAACGTTTTTTTAGGTGCCAATTCGATTTAAATTGCGATTCTACGGTACTGTGGATTTTGCAATCTCTAGTTAGCTTTTTTAACACCAGTGAAAAAGATGAACAATGGTTATGTCAACAGACTTTATCAAGAAGAAACACATCACACGTGAGTCCGTTTTTAGGATGTATTCAGCAATATATTTCAACCAGCCGTTTATGCTCTCTCTTCAAAAGCCTGGATTGCATTTAAAAGTGGCTTATTAACACAGACTAAAATGAAGCATTTAAATTTGGAAAAAAAAATCTATTTTTGAACAAAAAAAAAAATCAATTTAAAAATCGTCAAACAAAACATCCTGATACTTGTTGTGAATACATTTTTTCTCCCCACCCTAAAACTGAAGTCCCAGCACTTCTTGTTAGTCAGCAAAAACAAGCTTCATCTGCCTTCTTAAGAGCTACAAAGAGTAATTTAATGACTGCTAGCAGAAAATTACCCAGCCATTACTGAGCTTAAACCTCAAAACTTTAACTGCCTAATCTGAACAACATGATTTCATAAATCCCTCAAACTCAGTGCTGATACATGAGGCGAAAATATCTGCAGGAATTTATATCTGCTTATACTAAAAGGTTATTTTTAGGGCAGCTAATTTCTTATACCAGTATCAAGCCAATTATATCATACAACTCTGCGAATAAGGACAGGATGATAAGTTTTACCTACAGGATAGTATGAGAATGCTGACTACACTAGGGTTAGGAATTTTTATCATTAAATAGGGAGTACACTGTAAATTCCTAAAGGCTGTTCAGTGCCTTTCAGGCTTCTCTAGCTTAGAAAGCAGGTCATAAATCATGTGGTGCCACGTGACAGGTGTTCGTGTTTCGATGTGTTTGTACCATTGAATCAGTTATTAATACCTGGAGATGTTTCTGCTCTCACAGCCAGAGTGACATGACAAGTCTCCATGGTTGACCCGGGGGGAGAAAGATTGGCCCAGAAATAAGCTGAAAATCATAAAGTGGCAATTCAATACACAGAAGAAATGCATAGCCATAGGAATCAAAATGAAGTAACGATTGAAACCCTACAGAGGTTGCCAACTCTCAGTCCCCTGCTGTGTGACACTCACTTTAACCATCGCTCTCCCTCGCTCACTCTGCCCTGACAGATCTCGCAGCATATTCGGTTTATCTGTCTGTCCCAGGATGATTATCAGTAACAGACATATTTTGTTGATATTTTGGCTGTACGGATCCGCCATATATCCCTTAATTAGCTGTAATATTGGCAGATTGGACAAATGTACCCTAATGCTTTACCACATCATCCCTTTAGTCAACATTTACAAACACGATGATTAATATAAAATGTTGTTTTTCTTGCTTTCCATCTTTTTTTTAACACAAGCAGACTGTCACGGTGAAGGAACCATGGACATTTTAGTAAAATAGAGGCTTTGTGCGCTTGATAAAAAACACTGATATCAGTACTGGGAAATATCAGCATGTTAGATATGAGCAAAAGCACCATATCATGCAGCCCTACTTCGTTCATTCCTTCATTTTCTATCCCTCTTATCCATTTCAGGGTTGCGGAGGGGCTGGAGCCTATCCCAGCTGTCACTGGGCGAGAGGCAGGTTACACTCTGAACCAGTCGCCAGCCAGTCACAGAGCAACAGAGAGAGAGAGAGACAATCATTTATCACACTCACACTCATACCTAAGGGCAATTTGGAGTCACCGATGAACCTAATGAGCACACATGCACAAGAAGAACATGCAAACTTCACACAGAAAGGCCCTGCCCAACCCAGGGATTGAACCAGCGACATTCTTGCTGTGAGGAGCGTGCACTACCTGCTTTGCCACTGTGACGCCCTGTAGCCCTACTTATTATATCTAAAAGTGTAAATGACAAATCAAAATAACAAAAAAACAAATACACTGTCCCTCACTGTATAAGGAACAGGTACATTTCATATTAGTGAAGACTGCATTACTTTGACCAAAAATTTGGTTCTTACAAAATAAAAAACATCAGACCAACGCCCAATGCAAGGTTTATGCCACATCTGCCCTATATTAAAAGCACTGGTAATTACCAAAATCTTATTCTGTTTCTCATATAGTAAAAAAAAAAAAAAAAAAAAAAAAAACAGTATGTAGCAACTCCTGAACAGTGTATATTTCAGCTAATTACGATAAATTATGATCATTATCCATGAACTTAAGCATGGTATTATTACTTGTTTAAGATGTCAAATAATAGTTATTTACTTGCATTGGTGAACAGAACAGTCAGCTTTAGTGGTTGAATTTTTTGCCTGATAATTTCCGACATCTCAGAGAAGTCAATATCTGACATGCCCATACTTCCAAAGGCCAGCACCGCTGATACCGATATTGATTCTGAAATTATGGGTGAAGCAAATAAGGTTTCTACTTTACTCTAGTAAAGAATTAACCAACTCTCTTCATGTTTACGGTCTGTTTGTGTTTGAAACGGACGTATAGCAAGAATAAAAGTTTATAATTTAATAGGTGAAGCTTTAGACTTAAAAGTGGACACTAAGTGATGATGAGGTAAAACATAATGGTACATGTTGCAAGCATTACAGACAATTAATGGGATGTTTATGGCCAATTTCTAAATATCAGGTGTAATTATTATTATCATATATCCTTTACTTTAATTTATCTGTCTGTTTGTAAAGCACTTTGTGCTACATTTTTTGTATGAAAAGTGCTATAAAATAAAGTTTGATTGATTGATTGAATTATTGGCAAATTATGTTATATCCACCAATACCAATATTTAACTTTCAAGTCAAATATCCACTAATACCGGTCTGATGATATTTTGCATCCCAAGTCCAAATCTGTTGGCAGTTAAATGTATACAAATGTGTAAGAATGCAAAAACTTGTCGAAAATGACATTTGGTCAGTTACATTCCTCTCTTCATTTCATGTCTTAACATTATTTTAGATAAACACTCAGGCAGCAGTCCTTCGTGGGCTGTTATGTCTGAATTTAAAACCCTGCTTTAATGTTGCATTCACTTACAACTGTAAAACAGTGTCGACAAACAAAAGCATGATGCAAAACAGTGCGAGGCAAAGTAGAAGAAAGTTTGATATTGATATTAAGTCCTCCTGCGTGAAGCAGGTCCTCTGTTATGGTAACTGAGCTTTCTGTTAACCTACATTAAAGAGAATCAACAGGAGCAAAAGTAACGGAAACATTAAACAGAAAGCAGAGAGAAGACCCTGGTCACGACAGCAGACATTACCTTGTTGATCTGGCAGCAGTGTTTGGCTCTCAGCAGCCTCTTTGCGGGAGAATCTCAGAGAGGAGCCTGTTTACTGCAGAGAGACCTCTGTGTGAAGAGAGTAAGCAAACCCGAGCAGCCCGCCGCTCCGCCGTCACCCATCACTGCAACGTTCACCCAACACCGGAACAGCTCCAGAAAAACCCCGACTGAGGGTGAAACGAGGATACAGGAGGCGAAATAAGGTCAAATATAAAGACTTCATCAAGTTTTTCTTACTATAAATGTCCAGGACGTGGGCTGTTATTATAAAATAGGTTGGCTTACTCTTAGCTACCATTAGCTCATGGCAAATTCACCGACAAGAAAACAACTTCCGGTATGTACTTTCAACATAAAACGTCTAAATGTTCTAATGTGGAAGGCAGACATAGAAACCGATGAAAATTACCAGCAGCAAAACAAATATTGTAGAGTTAAATAAAAGATAACGTTTACAATAAAGGCTAAAATGTACTTGACTTTTAAGATTTAAGATGAAAGAAAAATGTAATATTTAATCTCTGTGGAAAATCATATACAACCACCCTATCCCCACAATACTTAATTTTACAAAATGATTCCCTGGTTAGAGGGAAAGGAGGGGTTGCAGGCCACAGGAAGGACTATTAAAACATTCTTACATCGACAACTAACATGCATGACAAAGCTGAACATATATGGCATAATTAACCCCAGGAAGTAAAAGACTCTCTAAGGGACATCTTCTTTGAAGAGTCATTACGCATATCTCTGTGAACTGAGAGTTTAGTAAAAGGTGTTACATTCTTCTCCCCAAGCCCCTTCTAACATCAACAGCAAAGAGAATTGCATTTTATAACACAAGACCTTTATGCACTAAGGCACTAAGTATTTTTACATAGACAACAGCCTGAGTGAGATGGTGGACCAGGTTCACAACCTCAATGCTTAAGCAGAAGTAGAACCACTTTATCAAAAACTACTCGAACACAAATGAAAGCTGTTCAGTCAAATAATTATTTAAGTAAAACTCCTTATTTTATATTTATGGCTTTATTATATCAGGAAAACCTCCCTATGAATTAAGAATCTAATTTACAACAGTGTCCTGGTCAAGACAAACAGCAGAACAAGATACAGAAAGAAACAAATACAGACACAGATGAACACATTATTGACCACTCAAATCAGAATCACAGAGCACGAAGTCAATAGTCAAAGCTTTTACAGCCTGAGGCATCTTTACTAACGCCTTTAATTTGATCTGATCTTAAATAGATTTGAAGAGAACAGCTACCTCAATATCAGATTTTCATGCAGCAGATTCCAGTCTGCTCTTTTACCCAAATCAGGACAAACTTTGGGAACAGAAGATAAGAATGAGTCTGGTTGGTGAGTCACAGATGGAGGATTGTAGCTTCCAGTATTTGCACTTCAATACAAATATTTAATTATGAGGCAGATAGATTAAGTATAGCCTTATATATGAGGACGTCAGTGATTCAGTCTACAAGTGGCTAGTGATGAGCAGCCAGCTTGCACATACTGAACACAATGAGTTAGTGCCTTGAGATGTGTTATAAACATTAAAGCTCCACAATGAACAGTAAAGACTTAAGTAAGACATTGGAAAAACGCATGCATATCTAAAACAACACCATAATCAAGCACAAGCAGAGGTATAAAAGATGAAGCAACCAGAAGTTTTTCCGAAGCAAAAGAAAAACAAGACTCATTTCTTTCCAAAAAAGCTCAGATGCAACTTTTACATCTTGAATAGTTGCTCAATATTAAGATTTCATCAAATGCATAATGAAATGGAATAAGGTTTTACCAACTGTTGTACCTCTTACAACCGTAGTCCCCCTTGGCTAAAAGTCACTTGTACTACATAACATTAGTAGTACATAAATATATTTACAATCTAACAATGTTTCCCAAACTTTGGGGCTGGATGGATGGGCATAAGTGACTTACTATAGGTGAGCTAAGAGGGGTGATTATAACCCCTCTGCTCTTCCGCAACCCAAGTCCAACCCAAGTCCAGTTCTCACTGAACAACTTACAGATCCTACATACTTGGAAAAAATACGTGATCAAGGACAGTAGCTACTAAAGTTCCCTGCATAAGTTTCAAGTAACAAACATTTTTCAATAGCCTAAAGTTAGTCTATTATCCATTTTACCCACTGGATAAGCAGGATTTACTAAAAATGCAGAATCTGAGCTCATTCGCAGTGAGGTATTGTGCCAGTACGCTTGTTGTAGTTGGCAAAAAAGTCTGAATACCTTTAGTACCGCCGCGAGATACACAATAGATACCCTTTTGCAAAGTTTCAAGCATTTTATTTTGAAATGCTCACTTCTATATCCGGTTTTGATGGCCTCTTGACGGAGCTGGTTCATACCGCCCTGCTCCGGATCTGTGGCCAGACAGCGATGCTGCCTTCATGTGTCGTTGGAAAACAATGTATCCCAGCACACATGCCCAGCCTCTGGCTGTAAACAGACGGGAGACGCCCATTGCCTTGAAGGTCTTAGTACGAGGATGTCGGAGGAACTCAAAATCGAAAGACCAAAACATTCATGTGATCCGTCACGAACATTTTAGCAGTTTAAAAGTGCCTACCGATGCAGCGTTACTTCCGTTACTTCCAAAGTGGACGAATGGCTTCATGTCAGTTGTAATTCATTATTTATTGCCGTGTGATATCAGCGTCAAACGTTAAACATCGAATCATATAGAAACAACAGCCCCCTAATAGTTTTATTAATCTCAGATGCAGGACTTTCCAATGCGTCTCAAATGCTGCATCAGCATGCGCCCTTCTGTTTACATCAGGCGATGGACTCACCACCTCTGCGGCACTATGACCGATTCAGTAAACACGGAGAATGAACAGTAATTCAGACAAATACGGCCAGGTACCAAAGTTACAAAAAATGTCAACATACCACAAGAAGAAACCGACACTCTTTGACCTTCTCGTAGAGTTTGTGCCTTGTTTTGCTCGTGCGACTGCAGAGGACCCTGACACAGAAAAGGGTGTTCCCGTAATGACGTCACTAAGGCAGTATCCTTGACTGTTGGACATAAACATCATCCTGAATGCGTCTGGCCCTGCAGAGGAGAGAGCTTGTTCTGTCATTCCTCAGAAATCATTATTGTAGAGATAAAATCCCATTACCATCTCTCCTGTTTTTTATCGGAGTAATTTTGTCTCCAGTTTCATTATTTTCTTTTATGACACTTCAAGAAAATAGATTTGATGTTACTTCTCCAATACAACAAAGCAGATACTTTCCTCGGCTTATCAGGAAAAATAGAAAGCACAACTGGTAAAATGTGAAACCTTTACTCATCAATGTGATATATAATTATTGCCTCATATGTTTATACTGTGGAATTTCACTATTTGTTTTCACCAGTTACTTTATTCCCAAAGCATTCATGCTGAAAAGTCTTTATTGGAATCAAATTCATTCATTTACTAGATTCTGAACTGATTCAAAATTGTGAGAAAGTTACAAACTATGTAATCAGTCAGTCTCTTTATTGGGGGTGCTGTAGTAGGGCCGTACACAGAAATATCTGGGCTTGTAAAACAACTAAAACAATGAGAGCCCCTTCAGGTGTGATTTAGTGACTCATGAGCATACCCAGTAATGCTGTTGTCTGCCTCCATCTAAAATAGTTTTGCTTCAGCCTCCTTGGAGTCAAATCCTCAAAGTTTCCTTTTTTCTCAGCCTATGTTATAGCAAAAAGCTTGTATCACATTTAGGAAAGTTATTTATGTTATGAGACAGCTAATGTTTTACTAAAATGTACATAAATATTTAAATATTCTTATACTTTTACCGTAATATGACATGTCAGTCATAAGGTCAAAAGTATGGAGTGGTTATAATTGATTACATTTTTGACAGATCACTGACATTAACCTTCATTTCCCTTTTATCCCCTCCATGTGGACAGTCTTACACTAACAGAATATCTGAAACACAAAATTCTAATGTGAATAAAAACTTTAATAAACACTGATTAAAATGAAATAAACAATTCTGGTTAAGATATCTCATCAACTGCCTTTGTAATATATATATTTTTAATTTTCAAGAGACTCTATGGACATCCTGTATTTTGTTCTGAGTTCATGTTTTTGTTTGTGACAGTGTATTTTTTAGCTAGTTATATCAAAGTGGAAAAACTAGAAACATTATCCTCGCATGCTGTTAATAAATTATGGAGCTCACAGGAACAGTCTTGTCTCCTGATAAACATTCATTCCACGAAAGCAGTCTGTTACGTAGGCTGCCTGAAACGCAAACAGGACTACTCGATAACAGTTTTACGCTGGAGGGTAAAGCACACGTGGCCTAGATGTTTTCACTCTTTGGTTGTCTGCAGGAGAAGGACGTGGATCAGGTGTCTTCAAGGCTCATGTATCCAGGTTTACAAACCTAAAAATAACTTGTGCCATTGCATCTTGTACTTTCACTTCACCCTTTTTCCTGTCCTGTAATTAAAAGGCTGCAGTTATTTACTGGAAAGTTCAAGAGGGTCCCTCAGAGGGATTGCTGATATTTCTCTGACCTCTACAAATGCTGCTGCTGTCTGTGGGCATCGTTTATTCATAGGCGTTCTATGCTGGAGGGCCGACTCATGTACTCTGCTGGGGCCAGGATTACATTAGTTTTCTTGACTTATTTATTTGACAGAAACTCTGTCCAGACAGCCAAAACCACAGCTGAGACCATGAGCTGCCACACGGGAGTAAATGGGGAGAAAATCTTCTTCTAAAGGGCACCTGAGCAGCAGATTGACATAATATTGTTGACTTTTTATTGATGTTTGATCGCAATATCAAATCAACAGAACTATTTTTGAGCAAATACTCGTGCAAGGGCGGCACGGTGGTGCAGCACGTAGTGCGTGAGCCTCACAGCAAGAAGCCACCCCGGGTCGGACAGGGGCCTTTCTGTGTGAAATTTGGATGTTACTCCCGTGCATGTGTGGGTTTCCTCTGGCTTCCTCCCACAGACCCTAAAACATGCTCATTAGGTTAACTGGTGACTCTAAATTGCCCTTAGGTATGAGTGTGAGTGTGAATGGTTGTCTGTCTCTCTATGTGGCCTGGCGATTGACTGGTGACCGGGTCAGGGTGTACTCTCACCCAAAGACAGCTGGGACAGGCTCCAGCCCCTCCGACCCCAAAAGGGATAAAGGGGTATAGAAAATAATAAATGAAATCTCATTCAAGTCATAATCAGAATAGAAACAGGAAAGGACAAGATTTGATATTTTCCTGATAAACTCTAAACTCACCTCACCAAACACAAAAGGGCTGTGCAGGCATTGAAAACTCATAAAATATTACTTTTATATCATTAAACACAATTATTTAGTGATTTTGCAGTGAGCATCACATGCAGTCATTTAAGTTGAGCAGTTTTCAAACAATCATCCTGAACATTAAAGAACAAGCAACAAATGAAAATAGATGTGAACAATTAAAAAAAAATACAAATATAGAAAGATGAGGAAGTGATGAAACAAGAGCAAAATATCATATGACACACACATTTTCTTTTAAATGTATTTTTTGGGCATTTTGTGCCTTTATTGATAGGAGAGAGACAGTGGATAGGCTTGTGAAAGGGGTTGAGAGAGTAGGGGAAGACACTCTGCAAACTGGTCACAGGCGGGATTCGAACCTGGACCGGCAGAAGCAAGTACATGGGGTGCTAACCACTCCGCCAAACCAGCACCCCAAGACACACACATTTTCAACATGGATCGTTCCATTTTTATAGTTGCGAGATGCACTAATTGTAACTGAAAATGTCAGTTACTTGCCCTGCTCTGAACGACAGACACTGATATTTGATTTGTACAACTTTGTCCCTCTTGTGCTAAAGTTAACCTGGTACACAACTATTGTGCAAGTCTGTTTTTCAAAACTGACAAAAGACAAAGAGGTCAACATTTGTTTGTTTTTTTTACAATGACAAGTGTATTTGTTTGTAAAGAGGAAGTTCGATGTGTTTCTATGAGGTTTAGTAATAAATACACTAGACACAGTCTTGATCAGCACTGCTCCTGTAAGAATAGAACTGGCACAGGAGCTGCTTTATACATTTCTGCAGTCAAAGTGAAGTTGAATAAAATACATAAAACTACATTGTGTGTCAGTATAACTGAGGTCACTCTGCATGATTTTTTTTTGTACTGCCAAGACTATCAGCAAAACAGACTGTAGGTTTGGATTTGATCAGAATAGCTATTGTTAAGGTTTTAAAGCAGAAATTCTTGTTTCTGATTGCATAAATAATCAAAAAGAGCATCAAATGTGATGTAAATATGATGAACAAATTCATGATTTTAAATCTTTTATCTTAGTTTTAACGATTTTGGGAAATTGTTCTTTAAATAGGATAGACAGAGGTGTGATAAGTTATATAACAAGAACAGTTATGACATTATTGACAATACCATTTACAGCGAGGATACAGGCCGAGGATTTTTTACAAGTGAACTTAGTGATGATAGCACCTGATAAAGAACACAAGGCTATCACAATGATTTAAAGGAACAGTAGCCCACACATGGCATTGTAAGACAGTAAAGCTCAGTCTAGATGCTATAAAGATATTACATATGGATTAGGACAATATGAAAGATAAACTTTATTTCCCCCATAAGATAAAAATTGACATGGATAGAAAAATGACAAAATGAGCTTTAAGCAAGATCAGTGCATCCATCCTCTCTGTGCACAAGACAATCAACAGGATGATGAAAAGGTGGTTGAAATGAAATATGATTTGTTTGTAATATAAAATTAGTCATTACTCAAGATATTTAGCATTATGATGAATAGCTATAGGCCTACAGCTGGGCGGCTATATTTATGTTGAACTCAGTAACATGGCTAATAAATGTGCTTCTCAAAACAGATCACCAAAAGGGGAAAAGCCACACATTGAAACATGTTAACATCGTCAAAAAATTTAATGTACAAAAAGTTGATAAAAATACAACTCAGATGAAACAGAGTAAGAACATAAACAACAGAAGAAGCTACAATGTAAAAAGACAGCTTTAAGATGGATTGAAAAAAGTAAAAGTCCACAGTTAAAATTTATAAAAGCAGTTAAAATATTGTTTGACTTTTTTAGTGGCTTCTTTAGCACTGAGTGTAATTGAGTGAGACTTTAGGAGATTTTTTATAGTGATTCATGTTCGATATTCAGAGTAAAAGCCACTGCTTTTCCATGTGGTATTCTGCATTGTATGAATATTATTCCAAATAATATCAAAAACAGTATTATACATGATTAGACAGCTGTTCTCCTTTTTCCTGTTGTACAGAGGGTTAGTATCACACTCTTTAACACTAGAAGGACTAAGGAGGGATCATTTGATCCCTATATCTTTGGTAACTACAGAGAGATCATTTGATCCCCCTGCCATGGAATGTGGTCTGTCCAGTATGCTAATAATGTGTCAGCTTCTTGCTGGGAGTTGAATGCAGATTGTCAGAGGAGCAGCTCTGGGGTGAGGTTGGGAGAAAGAGGTGTGAATCACAGTTTTACATAAATTTCAGCTAACCAAGGGTGATTTTCCAAAAAGGAAGAACTAGGTTTTCCAGCAACTGTAACTGTGACTTCATTGCTTCTGACTCTGATCTTCCTCTTGAAAGCTTAAATGTTCTTGTTTTTTTTTGTTTGTTTTTTTGTAAATATTCTGCATTGCTTGATGCTGGATAACCACATATTAATCTTTTTTGTTGAGTTCAATTTAGTAAGAGACATGAAAATGAAAGAATGGAAAATATACAAAATACAAACTTAGCTTTTTTCAAATGGTCTATTTATTTTTTGAAACAACATTGTAAAAAAAACACAAACAAAATTCACACATATTTACATATTTACAATCGTTTCAAAACTGTGCTTGGTCTGAGCAGACCTGGCACTCCCACTGCACTTCTTTTGTGCATTTGCCACACGTAAACTTGTAGCAGTTCACACATTGAACAGTAGCAGGGTTCTTTCTGCACCGGTACTGGACTTGGCATTTCTTCCTTTTGCCAATTTCTTCTGGTGTGGCGGCCTGTTTGCGAAGACAGTTCTCCTTTCTAATCTTCTTTGCCCTCACATGAGACTCAGCCAACTCACTAGCAAGCTGCATCAGAAAATCTGGCCGCCTTTCCTTCGTTCCTGTGCAGGCTTCATACAGCACAAGGGCGTTCAGGGCTGCCATGTCAACCATGTTATAGAACACAGTGACTGGCCATCTTCGTGTTCCTGCCCGTACGCTGTACTCCCGCACCATCTGATCCATGGCATCGACACAGCATTTTGTAGAATTGAACTGGGTGATGGTGCTTGGCTTTCTTTTGTGGCTGTCCTCAGTCTGAACCACACCGTGCATACTGCTCAAAACGTAAACCGTCTTCTTCCGGCTGGCTGCGTACACTGTCAGGGTGGCGTCAGTCGTTGAAAACACCTGAGTGCTGAACTCACTGCATTTCATCTCTCGAGCCGAAGGGGGAATTTCTCTGCGGATCTTATTGAGTGTCCCAAGAAGGGTAGTTTTCCGGCTGAGCAACTTTTTTGCAAGTGTGATGGAGGTGAAAAAATTGTCCGTCGTGACAGTTCTGCCCTGGTCCAGAAATGGTCCCATCAACTTCATTACCACACTCTCAGACAGTCTCTCCTCTTTGGGACGACCAGGTTCTTTGCCAACATATGGAAAGACATTGCAGATATATTTTGATTTCAAGTCGCAAGCCACCCAAAACTTGATACCAAACTTATCTGGTTTTGTAGCAATATATTGCAGAAAAGGGCAACGTGTCTTTGATGGGTAAAGCTGTTCATCAATTGTGATGTGACGACCAGGTCTGTAGAATGTGATGCAGTTCTTTCGAAATGATTCCCATAGTTCAGAAATTGCTGCAAACCTGTCTGTCTGCACTCGCTCAGTCCGGGTGTTCTTGCTATCAAAGCGCAGGTGTCGCATGACGTCTTTGAAGCGGTCTCTAGTCATTGTTGCCATGATCCGTTTGTTTCCGTACATCTCTGACCAGTTGTCAGACAATGATGGAACCTTAGTCACCCCTCGCCAGATGATAACTGCGATGAAAGCCATTAGTTCTGCAACATCCATGAACCAATCCACCGCCTCTGTTTCCCTTGCATGCTCAATTGTGCACGCTTGAATGGTATGAAGCATCTGAAGAGTGAGAAAACAGAGGAAGCTTTGAAGGCGAGTCTTGATCCTTTTTCTGGCTTCACGTGTTGGCTCTCCTTCTGCGGCGTAGGGTTCAATAGGAGTGAAAGCCAAACTGCGTCCAACCTCTTCCTTGCGCCACACTGTGCCATCTTTTGCAGTCTCTGTTACCGCGGTATCCAGCCGAGGTTTCTTTTTCAAGGAAGGGGGAGCATCTTCCTCTGCAAATTGAACAAAGTTATATCGTTAGCAAAGAGAAATGTACCAATGTAGAAATGAGTCAAATTATATCAGAATTCTTTCCATTGTTCTGTTTGTCTTTATTCTAAACTCTGTCAGTATCGTGGCCCTCGGTTCAGAAGATCACATTTTTCTAGCTCCTTCTTTGAAAACGTTGCCGACCTCTGATCTAAAATGTATCTCGTTTTTTATCTAGACATTTTCTAAAAATAAATAAATAAATAAATAAATAACCTCACTTGAGTTTTTTGCAGCCCCCAAATAAAACACACAATTATTTAATATTTCATAAAAAAGAATTCTTGAAGTTAAAATAGTTATTCCCAAAAACAACAAAATCATTGAAATTAAAGGTAACACTTTACTTGACGCATATCTCTATAACGCATTATAAGTACATTTATAAAGCATTATAATGCCTTTATAGCGCTGTATAACTACAGTTATAAACACTCAAAAATGATCATAATGCTTTATAACAATAATCATAACACACTATACAGCATTTTATCATCGCTTACATGGTCAGATATAATACATTATAACTGTTATCAACTCACTGACAATGCCCACATACATAAGGAATTATACATATATTCATGATATGCTTATAAACGTCTATATCTATCAATATAAACACCCATAAATCTTAATAAGTCTTTATAAAGATGTGCTTAACACATTATAGAGCATTTTATAATGGCTTATAAGATCAAGTACTACAAACCTTTATAATAGATGGTCCCTTGCTAACCGATTTTTGTTGCAAGGATCAAAGGGTATTACGATTATCATAGTTGTTATGACTTAAAAATCTTTAGAATGTCTTATAATCAATGCTATGATAATGATAACTGATATAATGCATACTAATGTGATTATAAGTTACTCTTAAGAGTTTCATATGCATTCAACCAGTGATTATAATGCATCACAGCAGTGATTATAAGACATTCTAAAGAGTTTTATTGATGCTAAGTTTGATAATAAAAAATAAGTTTTGCAAAGTTTTGAGTTGTTCTTGCATAGATGAAAAGATGTGTATTTTTCTTCAAGAAAGCCACTTATAGTGACTTTTGACCAGCTTGTATTGTGTTACATAGCCTATACTTGAACAGTTTCATCACTTTCCTTGAAGCACCCAATGAGCATTTAGAGTCTATCTATCTACCTATTATAAAGGTTTGTAGTACTTGATCTTATAAGCCATTATAAAATGCTCAATAATGTGTTAAGCACATTTTTATAAAGACTTATTAAGATTTATGGGTGTGTATATTGATAGATATGGACGTTTATAAGCATATCATAAATATATGTATAATTCATTATGTATGTGGGCATTGTCAGTGAATTCATAACAGTTATAATGTATTATAATACCTGACCTTGTAAGCGATGATCAAATGCTGTATAGTGTGTCATGATTATTGTTATAAAGCATTATGATCATTTATGAGTGTTTATAACTGTAGTTATACAGCGCTATAAAGGCATTATAATGCTTTATAAATGTACTTATGAGTTATAAAGGTATGCGTCAAGTAAAGTGTTACCAAATTAAATATGAAGTATTCTAAAACGGAAATTTGATGTTTGAGAAACCTTACCTGAAGACTGCTCTGAGTCTGATTCCGCATGAAGCTCTATGTCTTCTCCATCTGAGTCAAAAGGGTTTGACTCAGCCAGAAGAACGTGTAAAGCCTCCTCAGTGGTGAATCTTCTCTGCATCTTTGTTGGTTGGAGAGTTCTTGAAGCAAATGGTGCACTGGTAGGATGTCCACTTGGATTTTATACTGCTCAGCTACTGAATCACATCAAGTACTTACAATCCCATCCCTACGCAACCATGATGAGTCACTAATTTGATGTCATTCAAATAGATCAGATTCAGAATCAGCCCAGCCTCAGAATCACATCACATGAAGACCAAGGCCTCATTTAGATGTCACACCTTGCATTGTACTCCCAGCATGTGGCTGCCTGCCATTAGTGGCACATTAGAATAACAACAGGGACTGCTCAGCCACCGCATTCCAGGGCAGGGGATCAAATGAGCCCTCTTCAGTTCTTAAAGGAGTAGGCCTACCCAAAAACTCCAGTCTTACTAGTGTTAATGGCCACAGGTAGAAATGCTCCTTGTAGTTTTCTGCTGCACCTTGGTGGTCTCAGTCTGCCGTTCCTGAATCCTCAGAACTGAGCCGGTATTCCTGATGAGCTTATTTACCTTATGGAGCTCACTGCATCAGTTTTGCAATGTAGATTTACCTGCCTTGTTGAGAAAGAAAATCCAGTTTGCAGCCTGTAGCTCCCTCTCGTGGTCAGATGGCATCAGTACAACATGACATAATGTAGTGAGGGAGGACAGGACACACATTGCAGGTAAATAATTTTTCATTATCTGCCTCTATGTTAGAAGTAATTTTTCTGGCATGCTTTTGAAAATATGATATGATCCCTTGAATTAAAGCCGTGTCAAAGATCATTCTGTCCATGAATCAGAGATTACACAGTTAACTGATAAGGCTCAGTTAAATCTGACTTCAGATTATATTGTGCTTTTCTTTTCCAACCAAGACCTTTTTACACCATAAGTCACATCTACCGATTCACATCCATCAGCTCCCATGTTCACTCGCTGATGATTCTGAAATTGTGGGGACAACTTTGTGTTGTCTTGCTCAAGGACACATCGTCATGTGAAAACCAGAATGGGCTTGTACCCTCTACTTCCTGATTGTTGGTCGAGCATAGGACCAAATTAAAACACCGATGCCCAAGTTGCATGGTCGTCATACTATTAGATCCCAGTACAGCTCACTTGTTGCCTTGCATCTCTGGAGTCTTTGAATGGATTAGTGCAGAAGAAGAGTTGAGATACAGACTGAGTTAGGAAACGAGGGGCTGGTGAAGACTTGATGAAAGCAGACAAGAAACAGAGAGAAATCCAAAAGAGTGAGGAGAGACTGCAGCTTCATAAATATTTCAGATTATTTCTCAGCACGCAGAGGTGCTCTTACTACAGATCACTTCTACCAGTCACAACTCAGATCATGCATTTACATGTGAAGTTCTCTGTTTACATGTGTCCACTAATGTGAAGCTAAATATGGAGGAGAGGAGCTCTGGAGCCGGAGCAGAGATACAAGAATCAGGATTTATATCTGCAGCATCAAAGGACCAAATGAAACAATGATTAAAGTACACGAATAAACCATATGTGCTCTGCTTTACTGCCAGGTTATGGATTATTTCAAACCACCCAAGGACCACCAAGGATTCGAGTCTCTGTGAGGTGTTCGTAGAGTAAAACAAAGAGAAGGGTTTCTTGACCTTTGAGCTTTCACCACCCAGGTCTCATCAGTTTGTAAAGTTGGAGAGGACATTAGTGCAAAGTTTAACAGACACCTCTACAGGGATTGTTAAATATCCATATTCAGCAGCAAAGCCTGATGATGAGGCTAAATAATATTTGACCTTTTCTCTCTTTATTCTTACCAGTTAATCTTTGAGTCCCAGTAGATTTTTGTGCAAAATGAAGAGAAGCTCCCAAAAAAGCATTTGAGAGGTATCTGGTTATGAAGGAGGCATTAAAGGTCCCATGTCCTGGTGTGTTTGACCATTTAAAACACGCCATGCCAGCTGATTTTTTTTTTTAAACAGTACAATTTTGTCTGTGTAGAGCAGTGATTCCCAAATTGGGGTACTCATACCCCCGGGTAGGGCTGGGTTTAAAAAATCAATTTAATGGATTTTAATGGATTTCCCTTTAAAGGATAAGTTCGGTTTCTACAGCTTTCACATTGTTTATAGAATGAAGTAGAACAATATACTCACCCAGAAGACTTTCCTGATCCAAACAGTGCTTCAGGAGATATTTAGATCCATAATCGAGCGGCGGACATCCGTATAATGGTAGCACACGGGGCATATATAGCGCCGCTCCTAAAACTGCATTAATCGTCCAAAAACTCATTAGTTTCACCAATATTCCATCATGGTCCATTCGGGCTACTCCTCCACGACAGTCTGTGTCGCCCCAGACTTGTTTTTGTGACTGTGCTGACCTCTGAACTGAAAAAGAAGAACGCTTGCCTCCGCACTTGTACTCTCTGGAGCGCTGCCTCTGCATCCTCCTTTCTATGAGCTCCTCATCTGTAAACTCTGGCTCAAAACTGTTAGGACACCCATCATATTCAAAGTTCTCGTCCACAACATCTTCATCCGATAGATATTCGTCCATTTTGCACAAAACTGGAAGATGAAAGTCGTCGTGTAATCGGCGGTCTTCCCCTGAATCAATGAGCCGTACTGCTCATGTGCGCAGGCAAGCGTTCGTCTTCTTCAGTTCAGAGGTCAGTACAGCCACAAAAACATGTCTGGAGCGACACAGACTGTCGTTGAGGAGTAGTGCGAGCGGACCATGATGAAATATTGGTGAAACTAATGAGTTTTTGGATGATTAATGCAAAAACAAATACACAAATACCTGTCAGGTTTCAAACAGTTGACACATTTCTTTTTCTAGTTGCTATAAGTGCATGAGAGTAGAGGGTACATGGCTGGAGGTCAAGTGTCTGAAGGGGTACAAGCTGTGAAAAGTTTGGGAACCACTGCTGTGGAGGATCAAATGCAGCTCTTTTTGCCTCCTCTTTGGAGATGCTTATAGGAGGTTATGATAATGAGCTCTTTGCTGATTGGATGCTCAAACAATATGTCTTTTTCCATGACACTGAATGACAGTGCACTCTTATCCGAACAGTTTCAATGTAAGATACCCCATGAGCTCTGATTAAAAATAAATGTTTGATAAAATAATCAAGTACATTTTAAAACTTTTATCATTTAACCATAATGTTCTGTGAGTTGTTTTTATGATAAATCAATTAAAACATTACCAAAAATATCATGGCTAGGATACTTTTGTAGAAGAGGTTTTAAGAATTAAAAAAAGGTGTCTTAAACCACAAAGTAAAAATTATGAGTATGGATAAGAATTTTGTTAAAAGCTGTTCAAAAACACTAACTTCTAAAGAACTTACTGAAGGTTTTAGCAAACAGGCAGCATTTTGATACTTGCATTATTTTATTGTATTATTTCTCACTGATGCTGGTGATATGAGAAGGCTGGATGACTTTTGGGTTATCAAATGCATCCAGAATATCTCCCTAATGACATGCCACAAACTTCAATATGAAGTAAAGTTCAAGTGTCTGGATTAAAGTAAAATCTGTGTCTTAGTTCCCTCTGTCATGTGAGGATTATGAGTCAGATTTATTTCAGCCTGAGAGATGATTCATGCTGGGTTTCCGAGCAGTGAAGTGTCACACATCCTCGACTGTGTTCAATGAAATGAAATGAAAAGAGCCCCCGCTCATCCCTCACGGAGAGCCTGAGGCTTACTCTGTTGTTTCTTACTATAGTCTGCTTCTGTTATTTTGGTTTAAAGTAACTGTTTCCTCTGCTCACATTGTTTGCAGTCCTATGCTGTATAAGATACAGTATTTATACTGTATAGGAAAATGTACATATTCCCTGAAATATGTGTTGTGGTGTTTGTGTATTTTCTCTTATGTTGTGAGATGAACTAGGATGTCCCTTTTGGCATTCACATGCCCTTTATTCTGAGGACACAAGAAGCGTGTCGGGTATTTCACAAGTGCCCTCATGATAAAAGCCTCCACAAGTGTATGGACAGCACAGTGCAGGCAAAAATATAACATGAAAATATAACATTCCAAAAATGAAAATTACTAATAATTGACAGTCCAATGTTAATGGAATTTGTGTCAGTTTCTTGGCTGTTAGTGCTGTTGTGATATGATGCTAATGTTGATAAGATTTGCTCTTGTGTAGTAGTGTAAGAGTGAATTGGTTGTGTTTTTGAACTCTAAATTCTGATTAAGTGTGAGTGCAGTTTGTGTGACAATGCCACTGCTCAAATTTCTTTGTAACTGTCTGCACCTGATTTTGAGTCTTGGGTCCAACTTATGTTTCTATGTTGTGAGTAAAAACGACTTTAAGTTAAGAAAAAAGTGACAAGGTTCAGCCATAGAACATATAGCACATGTCTGATTGCCTATTACTGCACCAAACCAGCACCCATACTTTATACAAAGTGTCTGCACAGAACTTGGCTTGACCACGCCTGACCTCAAGCTAATTGTTTTATGCACTGCTAACTAAAGTCAAGAGATTTGAACAGCTTCACATAAAAACATTAAAGATAGTCGAGCAAAATTCATTGATAAAGCTAATATAACACAACAGAACATTTTGCTTTGTTTACTGATGAAAGTAGTAAATGGCAGCAATGTTAGTTTTTCATTATCACAGGGAAGGGTGAATATTCAGTTTGAATCTTTTTAAAAATTACAGCTCAAATGGACATCTAGTTCTTTACTTTCCCAACAAAGCAATCATACTGTATCTCTTTGCTATGCTCGTACTGTGTGAATTTTTTCCAAATTCTGAGTGAACAACTCAGTCAACTTAGCGGACAAACACAACGTTTGCCTGTGAAAGTTTACAGCAGTTGCAGCATAACAGAATAGTAGGCCTATGCCTGTAGGAGTAGGGAGGATGGGAGAAATATGGCATTTCACTGACACAGGTATGACCAAAAATGTACTCAAATCTTTGTAAACAATAATTTTTAAAACATCTTCCTCTTAACTGATGAATCTAAATAAAGGAACACATAAGTGAAATACCACAGAATTGAGGGGGAGCAAGGATACACAGAATAAGAAACACATTTCAGCAGCAGCATGTATGACTGTGATGACTGAGCTAATTGTTAGGAAATGACCCTCTAGATGTTTTAGTTGGACCCAAAAGCTCAAAGATTAAACAGTTTGAGATTTCAACAGTTTTAATGAGGCAGTGACAAAAACAGGTAGTGGCAAAAAAGTGAAAAGGAGTGGAGGCGAGGGCTTAGTGGAGACCTGAAACAAAAGGAGAAGAAAAAAAGGTTAGCATTATGTCCACCAAGCTGACCACAAAAAACATAGATAAATCCCCGAGAAGGGGGAACAAGCTTAGAGCAAGAGTTATAAGTAAAACTCATGCAGAGAGCACAAACCAAGGTTGTAAGTGCAATCCACCCGCGCTGCAGTCATCTGGAGACGGGTAGATATAGGTGTAGGTGATTGCAGGAGATGAGAGTCAGGTGTGTCTGCTGCAGTGCACCTGGAGCCATGCCTCCGCAGGAGAGAGATGAGGGAAGGAGGTGAAGGAGGGGGAGAGAGATGGCTGAGGAGCAGAGTGAGATCCTAACACTAATGAAGTTATTTCATTTTAAGAGCAATTCAATGCTTGAACACATCAGCGGCAGTTGCTAGCTTGCACTTGGGGGAAATTTCTGCCCCTCCCAAGGTCATGTTTAATATATTCCATGAAGAATTACGGCAGCTCTGAAAGTCCATCCCTGCATCAGCAAGTCTACCCAATAAAGTGGCCATGTGAGTGTAATTCTTGGCATTGTTAAGATTGTTCAACCATATACCCAAGGGGATAAAATTGCCTTCAAGGCATCCCAGAGAGATTTTAAATCAAATGTATACGTTTCCTTCATGATGCCTCAGTACTTGTGCGAGATATAGAAAAAAAATTAACATACTAGAGTCTTAGCTCACATAGCAGAGAGGTAAAATGAAACTACTCTGGAGCATATGACTGCACATAATGATTTAAATAAAAAATCAATTGCATGAGTAAATGTAGGTATCATAAAGAGATGTTAGAGGAAAAATGATCAACCATGTTTAATCAATAAATGTGATTTACTGCCCCTTCACTGTGCTGAGCAGTCTTTGCCTGCAGCATGATCCCCATCTACTGGACACAACCAGAAATATCCCTTCATCTCTCTCTTATGTTCTCCTATGCTCTTTTCACTCCCCCTCTAGTTCTATTCATGTCTAAAACACAGCGACATTTGCTGATTTGAATCTCTCTAAATGAATCTCATGAACTAACTAAACTAACTGTGAGGAAGGATAATACATCTTTGCTTTCAAAGAGAGATCTGCTTATGTAGTTTTGGGTGAATCTGAAGCCTTCCCAGAGTGATGATCGTGTCCTATTGAAATGCAGACATCTTGCTCAGCGTTACATAAAACCCTTTTGAAAATAACTGCAAAAATCGTCACCCAGGAGTCCATCATACAAATTTTAATACTCTCTTATGTGATCTTCACGATGTCCAAAACAGACATTCAAAAGGTTGAATAAGAGAGCAAATTACAGCCATTGTACTCACTGAAATAACCTCAGACTGTGCCGCTGACCATTGATCGCTGGTTAAAATAGGCCTGAGGGAAAAACTGATGACTCCACACATCAAAGCTGCACACCACATCCCACCTGCCCGTCGCAGTGTGTGTGACAGAGGAAATGAATACAGATGAAGACACAGATGAAGCCACAGCAGACAGGTTATCTCTGTTTGCTTCAAGCGGGAAGAAACACAATAACAGCTCGAGGGTCTCTGCAGGTTTTTTAAGCAGCTGCCTGCATCAGTGTGAAGACAGAGTGTGATAACAAATTTATCCACAGGCTAAATGTAATTTCCTTTGAAAGAGGAGAATGGAGAGAACACTATTTCTCTTATTCTGTGTGTGACCCCGCTGCAGAGTTATTGGAAGAGATCTGAGAAATGGTGGGATAAATCAGTTCTCAGTGGATTTTTTTAATGACAGTTGACAGATATTGTGAGAGAAAGTTCAACAGAAGATGTTTTATTTCTCACAGATAGATAAAAATCTTTATTTATTCACAAAAATCTATTTCTCTGGTATCCTGTTACATCTGTCAGATTATCAATATCCAGGTGCAGACAATTGATATTGCTGGATACCCTGCCTGGCTGCTGTGGATCTTTGGTGTGCAAGATTTAATTCTTTCTGAGATCAGATGCTTTTACTCATTAGTATTGGGCAGAGTTTTAACAGATGTAGAAAGGTTTTGAGCAAAGAATGTTTCCACAATTTGTACAAAAAGAAAAGTGAGCGAAATCGAAATCAAATTGACATTTGGTACGACCACCCTCTGCTTTGAACCATCATCAGTTCCTCCTGTTACACTTTCACAAAGTCAGAGATTTGTAGGAAATGTTTTCAGGTGTACTATGACTCAGTAATACCGGACAAATGCTAAAGATAATCATACTCAAATGTTGAAATAGTAATTTAGTGAACAGAAGCTGCTTTTTGTGGCTGCGCCTTGAGTTCAACATGCATCCCCAACTGACACCGGCAAAGCCACAGGTCAGTGTGATCGTGACGGCCTGTTCAAAGATGCTTGCAGGTTTTTTGGCAGTTAGTTTGGGGGAAAATAAATGAAAAACAGAAATAAAAGATTTTTGCCCCAAAGTTGCGATATGTGTTTCTATCACTGTTTATTAGAATCACTACTGAATTTAGCACACAGCTCTCAACTCTCTGCCTGCTGGGAAAATACGTCATAACTTTTTGTGGCTGTAATTCAGATGTGATGTAAAAAAGAGTAACCATTTTATTCTCCAAAGCAAAATCTAAATTGACAAATTTACACTACCATAGTTATTACTAACACTTCTTAACTGTCTGTATGGGTCCACATCACAAAGAGTTGGAAAGTTGGTACTCAACTCTCATCGAGTACATTTCTGACTCTTTTGGGAGCTAAAATGAATACTTTGTATCTTGGAGCATTGTGACTTTGATCAACACTTCTACAAAGTGCAAGGGATGCACCTTCCCAGATGACTGTTTAAATGTATTGACTCTTTTTTTAAACACTTCTGTATTTATTCATTCCATATCAGTAAGAAAAACATGCAAAAAAGAGGTACCATACCAATCATAATTTGCACTGAAACAATTAGAAACACTTTCTAAGGCCTGTGATTTTTGCTAATATGGTACATGGACTATTTGATATATACCATTTAATATTGTGTGAACTGAAACTTAAGCTTGCTCATTTGAAGTGGGAATGTGCGCAACACAGTTGGCAAGTCAAATAAAAATAAAAATCCCTATAAAGTGGACACCTAACAGCATAAAAAACTCAAATCAAGGTAAGTTTTGAACCAGGCTTTACATGTTTACTTAGCTGTACAAACAGCTTTTTTTAACACTTACTGTCTGACACTGATGCTTTTGCAGCCAGTCTAACGTGGACTCTCCAGGCACCACAGTATTTGGCACTTTCACATTGTCTCCATCACTTAACGACAGAGGCCTCTACATGTTTACTACACATCATTTACACAGGAACGATCACACAGCTTATAAGAGAGGCAGGTAGAATACTCCTGTAACCCTTGACTGAGCAAAAGGAGCGGTTTGACCCAAATAAGGCAGATACAATCCTTTATCAATCCCCCGCTTCAGCAGAGGCATTAAAAAGCAAATTCTGTGATGACCTTTGTACCATTTGGTATCTGCTCAGTCTGTGATGACTGATCGTCTTTATTCTTGCAATGAGTCCTTCTGTCTTTCTTTGGACAGAAAGGGACATATTGGACCCAGGGCTTTGATGAGAGGCAAGAGGTAATTCCAAAAGGGAGGTCATACACATCCTCTGTGTCTGAGGTGTTGCCTGAGTCCTCAAGGTGTGATTCCTCAAAGTCTGTAAGACCACGTTCGCATTTGGTTCCTGTGTCAAAAGCATAGAAAGACTATCAGATAGAGCATACAACAAGCTTAATGTAATTTGCTTAAATAGAAAGGGTGTGATTATTTATGAACACTCTTCGGTTTACCTGGTATTGTGTTATCTAAGAAGAAGCCAAGAAAGCCTCCAACAAACATACTTGTGGACAACAACATGTGGATCACCTGGTCCAGCTCTGTAATGCCTGAGTTTCAATGTATGGGTTAATGGAGAGGAAATATGATTGGCAAATACCATAAAGTGGGATGAATTGCTTGAACTTTAGTAACAAATCTGAATGGAGAAAAAGATCAAAATAAAACACACCTGTTTTAAAGAAATCTGGATTCTTCATTATCCAGTTAGGAACAACAAGTGCAGTAAAAATGGAGAAACCAAAAATAAATATGTTCCTGGAGGAGTTCATGTCTGTGGACTGTAAAATGCAATATGTTAGCAAAAATCCTGCTTGCAGCTCTAAACTGAACCAAAGGCAATTGTGAAAATAAATCCAGATTTAGAGAGGAGTGTCTATCTCAACAGTTTCATCTTCTCTTAAGAAGCATAAGAGGAGAATATGTGTTATGATAAAGACAATAGCTGTAAACAGTTACTCTACATTAAAACGGCTGCCCAAATATACCTCATGCTCTCATGTTTGATGACATATTTTATAGTCATCTAACTCTCACATGATGATTCCACGACCTGTTGCAGCTCTTGCAGGCAGCATGCATTTTTAAGACACACCTCAGCTTTTTACAGTGTAAAATCCACTCTGCACACCTTTGAGTCTTGCTCTCTTATCCCCTGCTAAAATCAGATAAGGGGTTTTGAGTCGAGAGCAACCCCTCCCCAAACTTGTCTGTCCATTGACATTACAGAGGACATTAGGATATATGATTACAAGTTGCATTAATTAAATGTCTATTGCTGTTAATCTTACCTGCAGATTTGAAATTCCAGTGGCAGAAATAACTCCAAACATAATCAGAAACATTCCTCCAATCACAGGAGTGGGGATGGTTGAGAATATGGCCCCAATTTTACCCAGCATCCCCGTCAAAACCATTAAAACTCCACTGATAGAGATTACCATCCGGCTGCCCACCTGAAATGCAAACAGTTGTAAACCTGAAAGCTTTGCAGACCTCAGCAATCTGTTCTCCAACAAATGCAATAAAATTCTTTAACAGTGAGGCTGCGAGGTAAAACATAATCATGGTCCCACCTTGGTGATGCCCAGTGTAGCCACATTCTCACTGAATGAAGTGGTACCATTGCCTGTGCCGAACGCCCCTGCCACCAAACAGCCAAGACCTTCAATACCGATGCCCCGGTTAATGGCGTGCTTGGGTGGAGGAGGGGCTCCCGCCAGCTTGGCACATGCTTGATAGTTACCCACAGACTCTGCCGTAGAGCAGATTATACCAGTCAACATGCCCATCACCCCTGCCAGGCTTAAAGTAGGAACACCCCATTGACCTAAGTGCGAAGTCAAAATGGTGGTTATCGGTATTGGACCAAACAAAACCAACATCAAGAATCCCTTATGTACCTCTAAGTTATAAAATAAAGAGCTGTGGTTACGGTATCATAATTAAAGTAAGTTACAAACGATAGAAAGCAAACACACAGCAAAGGTGTGTTGATATTTTCTCATGAACTCACCAGGATAAGGTACTGAAAACCAGGAAGCCTTGCTCACTACGTTCCCCTTCACATCAGTACGAGCCAGGTGGCCATATTGGGCTGGATCAGATGGTAGGACATCATAAATTGTGAGGAGGTAGCAGACTAACCAGGACACCAAAATACCCAGTAGAATCTGATAAATATCTGATGTTAGTATCATCATCAGCATCACATAGATAGAACATGTAGAATATTGACATTTTGCCATTTAGACCAAAGAATAAAATAATCAAAGGTAGCCTCAGGTATATGATCACATCCAAGCAATCGCTGATTAAGAAGACTAAACAGCAGGAAGGCAACATCTTATGTTCGCATTCAAACACTTTCAAGCTGATGTTAACTTCTAATGTTTAAAAAACAAAACGGGAGGACATAATTTCCTCAGAATGGTGATCTAAAGGGGTTGATAACTCTAATCTGCTTGAATGAAATGAGCTGTTGTAACTTTGGTGTGAAAATAAACATAAAACTTGTAGTAAATTAAGCAAGTGATTGCTAATCATTTACAGTATAAAGAGAGGCTCGCATCAATGTTGAATCCAATCAAAGCTGTTTTGTCTCCAATCAGCAAACTGCTATTGAAGTAGGCATTCAGAAAATCCCTTGTAACACTTTTAATTATTCTTTTTGAAAAACTTACAGGTATTGACTGAAAGATATAGAACTTTGAGATGTGCAGTTTCTTGGCCTTGTTGTACACAGGGAAAGGGATTGGTACATGGCAGAGGTATTGAGAGAACAGGATGATCAGGGCTGTGGACCTGTAGGTACGAGAGAAAAACTGTCACGAGCATAATCAAAGATTTAAGAGACCTACCTACATTGTACATGAAATGCGCTGTCTTTATCTTAGACCATGTTACATACATAGCAGAGATGCCCCAGTGGCTGCCAAGCTTTTCTCCGGCTGAGTTGTACAGCGACAGGCCAATGAGAGAGAGTGTGGGGGCAATGGTTAAGGGACCAATGAAGCGCATGAGGAAGCCAATGAGACCGGAGAAGCCCACCAGGATCTGGAAAAGGGAGGCCACCATGATGCAGCCCTGCAGCTGTGGAGACGAACATGACAAAAGAGATCATTCTTACTTATTCTGCCTCACTGATGGACTAAATGACTGGTGAGCGGCTGCTGCTGAAACAACTAAGACCTTCACAGAAAAATGACTTTATGCCCCCAGTGGCTGTTTGTGGTTGAGATGGGAACTAAAATAGTGTTGTGGTATTGTACTTCCGTGCTGCAGGTGTGTAACATATGGCCTGACATTAAGATTTCAAAGTCTCTGATTTAAACAACTAGAGGGAAACGAAAAGTTAAAATTCAGAAAGGCATGATACCGGCTGGACTCCCCATCTCATCCCATCAGACTTTCAAAGGTTAAAATGGGAAAAGAGTTAATTCTAAGCTAGACAAACTGGACAGCATGGGAAAAAGTAGCACTGAGTTGCTGAAAGTGCCCATATTTTGTTGCTCATGTATTACATTTCAATGACTGCCAAAGCATGTTCACGCTGATATTTTAAAATCTACCACTTTTGGAGTTTCTTAAACTGCAACCTTTGGATGACTCTCTCAAGATCTGGTGTGGTGGGTATTTGTTTTATGTTTGTACTGGTTCATAGTGAAAAAAATCTGGATTGGATGACTTCATTTGTTTGGATGGAGAAGGTGAGATCTTAATCGAATGTGACTCCAAAATTTCTGGCCATGGGTTTGATTTTTACTGACACGGGGCCAAGGCTGAACTGATTGAGGTGAGTGGGGTTTCTTCAGTTGAATAGAGTTGTTTTTGAATTAATTCCTTTTTACCTACTTGAGCCAAAACAAATGATAGGTAATGAGGCAGCACAGTGGCTCAGCAGTTTAGCAACATGTGCCAGTTTAGTTGCTGGTTCCACTCCTCATGTTGGACAGGGCCTTTGTATGTGGATTTTGCATGTTTTCCCAATGCCTGAGTGGGTTTCTCTCCAGGTACTCCAGTTACTCCCACATGCTCATGAGGTTGTTTATTATAATCTGCAGCACCTAAATTAGAATTACAAATTATCAGACTAACACTTTGATGGTGTATCTCGTTGTTTCAATATAACTTATTGGAGTCACATTTTAATTCTGTATCAATTTGTACAATATAACTTATCACTTTGATGGTATTTCTATTTGCTGGTGTATCTATTTGTTTCAATATGAAACTTTTCTGAGTAACACTTTGACAGCATGTCTATTTGTTTCAATATAACTCGTTGAAAAAGCACTTTGATGGTGTATCTGTTTGGTTTAGTGTGCATTATTGGAGCTGCATTTTGATAGGAAATCTATTTGTTTCTGTATAATTATCTACTGTAAGTATCTACTGTGGAGCAGTAGACTTCAATAGACAATGTGCAATAAACAATCATGTTATGTTTCAGTGAAATCATCTGACATTTAAGTTGTCATTTTTTCTCTTCCTTTGGATGCAATTTTAATAAATGTGTTTTAAAGCTCTTCTCCCTCAAATAACATCTGCCATTGGTAACAAATAGAAATTTGCCAATGGCTGTAATCTGGCTTGTTTACTTTGCTGTATGGTGATGTGCATGAAGTTGCTATTTCCCCATTCACATAAGTGGTATATTTATTCAACACATCACATATTTGCACTTTCTTACTGTTGTCATCCGGCTCTGCCACACTTCGATGAAGACAGGTGATGAGGTATTAACCAGACTGGCGTTCTGGGTCCATGCAGGGCACTTCCACTCTGGCATGGATAACATGGCTACTGCTGGTGTTAGCAAAGCAAATGTTCCACCTTGCAGGATTGGAAGCCTACATGTGATACATAAATGCATCATTATACGTCAGATAATGCAGGAAATGGCCAAGCAGGTGTACCTCTCCTCTCACTCAGTGACAGCTAGGATAGGCAATAGATGGATGGTTGAATGGATGTCAGATAATAAACAGATTAAGATCAGACAAAAAAAAAAAAACCCTGGGCAGCTGCTAGACCTGCCTGATTTAATGCCCGCAATTAGGCAAGAACTGACTGCTCCCACAGAGATTATAATAGCGGCTAACAGTTTTAATAGCAGTTTGATCAGATCTGGACCACATTTCTTTATTTAATGAAAAACATTTTGCAACAGGAAGTTCTCCATAGTAAGAATATTTATGCTCCAAGTCAACATTTTTTGAGGACAGTTGGTTTGATGAAATGGCTCACGTTCTGTAGCGCAGTGGCACCCACAAACATTGTCTGATTGGCCCTTCATGAATGTGATTTACAGAATGATTATCCAGTTACCTGCAAGTTACGCTTTTGAAAGTTTCTGCCAATTCCCAAACACTTTATATGGGATCTCTCTTGGATGGACAAGTGGAATATTGAATTGAATGTTGAATATTTGAGCATTTTCATCTACAAGGTTACAAGATTATTTGATCATTTTTTGTTTTATAGATGTGTTGTGTATGTGAGTGGACCATCATCTTGTTGAGTCTATAATAAAGATTATTATTATTATTTCAGTTTAGCAGCTGGCAAATAAAAGCTCTGAAAGAGCTTGAGTCCTAATTGATTGCATGCAACAGAGGCTTTCAGTATCTTCATCATGCTTTTTTCAGTGTCAAAATGTTTGCATTGGCTATGACTATTTTTCAGCTTTTCCTAATGCAAATTTGTTTCAAAACCTGCTCATCCAAAATAATTTTTGTTGGACATAGGATGCACCGATCAAATCCATGGAACTGACCTGACGCCGAAGACAACTTGCAGCAGGGTGCACAGACCAGAGACAAAGAACATTGTGTTAATGAGTCGACTCTGTGTCAAGCTGTCGTGCTGAAGACACAGCCCCTCCGACAGGATGAGAGGTACGGAGATAATCCCACCAAATGCTATCAGGTAATGCTGCATTGGAGAGCAACAATCAGGAGAGGGACGCATTTAAAATACTGACACAAATCAAAATGAACAAAGCAGGCATTATTTTTTGTCCATACTTTTCTCAATTTAAACGTTTCTGTTCAGGTAAGGCCTGTTTTATTGCCCCAAATGGAGTGAAAGTTAATTAGTAACAGCCATAAAGCAATTTAATAGATAATAGACATACACAAACAGAGGTGCACTCACCTGTATGGCAAGAAAAATACAAAAGTGCCAGGGGGGAACATCAGTCACACAGTAGGTGGGTTTATTTCTGTTTTCCTCTGATACACATTGACTTCCATTTTTCTTTCCTTCTTTTTGTTTGGGCTGATCATTGATTTGTTCCTCAATCTGCATAACCTTCGAATACATACAAAAATAAGTGTAAATGAAAATATATCACAGGTTATCCCGAACACGTAAAAATGTAACATTAAACTGAAGTTGTTCAAATGTTGTTTAAGATAAGTACGCATTTTTCGTTCAGTGAATATTTTTAACTGGGCTACCTTACACATGTTTTTTTTTTTTTTTTTTCTTACCAGTACTTCAAACTGAGACATGGCATGTACTAAGACAATGTGAAGACTAGATAGAAAGCTCTCTCAATCTGCTCAAGCAGTTAAGACAGAAAAGGAGAGGAATGCTCTTAATATATGAATATATGGATTCCATCAAAATGTAGTAATGTTTTGCACACTTTCTGGGTTGTGATTTATTTGATATTTTAGCTAAAAATGCACAGTTTATTGTAATATTCAACCAAAATTACTATTCCTTAAACAAAACTCTGCTTACTGTGTGCAAGGATAATCAGAAATAGGCCTAATGCACAAAACAAATTAAAGCACTGGATCTCCTAATTACTTTTTTTTTTACCATATATGCCTCACAATGCTATTTAACAAGACTCAATCAGCGTGCTTACCTCAAAAGCAAGATTATCAAGCCCAGTAGTTCCTTTACTTGAAGCCATAGTAATTGAAGTTCACTGAAAAGCAAGCTTAAACTAAATTTAGTAACAATACAACCTTTTGGTGATCTAAAGCATAAGCTTTCCAAAGCAAGAGTGGTGTTTCAAGTCAAAACCTCCAAAGAGAAACCCACCTGTGAGCGTGATGATAACAGGGAGGAGGAGAAGAAAGCCATAAAGTTGTGGAAGTGTTGTGGAGGCAACACCAGTGGACAACATCTTACCCAATATAATACAATCACCACATGGCCAGCATTGTGGGTACATCTCTGGTCAGAGTTCAAGTTGCGTTCCTCATCACATACATTTATGTTAATTATTATTCTCTTTTACGAAGTGGAATTCCAAGTTTTCAAAGCTTTAGGGCAGCTGTTGCATTGTATACCTGAGGTAATATTTAACCATCTCCCATAGAAAAGAAGGTGTGCATCTGTTTTCAATAACTGTTCTTCACACTGAAATAAGAGGCACAGGCTTCAGGGATATCTCTCCCTGCAATGCCTGGACAGTGCTGAGCATGAGGCAGTGAAAAGAGAATATGCTCCATCAGTATGGGAAGATACTGAAGGTGGGTTTGGATTGAGAAGACAGATTTATGGTTAATGTTTTGGATTATATGAGTAAGGAAGCCTGATCTTGAAACACTGTCACCTCAGTGACCCATAAAGCATTGCTGATAATGGATCCTCACGTTCCTCACCTCATTGAGATGTACCAAGACTGTCCACTGTTGTTGCTCATAGGACTGTGAATAAAGGCAAACTCAATGTTACAGTCAACAGAAACAATCAGAATAAAGAAGAGAGGTTGTGATAGCTCATTATCCCTTTAATCAGAGTTAATTACTTTGTCTTCATTTAGAACTGTAATGTGTCAGAAAATAACATTCAGGGTGATACTGAATATATATTCATTTCTAAAATGTGTAGTTAAATGGTCTTAAAGTTTCGATGAATGATGTCTCCAAACTATTTTTACTCAAGGCAAACCAAAATCCAACCACAATCTCAAAGCACACCACTTTCATATCTATGTGAAGTATCCTCAGTGACATGTGTTACAGCGTCTTGACATTTTTTTATTAGATTATTCAAATGTAGGTACCTTAAAAAACTTTTAAACAGTCGTACATTATTGTAATTCAGCAACACACACTTGAACTTGTCTGGTCAGTAATTTGTTTTTTATTAGGTAAACTTAAAATGGAAGATATACAGTATGTGATGACTAATAGTTCAAAAAAAATCCCAAGGCACATCTATAACATGGCCTAAGACACACCAGTGTGCCCACCACACCATTTGAGAACCACAGCCTTAGGAGATATGTCAGCTCCTCTGGATCTGACACCCTTCCTGAGCCAGGGGTTTTCTCAGTACATAGGTGCCTCCAGTAAAAGGAACATGTCGTTGCATGTCTGAACACAACAGCCATAGTAAACATGATGGGCCGTAATTTTGCAGTGTTAATTTCATCTGGCACACCGCTGTGCGCTGTCAATTTGACAATCTGGTAGACCGTCTGCGCAGAGATGGGTGTGACGGCCCACCAGGGGGAGGTATTGGCAGATTCATGTTGGCGCAGTGACAATTTCGTGCCAAAGACAGTGCAGAAAGTGAGCTGAAAGCTTGCCAGCTCCAACCTGGTCTATTCTCTGGTGACAGACATACACGTCAACAAAGCCTCAGAGGCAGGTTTCTAGAGTGTTAGGCACATTTTAATACAATAAAAAATCACAGCAATCACTATTTAATATAACCGTCTGAACCAGCATATACATTTGTATCTATATTAAAGGATAACTTCGGTATTTTTCAACCTGGGTCCTATTGCCCCAAGTGTATGTGTGTATACGATTGACGGGTACAACTTGTTTTAAAATTGTCTCAGTATCAAGGGAGCGGATTCAGCCGGCAGCCGCGAAGCTAGATAGGGGGGCAACTGCATCCTGTATAAGTTTGAGCATTAAAAGTGTTTATTTCGCCACAGACCGGTTGCGATCGCCGGTGCTAGCTCTCTAATTAGCATTGTAAGCGTTCCGTTTTCCTTCACGTCCTCTGACCTGTGTGACGTCATCTCCTGTGAGCTTGTTGCCGGAAGAAAACAGAGGAGCCATGCAGTGCGCCGCTCAGAGTGGAGCTGCTTATCCCGGAGGACAGTTGGAAGTTTTACTACATCGGTTAATAACAATGGTTCGTGTTTGTGCTTATCCGAATTGCAAGAACAGGATGTCGCATAACACCCCGTACAGCTTTCATAGGCTGCCTTTGTCAAACGGCGAGATGCTGAAGTTGTGGCTAATTGTGCTACAAATGGATGCTAACATTCCTGTCCAGACACTGCGCCTTGCAGACCATCGGGTCTGCAGTGCTCACTTCTCCCAAGATGACTACTGCCAGCCAAGAAGAGAAGGAATCCAGTCCCGAAACACCTCTTTCTCAAGAAAACGGCTGTCCCATGGGTAGAGAGAGCTACAGACACAGTGGAGGTAATGTTATATAAACACAGGTCAGAGGACGTGAAGGAAAACGGAATGCTTACAATGCTAATTAGAGAGCTAGCACCGGCGATCGCAACCGGTCTGTGGCGAAA
This sequence comes from Scarus forsteni, assembly GCA_036419115.1. Taxonomy (NCBI): domain Eukaryota; kingdom Metazoa; phylum Chordata; class Actinopteri; order Labriformes; family Labridae; genus Scarus; species Scarus forsteni. The sequence goes on along the minus strand of JAZDUH010000182.1, from coordinate 13,200,602 downwards.
TAAACACTTTTAATGCTCAAACTTATACGGGATGCAGTTGCCCCCCATCTAACTTTGCGGCTGCCGGCTGCATCCGCTCCCTTGATACTGAGCCAATTTTAAAACGAGTTGTACCCGTCAATCGTATACACACATACACTTGGGGCAATAGGACCCAGGTTGAAAAATACCGAAGTTATCCTTTAATTGTCCCGTCACATCTGATGTCGGATTAAAGCCGTTTGTCATAATGGAAACTTAACCTGACGGCAGCTAGAAGTTTGATGCACATCTTACAAGTCAACAATAAACAGCCTTAACATCTGATACTGAGTATATATCTGGCTTCTCTCATTTCATGAAATTCAAAGAAAAGAGGGAGAAAAAAGACGGAGAAAAAACAGAGAAAATAATAAATATATGTCACTCAGAATTTACCTGTGATTTCCCATATTCCTCTATTTTAGTCTTTATTTTTAACGTGGTCTAAAAAGATGGAGTACATTATTGCAAGGAGGATGAGGCGAAGTCACAGGGAGAGTATACAGTATATCACTAAAGGCTCTGCTATTTGGCGATGACAAACCAGGAGTGCAGGGGATCACAAGTATTATAAATGGATAAGCCAACTGCTCTTAATTTTTTTACTCCTATTAATGACAAAGGAACAGATTACATCTGTCCTGGCCCTGGGGCTGGCCCACACAGTGACGCGCTTCATGGCCTCCGATGTGCGCCCCGATGGCCAGTCCGTTCTCCCAGTTGCTGAAGTGACAGCAGCTCTGACCGTCTCTGCTACCAGGTCTTTCCAGCACACTGTTTCCGCGGTGGCAGGGATCATTCAGACCAATCAGACGCTGCGCCTCGGCCGCAGCGCATTTAAAGGAAAGGAGAGGCGGTCATTTGATTGGTGAAGACAGCACTCGGCTGTGTTAAACCCACTCACGCCTTTTCTCCTCCCTCTCTGGCACTTGCGCGGAGGGGCAGGGACGGAGGCGTGCATGCACCTCTCTGCGCTCCTCTGCACTCTTCAGCGCCTTGAGTGCGCCTCTCTTGGCACTGCAGGAAACTTGCAAAGGGCACTGGTCTCACCCTGTCCGCACAGGGAAGGCCGGCACAAGGCAGGTGTGCCTGGTCTATGAAATTAGAGTCCAAGAGCACAATCGTTAAAAGCTTTAGCCATACCCACCTCTCACAGCATGTGAGGATCTACACTAAAACAACCTGTTTAAAGACCAGGGCTGAAATAACATGGTTCAAAGGCAAGCCTTAAACTAATTATTTAAATTAGATAATTGGTCTTTGTAATTCTTTTTGGGTTTTTCCATTTCCACTATACAGGGACTTGCATTTTAAGTATTAGAACATGTATTTATAAATCTAATACATGCTAAAAAAATGGTTGGTATTTTTTTTAACATGTGGGCCTTCAATAACAATTTAAGTTATTGTAACTTTGTATTAGGAGGAATGACATTTACTACTGTTTCATAGCAGTCACAGGAAAGTTATTTGCTAAAGGTTCAGTACTTTACATCATCACCAAGCATTGCTCTACAAAACCTGCACTTTTTGTTTGCAGGTAGGGCTTTATCTTCCTTTAATCACGAACAAACTACATTACTCTGAGTTTGTAGAGATGCCTTAACAGTCGAGGTATTATGCACAACAGCGGCATTTGATGTCTTGTTTGAGCATAATTGTTTAAACATGCCACCATTAAATTTAAATTTGTCAGGCCCAATTCTCATAAAAAGTGCTTCAGTTTAAAAAATCCCCTCTGAGCAACTACATAAAGCTGCATTACAGATGTGACAACAGTACACCAACCCCTTTTTCAAGACAAGCAACAGCCTGACCCAAAAGGAGAGACACACTCAGTTCCTCTACAGTTTTTCTGACTTCAACATCAGTGTTAAAAAGCAAATTCCTGCTTGACCCCAGTGCCATTCGGTAGCTGCTCATGTTGCTCCTTCTGATTGTCTTCAGATTTGCTCTGAGTCTTTTCGCCCTTTCCCGGACAGAAAGGGACATACCGCACCCAAGACTGAGACGAGAGGCAAGAGGTAATGCCAAAGGGCAGGTCGTACACATCTTCAATCGGTAAAGTGTTGTTTGAGTCCTCAAGATTGACCTCATCTAAGGCCAAGAGACCACGCTCACGCTTTGTCCCTGTGATAAAAGCATTTAAAGATTGTTAGAGCAGTACCAAGGTTTAATGGGATAGTTTATTGTTGAACAAACCTTGAATGACTTATTCCTCAGCTTACCTGGAACTGTGTTATCCAGGAAGAAGCCAAGGAAGCCTCCAACAAACATATGTGTGGACAATAATATGTGGATCACTTGGTCCAGCTCACTAATGCCTGAGTTACAAACCAAGGACACAGAAGAGAAAAACAAAAATGGGATTTAATATTCAAAATCAATTAAGAAGACTAAATTACGAAATCAAGAAACACACCTGTTTTAAAGAAATCGGGATTCTTCGATATCCAATTGGGAACAGTAAGTGCAGTAAAGATGGAAAATCCAAAAATAAAAATGTTCCTGGAGGAGTTCATGTCTGTGGACTGTAACATACAATTCATCAGTAAATTCTTAAATCCTACAAAACAGACATTCAGCCATGGGCTAGTTTGACAGATATCTTCAGATAACCTTGTTTTAAGACAAAAGAGAAAGTCCAATATTTTACAAAACATGAAAACTGAGCATTTAATTTTTTTATCCTCATCAAATCTTAAAAGACAGGCGTCTGTGCTTCACTTGTATTATGAGCTAAATTTACCTAGAATTCCCTGAAAAAAAATTGCGCTCAAGAACAATAAATAGCACTTAATGTAGCATTTAATTGATGAAAAGTTAACTTCATCGTGAAAAATACCAGTATTATATTCCTGTGCTTGTACCATATTTATTGTTTACTTAAGTTGAATATTCAAAAAGTTTGCAATTAGGCCTAAAGTGTGTTTTTTACTTTTGATATTGTGCTTAAATATAAAAATAATTTAATGGGAAAAAGTAAAAAAAAAAATACAGCAAGTTAACTTTTGTGTCTATACATCAAATAAAGCAAAATGCAATGTTTTATTGTTTGTATATGATTACTATTTGAGCAAT